>JAOXNO010000003.1:15443270-15466828 GCA_028565335.1 Limnodromus scolopaceus
GGGGGGAAGAAAAAGCTAAAAAAAAAAGAAAAAGAAAAGCCTGATAATGCTCCATTTCAGTGAGTTACAGAATGTGTCTAATTAGTGTTTTCCTTGCACAATATTAAAGGTTTGGTTTTTCTGATGCTGGTCTCTGACTTGGCAGGCGCGGTGGAGAAAGCCCCGGGGTCTCGGTGGCTCCGCAGAGGACGTCCCTGCCCCCCCAGCCAGGCTCGGGCCACCCGTGCTCCCCAGGACCCGCAGGTATTCTGGTAGAAGGGCACGTTTCCTGCGCTGACCCTTGCTGCCACTTGTAAGGGCTTTTTTCCTTCCCACGTGTGCGTGGGAGAGGTATTTCCTTGCTGGTGGTGCGGCGGGGCTGGCTGATGTCTTCACCAGCTGAGCCCTCCCCTGTCAAAAATAGAGGCGAGAAGTCAAGGGGACTCCAAAACCCATTGGTGTAACAGCAATTCTTGCTGCTGCTTCATGAATATTGCCTCAAATATGGATTTTTTTTTAATATATTTCCACTAGGTTCTCATTATAAACAGCCAGAGCAGCTTAAACTGGAAAATGTGCTTTATTTTTTTTGTTGCCCCCCCCCTCTCCCCCGGCAGGGTCCCGTTTGTGTCCCGGTGGCAGGGACAGCAAGGGGTGCCTGGAGGAGCACCCTCCCCACCGGCACCTCTCCCGCATCCCCAGCCACAAGCTGACCCCAACGTTGTCCTGTTTCCCCCCGGGACGGCTCCCTGAGCCGTTTCACCACCCACAAGTGACGAAAAACTGGGTTTCCTGGGGCGGGCGTGAAGGAGCATCCATGAGGGATGGGCACTGTGTGACCATGGCCTGGATGCCCGGTCCCAAACTAAACAGTCCTCAGGCATTTTATTGCTGGGAACACCAGCAGCACGAGCTGGCAAAACCACTTCTTGTAATAAAATGACTCAGATTAATTCTTAAATGTAGCAAAATAAATTGGTTTGTCTCTTAGGAGTCATTTATATGCGAGTTTTGTTTTGTTTGGGTTTATGCAACTGGGAAATAGCCCTAACCCAGAAATACCCAACTTCATCTGATTTTTCAGAATTAATCTTTTTATTTCTAATTAATTAGCTCTTGGAACAGGATTATTTTATATATATATATAGTGGGGTTTCAGCCAAAAGGAGATTTATAGAGTTGGGCTGTGAATTCTGACGTGACAAGAAGAAAATTCCAGAGTAGGGATATAAAGCTGGTTGTTTCGTGCCATCCCAGGGAAGCAAAACCGGTTATCCCAAGGCATCCCAGGGAAATAAAGCCAGTTGTCCTGTGCCATCCCAGCCGTGCCATGCCCAGCACTGGACAGGCAGCCAGAGCTGCCAGACCAGAACAACCAGCTGCCAAGTGGTCACGGGCTCCCATGCTGAGCGAGCGGGAGAGAGAAAGAAAGCCCCAGTTGGTGATCTTCTAACGGGGCTGGAATTGCTCTGACATGGTCCATGTGGATTATTCAGTGAATATTGGAGTCTGGGGGGGCTGGGTTTAGAACAGAAACCTTCGCGTGAGCTGTGAAACTGGTTTATTGTTATTCCCAGGGCAGAAGAGGTCTGGCTCCTACCAGAGGAAATAGCACCTCTAATTTACTGTAGAGCTGCCACCAATTTACTTGATCTCGTCACCAGTAAATATCACTGCCAGGTCGGCAGAGCCGCAGGGCGGGCAGGGAGAGGAAAACTACCGAGGTGGAAAAAAATCCCGTCCGGCTGCAGCCCACGGAGCTGGAGGGACCCTCCATGGCCGGGGAATGCTGGGGACCACCGAGCCGCCAGCTCTGCCACGAGAAGTGGTACCCACGGGGCGCCTCTGGAGCACACCATGTCTGACAGCAAGGTGTGTAAGAGGGGGCTCAGAAAGTGGCTTGGGGGGTCGACTTTCATTTAAACACCCCCCAGGTGCCCGGGCAGGATTCGGGACCCTCGCCACGTGCCAGCAGCAGAGCCCCAGTGCATCCCCGTCCCTGCGCGCTGAAGGAAGGTTTAAAGTTCCCTTCAAGCCCAGACCCCACGGCTGCTCGGGATGGCTTTGGGCTCACAGCTGAGCCCAGGCCCCTGCCGGGAGGGGACACCGGTCCCACGCCCCCCCGCATCCCCCCGGCACCGCGGCTCCTTGTCCTGCCGCACAGGGACTCGCTGGGGCGATCGCTGTTCGAATCGACTGCTTGGAGGGTGATGTCACCGGAATCGCAGGGAGGAAAAAGCCAAATAAGGCAGCATTTTAGTGAAAATATGTCCTAAAATGGGAGTTTGACTGATGATTAACAAGCAGAAAACACAGATATGATATTACCATGTTGAGCAGAGCCCGGCTCAGCCTCAGACGCTGGAAAAAACCCTCCGAGACCCGGAAAGACGAGCGAAAAAGCATCCTGATTCCGAGCAGTTTCCTCCGCAAAAGCAGGCGGTGGCAGGAGGTCAGTGTGTGAAGGCTCTCGGTGCTGAGGCAGATGGGCAGATCAATGCAGGGAGGATATTTTTTTCCCTGCGAGGATATTGTTTTTTGAAGAATCTCTTCAGTATGCTGTTGGCTTTTCAACGTAAAGCAATGAACCCGCTCTGGCAGAGAGAAAAAATGTTATTTTAAAAGTGCTAGAAGAAAAAACACACAGAGGAAGCTAAACTGAGCTGAAGAAGTGGGGAAGGGGAGGACACAGCTCCTTCCCACCCCCCGCCTGCTGCTCCCAGGGCTGGAGCAGGCCCTGGTGGCCTGAGGGACCTGGGAAGGACAGGGGAGCTGGTGGGAAGCTGGTAGGCTTCATGCAAGGCTTCATCCCTCCTGGCATGGAGGAGGTGTTTGGGTTATCCCGGTGTGCTTGGCGCCTTGGGAGAGGATGGAGCAGCGGAGAGGGGCTGGAGGGAGGGAGGTCCTGGGGGCAACCCAGTCAAACCCACCAGGAATCCATCCACCTCTTGTCCTCTGCGATGCTGCAGTCCCCTGCCACCAACAACCGCAGAGGATGAGCTGAAAGCACAGCTGCTGCGGCCAAGTTGTCATATTTATTGGTTGACACTGCATTTGAGGGCTGTTGTGTCAAGAAATCAAACTTGTTTTATAAACCCTCAAAGACTCGGGGGTCTGGAGGGCGGTGGGAAACTTTGAACTCACCTGGCAGAGTTTGCTCCCTTCAGCGCAGATGGGACCCCACCAGGAGGTTACCCAGACCCGTGCTGCAGCGACTGAAATAACCCTCAATTTGAGCAAATTCTGTTGTGCTGGAGCTGCAGCCTGTGTCCGTGGCAGCTGTGACCCCGGGGGGCTGCACAGGGATGAATTCCTGGGCAGCAAATCCACAAAGACAAATTCAGGGACTAGCCAAGGCCCCCGAACATCCCGCATTACGGTGCTGGGGGGGATGAGAGGAAGGGATGGCAGACAACGGCCACGCTCAGGTGCTGTCCCCAGACAGCATCCCTGTGGTCCAGCCGGGGGTGCCTCTGCTTGCACCCAGCAGGGCCTTACAAAGCTTCGTTTTCTGTAAAACAGAGCATAAGGATGTCAGCATCATCGAGTTTCTTTCCTCGTTCCCAAGCAGCATGAATAATAAAGGTAGTAGAGCAGTTATTAATAACAGCAGTGAGCGGTCCCTCTGTCAGAGCGGGGCGGAGCGCAGGCTGGCAGCGGGAGCACGGGGGGGCTCTGCTTCCCGTTGCCCCGGCATAGGCAACCCATCACCCAGGAATTTTATAGTTTCCTGTGAAAGAGGTCCTGCTCATTCATCAGGCATTGAGAAGTGTGCCTGAGCCAAGAATGTATTTATTTTTGATCTAAATATAGTTGACGTTCTATTAAAAAAACGCCAGGAATGGCAGGAGTCCCACCCCAGGGCCGTCACGGGGGGAGGCGGCAGCCGGCCTCGGGTGTCAGCCCCTCGTTCCCACGTGTGCCTTCATCCAGGGACGCTCCCACCTCGGCTGGGTAAGGCTTTGGCACAGGGACAGTCGCCCAGCGCGTGGGTGCGGGACGGGCTGACGGCCCCACAGCCCCCGGCTGCTCCCACCGTCCCCCCCCGTGCCCAGGTGAGGCACCGGTGGCCACGGCGTTTCCCCGAGCTCGGGGACACGGGCAAGTTTGAGCACCGATCGGAAAGCAGCGAGCTAAAGGCCCCGAGGTCCCTCCTGCATCCCCCGGGGGGGTGGGGACAGTGCAGGGCAGGGGCATTTCAGGCGGAGGATGTCCCACCACGTCCTCTGCCACGGCGGGATCGGGGTGCTCTGTGTCAGGAGCCCCCTGCCCGGCCCTCCCCACGCAGCAGCAGCAGAGGATGAAGTTTATCTTGTGCCTCAAGAAGGACTCAGCGAGGATGAAGAGGGGGTTGTATTTGTTTCTGAACAACCACTGGCAACTGCTCCGTCCAGGAGGCATCTGGCCCGATGATTATTTAGGCTATTTGGATTGCTTCTAAAGCTTATCCAAACTGTCTGCTCCCGCTCTGTTGGTGGCTCAGAAGGAAAAACACCCTCCTTTCTTTCCTCTGTGCCCCGATGGTGCTGTGTGGTCCTCCCAAAGGGCAAGGTGCCCTCCATCAGCCTCAGGTCCAGCCCCGGCAGAGGACAGGACCCTGCCTGGGGATGGCTACTGGTTGCATTTCACTGCTAGCCCAGTCTCGCAGGACAGGGTGCTTTCCCTGGGACTCGGCCCGGCTGCTGCCCGCTCTCCAGCCCCGCAGCATCCCAGGGGCTGAGCATCCCTGCGCCTCCCTCATCTCCCTTCTCCCCTGCCAGTCCCTGGGAGCCATTTCCAGCTCTTTTTCTCCACAATTCACCTTCTGTATACGCACCAACATTCCCAGGCTGACGGGCAGCAGTTTAGGTCTCTCCAGGGGTTTTGTTGCCCAGGCTGCCCGGGCTCTGGGGCTGCAGGAGCCGTGATGGGCAGAGGGGCTGCAGCTCGGCTCTCGCCCAGGCTGAACCCTTCAGACACGACAGAATCAAGCCCTGGCTGTGGCTGCAGGGACCGCACCGACTCTCCTGCATGACCACAGCCCATGGGTCCTGCAGCTCTTTCCAGGGCTTCCCAACACCAGCACCCTCTGCCCTGCGCTGCACGGGCCACCCGGTAGGATGAGGTGCAGGATCAGCTCCTCGGGTCATTTTTCAGCCCTGAGCAGGTCAGGGACTTGTTTAACCGGGGCAAGGCCAGGCCAAAACCACATTAGATGCATCTGCTGAAAACAATCTGTCACTGCCAGGCAGGCAGGCTGCTTGATTTATGTGCCCCGCTGGCCTGCTCCATGTGCCTAGCTACAGAAAATGCATATATAAAAATATATATTTGTAAGTACAAAGGCACACTGTGATATATATATGCATATATATATATAGGAAGGAACAACTTCGCATGTACTGTCTCAGGAAACCTGCTCTCACCTCCTTTGTGCTCTGAAGTGAAGGGTTTGCCAAAAAAAATCCATCCTTGTGGGTTTTTAAAGATCAAACAATCCTCCTTTTTAAAGACTGAAAAGCCTTCCTCGGCTCCCCTGGGCATCGCTCTGTGCCGGGGCGGGTGGGGGCTGCCGGTACCACCCATGCAAACCCCCCCCTTAGGCCCCAAACAGCACAAGAACTATGTAAAAAATCACGAGGGAGGAGAGGAGGGTTGTTTGGTTTGATTTTAAATACGAGTGGTGGTGTCTTTCTGTTTGTTTGCACATTTCTGAAATGTTCAGGGCCCGTTTGCTTCATCTCCTTAAGCACTGAGCTGCAAACACAAGTGTTTGCACTTGAATTCGATCAGCCTTAAACCCAACCTTCTCCTGCGAGCTCTTCTGAGAGGAATGTTGCAAGATTGGTGATAAAAAAGAGGAGTTTGCTCTCCCTTGCCTGGATGAGGCCTGGGAACCAGTGGTGTCCCCAGGGCAGAGCTCATCCCCCCCACGGGCACGGGGGTGACCCCACATCCATCCCCCCAACCTCCTGCTCTCCCCTCCCCGCAGTCACTGAGGGCAGCACCTGCAGCAAGGGCCTTTTATTCTCTCTCTCAGGTAATAATTTTGATACAACCACCCCTCAGATGGTGTTACCGGGTATTTTAAAATGAAATCCTTTAAAGTTGGATTTGCTAATTGGATAGATTTTGAAATATATCATTATAGATTATGTAGTAACTTGGGAAAAATGACAAATGAAATGGGGAGAGAAGAGCACCAGTCACAAACTGCAGAGCTGGACTGAAAACGTCTCTGTCGATACGCATCACTTTAATGACACGGCTTTGCAGTGAGAAAGGAAACAAACACATTCACGGGGGGAAATCTCCCCCCCCCAGGCCTGATCCTGCCCCCTCAGCATCATTGCCAACCCCTCCCGGGCCAATGGGACCGGGACCTTCCACCCCGGCCCTGACACGGGTGGCTTGGAGGGAGGGGTGTCATGGTTTTCTCCCCTTCCCCGCTTTGATGCAGTCCCCGGGGCAGACCCAAGCACGGGGCTGTGGTGTGACGGTCCCCGAGCATCCCCGGACCCCCGCAGGCATGGGCCGGGGGGTCACTGGGCAATGGGTGCCCTGACTGTGTTTTTCTCCGGCGCTCAGAGGAGGGTGCAGCCCCAGCAGCACCGCTCGGGGTTATCCAGCACATACACCTTGTTCTCCAGCCCGTAGACGTAGTAGAGGTAAGGCTTCCCCAAATACTGGGAGTCAACTTCTGTGATGGGGATTAGCTCAACTGTTTGACGCTGGGAAAGGAAGGGAAAAGCTCAAATTAAGGGAGCGGTGTGGAGCAGGGGCTGGGTCTTGCTTTAGACCGACATGAGTAGGGAAGAAAAAAGCCCCAACTTTTACCAGAAACCTCACAGGTCTGAGAGGGCTGCTGCTTTGTGAAGGGGGAAAGTAAACCTGATGGAGTCCCAGCAGCCCAGCCCCACAGCCATCAGCAGTTCCCCTGCCTGCAGCCAGCATCTCCCGGCCCCTGCAGACTAGGCCATTTTTACTGCACTTATAGCTGTTTAAGCTAATTCCTTGAACCCTTTAAGCCCCCGTGCCCAGTCCTGGGTGTGTTAACACATCCCCTGTCTCACCCGCGGTTGAGGTCTGCGTGTGTGAACACAGATCCCTGTCCCTGCCCTGGGAACGTGGGAAAGACATGGGAAAGTCTGGATGCCCACCAGCAATCGCTGGCGTTGGTGGTGAACTGTGGACACAGGTCACCTCTGTCCCTCGGAAGCAGGAGGAGATGTCGGTGATGGGCCACGCTGTGCTCTGGTACTGCAGAAGCTGCTGCAGATTTAACCCCTGCCGCTCCGCTGCCTTCCCTGCCTGAGGGGGAAGGAACCTGCCTGCATAGAATCGTAGGATCACAGAACGGTTTGGGCTGAAAGGGACCTTAAAGATCATGTAGTGCAGCCCCCCGGCTCTCGCCTCCTGCAAAGTCTCCGCTTTAAGTAAAGCTCAACAAGCCCAGCAAAGCCTGTGAGGCTCTGGCCCCTCTAGCCCCAGAGGGTACTCCTGGTCCTGGAATTTACCTCCAACACACGGCCAACGGGAGAAGCCAGAAGAGCAGCAGCCAAGCAAAGCAAAGCAGATTCACCCCCAGCTTTCTCCAAAAGGTGCTGATTATTAAAGGGAAGACCTTCAGCCAACGACAAGCAGAGGGGATGAAGAACTGAACAGTGGGGAACACGCCAGCAGAAGGTGGCCCGGGTGGGCACAAATCTGGCTTGGTGCTGGGGTCTGGCAGGGTGGGAGGTTCCCAGCACCTCCTTCCCCAACAGCCAGAGGGTGCCTTGGCTGGTGCACAGCGATCCGGCGAACAAACCGCCTCTGATGCTGAGAAGAGGAAATTGTAGGCTGGAATCGAGTTGGAAGACAGGAATCTGCCAAAGAGCTGGTTTTGACAGACCACATGGAAAATCAAACCATCTCCCCCATTAAGTTTATTTTGGTCTTTCAGTTTACTTGCATTTTTAATGTGAAACCTCCTCTTTCCTGTGGGTGAAAAGACAGTATGTTCTAGCTAAACTTTCGCATTTGCAATCACATTTATAACAGCAGCAACAGGGATTGCAACACTCTACCCAGAATCTGATGGAGTGGAATCCTAATGTTTGTTCAAAATTAGCTTCTAAGATAAAAATAGTGGTAATAAATAATGTTTGTGGGGGCTTTGTAAAGGTAAAAGGAACAGTAATAACCACAGTCGCCTGCATCTCTCAATACATGTCTGAAAAATTATTTCCCTGGTATTTCACTTGGTAATTAAGATTTCTTTGATAATTAGAATTTCTTTTTCATTTCCTAAAGATCACTTCTAAATAAAAAATGAAACCAGTTACCATCTCAACATCTTATTGTGCCTAAACAAGCTCACTAATTAATTGTCTTTAGCTGACCCCCCTCCCAAGGCCCCCCCTTACCTGCCGGAGGATGCGGGAGGTCGTGGCAAGCGCTGCGCTGTGCTCTGCGATGGCTCGCTGCGAGGCCAGGGAGATCTGGGGGTCGGGGAAGTCCACGATGGGGTACACCTGCAAGAAATCAACCCAACTGCACCAGAGACACCCTGTTTGTCTGGCACATACTCATTCCACCCGCTACTGGCACACGCAAGGGAAGATCTGGGCATATAATGGAAATATACTGAATAAATGCTAAGCTCAGAGTCCCAGAGGCATGTCCATCCACCCCAGCAGAAGGTAGAAGTGTCCAAACCAGGGATCGTGCCTCTCTAGAGAGAGGTCAGTGCTGCTCGTGGTTTAACCAAACCAAGCTGTTTGGTTAAAACCAGCACTGGGTGACTCTGTGCCCCAAGAGGACCCACTGTCACCACCTTCCAGCAGCGCTGTTAAATCTGAAAGGTTTTTTCAAAGCCTCTCTGTTTCCCCGCAGCACACGGATGGTTGGCAGAAGAAGCACTGGGCTTGTGGGCAGAGCAGAGCCAGTCATGGACACAGCGACTCCCTGCACAGCCAGGAGTGACAGCAGCTTCTACGAGAGACCCCACTGGTTTTAGTGCTCGTAGAACTTCAGATCTAAAGCGTTTGTTGGAGAGTGACTCAGATGCCAAAGCATCATTCAGCTCCCAAAGGGACTCTGCAGTGTCCTCACTACAGATGCGTGACACCCAGTAATAGCTCTCGGGGGGAGAGCTGGTCTGTGCCATCTCCCAGTCTGGTACACGACTGAAGTTTCTACAGGTGGCTGCAAAACAACTAATAAATAATAAAAAGGCACAGTTAAATCCTCTCCTATTTGCGCTGACATTAAAAAAAAAACCAATCTGGGGCCTGAGCAGCACAGGAATGGCTTTGGCTGTAGGAGAGCACTGTGCTTCAGCCATTTTCACCCTGTTTTGCCCCAGATTTTTGCAGGTATACGGAGCCAGATTCCCTCTGGGAGGGAGCTGGAGGAGAAGAGATGTCCAGCATTGATGAACACCTCGTTTAATGGCCCTGCACATGCCCAGGGCAGCCTGGCCAGCAGCCCCAGCCAGCAGCAGCATCTCTGGGCTGGATCCTGGCTCCAGAGGTCCTGGACCAGCTCCTGTGGGCAGGATGAGCTCCCAGCTCCTCTGCTGGCAGCAGGGTTTGCCCTAGGGACAAACGTGCTGCTGGATGGCCCCTGCTGTTGCTGCAGAGCTGTGGAGAACGACTCTGGGGTGGGATTCCTGCTGGTCTGGCAATGGCCACTGACTGCTGCAGCAGGGCTTGGCAGTTTGTCAGGCAGAAAACCCAACAACCCTCAGTTCCTCGGGGGAAGCTGAGGATGCTCTGTCCCCCGAGGAGCAATGGCTGGAAGCTGATGGCTCCCTGGTGCCACGCCATCAGACCGCAGAAGTCACCTGTGGGTACCTGCTCCTGCCAGAGCACTTCTCTTCCAGCCCAGGAGCTCCCTGGCCCCAGTGGCCCCACAGGGAGGAGGGAAGTCGTGCTCTCCCAGAGGCTGCTGATGGAAAAAGACCCACTTTTGCTGGATTTCATAATCCTTATGTTTCTTCTGACTGTAGAAATGGGAAAAGCTGTGTTCCGTCAACAGGAACCTGGCATTTCTGCTGCAGGAGAGGGTTATCGCCATGTCCAGAGCAGCTGGAGGCATTTCACATGCCCCTCATCCACAGCCACACAGGGAGGGATCCCCCCCGCCCCCCAGCGTCACACTCACCAACACATTTTCATCTTTGAATATATTCTCTCCACTGACTTTGCGGAGCAGCTTTTCTGGGAAGTTGAGATGATGCTCAGAAACAAATTCAAAGACGTTGTTCTTCCTGCAAGAGAGAGGGGAAACAGCAGCACGAGCCGGGGCTGGTTGAGCTGCCTCCAGACCCTTCCTAAAGTCCCGACAACGCTCGGATGCTCCCTGGTTTCCCAGGACAATACTCACACCTGCCAAACCTTTGTGCACTCCTGCGTTAGTTTCTTAATAACCTTGTATATGCAACAACCACGGCTGACTCGGGCATAAAGACTCCTGAGATCAGACCTTCACGGTGGGCACCTTGCCTTGCAGCTTCCAGACCCTCCCACAGGTATTAACTCCGGGCCAAGAGAGGGCTTATATTGCCTTTCCAAAGCCACAGCTCCCATTAGTGACCCATTTTGCTCTATTACTTGTAGGACACGGGCACAGTTAGTGGCTGATGGTGGCCTCCAAAGGAGCTGAAGGTCTCGTCTGGCAGAGCTGTGATTGTCTGGGGCAGCGCATCCCCAGGGCCCCCGCGGCCCCCAGGGGTCCCACCGGCATGATGGGCACGGCTGGGGAAATTCCACTCTCTCAGAATGGACCGAGATGGTGTTTTGAAAAATGAAGGTCTTCACAGAGGGTAATTGAAGGCATTTTGTACAAAAGTGGGGAAGTGCTCAGGAGGCACCCAGCAGGGCAGGTGATGGCTTTTAGCTGAACCTCCCCAGCTCAGATCTTTTGCAGCCCCATCTGTTATCGCTGGCACCGGAGCTCCCTGAGGGCAAAAGCCAGAGCATCCCACGGCCAGCAGCCCTGGCCATCACTGGCCCCAGCAAAGGCAGCTGGGCCACTGCCCGCGTTTCCTTGGCTGCCAGAGATCGGGGCTGGGGCTGGGGCTGGTCCCGGGCAGAGGATCAGCCGCTGTGTCTCCACTGCTGGCTTTCTGTGTGACCTTGGACCATCCTTTCCCCTGAGAACCCACTGCAGCTCCCACTGTGCCCCACGGAGAAGACCATCACTAAGGACTAAAGCTGCTCCTCTAAGCCCTTCTTTCTGCCTGACCAAAGGCAATAAATCCTCTCTCAGGCCCCCGTTAGGGACCCCAGCAGAGCTCCCAAGCCTTGCAGTGACATAAGGAGTCCAACCAGCGGCTCTGAACCTCTTCCCACAGCACTCACCGGGTTATCACCAGCTGCTTGAAGTGTTGGAGCTTCTTCTCGCCCTGGCAGGTCGCGCAGGTCCTGCTGCCCCGGCCAGAACAGGTATTGCACCTTTGGATGCAACGGGAAGGATTTTAAAGAGGACTTTAATCGCTGCTCGCCTCCAGAGGCCTGGGGGGCAGAGGGTGATTGATCCCAGAGCGTTGGTGCGGGTCGGCAGGACGGGGGGCAAGGACAGCACGTGCCCCACACACGGGGCTCCCCCCCGACCGCGGCCCAAGGGCCAGAGCCTATTTGCTGGGGAAAACAAATGACTAGTGCCAACCTCAAATCTATTTGTAAATGCGGAATTAGTCAAAGAATGTATTTGTACATCTAATTAAGGATAATCACAATTTCCCCACACGTGGGTGGGAAGGAGAGAGTCGCTTTGAAGCCGCTGCCGCGTCTCACAGATGCAGGAGGCATCTGCCCAGGCAGGGAGCAGCCACTGCAGCGCTGCAACCCAGACCGCCAGCCGTTAGCAGCTGATTCATTAAGGCTCTTCAAGCCATCATTAGCCCCAGCGGATTCATGCTTTAAAATGACTGCCATGATTATGCACGATACCATCTCTGTTAGTTTAAACTTAATGGAGCCACATAAACAAAACAGTTTTAGAGCAGAGTGCCTTCTTTTCCTTTTTTTTTTTTTTTTTTTGTCACTTAAAGATCATTTTTAAGCCTGTTAAGTTTCATGTTTGGAAAAAACAGAGGGTGGTAATAATTCTCCAGGCTGCGCTGGCCGCGGGACCTGCCAAGCCCCGACCGTGCGCTGCGGGAACCAGACCTCGGAGCGGCTCTGGAGCTCCTCGGCTCCTTCCAGCCCCGTCCCACCGCCCCCCGCCGGGCTCTGAGCCGAGCGGAGCCACCGAGACCCGGGACGGGAGGTGGAACACGGACCCGCAGAGACTCAAAGCCTCTCTCTTGCCCCAGCTCCTGAAGATCTGAGAAACTCTGCTCTCCTTGGAAAACCCAAAGCGTTCTCCGGTTTCCCAGAGATGCTGGGAAACACAGCAGTTCTGCAACAGAAAGGTAAAAAATATGGAAGGCAAGGGAGCCAAAAAATTACTATTTTCCAAAAGCTCAAGAGCTGCTCTCATGAGTTGGGCTATCAGCCTGGCTTCTGAATGCTGAGGGTGGGCCAACCGGAATGAAAAATAGATGTTAAAATGAAAGTTCACTTAAAAACCAGAGGAGGGAAAGGACTCTTCTGAGCAGCCTTTCCTGGAGAATGAAGGCACCGCTGTAGTGCTCTGTCTGCTGGGGATCTGCATGGCAGAAAACAAAGAGCAGCCCGGAGGCACACAGAGCACGGCCCAGCTCTGCACTGTGGCCCCGGCCAGCAGCCAGCAAGGGGAGTCATTTTAGCTCAAAAAAAAATGGATTAAGGGCTTTTTTTTGCCCCATCAACTTTCCAGTATTTTCCTCCTATGCGCAGATCCTCAGCTGACAGCCTCCACTGGGCCACTGGGACTGGAGCGACTGGTTCCCAGTGAGGTCCCCGGTGGGTGGGCCGAGGGAAGGGGCAGGGTGGGAGCGGGGTGGCAGTAACGGGGGGCACAGAGGAGCCCATCCTACCTTCTGCGACCGGTACCCGAGCAGAGCTGGCAGCGCTTCTGCTGCTCCGGCCCCCGCCGCGACCCCCGGCACGTCACACACCTCCGCTACAAACACACCGGGGGTTAAAAGAGGGGGTGACTGGCAGGGAAAAAACATCAGGTTCATAAATCAAAAGCTTTTACGTATGTTACCAGAATAATTGCCAACTCAGGCTCGCAGAGAAAGGCGTCTGACAAGTGCATACACGGCAAATGAAAGGAATGTACAAAACAGCTCCTAAGTTGTGACTCTGGATTAATTAGGTGCCCCAGCCAAACTCAGCAGTGATGCAAACCGGACACAGGATCTAGGCTGAAATGTCTTTTTTCTTACACGCGTGTTTTTCCACTTTTATTTATAAACACAATTAGTAGTAGACTCTTATTTAAGTATTTGCATATAATCAGATTAACTTTAAGGGGCAATTTTAATACAGTAACAATAAATCTTTTGGCTGCCTTCGGGCATATCTGTGCAGAAGAACAATTAGAGAGAGGAGCCCAGATTTGCAGCTGCACTTTCACCCCTGGGTTGAGCCTCCTCGGAGCACCCAGAGGCCCCGAACCCAGAACTGAGCATATCCCCCCCACAGCAGCCAGTTTGCTGCACGCCATGCCTGAGATCTGACCGCATTTCACCAGCGCGGGAGCAAGTTCTCCTTTTCCCTCACCATCATCAGAGGATGGCTGTGTGCTGAGGATGGGGTGAGACACCTCTGCCCCCCAGGCAGGACTTTGCCAACCCCATTGAGCATCTCTGCGGGAGCATCAGCCGGGACTGGGTGAACCCGAGGGGGTTTGGGATACAGCAGCAAAGGGGGAGTGAACCAGAGCTGCTCTCGGGCTTCCTGCCCTCGTAATAAGAGAGCACGTGTGGTAATTTTGCAAATGAAGCCCAAATTTCAAGGAATATGGAACGCAGGCTGCCTGGCGGGGGTTTCCCCAGCTCCTTACCCGACCTGCCCCATGGCACACCCCACACTTGGACCGGCCGTGACCGTGGCATCTGTGGCAGTCCTGAAAGCAGAAGATTATTCATGCAGAGAGCTGCCCAGGGGTTTGGGGTATCTCACATTATGCACACGCACTCTTCCTGCATCGAAATTCAGCGATAAAATTCTGGTCCTAACGGGACAGAATCCACCACCACAAAATTGTGCTGTACGACCATTAAAGGAGTCATAAATAATAATTATTTAACAAAGGCAAATGTCTATGTAGAGCTGGCAAAAGAAAGTAATATTTTTTTCTTTATTCATCATTTCACTTAAAAAGTAAAATAAATTGACCAGCTATAGAGCTTGTCAAAAGCTAAATGGGAACTGTCATGCAAACAAATGTTCTGCTAATGTTGAAAAAAAAATTAACAAAAGAGGAAAGATTATCCAGTGGTTTTTTCTTGAAATGGCTGCAGCAAGATTTGTCCTCAAACTTCTAGAGGAAGAAAACACCAGGCAGAAGGAATCTCTGGCTCTTTTCACGAGCATTTAATGAGGAAAAACCCAAGAAAATAAGAACTGTAGTGAGGTGCCTGTGCTTGTCCTGAGGATTTGGGGGTCCCGGTGGGGGGGACACTGCTGGAGGCTGCTCCCTGAGCCCCAAGGACCCCATCGGCTGGGGAAGGGGCTCTGGGGAGCAGCCGGCAGTGAGGGAGGACTCACCCTGACCCGTGCTGAGCAGGGCACCCGGCAGCGCCGTGTCTGGCCCTGGAAGAGCCGGGGAGCCCCAACTTCCACATCCCAGGGGTCTGAGGGGGTGCCCCTGCGGGGTCCGGCTGCTCTGGGCTCTGCAGGAGGGGACAGTGTCTTACCTATCGTGCTGGAGGTGCTGCTTGGATGCTGGTGCTGCTGGTGACCCTCTCTCCCCATACCTAGAAGGGCATCGCAGCAGGGGCCAACCCTTCATGGAGCTGAGCATCCTCCTGTCACCACGGCACAAGCCCCCCGTCATCCCCCGGCCCTCCCAGCAGACCCCCCAAGCCAGTGTGGGCACATGGGATCAGGCATCACCCAAAACCCAGGCTCACAGCGTGGCCAGGAGCCACACGAGCCCTGGACGGCAAAGCCCAGCTCCAGCCCGTGGGGCACGTCCCACCAGCACCACCCCAGTGGGGCTCGGGGCGGTCACTTACTGGTGAAGGGCTCGAACACCCACTCGCTTAACCTCGACTCACTCAACGTCTCCAGTCGATACTGGAAGAGAAAAAGCCACACGCTCACCACAAAGGCAACCTGCACACAGCAGGCGTTTACGTCCAAGCCCTGACTTGCTAACGCTGGGTCTGGGGAGCGTCCCCAGGCTCTCCTGCCCCCGAGCACAACTTGGGTAAGAAAAACTGGTTGGCACATACACAATAAAAAAAAAAAAAAATGCCTTTTGTCATTATTTGGAGAATCCTGTGGCTTATTTTTTAGGGAAGGCCCAGATGACATTTGTAAGAAACCTGAATAATCTCAGAGGTGGAACAAACACCGGAGTAAAGGCGTATCTGCCCCAAAGTGCTACCAAGGGGCACTCCAGGACCCTGCTCCTCAACACTGTGGCATCACCCCCTCCAAGAAGCCCCAGAAAAGGGGGCAGGGGTGGGCACAGCATCGCTCCTGCCCCGCTGGGACCCACACCAAAGCACGGGACCCACCGTTTCGGTTTGCCCCCTCGGGCAGGGATTCCCCATGCCAGGGCTGACCCAATGCCCAGCTTCTAAGGCAGCAAATCGGCAATAGCTATTTTTGGTGAGAGGGACGACAAGAGGGCGTCACAGCCCGTGTGTGTCTGTGGAACTAAACATTGCCAGAACAGATCCACGGCTGAGGGGTGCGTGGCATCACGGGTCGCTCGGTGCCTGCCTGAGCCCCGGATGCCAAGCTGCAGGGCAGGGCCTGCGGGTCGGCTCTTTTCCCACAGCCGGGCTGGCAGAGGAGGCTTCCAGGGGCTCTGCCGAGGTGGTGCCTCGCCGCAGAGGGGGATCTATGGCTTTGCACAGTTTCCAGCTGCACAGACCTGCCCTCAGCCCTTTGTATCTGCGCTTAAAGTAGGATGAAAGCCATTTAATGTAATGAATGGCTGGCTCTTTGTGGCAGGGTGTCCCCGTGCAGCTGGACGGGCTCCCGGCGGCGGGGCTGGAGGAACTCACCCGGTAGGTCCCCCACTGCCACAGCCGCCGGACGGATGGCTCTTCCCCGGCACGGAGCCCGCAGCAGCCCCGGGAGGACACGAAGCGCAGGAGGGCTCGCCGGGCCACCGCCTCCGACACCGGGGGCACGCTGGGGGGCAACGGGAGCAGAACAGGTTTACACTGTTAGCTTCTCCTAAAGAATTAGCTGGAAACAGTCGATGGATTTAAGTCTGAGCCCCTCTGTAAATGAAGAAACCAAGCAGGAGCGGGCTCCTGCCATTCTATACTGCTTGGGATCAAGTGTTACTTTTTGAGCTGGGCTGCTTTTTTTCCTTTTCTCCATGTGCAAAGGGAAAAGGTGTTTGGTTCAGTTCGGGTTGGGGTTTTCTGTTTAAATTCAAGATGAAAATCGGGAGAGAAAAAAAAGACAATAAACAATACAGAAAAGAGAGAATGACCCGATCTCTGAGAGGAGTAGCAGCATAAAACCTGTGTGAAGCTTATACTCCAAAGAAACCCTGAAGAATTTGGACCCTTCCCCTGAGGACACAGGTCACACCTGTGGCTCTGGTCACACCTGAGCATCTAACAGCCTTGCTGCTGGGGTGGCTGGGCTGGGGGGAAGGCAGCCCCACACCTCTACCTTCATTTTCCACCCCTGCCCTGAGGCTGCCCCACACACAACCACCGCTGGTGTTTCTCCGCACTGCTAGAGCCAAAAAACACCATCCTTCTCCCCACCTTCCCTGCCCAGCGAGGGGGGACGGCACCACAGGATGCCCAGAGCAGGGACAGCAGCTGCTGGCACAGACCCGAAGGCTGGTGACAATGGCAGCAGGCGGCACAGGGACGATGCCAGCGCTGTGGGTGCCATGGGGGTCTGTGTCTGTTTTTGGCACGCAGGTTGCCACTGCCTGCAGTGGGGATGGCCTTGTTGCCGTCTCCGGGGTCCTGGGGCCCCAGGCAGAGTCGGGGGGACTGGCACAAGGGCTTCACCACCCGCCCCAGGCATAAACCATGGTCTCCCCAAAGGTGCTCACCTGTGCTGCAGGAAGGGGGGGCTGCTCCTCCACTCCCTGGGCTTGTCCCCCCGGTCCAAAGGTGGTGGTGGCAGTGGCCTTGCTCCTACGGGAAAGGGCAAGTGAGGAATTCAAGCCCAATTTGAACCCAAGGCAGATTTTTCTCACAAGGGCAGGAGGATTCAGCTGCAGCAGCTAAAGCCACTGCAGGGTCAGCAGTTTGTGTCCCACCAAACACCCCCCACACCCCAGCCAGAAGCTGCTGCCAGTCCAGCTCATCCCAGTGGCCTTCCAGTAAAGCACTGGGTGGGCTCCCAGGCGAGTCAGGCAGTGGTGCCCGTGCCCACAGCACTGACCTTGCTGCTGTGCTCAGGGCACCGCAGCGGCCCCAGCTCCCTGCTCAGCACAGGTCTTGATGACTTTCCAACTCGAGAGAAGCCCCAGCCAGATGCCAAAGCCAATTGCTTTCCAAAACATCTCTGTCTGCAGGAGAAGCTGGCCGGGAACCCCAGCTCGGGAGGTAAAGAGGAGTCAGAGCTGGAGAGGCACAAGCCCATCCGGTACAAGAGGGAGTGTTTGGTGGGACTGTCCCTTCACCTGCCACCTCCTTGGGTTCGGCAGCTGCTGGTGCTTCCTCACTGTCAGAAACGTGACGTTGCAGGGATGCAAAGTGGCAGAAGGATGGGAGGTCAAGTGCCACGCACGTACCTCTGCCCTGGACCGTCCTCCTGCTGTCATCCAGCCGTCCTGGGGGTGCAGATGGCATCAGGGGACATCCCCGCTCTGGGCCCCGGTCCAGGTCACCTGTAGCCCAGGGAGACATCAGGGAGTGAGGAAGCCCCGGGGCTGGAGGGTGCGTGTAGAGCCCAGAGATGCCACAGGCCAGGACGTGACCCGAGGATTTGCTGCCCTTTCCCATTTTCTCGCTCTCCCGGAGCTCAGTCCCTGCGCTGCGGTGGAACAACACTGACACCCTGTGTAGGTGACAGAGCCCTGCAGGTCCTCAGCGACCTTCGGCACCGGGAGAGCCGGGACCCGGTGCTACAAGCCCTGGAGGTGACTGCGGGGACTCGGTCCCTGCGGCCAGTGGCAGCCACAGCCCTGGGCTGGGGGCGCGGAGGATCCAGGAACCTTCTAAACACCCGGAGAACTCGGCTGGAAAGCTGGGGAGAAGCTGGAGCCGAAGAGCTCAAATTCGCTCAGGTTTACATCTTTACCCGTCCACAAACAGAGGTGAAGGTCGGCACCTCTTGGTGCCTTTGGAACATCCATCCCCAGTCTGACCAGCCGGGACTCTGCTCATTGAGCAACTGCCTTTTTTCTAAAAGTTTCCAACTTTTTGAAATTCTATTCATGGGACATCAGTTGTTTGTTTCCTTAGGTACTGCTCTAAAAATAACCACTGGTCCTCCTGATGCCCATGACAGAAACAATTCATTTTATTAAGCCTTTTATCCAGTGACCTTTCACATCACAGCGGCTGATTATGAATTTCTGAATTTCACTGAAAATTCAGTCTGTGCAAGAAAAGAGCGTGGGGAGGAGCGGGGAAATGCCAGCCTGGCAGCAACAGGCAGTCTGACCGGCACGGAGAGAGGCTGAGGGAGGCCATCCATCAACTTGATTTACTAGACTTTTCTTCTGAGAGCATGCTCCTTTCTTCCGGGAAGCTAAATTAATCTCCCCCTTATTTCTTCCTATGAAAATAAGAAACTACATGCTTCATTTCAGATGTCACATCCCTCATGCAGGAGAAGACAAGGCTGTCCTTGAGCTGAAGGAGCACAGGTTTCCAAGGAACAGCGAGCGATATATGGAGGACTTCCTTGTGAAAAATAAATCAGTAAGATGCCTTCAGTGTGATTATCTCGGCCATGTCTAGATCAAACAGAAACATCTTCCTCAAGTGGTGGGTAAAGTATCTCAAACAGCTTTGGATTCACTGGTCAATTAGTTTGCAGACAAGGTGAGTCTTCTGGGGCTTCACTTGGAGTGCTGCAGGGAAACACTCCAGGAGCACGGACTCCCAGGTTCTTATTTTGACTGTTACATCACAACAAATCCTTTATTTTCATACCAGAATATAATGGATTTCTGTACACATTACCAAGAGGACCTGAGTGCCTATTTTTAATGTGCAAAAGTTAAACAAAACCCTGTTTACAACAAAAGATGGAGATAAGAGTAGAAATACCAAATTCCAGCCCAGTGGAAATGGTTTAAATGACCAGGTTAAAAATACCCCAGATTTGGAGTAAATAAATCAACTGCACGGTTGTTGCTACGGTGATGTTGTTGGAAATCACAATAGTCTACAAACATGAACACACAGCTCCATTTTAAAACAACAACGAGCCTGAGATAGGCTTCAACCAAAGCCAGGAAATTCAGAGTTTAGGGCATTACTCATCCGATATTCCAGGTTTTGTTCTCTATCATCTATGGGATCCAGCTCTAGACACCCCAAAAGAGCCAGCAAAATCCTCACAGGAGGCAGCAGTGGAAGAGCCCAAGCCCCATTTATCAGACCTGTGAGTGACCCACAGCACAGCATCCCCTAAACCCGGTGCTTCAGGGTCCCCAGCATCCCACCTGCATCCATCCCACCCGGCATTACAACGGGATTCCACCCCTGGCTGAAAATCCAATTATAAAAGGTTTGGCCTTTTTGTAAGCAAAGAGGACAACGCTGGATGGTTGGTAAAGCATCACCAAACCTCTCTGGGCAATTCTGCACGGTGTTCCTGCCCTTCCTGCAAGAGGACACCAGCAGCTCTCGGCGTCTTCCACAGAAGGACTCCCTGTCCTCTCACAGCCCCCGAGACACTGCCACCTCCCCCTGCTGCTGCCCACGTGAGGGATCAACTGCAATGCGGGCGAGAGGCCACCAGCTGAGTAAAGACCTCCATGGGTGGAAACCTCTGTTCGCTTTGCTGAGGTGCCCAACATCCACATGGCACATCTGCACTTAACATCTATGTTCCTCAGGTGTCTAAAACTGGGGGTTTATACATGGTCATAGAGCAGTCAGAATTGATGGTTGTATGAATTCCAATCCAGTTCCTCAGCTGGAAGATGCCCCATCCCTCACCCCAGGGTGCTGTGGGCTAAGCTCTGGCAGGCGATGCCAGATGACCCAACATCATGGAGAACGAGGGCTGGTCCTCACTAAGGAGCAGCTAAAGGAGGGGAGGTTGCCATGAGCACTCCTCTACAGGGGACCCAGGGCTGGGTTCCTCCTGCCGGAGCAGTAACCACATTTCCTCGCTTGGGGAAATTCCTCGGCAGAGAGGGACAAGTCCTGGTCAGGGACAAACCAAGGCCTAAGGCTGCTTTCCCCACACCCCGCTCCAGGCAAACACTGCAGCTGGCGAGCAGAGACTGAGCAGGAACCCATCGATGGCAGTGGGAGGATCCCTGTTTTCAGCGCGTTTAGGACTGGAACCAGAGCAACAGTGTGGGAGAGCCTCAATCTTTGGCAAACCCCAGCAGTTAACCTGTGGTTCCCGTCCCCATCCATCACCGTCCCTGCGGCTCCGCTGGCCGGCCGAGCTGGAAGCCAGCCCTCCACATGGCACCTCCGGCACCACACTGACTTTTCTTTCCCCTCATCTGATTAAACAGAAACTTCCTGTAGCATCATTATTTCTTCTTAAGCTAATCAAAGCTTTTCTCATTCATAAATTAAGGAACCTCAGAACTCAATTACTTTTCAGTAGCATCAGTGACAGCGATATTTCACTGGGGCCCCACGTAATTAGAGTTTCCACAGGCACCATATTAACATCTAATGAAAAAGCTATAGTCAAGGGCACGAGATCAAAGCTCCATCGTGACAGATATTTTGATCGAGCAGCATTTTGTTAAAAGATAACAAACCCCAGTTTAATCTCTAACACATGTCAGGCAGCTTAGAGTGGACTCCGAGAATCCCATCTCAAAGGCAAAATGAAGAAGCGTCCCAGGAGCAGAGATCCAGGGACTCAATTCACACCTTCAAGGATTAAGTCCCTGTTCCACTGGAACTGGTGGACTTTGCGTTGTGCCTAAAGACATAGCAGCAGCTCACAGACACGGCACAACCAACGTGCTGACCCTTCCCACTCCTTCCTTCCACAGACACCGCCTGGGAGAGAGCACGTGCATTTTGGGGAAGAGAAGTTCAGTTCTGGAAACAGTTATTTTTCACATATTACTTGAAAACACAGTTTATGAATATCTTAGTCAGGAAATACAAGTGCATAAAAATAGCAGAGAAACTCGCCAGCCTGGCATGCAATGTATTTCTTTTAGTTTTACTTACTGTCTGCTTTCATTCCTAGTTCCATTTTCAAAGGCCAGGAGCAGAGACGATCCCATCCCAGGAACCTCCTCTGGAATAAATACCTTGTTTTCCGCAAACTCTGGGCTCACGGCAATGAAACCCAGCCCCTGTGAGCCACTCCCCTCTGCCAAACAATACAGATGCTGGGAATTAATGAATTAATGTCAAAGCTGGACAAAGCAGACACTTGCTGGGAAGGAAAGTGCCAGACGGCCCGACACACCATGCTGCTTCCCAAAGGGAAGCACCACTAGAGAGGAAGATGGCCAGAAATGATGGAAACTGCACCTGAGACCATATTACAGCTAGAGGGGTGTAAAGGGGCCATAAGACCCTTCAGAACCCTCCACATTATGGTTGAAATCCAGTCGGGAAAGACACAAGATCATTCACCGTGGGCTCAGCAGGCGACCTGGGGCTGAAGGCACCGTGCACTCCATAGGGAGGGAGCTGCCTCTGGGGCATCACATGAAAACTCCACGTATTCAGAGTTCCTGGGGTTAGCTTTGTTCCAGTATCTAGCAGAGTTATTAAACACCTGCCAAGTTAAGCGCAGACACTAAAGACAACATTAGCAATGCTTCATTCAGTGCCTTTCTTTCTCAGGCGGTGTGTCCAGAGAGGGTGGGGAGTCTCCTTCTCTGGAGACATTCAAATCCCACCTGGACACGTTCCTGTGCAACCTGGGTGACCCTGCTCTGGCAGGGAGTTGGACGAGATGAGCTCCAGAGGTCCCTTCCAACCCCTGCCAGCCTGTGATGCTGTGAGTTAACCAGGGGAGTTGAGTTAACCAGGGGAGTCAACCACCCACCTCAGTCCTCCGAAGGGCAGCTGGGCTGGGACATGAGCTTCAAGCCCCCAGAGTTGAAGCCTTTCGTAGTGACAGCCAGGCAAGACTCGGTTTTTTATTCGCTGTGGCACGATGCAAGCTTGGACAGAGGAGACCGGCAGCTTCATCTGGGGATGTAATTAATGTAGCCCAGACTATCAACACTGCAAACGCAAGCTGGTTTTAATTATGCTCAGACAGTCTACACCACGACAGCCTCCAGCACAGCTATGTTTAGCAGCGTGAATGCCACCGGAGATGGGAAATCTATCATTCAGCCTAACAGGGCTCCGGGAAGGTGAGTCAAGGCGTGGGTGAGACATTCCCCAGGCCAGGGCTTGTCCCACCACCCACCGGCCCAACTTCTCCACACAGCTCTCACGGGGACACGGGATGAACACCGGGACAGATGGAAAATCAAATTCCCTTCAGCAAGGAAAGGTGCAGAGCTAACGCTGGTACAGACATTGCTGTTGTCTTCCCTGAGCATCACTGAGCTCCACTTCCTTCCAAGTGCTCAGCATCCCAGCATGACCTTGCCACCACACAGCACGCACCGTGGCATGTCGGCTGTCTCCCAGCTGTGCACATCCACAGGGCAGTCCCAACCCACTCAAACAAGAGGAAACGGCCTCAAATTGTGCCAGGGGATGTTCAGAATTGATATTAGGAATAATTTTTACACTGAAAGGGTTATTAATCATTGGAATGGGCTGTCCAGGGAAGTGATTGAGGCACCATCCCTGGAGGGATTTAACAGACGGGCTGACATAGTGCTTAGAGACATGGGTTAGTGATGGGTTTTATCAGAGTTAGGTTGATGGTTGGACTCGATGATCTTAAAAGTCCCTTCCAACCCAGACAATTCTATGATTCTAAACACCTAGAGAACATCTGACAAGCAGCCTTACAACAGCCGCACTGTCCATGAAGCTATAAAGCATTATTTAGGGATGTGCCAGGTGCTCATTGCTGGCATTTGTGCTTTGCTGGGGACACACTTTTGGAAAAAGCTTCTTTTCTAGTTTTGCACATTGTATCAGAGACTCTGAAATGTGTAAACAGTTAAAAGCTACACAGAATAATTCTAAGGAACTCAAAAATAACCGCTTAGGAGCGCTCACACCCTTAAATGCATGTGAATAGTATGATACAAAGGAAAACAAAGCTGTACCAAAGGGCCTGCTGGATCATGATAACATTGTTCCTGAATTGTCCCCTTTCACTGGGAAAAAAAAAACCAAGCTAAAAAAACCCAAAAAACCATCACAACAGCAAAGGAAAATCTTGAGGAGAGGGAGAGGAGAGGGAGAGGAGAGGGAGAGGAGAGGGAGAGGAGAGGGA
>JAOXNO010000003.1:15481596-15503285 GCA_028565335.1 Limnodromus scolopaceus
TTGACTGTGCTGCCAGCCATCCCCCAAAGTCCAGGTGCAAGTTATCACACCTGCTGTGGTGATGGCCATGGTGGCCACGGCCCGAGCAGGAGCTGGGGAGGGGAAGGGGGAACAGGGAGAGCACACCGCCACAAGCTGGAAGCCTGAATTTGACTTTGCTGTCCCGGCTCCGGCCAACACGGCTGCCCCGGAGGGAGTTGGCTGTTTTCACCCCTGCAGCTCCGGTTGAAGGCTGCATAATTTTGGCAGTAGGTGCTGTGCAGCAGAGCTAAACAACATGGGGAAGAAAAATTGGTCATTTCTAAAAATATAGCGATAAAGTAGTAGGGCATCACACACCTTCATCTGCTCCCAGCCCTCGCCGCTGCCACAGCAACCCCCCAGGAGCATCAGCAGCCCCATCCCACCAACCCGGCTCCCAGTGGGACCAGGAGAGATGCCCAACGGGGAGGGTG
Organism: Limnodromus scolopaceus; assembly: GCA_028565335.1. Taxonomy (NCBI): domain Eukaryota; kingdom Metazoa; phylum Chordata; class Aves; order Charadriiformes; family Scolopacidae; genus Limnodromus; species Limnodromus scolopaceus. The sequence continues at coordinate 15,482,052 of JAOXNO010000003.1, forward strand.
CTGGCCCCTACCCCCCCAAACAGGCTGATGTCAGGAGAGCAGAACTTCTTACTTTCTTCTTAAACCCCTATTTGGGGCCATTTTCTTGCCAGGAAGAGAGTTTTAACCGCCTGGTTTCCCATGGCTGCCTGCGAAACACTCCCCGGAGCCCGGCTGCGATCTGCCGTGCGCTGGCACTGCCACCCGCCTTCCCCCCGTCCCACAGCCTGGAGCAGCCTTTCTCTTTGTGACAGGGAAAGCATTATGCTCCTGTTGCATGGGTTTTGATTACAGGATAAAAAACCAAAACTAGTAACACCAGGATAAATAATAGCCAAAGGCAAGATTCGGCCCTAGTTCTATTCAGCAGCTCACCAACTAGTTAAAATCTGATTATCAGACTACCCAATTGGTTATGTCACAAGCAATAAATCAAGAAAAGACTCTCACTTGATAAGGAAAAGCCAAGCAAGGCTATTTTAAAATGAAAATCCAAAGGAATTTAGAGTGCTGGTGTGAGAGAAAAGAGACAAGATTAAGAGGAGATATAAACACAAGCTGAAAGGGGCCACTCCAAACCCATCCTCCTGTGCCTTCAGCAGAGGAGGGATGACATTCCATCAGTTACTTGACATGGGTTTTCTCAGAGCAGGCTGGCACCATCCACTGGCTCGGGGGGGGGCTGGCAAGACCCCTCTGCTGGAGACCCCCAGCCCTTGGTGACACCACTGGGCCACCAGCCGTGTCCCCAAGGTTGGCAGGGTGTAGCCAGGCAGCACTCAAGCTTTGGACACCCCCACAGCAGCACTTTGGGCATCCCACACAGCATGCCCTGGCCCGGGGCTCCTGGTGGCCCACAACAAGTTCAAAGTCCCTGCAGGAGGGCGGCTGCTCCCCTGGGACATCCCAGCTACTCCGGCACCTAATTTTTTCCCCCCGAGTCTGATAGAGAACCCAGTCATTTGTTTGACATTTCAAGGCTAGCATTGCCCACAGCCACGGGAACGTGATTGAGAGGGGATCAAGAAATAGCTTGCAGTTACTTACAGGCTCAATTAGTGCCTGACGAGCTGTGTAACAAGAAATGCAGCTGCAGATGTTCTGTGTGATACCCAGCGCACTGGTATCATTAAGCACAACATGAAAAGCAGAAACTCTTCAGTACCTGGGGTGTCTTAATGTGGCATCACCCTCAGGTCTCCCTCCAGCACCCGTCTCTGGGACCCCCAGGTGCTGGGGCAGCCTTGTCTCCATCAGCCATCGGGGATGGCCACATCCCACCCCCACCAGCCCAGACCCAACGGCTGGTGCACCCTCACCATCTGGGCATCCCAGAGATTACCATAGGATCATAGAATTGTCTGGGTTGGAAGGGACCTTTAAGATAGAGTCCAACCATCAACCAACTCTGATAAAACCCATCACTAACCCATGTCTCTAAGCACTATATCAGCCCGTCTGTTAAATACCTCCAGGGATGGTGCCTCAACTACTTCCCTGGGCAGCCCATTCCAAGGCTTAATTATGAGCAAAAATATCCCAGGTATGAGCACAAAGCAGCTCCTAACTCAAATTAAAAACAAAAGGAAGAGTTGTTGATTGTAGACCACAGGATGAAATGCAGCTTTACATATTTGTGTCACAGCAGAGGTCTCTCCCCCTACTCTGCCTTGCAGGGCTCCACTGCAAATAGAGGATTTCCACCAGGACAGACCAGCTTCTGCTCCGTGTGCCCCTGAACTCGCCCTCTCCCACCCACACCAGCAGCCCCTGCCCGCCCCAAGCACTCGCTCTCTGGCCTGGCCGAGCATCCCCAGCCCAGGGCACCCTGCCGGGAGGGAGGTCTCGGGCTCCTACCCCAGAGCAGAATGCAAAAAGATTAGGTGGTTGTGTGTCCACAGGGGCATGAATTTGATATTCATAGACTTTCTCTCTCTTTTAAAGGGCAAAACGCTTTGAATTGAAACAAACTAAGACCAAGACTTGAATGATAAATGGATGTTTTTCTGTACTTCCTCAGTGAAATCTAATTGTAATTGATATTAAACATGACAGAGCTTCTACTAAAACTTTTATTTGCCAGCCACCTATTTCAGCTGCCTCTGAAATGGTAATGCCATTACATCCCTACCCTCTGCATCGTCTGTACTCGTTAGCACTTGAGGACTGAAGAGCGAGGACCAGCCTCAACACAAGAGGCCCCGTGCCACTCACAGGCAGGCACTGGTCTCCTGGGCCTATTCATCCAAGGGCTCTGACACTAATAGCTCCAGCAAGATTGGATTCCTCTTTCGCACTAACAAGGAGGAGATCCAGGCAGGAGAAGGGCAAGGAGAGCTCTGGCTTGAGGAACCTGTGAGAGAGGGAAGAAGCCAGGAGCAGAGAGGGGGAATTCGAGACAGGTGGAGAAGACCTATCCCATTCCCTTGGAAGTACTCATTATCCCCACAAATGTTCTCAAGTTGCAAATGCAAATGTTGTCTCAATGCAAAAGTGTGCATTAAACACTGTTCTTACCTGGGGCTTTTGCTCCTCCTGCGCATTTTGATCCAGCTTGTTTACATTAATAATAAAGGATTTCTGTACACGAAGCTCAAGGTGCTGCACAGCGCAAACCTCGCACGGCACAAAGTCATTGCCCACATTCATCTTGATGCTCTTTCAAGTCAGCAAAGGAAGATGAGGAGATGGCCAGGTGTTTGCAGATCCATGGGCCAGGCTTGCAGATTTGTACCCAAAATAAGAGAAACTCAGCCCCAGGACTCCCGAGCCTGCACACACCTTCTGCAGCCACCAGAGCCCCAGCTCTGCTCCCGACCCGGAGCATCGCAGGGTAACGGGCAGGAGGAACCAAAGCCAGGCTCACACAGCAGCACCACGTGCAGGCGCCCGTTTTCAGGCAGAAGTAACACTGGGGAACGGATCCTTAAAACTGAGTTTTAACCCGCAAAGTCAGTAGAGCTGAGAAGACGCTCGTGGGAAGGAGACATGAAAGGTAGTTTTGTTTTGCTTTTTTTAAACAAAGATGAAAGGAGAGCTCTGCTCCAAGCACTGACGGCAGAGCTGATCCCTCACTCCCATCTGGCAGCACCTTCCACTCGCTTGAAGCACTCAGTCATTTGCTTTCCTCGTTACACACACTAAACTGAGCTGAAGGATTAAAATCCCCTGAGGTCAGGACTTACATACCGAGTCATTCCTCCTGCTTTAACCTAAGACTCAATTTACCAGCATCACTTTGTACCCAGCTCTCCTCCCTCCCACAGCACACTGCACACTCTCAGAGGACTCCATACCAAAAGCTCCCAATTTCTTCTCTTTCTTTACTATTCCTTCACTGCAATTCTGGTCTATTTATTTTCATAGGAGCTTTGATTCCTGAGCGCTTTATTTCTGCTTTATTCTTCTATGCTCAAGAAAAATATATTTTACTTGCTGGGACCAAGCAGCAGGATATTCATCTGACCTCTAGAAGTCTTCTCAATTCATAGCACCAGTCCTTCCAGCCCACAGCCAGCCCAAGTTTTTAAATAAACTGTTTATAGAAAAAAATACTCTCCTTAAAACTCTGTGTAGGGATGGTCAGGGGGAAAAATGGTAACTGTTGGGTTCTGAAGAATGTTGTCATAATTTTCCTAACAAATGTTCTTAAAATGAAAGATCTTAATTTCAGAGCAGCTGGGTTTCAACTCCCATGGGGACCCCTGGACACCCGGCTCTGACACCCAGGACAGGCAGAGGAGGAGCAAAGGGAGCAGCCCCCCAACTCAGGGGCAAAGCAAGTACACCATGGGTTTGGAGAAGGTCTGTCCAGCAGAGAAGTGACCTGAGCAGCACTGAGCAGGCTGCCGAGCCTGCCCTGCTCCTGCCCCATCCCTCTGCTCTGGCTGTAACTCTTCCCATTTCCCTGGGAAAAAAAGAACCTTCAGAGACCTGACATATGGGGAGGGTGGAAAAAGTACCCCAAGCTAAACAGAAGTGGTGGAGTCTCCATATCCTGAGCAATGCCTGACAGCTTGGGAAGGTTTGGGGATGAGGAGGACCAAGCCCTGCTTCTCTGGCAAGCTCCAGACCAAACTGCAGAGCCAGCAGCATCCTCCTCTGTCAGTGCTGCGGCACGAAGCTTCGAGAGGAGCTGCTCGTAGAGTAGGAAAAAAAGTCTGGCAGCAGCAAAAAAGCTGGACAAAAGAGGCTTCTCCGTGCAGTGGCCACCAGCAATATCATATTTACAGGATAGGAGCCGTCCTCTGGTAACGGGCACAGCCCAGATGCCTGCACCGGGGTGGGGAGCTGGGTGCAGCACGTGAGCGTGCTGTGTGCCTGCAGGAACACTCCATCTGCACAGCATTTTCCAGGAGCCTCAACCCCCTTCCTGCACACTCAGAGCTGGACAGACGGACAGGCCAGGGCTGGCCAGAGGGGCTGCACTCGGGGACCAGCTGAAGCTCAGGACTTGCCCAGAGCCTGGTGCCAGAAAACTCCCACAAAGAGAAGACCCCGATTTGGAAGGGGGAACGCACTTGCTGTAGGAAAGATGGACTTTTTATTGAAAGGCACAATGACTATTGCTGCGCAGCTGGAGCGTGACTCCGTACCAGTCACTGCCAAGAAGTTAAAGGCTGAGTCTCTCCACAGCCAGGCTGGGAGAGGGTCTCCACAAGACAAGCCATGGCCAGCAAACCCTTTCAATACATCTCTCATCATTGAGTTATTAAGCCTTGGAATGGGCTGCCCAGGGCAGTGGTTGAGGCACCATCCCTGGAGGGATTCAAAAGACGGGTTGACATAGTGCTTAGAGACATGGGTTAGTGATGGTTTTATCAGAGCTGGGTTGATGGTTGGACTCGATCTTAAATGTCCCTCCCAACCCAGACAATTCTATGATTCTGTCTGTATCTATCCCCAGGGGAGAATCAGTATTTGCTAAAACCGTTACTGTTTTACCATCTACACTTGGCAATTAAACTCCTGGTTGCCATTAGTTACTAACAAACTAATATTACTGTTAGTCCACCGTAGCCTATGCACACCAGAGCTTTCACATGGCGTCCCATTCACAGTGTTAAAATACTCACAAATGGATTTATTTATAGCATGTACGGTGCAACAGAATATTCCTCCTCTCTCTCATGGCTACTTGAGACACGTACGAACTGCACATCAACCGCTCGGCGGGTTCACATTTTCCTACTCCCACGCCTTGGACACCAAAGCCGCATGCCTGGGGGGGGCAGGAGCACGGACCAGCCCAGCCCAAAGACAGCAAGTGACTCACGCCACCAGAAATCCCGTAGGAGAGGTGGGGAGGGCTCAGCAAAGCAGCAGCTGCACCCCACGGCCACCCTGCCGTGCCCCCACACAGCCCCAGGGCTCAGGGCAGCCGGCTGAGCCCGCCGGACTGCAGGGATGGCACATCACCAAAGCCCCCCCTTCCCCACGGAAAGCCTTCCGTGCGGGACAGATGGATGAAAAGGCAGCAGAGCAAACCCCCCGTGTGGCACTCCTCCGTCGGGCAGGGGCCAGCGCTGCCGGCAGCAGCTGCGACTCCTAAATCGGGCACTGGTCCCTGGCCAAGCGAGCACTGCTGGCGTGTCAGACAGCGGGGACTCACGCACACCACCCCCGCTCACACCAGCTACCTGCTCCTTCAGCTCAGACTGAGGGCAAAAACAGCTTATTTTGAAAAAAAAAAAACCACACAAAAAAAATCCCCACCCTCAACAATCTATCCCGAAGCGCTCAGCCATCACAGCAGCGATGCTACACAACTTTGTCAGCGAGGAATCCAGCCGTGACAGAGCTGCTCTGGCCTTAAAGCTGCTGCCCAAACCTTTGGAGGAGTTTTTACTCGCCACACCAGCCCCCGCTGCCGAGCAGAAGCCAGTGCTGGCACCGTGGCAGAGGGTCGGTCACTGACCAAGCGTGGTCTGAACACCCCTCTGAAGGGCAGCTCCTCCTGAGCCAGGCTCTGGGCACCAGCTCCCTGCTGGGTTTTAGTGCTGCAGCTCGTGGTGCTGGGCCAGTCCTGTGGGAGGGCAAGGGACCGTGGCCAGACCCAGCCACCCTTCTGGTGAGAGACCCAGGGACATGGAACTGGTGCTGCCGAAGGGTTTCCCGTATCCTTTCACTGGGAGGAACGCAGCCAAGAGAGGGTCTCCTGGAGCACACCACAGGCTTAAACCCACAACCCCACACTCAAAAACCTTAGAGTTTGTCCCTTCACCATAGGTGCCCCCTTTACTGTTCGAAAGCCCCACGGGTTTGGCACAGTTACTTCCCAGCCGCAATTCTGCCTTTTCTCTTCCCACGGGAGGGGTCCGGGAGGTCCCTGACAAGCTGCAGGCATCACGGTTTTAGCCAGGGATGTGTCACATCTCAGGGCATCACCACATCTGCTTGCACTAGAGCAGAAATCCCAAGAAAAAAAAAAAAACCAAACCAGTTTCCAGACTGAGGTACCACCCCGAGTCCAGAAACCAAACGCTAAAGAGCACCCCAAGCAGGAGGGAGGGGAGTCTGGCAGCCCCGCCAGGCCCCCGCCATCACAAGTTCTCCGGAAAGACGAATACGGGGGAGAGAGCTGGGGTGCCCCAGGCAGATGGAGCCACCCCAGCCCCTTCTGCGCTGTGTTACAGCGGCTCAGAGGGACAGAACAAACCCCTCGCGGCGCTGAAAGCTGCAGGCACCCGGCCAGGCGGGCTGGGTACAGACGGCAGGGATGCTGTTGGAAGGCAGCAGCCTTTTGCAGCTCACCTACCTCCCCCCATGCCAGCCCAGCCCCTCAGCTCTGCCGGGGCCGTTTCCATGCCCAGCAGCTGTGCAGACACCCCCGGGACACTGACCCCCCCGCTCCTTAACCGGCCGCGCATCCCTCCCCCTGCCGGCTCCGCTGGGGCCGCACCGCGGGGGTGCCTGCGGGAAGGAGGGGAAAAGCAGGCACCCACCAGGGTGGGGGCTCATTCGGGTGCTCCCCCCTGCTCCTCTCCTCCAAAGCGACCCCCAGCCTCAGCTGGGAGCAGTGTTTCACCTCAACAGCAAACCCCAAAGCAGTTCCCAGCCAGAGGTACCATCTGAAATGGGGTGAAGGAACAGGGCTCAAGGGAGCAGCTCAGAGACCTGTGTCTCACCAACGCTTACCACTAACGGGGGTTAACGTGCAGTCACACCCCCCCGAGAGGTTTTACCTCCAAATGTACCAACACAGACACACAGGGCTCACCAGGGGTAAGTCACAGCCACCTCACATGTCACCCGCACAGCACAGCCGATTGTCACCAAGGGCACCCCCAGCAGCACACAGACTGCCCCAGCCACGGGGACACCCGGTGGGAGACCAGAGGTTGGTTTTCCCAACATGACTTCAAATGAAAGCGTTTATAAACTGGTTGAACAGAAGCTTTGGGTGGCTGGTTGAGGGGGGGTCAGGGGGGCTTGGTTTGGTTTTTTTTGGTTTGTTTTTTTTTTTTTACAAAACCATTCATTTTGAACAAATCCTCAGTTCACAAAAACCAAGAGAGCAGTGAAGAGATTAATGAGGATTATCAAAATACAGCACAAGTTAAATAAATCTTCATTAACCTGCTAAATGTCACTGTGCCCAGCGCTCCTGGAGAAGACACACCAACCGTTATCGATCTGTGGGTCGCTCTGTCGGATTCCCCCAAGTTTCCCTCTATGGAAGAGCTGGAATGGAAGGAACCCACGCTGACACCCCCAGCCTTCTTCTGGGCTCCCGGAGGGACCCCGGGCCCCGCTGGCCATCCCAGGACAACGCGGCTTATCTGGGTGATATTTATAGATGCGATTCCTGTCTCCCCTGAGCCGCTTCATGGACAGATTGGTAAACAACCGTTTCCCTCGTAAACAGCTATTTCTCTCAGGCTTTTGAGGACTTTTGCCCCAATTTGGGCATGGTTTCTCCCATGCTGTTTCTCCCTGCACTGAGAAAATCCCCCCTGCAGGGCTGGGGGGCTGCACGCCCACCCCCTGTGCCACCCTCTCCCCAGATCGAGGGCCACCAGCCCCCCACACACACACACACGCCCCTCAAACCCCAGAGGTGACACCACGGGGGTCTGTCCCCAGCAAAGCCCCTTTAAGGGCTGTGGGGCAGCGGCGGGAGGCGCGACATTAATTTTAGCCTGGAGCGGTGCCAGGGGCGCAGGGCAGCTGCTGCGGTGGCGGGGAGGGGGGGGCAGCACCTCCATACTCTGCCCTCCCCCGGGTCCTCCCCCAGCACAGCCCCTCTCCCCAGCCCTGCGACCCTCCGCAGCCAAGCTGGCGGCCGAGCAGCCATGGCGGAGGAGCAGACCCCGCTGGAGGAGAGGATCGTCATCAAGGACCTGCACACCAAGGAGATCGACCTGGTGAACAGAGACCCCAAGCACATCAACGAGGACGTGGTGAAGGTAGGGTCTTCTCTGTGTGGTGGGAGCATCGCTGTCTCCCTAATGCAACCGGTACACTGTCATCGTCGTTCCGGACCCGGCGTGACCCCAGCCCCTGGTCTGTGTGCCTCCAGATGTGGCATCACCTCGGGCTGCAGGGACATAACCTGCCACAAGCCACAGCCCAGGTGGCTGTGTGCCGTGCGTGGCCCCAACTAACACAGTATTTCCCATTCCTTAAGTGCACTCCCTGACTCCACAGGCTCTTACCTTGAAAACCTGTGGAGACTCCCCGCTTTGTACCAGTAAGCGGGGAGCCAAAAATAAAACCGGGTCAGCCCATGTCACTGATTGAAATGGAACCTTGGAAAAGACTCCCGATCTTCCAGACCTGACAATCAGAGTATTTGGATACATGCTGTCCTGTTTGGAAGAAGATTGTTTCTCCCACACGGCAGCAGGAGCCAACTCCATCTATTTTTGACCCAAAGGATCTCTCCATCTCGCGGAGCAGGGAAGCCTTTCCCAAACGCTGGAGCCCGGCTGCTCCGACCTTTGTCGGTGTTACAGCAAAGATCATTCTGGCCCAAAGGAGAACAGGAGGAGATGGAAGGGGTTTGTGAAAACTGTACTGAGAGATCAAAGAGGATGTCAGGCCAGAAGGGACAGCCCCCTGTCACCAGCCAACACTGCCGAGGACCTGGACAGCCTTCAGTGCCCACTCCAGGGGACACCTGCCTGCTCCCCACCTTGGGGACATCACCAGCACCTTCCAGGCCACCCCTAACCCTTTGTGCCAGCCCCACTTCCCCATCCTTGCCTTTTCCCACTTGGGGATCCCCAAAATCCTGGAAGAGGATTTTCAGGCTCACCCAGCCACACTGCTGCTTCATCAGCCTGGGAAGCGCTCAGAGCATTCGCTCAGGCCACCTCGCGTTCCTCCTGCCTTAAAAATAGCCCGGCCGATAAGGCTGGGGAGAGAGCAGGGCAGAGCCAGCCCCGGGATGGGGGGCACAACGCACCCCGCTGCCTCTGGCTGGGCTCCTGCACCAGCGTCCCGAAGGGAAAACCAAAGCCTCCCCCTCTCCAGCGGGCAGCAACACGCTCAAAACCACCCCGGGCACTAACGCACGAAAAGCTCCTAAAGCAGAGCAGGGCGGGAGGGGTCCGGCGGAGGGAGGCAGGGAAACGGGGGGGTTGCAGGCTGTAGGGTTCACACGGCCACAGAGAAACCCATCCTGAGCCCTGCGGTGCGAGAGCTGGAACCGGAGCCCACGTTACAGCAGCGGCACCAGCCACAGGGCTTTTCGCAGAGACTGAGCAGCCTCCCCCCAGGGCACCCCACGGGCCGAGCCCTACCTGCGTCTGAGGGGTCCGCTCCGCCCCCACCGCTCCTCCGGACCCACCATCAGCAAAAGAAGCAGCAAGGCGGAGACCCTCCTCTTATACCCTGCCCGCCCTTCACTAATTGATCCCCTGATTAGCTCATTAGGCAGCTGGGCAGCAGCCTGCTGCCGGGTTCCCAGGGCTTCCCCAGCAGCTCCAGCTCTCACCTGGCTGCGGATCCCTAATCCACATCAGTATTTCTCCCGGTACCTCCTGCCCACTCCAGGAAATTAAAGAGGATGCAGAATGATTTCAGGCTTCCAAAGCCGTAATGGATATTGCAAATTAACATCAATGTACAAACAGACACACCAGCTTCCCCGGGAAAGGCCATGTTATTTTTCAAGACAAACAGCTGGGCACATGCACTCCCTAAAAACGATACACCGCAGTGGTATCTCTGTGCGTGGTTCAGAGGCTTTTAAGAGTGTTTTTGTCACTCAGAGGCACTCCCAGAGCCCACACGTAACAGCCCTGTCCCCGTAAGGGCACGGCCGAGCCCGTCTCTCCCTTTTCAGACAGGAGGCAGACAGACAGACAGACAGAACCAAGCAGCTCGCCTCCGCAGGTAGAAATAAATAAATTGTAAATCAAGAGGGGCTGCTGGATTTTTATTAGCACAAATCACCTTCTGGCTGAGCAGGCAGCCCGTGTCCCCGAATGCTAAAAAAGGGTAGGAACAGGCTCTGGAGTAAACACTCCCCGGCACAGCGCCGCTTCCCAGGGCTCCTGCCCGGCGCTGGCCCCTGGACGCACGCACAGGGCTGGGGGCTTGGGGACAGGGAATGTGGCCCGGGGTGGCCGAGCCCAGGGGCTAGTGCCATGGGTCAGGCCGTGCCAGGAGCCCCACAGCACCTCCCGCTTGGACCCCGCATGGAGCAGGGGCTCTGCAGCTGCAGCAGGGCTTGTCCTCGCTCCGGGGGGGGTTGCCGGGGGTCTGTCCCACCCCCCAGCATGGCCCTTGCTCCCCCCAGCCCCCTGGCACTGCAGTGGATCTCCATCCTTGCACTGGAGCCATGGCTACCCTCCCCCCCCCTCCCCAAACCCCCCTTACACCCTTCTTCTCTCCTCCCAGGTGGATTTTGAGGATGTGATAGCTGAGCCTGTGGGAACCTACAGCTTTGATGGCGTCTGGAAAACCAGCTACACCACCTTCACCGTCAGCAAGTACTGGTGCTACCGGCTGCTCTCTGCCATCCTGGGCATCCCCCTGGCAGTCATCTGGGGGTTCCTCTTCGCCCTCATCTCCTTCTGCCACATCTGGGCGGTGGTGCCCTGCATCAAGAGCTACCTGATAGAGATCCAGTGCGTCAGCCGCATCTACTCCCTCTGCATCCACACCTTCTGCGACCCCTTCTTTGAGGCTCTCTCCAAGATCTGCAGCAACGTCCGAGTTGCTCTCCGGAAGGAGTTCTAGGTCCCTACAGCCACCCCAACCAGCCCTGGGGCACAGGGACACCCCTGCCCGGGGACCTGCAGCACGGTGGGACCCCATGGCAGAGCTGGCTGCTGGGGATGCTCCCTGCAGACGGAGGCACGCTGGGCTGCTCCTTACTCCATCCCAAAGCCAGCAGCTTTAGGAGAAGAGGAGCCCATTGAGACTCAGCGAGCAGCCCAGGGAGAGCCCTCTGCCCCCCAGCATCACCCCCTGCTCCTGCGGGAGGGACCGCAGCATCGCCTGGACCACAGCCCTGGGCCACCACCTGCAGCGGCAGAGCGAGAAGTGAGGGTGCAGAGATGCTGCTGGACAACAGACCAAACCCCGCCTGCTTCTCCAGCCCTGCCGTCTAGCACCACCAAGGCATACGAGTTATTATTACTTGCTGCAAATAACTGTTGTTGTGGAAGCTTCTGCATCAAATCACGCTGCACAAAAGTTTTATGGATAGAATAGTGAAAGCAAACTTTTCTTTTTTCCTGTGTGTTTGCATTTCAGCCAAGCTTTGAAACCCAGATCAATCACTGCATGAAGTGTTGTGTCTGCCTCCTGGGAGGCCGTGCTGGGCCTGGGCCTGGGCCACCAGCGATTGTGGCAGGGTGAGACTCACTAATTAATTGTGGGGCATCGTCACTCTTTGTGGCCAGGACTCCGGGGGCAGCGGGGGGGGGGCGGGCGGCCGTCCTGTGCATCGCCCGGGGCTGCAGAGGGGCAGCCGGGCAGGACGACGCGGAACAGCGAGAACAAATGGCTTTTGGTAACTTCACCTGAGAAACGAGAAACTTTGGCTTCTTGCTCAGGGAGAATATTTACTACGGAATCACGGAATGGTAGGGGCTGGAGGGACCTTCGGAGAGGGTCCGTGCTGGCTTCTGTGATGCTGGGCAAGCCCTTGCCTTCAGCAATATGTTCTTCTTCCCCAGCGAGGGCTGTCCCTCTGCTCCCTGCCCTGCCCGGCACAGGGGGCAGGACCACGCTGACCCCCCGGGCTCTGCCCCACAGGAGAACACCCTCATTCAAGGGGCTGCCTCGTGCCCTTCCCTCCCACCGGTCCCCCCAGCATCCCAGAGCAGGGCTCCCCCAGACGTGCCGGGGGAGCTGAGGAGGGAGCCCCCTCCGGGACACTGCCCGCTCCCAGCCACCCCACTGAAAACTTGGGGATGAGGGGAAAAAAATCCAATTTGGACCTATTTCCTCCCCTGTATTGTCAATTAATTTGTTTAGTCCATCTTTCATGAAGCCATACTTTTTAACTTCGAGGCACTTAAACGCTTTTCTGGCTCTGGCCTTAAGTGCTTTGCTGAATCAGGGCCCAGGAGGTCTCGTTCAGAGGTTATTCTCAATTGTATTCATGTGCTTTTTTCCCTTGGCTTCCAACAAAGATTTGGAGCCAAAGTTTCTTGTAGTGCCATGCCAAGGGCAAGAAAGAGTCAGATTTTCTATTGGTGCTCTTCCAATGGCTTGTGGTCTCTCATTATTCCATAGCAATATAGCACCCATGCTCTAGCAACAGCGGGCCTCGAGATGGATGGAGTGATACAAAAAAAAAAAGATATTTAGATAATATTTAGATATTTGTAGGGGAAAAAAAGTCTCAAAAAACATTTTATCATGAGCATTTTTTAAAGCTTTTTGTGGGAATAAAAGTAATTAAAAACAATACTGGGATTATATTCTTTTTAATGGCTTTTTGTTCTAGTAGTTCACAGCCTGAACCCAAAAAACCCTCCAAAATCCTGCTCTCCCCAGGCAGTGGTCCGTGGGTTCCCCGCACACGGAGCACGCACTGCCCAGTCGTCAGCACTTTGCTTTTGAGCCTTTGGCAGCACCTTCAGCATCCTTTTCAATATCCTTCTGCCACAACAAACCCGGAGCTCCTCTCCCTGTCCCTGCTTTGCCATGGCCGGGGACGGTGCAGGAGCTCGGCCAGGGGGGGCATGGCCCTGCCTGCCCGACCCCATAACTGCAGCCAGAAATTGCCCCCGGGGCTCACAAGGCAATGCCCTGCCTCTCCCAAAGCTTCCTCCTCGCTCCGTGCATCAGTCCCGGTAAAATCCATCACCGCCTTGGGTCTCCTTCCCGGCAGATGGAGGATGTGCCAGGCCCCCGGGTTCCCCATAAAATTCAATTTTCAACCCTCCCCCCCTCTCCTTGTTCTGGGCAGGAGCTAATTACTCTCAAGAAGGATGATGAAGATGGGAGGAAAACGCTCTATGCTTTCCTGTGGATTTAAAGCAGGCCAGTAAAATATGCTGGCACTGACCGTGCTGGGGTGTACTTAGCAAGTGTGCTGAGAGCTCACCTGAAGCTACTAGAAAAAAAATCAAAGGAATGCCAGAACATGAAAGGTGAAAACGTACCTGTTGATGACAGTGAAAAAATAAAGTACACTTTTAAATGCATTTTTCATATTCATTCCCAACACGAAAGGCCAAATCGCATTAGCCCTTGATGCATGCAGGCCTTGCCTCTGCGCATCCCCCCGGCGGCAGTGGGTGAAGGCGGGAGCATCCTCTGCGGTCCCCGGCTCCCGCTGCCCCCCATGCAGGGAAAGCCCCCCTCCAGCCCCCCTGTCCCCCCGCCAAGGGCTGTGTCACAGCGAGCGTCACGCCACGGAACAAAGCGGTGTGTGGGTCTTACGTGCTTGGTGCAGTGCTCTATAAACGAAAGCATCATTACACTGGGTATAGTTTGTGTTTAAAGCCTTGTTTAAAGCCTTGTTTCCCATCAGTTTCCTTCTTTTCCTCAGCCCAGTGCCCCTGCTGCACCTCCCCTCCCGCCTGACCTCAGCACAGCCTCAAAACTTTATTTACAGGCATTTCTTACCAATAAAAATCCCATGCCATAAGCATGACCTTGTGCGTTGCAGAGCAAGAAAATTGCATTGGTGTAAGAGACTAAATGCCATCTGCAAGTAAACCCAAAGCAAAAGCTTGGCCTTGGGGGGCCCAGGAGGGGGGTTTTCCATTGAACCCCATGGAGCCCAGCCGGCACCCCAAACACCCACCTTCCAGGAAGCTTTTGAGCACACTCAGCAAAGGTGTCATTGCACAGATGCCCTGACCCTGCGGTGGTGCCCGCTCCCCCGGCCCCTGCTGTCCCCTCTGCACAGTTGGAGAGGGGTAGGGACACCCGGGTGCCACTGTTGTCCCCCGCAAGGTCCATCCCCAGCTCTGTCCCCTCTGCCCCCCCAGCCCTCGGGGGCAGGACTGCCCTGCTCTGTGCCGGCGGTGCCACCGGGCTGGGGGGCAGCAGGGCTGGCATGAGCGGGGATGCAGGGATGGGGCTGCCTCTGCCCCACAGCGCTTCAAACCAGCACCTCTCACCCTGTGCTGCAGCCCCTTGCGTGCGACGGGGAGGTAACACATCCGCCCCAGCAGCGCGGGATCATTGGGGGCAAGACCTCTCCCTCCTGGTGGTACCTAAAAGCCACCGATGACAGCAGTTTGGGGGCTCAGAAGCAGGTTCCTGGCACCCCGTCCCAGGCAGCGCTGAAACTTGGACCACAGAAGTCCTCCCCCTCTCCCGCCTCATTAAATAATGACTGCTGTACATGCTCGCAGGCACACAGACACATATACACCTATTTATAGAGAACCCCCCTTTGCTTGTCCGAACCCCAGCTTCTCACTGGGAAGCGCAGGGGGCAGCAGGGCGGCAGAGTGAGGTCCCGGCCGGCGATGCCCTCACGTCGTGGAGGGATGCGTGAAGCTCCTCTGGCTCGTGCTCTTGCAGCTGAGGACGAAGGAGGAGGAGTTGCTCTTCTTGCTGACGCTCAGGTCGCACGCCGGCCACGACTTCAGGTACCGCGTGGAGCAGCAGAGGAAGCGCCGCATCAGGTCGTGGAAGAGGTGCCCGGTGTAGAGCATGTAGATCCAGGGGTTGCAGCAGCTGTTGAGGCTGGCCAGGAGCATGGCGATGATGAAGGGGGAGGCTGCAAGGCAGAGAGCGGGGCAGCGTCAGGGCACGGTGGGGAACACTACCCCGGGGGGCCGGGCACACGCCGCAGCGGGCTCTGCCCAGAGCCCCGAGCTCTGCATTGCAATGCCTGCAGGAGCGTCACGGTCGGCACATCAGTAAAGAGCTGGCAAATAAAGAGGGGGGAAGCAAGTCTGGGTTTAAGCAACTTAGTTTTAGGGTTTTTTCCCCCCCAGAAGAGCTGTATTTCCCCCGCTCAGCTGCTCGGTGTTACCCTAGAAATGCCTCGCCGAGAGGCAGAGCTGCCCCCAGCATCATCCCAGCGACTGGGTGCCCAAAGGGGGAGGAGGGAGCGTGGCCTCGGGAGCTGCCATGGCAAAGAGCAGGGCCGGGAACACAAAGAGCCCGGTGGTTCACTTTTCCCCGCCTGTGGCCAACCTGGGGCTGACTAGCAGCTCTCATCAGCTCAGGCCAGGGGGATGCCACACTCCCCCGGGGGGTCCCCTGCTCCTGGGCTGTCCCTGCCACCAACACACGTCCAACAGGACAGTGCCCACCAGCCTGTCCCCATCCCTGCCTCTTTGCCCAGCGCTCTCCCAGCCTCAGGAGCGGTGGCACTTTCCCCCTCTGAATTAATTCTCACGCAGGAGGCTCTGCCAGGGGGAAGGCCGGCCATTCCCATCCCAGCAATGAACCCGGAGCCTGGCAGTGGCTGCTGGCTGCAAGCGGGACGATGGGGACAGGAGGCGAGGGCGGCAGGAGGTGCCAGGATGCCAAGTCCCCGAGCACAGAGTACCCGACTGTCTGGTGAGAAGGGGACGGGGGGACTCGCCCCTGCCATGGCAGCCCCAGGGGCAGGGGGGACACCTCCAGAAGCGGCTGCGGGCAGGGACAGAGCCTTCCTCCTCTCCCCGCGGTGTCAGCCCAGCCTCTCTTCTCCTCGTCCCCACAGGGGACGTGCCAGCAGCAAGGATGCGTGCTTGGGTTCGGCTGCTTCTGGTCCCTTTCCGCCTCTGCAAAAAAATCCACTCGCAGTTTTTAAACTAGAAAAAGTGTGAATACCGAATACCAGTTTCCAAATTCACCTTTAACCAACTCATGCATAATTCCTGCCCTAGTGATGTCTGGTCCAACCACTTTTAATTTCAAGCATATGCTAAAAGGAATCCATGGGGAATGGCTTACGAATCCTGAGCACAAGACCTGAAATTCATCATAGCGTTTCTATCCGCTTAAAAAAATCCAGGCATGGCTGACTCAGCTCTTCTCCCTCTGAGGGAGATAAATTGAATTTCATGGAGCTTACTGCAGGGCAGGTTTTAAGCGCAGATCTCTCCCCTCCTCAGCAGGGACGATGGAGATCCCCAAGAGGTGCTGCGCAGGGAAAAGCTCTGTTCCCCACGGACCCCCCCTCTCCCCGGGCTCTGGACCCCCCCGCCCGGGACGGGGACGGTGTGCTCTCGGGAGGGACGGGCAGAGGCAGGAGGAGGCTGTGCCCGGGGAAGGGCTGCCGGACCCGCTGCCAGCGCTGCTCGGGAGGGGAACGAAAGGACTGTTCCTCAATTCCCCCCGGCAGGCAGATGCCATCACTCACAGCCCACGGTTCAGGGCATCTGCTCCCAAGATTAAGGGACCAATATAACAGAGTTGCGCTGCTTCACGGCCTCACTATTATCTTCACAGGCGCTTTAAGCCAACTTTAACTCAAAGCTCAAAATGCCACATGTAGCGTAAATTATCCATAAGGTGCGTGGAGCAGAAACCTCATTTAAACTAATGTTCTGTGAAGGATCCCTAGAGCTGCAGCGACACCTGAATCATAACCTGTAGCTCCATCCCCCACTTCCCAGGGGTTTTAGGTTTGCATGGCCAGCCAAGGGGGGATTGCTGCTGCCTGGCCAGGGTGCCCCCACTGCCAAGGCGTGGACATCTGATATCCCGACACCACACTGACACCCCCAGCCCCTCCCCAGGCTCCGCAGTGTTCAGCACACACCTTTGGGCACTGCCATCTGCCCCAGGGCACCCGGGGAAGGGACACAGAAGGGGCTGCCTGGCCCCAATGTCCCGTGGAGCCGGGATGCGGGGCAGGGTGATGGCGTGGCTAGGGGACAGGGGGAGCGGGCAGCAGCAGTGTGGGACCCCAGCCCCATCCCGTTGCTGCCTGACACTGCTCAGGGCGAGGGTCCAGCTTCCGCCCTTCACTTCTTATTTTACTTAAGTTGTTTTTTGAAGTGAGGAAGACCCGTGTAGAAAGGTACTGAGGTGGATCAGTAACAGCCAAGTGCAACCCCTCTGATTATCGCTGTGCTGACTGGGAAAGGAGGGATTCTTCAGCTTGTTTCCGTTACAGCCTGATCTTTTACCCCCGACATACCAAACCGCAGCAGACTTTGCCCCCTGCGAAGGTGCAAGCAGAGCCTGTGGCACACGGGGCCAGGGGCCGGGCAGCAGCAGTACGGGAGCTGTACCCACGGCAGACGAAGTACCCCCCATCCCTCTGCGACCACCCCAGATCCGCGTCTCCCCACGCCCCGGGATGCAGATCCGGGCAGGGATCTGCAGGGCGCCTGCTCAGGAGTCATTAGGATTCAGGCAGGTACAAGCAGCCTTTCCTTGCCAAGGACACTCTTCATGTCATCCTACACGGAGAAAACTAAATATTTTCTTAAGTAAGCGACCCCCCCATCACGCAGCCTTTGTGATCTGCTGGTCACCTCCCGGGGTGCAGCCTCTCGGTGCTGCAGCTGCGACGGGTCCCCGGGCTGCAGAGCGAGCACCCTGCCCGCCTGCCTCCCTTCCTCCTCTGACGTTACGCCCCTGCAGACTCCAAAGCCTGCAAAGTGAGAAACAGCCAAACTCCCTTTCTGCCGAGGGGCACGCGATGCTGCCCGGCCAAGGCAGCCCGAGCCTCGGAGCAAAGGAGAAGAGATGCGGGATGCCGGGCGTCACTGTCAGGAACGCAGCAGGCAAAGCCCGTTTCTTCTGCAGGGAGGTCGGACCCCACCACCCGTCCCTGGGCAGGCAGTGAGGAGGAGGGTGAGCCTGGGAGGAAGGGCTGGGGTCTCCTGGCATTCGCTATTCACAATAACCTGCCCGAGGCTTTTCCTCCCTGTGCCCTGAAAGCCTCCAGCAAATGCCCTGGCAAAACTCCCACCCTCTGCTGCAGGCACGGCCCCGAGCGACAGAAAGGTGAAGGAGAAGGGGAGTTCGTTACAGCCCGGCTCGGCTGGAGCTCCCCGTGCTACACCGAAGCAAAGCCGAAAAGGAAAAGCATCGCGGGGTCGGGGTGAGGAAGGGAGAGTTTCCCGGGGCAGCGGGCACAGCTCTGCCAGCAGCCACCGTGCCCCCGCGCCACAGGAGCCAGCAGGGCCACGGGGGTTTGTTTGCCGAGGCTCAGGAGGGAGCCCTCCATCGAGACTGCAGGTTGGAAACACAGCACGAGGGAGAGACACGGCTTCATCCCGGGGCACGTCTAAAGGCTGGAAGTTTCAACCAGCCTGAATCAGGTGCAAAGCCGAGAGACAGCGGCCTGCAGCACCTCAGGAGGCTTAAAAAGCTGGGCTTCACTTCTCCACCTGAAATAAAAGGAGCAGAGAGAGGCAATACAGGCAGAGTAAGGAGAGCTGGAGCCGGGCAGGCTACCCGCTTCGGTTCCTGGGAGAACAGAGGTGCAGGGGCTGCAGGAAGCAGCAGGTTTTCCACAGAACGATGAATAGCTGGGACAGGGTTAAAGAAAGGAAGGAGTGTAGGTGTGAGCCGACCCCTCGGGGCTGCAGGGATGCCAGGGGAGCCAGGGTGGTGGGGGGCACAGCTCCTCACCGGTCTTTGACACCCCAGACTCAGCATTTGGGCTGAGTTGGCTCAGTCTGTCCAAGGAGGACTTGTCCCTGGACGCACCCTTTCACCCTTTCTCCCACCTCCCAAACTTGTGCAGAGCTTCTCCGTGAAGCTTTCCCGGCGGGTTCTCCCTGTGGGTGCAGAGGGACCGTCGGCCACCTCCACCCGGGGACGGCACCGACACACACAACGCGCGAGACCGAGGAGGGTAATAGATTTGCCTCTGTCTGCAGCCTCGGTGATGACAGGAGCAGCCAGCACCAAGTGTGAAAAATGGCAAATCAGTGACACCACGTCCTTTAGGAAAAGCCTTTGCTCATAAATCAGTGCCTTTCTGCAGGAACCGCGCTCCAGAGATAAAATAACAGCAGCGCAGTCCCGGGGTGGATGGAAACGGGAGGAGAGGGAAAAGAGGGGAGAAGAGTAGAAAGCAAAGAAGCCAGTGAGGACAAAATGATACAGCAAAAGAAAAGGAGTCGGGCACTAACGCTGTGCAGTTTTCCTCCTGCGGTGGCCGCGGGGCTGAGCCACCACACAGCCCCCAGTGTGTCTCAGCACCCGGGGGGGGCAATGGAGCCAACAGGGACCCCAGAGCAGCCCCAGGAGGGCTGAGCTCCCGTACCCAGGGACAGTGAAAACCTCCCGAGCCGCCACCCGCACAGCCCGACCCCTGAGCTGCAGCAGCCCTGAACTTGCCAGGGGCTGAGCCAGCCCTCGCCCGCACCAGGGAAGCTCAGCCACGGCCGCTGCTGCCTGTCGGGTGGTTTTTCCACACTCAGGACTTTTCCCTGGCTCCCTCCCAGCCCCCCGAGACCCAGCTCGGAGCAGTTTCTGGCTGTCACTCGCAGCCCCCAGATCCGCTGTTGGTGTCCCTGAGGCCACCGACCAAAGCAGTCCATGCAAACGTCGGGCTACGGGAGGGGGGAGGACATACCTTCCTGCGGAGCATTCGTGTCCCACACAGACCACATCTGCACAAAGAAAAAGGGAGTCCAGCACACTATGAAAGCTAACACTATGATGAAGGTCATTTTGACTGTCCGGATCTTGGCTTTGGAGATGAGCCTGGTGCTGCTGACCCTGGCAAACGCCGTCCCGCTGCAGGAGCTGGAGCTCAGACCCACGTTGGGCCCGTGAGCTGTCTTAAGCTTCACATTCTGCCAGATTTTGAAGCTGATTAAGCCATAGCAGATGCTCAGCATCAACACGGGGATGATGTAGACCATAAGGGTTATCCAGGTGACATAGGCTTTAGGTCCCCAGGGCTGGATGAAATCTGCCCAACAGTCGTAAACTCCATTCCCCACATCCCGCAGAGAAAATATGTGGATCTGAGGGATGCTGACCAGCAGGCAGAGCAGCCAGGTGAGGAGGACAGAGACCCGGTCCGCTCTCCTGTGCAGAGACCTCAGTGGCTGACAGATGGCCAAGCACCGGTCCAGGGACATCAGCAAAAGCATGTAGGTGGAAGCAAACATCCCCACGACCTGCAGGTACTTGATCAACCGGCAAAGGAAATCTGGCCCATAAAACCTGAAGGTGATGTCCCAGATGAGCTGGGGCAGCACCTGGAAGATGGCCACAACCAGGTCAGCGATGCTCAAGTGTTTCATGAAGAAGTACATGCGGGAGTGCTTCTGCCGGGTGGTGTGGATGGCCAGCAGCACGCACAGGTTGCCGGTCAGGGCGAGGAACAGGATGAGGCAGAGGACCGTCACCTCCACCTTGGCCATGTCCTCGTTCCTCTTCAGGGGGTCGGCGGTGCTGTTCCTCCCGGAGGTCTGGTTCTCCAGGCGGAGGCTGCCGTTCCCCAGCGAGCTGTTGATCGTCCACACGCTGCTCCCCGCGAAGTACAACTTCTCCATGGCCAGCTCCGTCCCACATAGAGCCTGGTGGCAGAGGGGGTGGGTGGCAGATCCTCTAGGAACGCGTCCCCGTTTGAGGCGGCCGTGTCCCCGCTGCGGCTCCCACCTCCCCGGGCTGCGCTGCTCCGTCCCTGCCTCCCTCCGAGCAACAGCCCGGCCCCGGCCCCGGGGGTGGCGGGCTCTCCCGGCGGCTCCTCCCTGTCCCCTCCCAGGGCACCCGACGTTTCCGCAGGCTCCTGCCCCCAGACAAAACCGAGGCGCAGGAGGCGGGTTGCGGGAAGGGGCCGGCAGAGAGCGGCGGCCCCGTCCCAGCCCCCCCCGGAGATGCTGTTCCCGCACCCGAACCCGCTGCAGCATCTTCTCCCCTGGCCGTGCCCGGCCGGGGGGAGCGGCCAGCTCACCCACCCGCCCGGGCGGCCCC
>JAOXNO010000003.1:15503471-15514628 GCA_028565335.1 Limnodromus scolopaceus
CGTGGGCGGGGGGGGGCGGCGGTGCGGGGGGGGGGCTGGGGGGCCGCCCGTGCTCCCGCAGGAACTCGTCCAGGTCCCCGTAATCCAGCTCGGCCGCCGGCCGGTCCCACGGTGATGGGCGAGGGCTGGCGGCGCCGGTACCGCGTGGGGCTGCAAAACCCCGCTGGCGACCAGCCTTCCCTCGCCCGAAGCCCCCCGCGCGGGACAGACCCCGGCGCGGGTGCGGAAGGCGGAGGGTGGGGGAGCCCCCAGGGCGGGCTCACCTCTTCCGAAGCCCGGCCCCGGCCCCCGGGGGTCCGCAGCCTCCGGCCGGGCCTCTCGGAGCGGGGAACACCCGGGCCGGTGCGGGGCGAGATGCGGTTTTGCCGGTGTAACGCTCCGGTTCGGCAGCGAGAGCCTGGAGAGGAGCTCGGGCGCCCGCAGCAGCAGGAAAAATGCTCTTGTTGTCTGAGGAGGCTGCGAGGGAATGCGGGACGGGAGCGAGAAACGCCGCTCCGGGCTCAGCGCTCCGCCGCGGGGGCTGCGGGGGCCGGGGGGGAGCCGGAGGTGCCGGTGACAGGCAAATAGCCCCCGGCATCTGCCAGCACCGCTGCCTTCGGGGGGCTCGCACTTCCCTTACTCGGCAGTTGAAACAACCACCAAGAACTTTATTTTTTTTTCTTCCAGGAGGATTATTTTAAAGTATTATTAAACCATTTCTAGAAAAGAAAAAAAAAAAAAAAGTAGCTATTTGCCATGGTTTGTGCCCCGGGGTGAGGTCCCAGGACAGTGTGCCACGGGCACCACCAGCTCCGCAGCACATCTCACGGTTTTCCCCCAGCCTCGGGGAAGCAGGGACCCGGGAGCGCAGGCAGGAGGGTTCAGAAGAGCATCTAACCCCCCCAGCTCCCCCTCCCCGAGCTCAGCAGCACCAGCCACCGAGTCACTCCCAGGCCTTCTAACCAAAAAGGTGGCTTCAGCGGGAAGCACCCGGACTGGCCACTGCAGCCCCTGAACTCCAAGCCCAGGCTGGTGCTCCTTCCCTTCTGCTGCCTTCCCCAGAAAGCCACATCCCAAACTCTACTCAGCCTAGCCTTAGGCCTTGAATAAACATCTCTGCAGTTATTTTTAAAGATTTTTGGGAACCTTTAGCTCCATGCAAGATGTAGAAATGTTAAATACTTTGGCAAGTTCTTCCCTCCAGGGTTCACGTTCTTCCTCCTTCAGGCAATAAAACGGCTGTGGGAATCGCTGAGGATAACAACTCACCATGTGCACTGCTTTTTTTTCATTGTTCTGCCCTTTTCAGGAGAGTTCTGTAGGAGGAACTGGCTATGGGTGAAATCCTGGCTCTAGCAGGGTCAAGGAGAGGTTTGTCCTTGGCTTCTGCACAGACCCTTCAGCATCTTGCAGGGCACCAAGAGGTGGTAAATCTGCTTTGGGACCCAGCTGGGAGGGCAGCATTAGTGAGATACCGGCCTCAGGTGGGACAGAGCAGCCACTGCTCCTCTCTGCCCTCGGAGGAGGTGTCATTTGTGACTACATGGACACTAATTTCCTCACAGACTAGAATTGAACCATTTCTAATGCAGAAAAGAGCCTTATGCCAGTTGTGCTGCTCAGACGTGCTGCAGCTGAACGCCTCAAAGAGCGGTGTGTAATTGCAGAACACATTTTATCTCAACAGTGAACCACAAATGCTAAGCTGTGAAAGAGCTCTCCGAGGATTCATCCCGTTTGTCCCCTTGCCAATGCCAAACTGTTCCCAGGGCTGTGTTTTCTAAGGCTCTGACTGCGCTGATTCAGAAGTGCAGGGGCTTAGCGAGCCGCTCGCTGTCGAGGGGAAAGATCATACTCCTCGAGGACGGAACATTGGATTTAAAAGGCTAAGGAAGGTTTTCATTAGCTTCACTCTAAGCGCCTTGGCTGCAGCCAGGCTCATTGCTCATGTGGCGCTTGCGGAGGCAGGGTCCTCCCCTGCTTTGCTGGTGGCGGAGCCTGGAAGGAGCGATGCAGCTGCGGCGGGGAGCGGGGGCCGGTGACACGAGGCACGGCCAAGCCCATGAGGGAGCATCTCTGCCTTCTCATGGAGGGGGGCTGCAGTGTCACCCCTCCCCATCACGGAGGGGACTGAGTTTCAAGAGAAGCACGGATGCTGCCGGGTGCCCCGGGTGCTCATGCACCCCTGGCCGTGGCAGGGCAGCCCCTGGCCCCACACTTTTCCCCATCGCCATCACCTTCCTCTGCCCAGCCGGCCACCTCCCCAGCAGCCATTTCCCGTGGCTTTGTGGCTGGATAAGCTTCAGTCAGCACTTTGGGTGCACCTTCAACTGGTTTGCCACTGGCCAAGGCAGCCAAAGTGCTCCTGCCGCCCGGCCGTGGGGACATGTCTGGGGAAACCAGGGCTGACAGCATCCCCAGCCACGCAGAGTTTTGCCTCCCTCCTGGGCAGCCCGGAGACACCATTCACAGGGGTTTGGCACCGGCCTTTCCAGTTATGCAACATCCGACTCTTCCATGTATTTTCTCATCGGTGACTCTGGGTTTTGGCTGTCAGTTTGGCAGCGAGGATGTTTGTTTTAGTATGCACGACAGGGAAGAAATAAAAAAAGAAACCTCTCTGGTTGAAAACAAATTCAGTAACCGTGAAGCAGGTCCCTGTGCCGGCGCGGTGCCGGGGCAGCAGCCGGGCTGCGAGGACGGAGCGGTCCCTCCCGTGGCATTCCCAGCCCAGCTCCCAGCGGGCTCTGCCCGGCTTATTTCATCCCGGACCCCAGAATGGCTAAAGGGCTTGAACCAGCTCTGGGACACGTGCCCGCCTGTCACCTGGGCTCGCAGGAGCCACTGACGCTGACACAGCACTAACACTTTGATGAAAAGTAAAAAAAAAAACCCCGAATCAAGCCCCCGCAGGTGCCATCTCTCCCGCCATGGGCTGCGCTGTCACAGCCACCACTGCCTGGCTCTGGCTCTGGCCATTAGCCTGTGACAGCCTCCCAATGCCAACTGACACATGCCAGGGCCAGGGCAAGGCTCGCAGAAGAAATCACTGCTTCGCTAGACCAACAAACAAGCTTTTTGGCAGCTCCAGGAGGTCCAAGCTCCCAGAGCCACCCGGCCACCACTGCCTGCAGCTCCTGCCCACAGCAGAACTCCCCGGGGCTGCTGCCCCACACCCTGCGCGGAAACTGCCCTCCCTGGGAGCCCACGTCTGCCCCAGGGGCTTCTCCAGGTCCTGCCCCAGGCACAGGGGCTTCTCCAGGTCCTGCCAAGGAACCCTTCCCCCTTCCCGACCTGCCCGGAGCCCCCCAGCGCTGCCGGCCCCATGCAACACCCAGCCCTGCCATGGGCACCGCTGCGGAGGGTGACCCCAAGTTGTGTTTGGGGCACGGGGAGCACAAGATGCAATAAGCAGAAAACTCCAGCTTTTTTTTTTCTTCTTTTCAACCTTCCCTTGCTTATTTTCTTTTTCTCAGTTTCTGTTAAAGGAAAATTTCCACCCGGTTCTCAAAAACCACTAAGTCCAGTCAAAATAAACTCCCGCTGCCACTGCCAGCTGCCATGAGAGTTCACTTCCTCGCACCTAGAAGCGTTAATTGGAGCGGATACAGATGTCCCTGAGCATCGGCTCCGTCCCGCATGGCCCGTACCTGCGGGCACAGCCCGTGGGGACAGCAGGGACGGTCTCCTCTTCCACGGGGAGCCGGGATCCATCCCGCCGCGGTGGCTGCGGCTCCCGGAGCTGGCTAGCGAGTTCAGCCTCCCGGCCTGTGAAGACAATAACGCTGTCACCGAGCGGAATTAAAATGCTTTACTGTTAATTGCGTGGGGTTGTTGCCTGCTGTGTGTCTGTGCAGTTTGGGGTTTGCAGCTGGAAGCTGTATTCCTGGCGGATGCCGCTCTTGGGGGGTTTCCCGGGGTGGAGGCGTGAGAGTCGCACGCAGGAGGCCAGCGCTCTCTCCGTACCTCCGTTTTCCCACATAACTTACGGAGTGTAAAACCCCGCGAGGGGCTCGGGAGAGAGGCGATGGCTGAAAACAAGCCCCTTGCTGCGCTGGCAGCGCCCCGGGCACAGCAGTGACGGGGAAGTAGCCCCATGGGCTTGGACATCAGGGGCCAGCCACGCTGGGGCTGAGGGATCC
Organism: Limnodromus scolopaceus; assembly: GCA_028565335.1. Lineage (NCBI taxonomy): Eukaryota > Metazoa > Chordata > Aves > Charadriiformes > Scolopacidae > Limnodromus > Limnodromus scolopaceus. The sequence continues at coordinate 15,507,593 of JAOXNO010000003.1, forward strand.
AGCCATAAGGTTTTAATTGCAGTGGGAAGGGAGAGAAGGGAATTGTCGGAGCAAAACATCCCACCTACGCCCAGCGCCTCGCTGGGGCTCGGGCCAACATCCCGCTCCCGGTGACGTTCCCTGCGCTGGCCCCACAGCCCCTCGCAGCCCCAGGAGGTGTCCCTCATCACCCCTCATCACATCTCACAGCCCCAGGAGGTGTCCCTCAGCCCCTCATCACCTCTCACAGCCCCAGGAGGTGTCCCTCAGCCCCTCATCACCCCTCATCGCCCCTCGCTCCTTCTTCAGGCGGCGCAGCAGCCGCCCCACAACTCAAAACCAAGCACACGTGACTCTAAAGCAGAGAATCTTGTGAGAACCAAAGGGTTCTTCCTCTGAGTCACCCCCCAAGCTCCTTCCAGCTCTAAAAATTCAATGATGCCATAGAGTTGGAAACATTTTTATTTTAAAAATACATGCTTTGGAATAATCAAAAGCACAAACGCTACACAAAGCTAAATTTAATTGCATTTCAGTTTACTGCTGCATCTGAAATAGCTGTTTTTCCAATAGCTATCTTGAATCCCAACTTTATAGTCCCCATGATACAAGAGGTCTGGCAAAACGTCAAGTCCAGGCCACTGTTTTACAGCAGGAGTTGCAGCCGCTCGTGAACCCTGCTGTAAGGATGTGGCCCAGAGCAGGCACTGCAAGCTAGAAACATCAGGATATTTGATCTGGCTGCTTTTGCATGGGAAATTTTCTTTATCCTAGAATTTTTTCCTAGTCCTCACCCCCTGCACTCAGTCTGCAAGAGGCCCAACTTTGGTAAATTTACTAAAATACAGAGATGTGTGAAAATACAGAGTCCCATGCACACACCTCCCTGGCAAAGGCAGATTAGTGCTTCAGTAAAAAGCTGCTGACCGTCATGGGCGTTAGGTACATACCACGGGCAGAGAGAATGCTGAGTGTTTCCCTGTCTGTCTTGAATGTGCACACGAGTAAATCCCCAAGTACAATATAAAATTCCCACTCTGCTCTATTGCTGATTTTCAGAGGAATACAGACAGAGCAAATATCATAAAATGTACCAGACTTAAGTCAATGAGCCTTTGGAGACAAACCATGGAAATACAAGCAACGCACAAAATTATTTGGTGCTGAACACTTATTGAAAAACTTCATTGTGTTAATGATGTCACCAATTGGTGGCAACACACTACAGTGCTACACAGCTTTTTTAAGGTGCAGGTAAAATACTCTTAGGTAATGCCATACCACCACCTACATCTGCCTCAACCGTGCTCTTGGCCACCCTATTTTCATTAGTTAGAAACAAAAAAAAACCCCAAATCCCAAAACTAGTCCTCAGATTGATTGCAGTAAATCACCTCATGGGACCCGGAGCTGGAGCCCATCGTTCCTGCTCGGCGAGCGCAGGGACGGGCTGGCTGGGGCTCGGCACAGGGCTGTTTGATAACAGAGGGTTTGTTTTGGAAACTATATCATCAAAGCATCACTGGGAGGGAAGACAGAGCCAGGAGAGCTGGCCTGCACGCAGGCAGACGAAGAAGGGAGGAACAACTTGGATGCTGCAGTCTCGAGCTTTAGAAAGCATTTCCAGTAGGAAAAGAGAATTTGCATGAGTTCATGCCACGTATTGAGACCATTTCTTCTTTTCCCTTCTTTTTGTTTACCTAGGAACACTGAGCTTACTTAAAGAACTCGGTGTTAAGATCCTTTTACACCATGTTGCTGTAAGGTTCATGAGATTCAAACCGTTCCCTTCAAAGAAATCCTTTACTTATTAAAAGCCGCCAGCCTCTGCCCCCGCACCCTCCTGCCTCTGGCCGGGCAGGAGCCCGAGGAGCTCGCTCAGCTTCTCTAGATAAAGTCTTGAAAAAGAGCCCCGATTTGTTGGCATTAAACCAGCCCCCGTTCCCACAATCATTGCCGTTCACACTGCAGCACCGCGAGTGAGAATCCCCACCAGAGCCTCTGGAGATGCAGCAGTTTTTGGTTGGTGCCAGGAGCCGCGGAAGGATGCCGCTCTCACGGAAGGATGTCGCTCTCACGGAAGGATGTCGCTCTCACGGAAGGATGTCGCTCTCGCAGAAGGATGCCATCTCCCGCTCTCCCCGGGGATGCAGCAGCAACGCCCCGCTCAAACCAAGGAGCTTAAACCTATTTAACCTGGAGCGGGCCATGGATCAGGCCGATCTTGTAATCCAGGCTCATCCCGTAAGCCAGAGAGTCCTGTTGGGGCGGTGGCAGACCTTCACAGGGCAGAATTCCAGGGTTTCTACAGGGAAACCCACAGGCTCCCATCTTCTGCCCGTGGGCTGGGGGGTACCTGCCGCAGGGGGGGACACACCACGGGACAGGTCACCTGGGGAGAGAGGAAGAGGGGGTTACACATGGGATAGCCAACGTATATAGCTCTGCACAGGGTAATAAACACCCCTCCACACTCCTCCTTGCAGGAGCACAGCCTGCCCAGCTGAGGGCTTCGTACACGGCTCCAGAACGACACTGCTCATGTTGAAATGTTTCTTGCTTCATCCATCCCATTACAGCCTCAAAGCCCATAAAAATCAATGGAGCCTGCAGAGACCTTGGGAATAACAAGCCGGGCTAATACGGGATGGTGGAAATATAGAAAAATATGCTTTTTAACAGAGACACTTCAGTTTCAAGCTTTCAGGAGATTGTATAATAATTTTACTACTTTTTCTGTTGGATTTTTTTTTTTACTGTATTTCTGTATAACTTCATGCTATTTATTTCAGTTGCCCTGAATGCTCACTCAGCAACAAGGAGAAATAAAAAGCAAAACAAGCACAGTGAGATGCAGGACCTTGTCTCCGTCCCCCTGGGGCTGCCCCAGCTCGGGAGGGCACGGTGGGACCCGCGGGGACAGGGCTGCGCTGGGCCAGTGACCACCGTCTCTGACTGGCCAAGGCCCTGACCAGCAGCAATCAGAAAAACGCGTGTGCGGCAATAACGAGTTTTATGGTGTCTGCAAAACCAAGGTACGAAGTGAGATGTTATTGAGCATCACCTCCCGGCACCTCGGGTGTCAACTATGTATTGCCATGCACACGGGCACCAACCACACCTCGGACACCACTGCACACCCCATGCACACAGGCACCAACCACACCTCGGACACCAGTGCACACCCCATGCACACGGGTACAAATCATTCATTTAATGGGATGTGCAAGCGCTGGCCCCATGCGACAGGCTTCAGCCCAGCACACCCAGAGCTACAGAAGGACACTTCTGCCCACTAAAACAAGGCACACTTCTACTTGAGCATAACATCTTACCTTGTTACGGTAAAGACAGAGGAGCCAGAATGAAAATGAAAAAAAAAAAAAAGTCAGCTTATTTGAATACATATTCATCTGTAAATTATAAAATTAATACATATATAAAAGAAAGTGAATGAGCTTTGCTGCTCATCACCACTTCAACAAAACCTATGCCAGCGTCACGAAAGGGACTGCAGTCCTTCTCGAGACAATTAAGCATATATATGTGCACATACCTAGGTGAGTGTGCGTATTTAAGCAGCCATATGTTTAGAAGTGTCCACAGAGAGGGGTGTAAGTGTGTCTGTGTTCACACACCCCCTGCCATGTCTCCCTCACAGGGAATACCTGCCGTGCAGCCACCAGCCCGGGCTCCAGGAATGCATCCGCGGGGCCAAATCATTAACCAGGGCAGCAAGCTTTCACTCTGAAAATGAAGCCTGGCTACATTTGTACCAACTTTTCTGCCCTGCTAATTATTCCCCATTTGCAGTAATGTGTTTACCTTCTCCTTCCCAAAGTTAGCAATTTGTCCTCCTCTTTATTTAATTTCAGGTGGTTGATTTTGAGCCAACTCACCAATTTGTCGGAATCATTTTGAATTCAGGTCCTCTCCTTCAGAGCGCTCGCAGCAACTCCTCCACCGCCGGGCTGGGGAAAAAAAAACCATGATTATTTACTTTCTTCCAAACTGAAAATAACTGGTGGTAGGCTCGCCCACCAGGCAGCGGTGATGATTTAGCTTGAATTCCCACACCTGGGTAAGGCATTCAAATCCCAAAATATCTGTTCTTCTATCAAAATGGACTCTCCATGAACCGAAGGATCATTTATTAATTACTCCTGCCGGCAAAGACACCACCCTCGAGGCAGCAGGGCCCTGCCTGTCCCCTGCCCGCCTCCAGCCTCCCTCGCAGGGGCACAGACCCCACCAGCCGTGTCCCTGGCTGCGACGGAGACCTCTCAAATCCCGAGCAGAACCTGGCCAGACCGGCAGCCAGAGCCAGCCGGGGTCCCTCCCCGCCACCCCAAAGCTCAGCCTCCCGCGGGGCTCAGGGTTTAAGGACTAACGTAACTTCTGGTTTATATGAGCAGGGGAGCTCCCCGGCTGCTGCCTCTTGGCTGCCCGTTTTATGACGGGCTGTCACAAAACCACCTCAGAGGAAAAACCCACAGCGGTTGTGTGTGTGCTCCTGCCGCCGCTGCCCCGGCCCAGGGGGGAAACTGCTACCCGTGTGCCAGCACTGTGCACACACACACGCATGCACACACGTGTGCATGGCCCTGATTGTACAGGTGCTCCAGGGGCCCCTGGTACGGCTGCTGGATGTGGGAGGCGGGATGCTGGGTGCTGGTGCAGGATGCTGGTACGGGATGCAGGATGCTGGATGCTGGCGTGGGATGCTGGAAGGGGGATGCTGGAGGCAGAATGCAGAATGCTGGATGCTGGTGTGGGATGCCGGAGGTGGGAGGCAGGATGCAGGATGCTGGAGGCGGGATGCAGGACTCAGGCTGCTTTTTTGCTGGCTGATGGAAGTGGCTCTGCAGCCGCTTCCCGGGCCTGCACCCAGCTCTGGCTCTGCAGGACGGGGCTCGGCAGCTCCAGGAAAACCCCAAAAACCCACCTGCAGGAGCTGAACAGATACAGCTCAGACCTCCTGGGAATAATCACGGAATTGCAAGGAACTGTCACTCAGCCTTTGTTACTCCAGCCAGGTCTACTCAATACTTCTGCCATGGATAAACTAACCAGGACAGAAGATTTGATCACAAAACTTCTTCTTAGCTGAATCCTTACATGAAGAAATGTGTGAACCACTTACGCAAAACCACAAAAAACCCACCCAAAAGCACAGCATGTGCCTAACAGGCAGATTTAAGGCCATTTTTCAGGGTTATGGCATTAAACTTCGAAGAAGACACGCATTTCCCCCCAGTCATTGCCTGCTTCATGCCCTGGGTGGTCACAGTTTTACACTCCATTTTCTCATCTCCCGCATCAATTACTTTGCAAGATCCCAGTCCCTGCCCCCATCAGCAGGGCTGACCCCTGCTTCGCAAGGCAGTGAGCACGCTCTTACTTCTATTCAAGTACCAGAACCTGCAGGTACTTTTGCATTCAGCCCATTGCGCTGGATATGGCAAAATGGAAAGATCCCACTGAAACGCCAGCCACCGTGGGCTACTTTCACCCAGATGATACTTCTTAACATCAGAAGTTACATAGCTGCTTTATAAAGAAAGGCTTTGACTGGAGAAATCCCTAATATCAAAACTAACACTTCTGCTGGTTAAAGATCTCACCGTAAGGCGCGTGTCGGCAGAGTCACCCCTGGAGCACAGGGCCCCGGTCTCTGGCGTGTGGGACCCTCCTCAGTCGGATTCCCAGAGGCACGACAAAGGGTCCGGTCTCAGTGGTCCTTCCAACAGGGCAAGCTGTGGAATCATAATTTTTTCATTCTGTTTTATGTGGAACTGGGGGGGGCTTTAAACCTCCAATTGCATTTTCTCATGCATGACCATCGCTTTAAAAGTCAGCGCAAGAGAGTACAAGCCAGCAGCAATTTTTCTGAAAACCCCTAAGCAGAGGAGCTGCCAGGGACAGCGACTTTCACTTATGCAAACTAAGTCCAAATGAAGTAATTTAATTTTTTTTTTTTATATATACTGACTATTCCTTATGCATCCAGGCATACTCAGCTGGCTTTTAAATCAGGCCCTTTCCATCAGGGTGAGTGACGGGGCATCCTCAGGTGAATCCAGCCCGTCACCAGTAAGAGGAGCTGGCAGCCAAAGGTGTCTTAATGGGCATCCATGGAAACTAAACAAACAAATGTAGGAATTAATGAGCAAATCAGAACACCAGGCTGGGATTTGCCATCCGTTATCAAGGTGAAGGGAATTCAGCTGGCTCGTTAATTAGTTGTCACGAAGGGCGAACAGAAGCTCAGCAGGCTCTGGTCCCCTGCCAGAGGCTTTCCAGGGCACAGGGGAAGAGGAATGGCCGATCCCCCACGGAACCGGGCGCTTGGTGGGCAGTGACACCCCCGGGGATGAGCCACAGGGGGGTTTGCCAGGCGGACCCAAGGCAGGGGAACCCTCCCTCCTGGGGGCCGTGGGACCAGAGCCCCAGCCCCAGCCCCTGCCTGATTTTCCCAAGTGTTAAAAGCTGCAGCAAGCGGTGGGGACGTGGCATCCTGGAAGACACAACCGTGCAACGCATCGTCCTTGCTGCCTTTTCTCGGGCAAGAAAACTGAGCTGCAACCCCCCCCACAGCGTGGGCACGGCACACACCGGGCAGAGCTGCCACCCGGGCTAGTGCTGCCCTGTGAGAGGGAGCCATCTCCAGCCCTCGGGCTGCTCCCAGGATGCCGGCGGGAGAGCAGAGCCCACGCACGGCCAGCATCCCCAGAGAGAGGCGTGCTTTTCTGGGAAACCAGCAAAATATGCTCCCTCCTGCCCTGCGTGACGACGGTCCTTAACCCAGGCAGGCGCTGGGCTTGGGCTGGGAGCTGCGACCGCCCGGCTATAAACAGAGACGTGATTCAGATCACAGAATCCCATGGGGTTGGAAGGGACCTCTGGAGATCATCTCCTCCAACCCCCGGCCAGAGCAGGTCCCACAGGAACGTGTCCAGGTGGGTTTTGAATGGCTCCAGAGGAGACTCCACCACCTCTCTGGGCAGCCTCTTCCAGGGCTCTGCCACCCTCACAGCAAAGAAGTTCCTCCTCATGT
>JAOXNO010000003.1:15521154-15553077 GCA_028565335.1 Limnodromus scolopaceus
GTCTCCCCTCAGCCTCCTCTTCTCCAAACTAAACACGCCCAGCAAACAGACCACCCCAGGCAGTGCCTCACTCGGACGTGTCTGCAGTCTTGGAAGCTTGACTACCCTACGTTCTCCTATGAAATATTATCAGTTCTCTGCAAGCCAGGACCGCCACAACCGGCATCTCCGGTCACTGCTGGAGGGCACGGAGCAGGAGGAACAGCATCAGCTTCCCGAGAGCCAGTTCTCTGGGGTGGGATGTGCTGGACCACCAGGCTGACATGCTGCGACCCATCAGCATCCGAGCGGTGCGGTGGGACGGGATCAGCCCCCGGCACGTCTGCGCTGGAGGGTCCCCGCAGGAAGCATTCCCTGCTGCGCTGGGAGCACTACACACTGCCCAACAAAATAAACACCTCTGGATTTTGGTCAGTCTGCAGGGCTGGAGTCGCCTTGGAAGCTGCTCTTCCCTACAGGAAAACAACCGTGGGCACGGCAAGGAGGGGAAAAAGGCTCCTTGTCCTGTAGCATCTCCCTGCCACAGGGCTCGGGGGGTGGGAGAGGCTCTGCTGGAGGCTCTGGGGGGGCACGGTGGGGGGACACTGGCTGGGACACAGCCCCCAGCGCTGCTGGGCCATCGAACTGCCCGGCGATGAGTTTATGAGCCCTTGGTGGCTCATATCGGCCACCGAGCCCCAGTGAGTCACCACCGCCCGGCTGCTCCTTGGCTGGAAACAAGACTTGTCTGGTTCGTTAATGTGGCTTCTTTACGAGCACATTTGCTAATAAATGATTTCCTTTGTGGCAGCCGCCCCCCCACCGACAGCGGGACCCAGCGACGGGGCTCGAGGCTCCCCTGGGGCCAGAGGGGACCAGGGCTGCAGGGAGTGGGGGGAACGGGGTGCCCTGGGATCCCCCCAAGCCCCGCAGCACCCTCTGCCTCTCCGGGCCCATCCCGAGGCACCGCGCAGGTCCTGTGAGGGACGGGGCATTTTAAGGAATCTTCCTGAGGAACAAGATAACATTTTCACAAGAAAAAACACCGCCTGAGCAGCGAATGAATCTCCCAACGTGTTCAGCTTTGTGGCTATTTATAATTCCTTGCCAGTCACTTCCTTTCCAGTCGTTAAGAGCTCCACTGAAATAAGTACCCTTCCTTCAGCTGCTGGGATGAATGGCACCGAATAAAGCAGCCGAGCATTTCTCCCAGCAGCACTCAAAAAAAATACAAGTCACCAAAAAGAAAAGAACCCCAAATCCGCGCGGGGCGCGGTGACGCTGCTGCTGAAGTACTGGTGACAGTTAACGGAGCTTTGCAGCAGCAGGTGTAGGACACACCGCTCCCCACCACCAGCCCCTCGGGTCACCGGCACAACACCCGGGCGACACCTCCGCTGGCACGCTCAGGTGTCACCTTGTGCTGCTCTTCGTTAAGCCCTTCATTAGTTAAGGCCAGGGAAGGCAGGAGACCCAGCTGTGTTACCCTCAACCCCAACCCAGTGGTGGGACTCACCTTCGTGCGGCGGGTGCTCCCGCCTGCGCCCGTTCTGTCACCATTGGGTGGATGGTGGCCAGGAGAAGACAAGCAGCGGAGGGTTGCATAGGTGACAACATGTATCCCACCGGGTGTTTGATGGCGGGGACAGCGTGGCGAGGGAGGGGAGGAAGCAGAGAAGGGCTCTGCAGAGCAATAACCCTGCGGAGTCGCCTTCCTGGCCGCACACCAGGTGCCTGCGCACGGCCGGGTCCTTCTGCTGAGCCCCGTGAAAAGGGGGTTTGCTAGAAAACTTGCCGAGTGCTGTCCGAGAGAAAAGAGACTTCTTGGGCCAGCTTCCAGACAGTTCAAAGGAGCTTCAAAAGAAGGTGGTGATGAACCCCAGTCTTGTCGGTGCTCTCTTCATGCCACGCAGGGGTCCTGCCCCCGCCGCCCGGGGCACAGACCCCGGCACCTCCTGCCCCTCTCCCACGAGCCGCTTCTCATCCTGCCCCAGAGGGACCTTCTCGGAGCATTCGCTCACTTTCGGGGACCAGACTGTGCTGTGATAAACAGATTGCACCCGGCAGGCGGGGAATTAAATCTATGCAACATCATAGCACTGATGTTTGCCATATTGACAGGAAAATAAACCCACCCGCGTTCACGCCTCTGCCCCAACCCCCAGCCCGTTTGTATAACGAAGCGACTCGTGTGATGGTGCCACAGGGAAACAGAGAGTGCCCCATAAGGAGCTCTGGGGTTTGCCCTAACTCAGCATTTCCCATCACTGCCACGGCACGACAGCATCCCTGCGGCATCCTCCCGAGTGCCGAAACAGCCCATTTCGGAGGAGCCAGCGGTGCGGGTGTGGGGAAGCAGATCTCCACAAGCAGAGGGCATCCCCCAGCACCAGACCCCGAATGCTCGTCAGGCAAACGCAGGAGGAGGGCGGCTGGAAGGAGCCGCTCCTGCTCCCTTTCCTCTTGTGACACCCGGGTGCCCCGAGGGCAGCGCCTGCAGGGATGACACCCCGGGCCCCGGCAGCTTTGAAGAGTTTAAATTACTCATGGTAAAAACAACCCGCGATGGGCTCAGCTCTGCTCCATGCCCAGCGCTGCAAATTGACTTTTTTTCCTGCAATTGTCAGTAATTTGTATTACAAATTGAGCTGTCTGCGGCAGCGAAAGCAGGATGCAGCTATTCCCACGCCTGGGAGGATGTCTGACACGGAAAAGCAGTAATTATCACCGCTGCTCACCGGGCCCTCTCAAATGCGGATCCTTGGAAGTGTTGGGATGCCTTTTCCAGCCGTTTTCCAGCCGCACCCGCTGCGCCCTCGGGGGCAGGCGGGAGATGGGAAGCCCTGCGGGTCAGCATCCCTCCCACCTCTCAGCCTCCGCTGGACTCTCCAGCTGCAATCAGGGTCTGTCACTCTTCTTTCCAGAGAGCACAAGAGGGGGAACGGCGGGTACCAGCCCCAGAGAGCAAACAAGTGTCTCCAGCAGATAAACGGTAAATTCACTGTTGATGGTATTTACAGGCAGCAGTTTTGAGCACAAAAGCAGAGCTCAGACCTCGATATCCCACTGAACTGGGTTCAAGGACCCGTCTAAGGACCGAGCGTCACAGCAGAAGCTAAAACACCACAAAAAAACAGCGAATCAACACAAACAAGAAATAACTGGTAATCACTTACGGAGTCGACGTGGAAGTTCTGTGAGAAAAACATGCTCAAACCTCCCTAAAGATCCTCTCTAAATGCTCCCCGTGAATTATTTGCTCAGCTGCAACCAGGAGGCTCGTTTAGTGTTTAATAATGCGATTATTTGAAAAAGACTTTAAAAGGCTTTTGTAAAGATTTACCACGTAAGCGGGGATTCCAGCGCTCAGGGAGGAGGGTGCCCGGGCAGCTTTGGGGGAAACATTATTTTTAATGAGGTTGCTTTATGACTGCGGGGCTCCCCGTCACCATACAAAGCAGGGCTTCCCACCCGGCCCACGGCAGAGACCAGACCCTCCAGGAAAGCCAGACTGGTCACTGTCAGTAGCCACGCGTCTGACCCCCCAGGGGCACCATCCCAAAGCCCCGGGAGCACCATCTCTGTTGATGGAGCACCTTTATAGCCCCTTCTCTGCATTGACAAGGGGAGCCCCCAGGCAGTTCAGCACTGCAGGATCCTCGTTAAGGACCCCAGGCAGTACCGGGCACCTGGACTACAACTCTCCTTTAGCGACTGGCCACCGTGCCGGGCATCGGCCACCGCCTGCAGCCTCGGCAGGGGGATACTGATGGGCCCCTCTGCGGCTCCATCTGACCTCTGGGGTTCCTATAGCACTGACAGAGCTTTCTGAAGCTGCTCTCCGTGGATGACAGAGGATATCGTTACCGTGATAAAGAAAATGAAGTGTTGCTAACTCAAATACCACCAAAACATGACGATAAAGCCCTCCCAGGGGTGTTCAGCGGCCGAGGTAAACCCACCGACACGAATTCCATTGACCACTACGCACACAAACGTTTTCATTCTTCTCTGGTTAACTGCACAAAATTCAAATCTGTCTCGTATTAATTACTATAATCAAAAGGCAGGCCCAAAAGCAGAAGTCAGTAATTACTCGCTTTCAAAAGGCTTGCTTTTAGTAAAAACCAAAACAAACAGACAGAATCAGCTTCCCGTTTTCCCTCTGCATCGACTCACCTCGAGCAGCGAGTACGGGCTGTATTCGCCACAGATTTAGCCTGTTCCAAACAAAAATATTGCTGGGACCATGGTTTGAACCCCAGAATCAAAGAACTGTTGAGGTTGGAAGGGACCTTCCAGATTGTTGAGGAATACTTTGGAAAGCAAAATGTCCAGTCCCAATTTCAGCTCCAGCCTGAAGTCAAGAGACACGAAACCCTCCATCTTCACCAGCTTTTGGGCTTCCTTTGCCGAGTTCCCGGCGAAAGGCTGTGACCAGAGCTCCGGGGCTCAGTAGGAACATCTTGGAGAATTGTGCATGGGATGTATTTTGCTCACAAGCTGTATTTTCAAAAATCTGCCCAGTTGCTCAGGTTTACTTTAATTTTCACACATTGCTTTATTTCATTACAAAACTTCATCATTTTCTAAGATAAGACTTATTGCTAATATTTATTTTAAAGCTAGAATAATTAATGTCCAACTACCTGCTGATTTCTTTCAAATTTAATGAGTTTAAACTGAAATACTGACACATACTAAATGAGTATGTTTACATGGATATATTAAAAAAAAAAAAGCATATTTCTGTAGAAGAGAAGCACGTCCCGTCCCTCGGCTCCCCCCACGCCCCAGCCCCAGCCCAGCCAGGGAACCGGAGCATCCCCATCAGCCTGATCCCCAGGAAAATGCTGTTCCACCACCACTTCCAGGAGGGCAGAGCAAGGGTCCGTGGTACAGGAGTGGGGACAGTGACACCATGCAGCCCCCGGGACCCGCTCTCAGCTCCAGCAGCCCCCGGCACTCCATGCCCAACCTTAAAGTCCAATGGCCACAGCGCCGTAAGCAAAACCCATCAGCACACCCATCTGGTTATTTTAAGGCAGGCTGAACAATAGTTGTGCCAAAATTCAGCAGTTTAAGCAGTACCCAGCTGCAGCGAGAGCTGGCAGTCGCCCAGCGGTGTGTGTCGGGCAGCGGGACGCCCCACGCGGCCGCAGCACTAGCTCTTCTGCCGCTTACTCTCGGGGAGCAGCTGATCGTCCTCCTGCACTTGGGGCTGGCGTGACTTTCTTTTGTTACCTCTCAGGTCCAGAACACTGCTGCTGGGGGGAAAAAAAGAAAGAAAAATGAGGTTTTGAAGATGCTCTAAACACAGCAGATACTGAAGGCTTTATTAACGCTCGGGCACACCCACGTGTGCTACTGCTGATGGGGAAATACCGCTCTGGCCTCCTGGTTGAAGACGATGATGATGGCACCCACGAACCACTGCCCTCACCCCGAGCCTGCGGGACACAGCGCCGTGATGCTTCTCCTCCCCTCGCCAGGGACCGGTTGGGAAGGGGAAGGAGCAGCCCCAACCTTTCAAATTCCTTGTCCATAAATGAGAAGAGCCCCCGGCGCTGAGCGAGCCACGACTGCGTTAGATCAGGAAAGGTCAGCCTGAAGGAGAGTCCCCCCCAGCAGCGCGGCCACCGAGGGGCAGGACGGGCGGCTTCGGCCACGGTTACCCAAGAAGGAAAGCGCGTGGGACTCCCATCCCCAAACAGGGTCTCTTTGCCAGAGCCTCTTCTCTTTTATGGACAAAGAATTTTCCACTGGAAACTCAAAGAAGTGTTTTCTTTTTAGTCACAGAGTTAATTTGAAAGGAAAAAAAAAGTTAAACTAGCCATATTTAAATTAAGCAGCTAATTTCCATCATTCACTCTTGGAGCTTAAAATTCCACATAGTGTTGACATGAAAGATATCGCTCATCCATCAATGGCTATTTCTAATCAAACAGTCCTTATAAATGCACTCTTTTCTTTACCATGTGCTAGGCTGAATCCATCCTGCAGGGATTATTCATTTGGCTTAAACGGGTAATTCACAACTGAAAATAACAATGGAAAACTCTGGAATGCCGAAGCCCGTGTCCCTGCTGACCGTCACAGGACACAGACTGGGAGGGACGGAGGGGAAGAGCCCGTGTTTCCCAGCTCAGGCTGGAAGCAGAGCTCCCGCAGCTCCCGGACCCTCAGCCAGGTCCCGCAGGGATCCCAGCGCCATCGGATCCAGGCTGCGCCTCTGGAGGGGGATTAAAGGCACCTGTGGGGTGCAGGGAAGAGACACGTGTATCCCCGACCCCCTCCGACCCTCCCCAGCCCCCAGCGCTGCCGGGAACTGGGATTTCTGTACTGTGTGTTGGGAGGCAAAGGCCTTCCCCAGCTCTGCCCTCCATCCCCTGCACTCACCCGGCAGAGAGGATCACCCAGTTTAACCCAGCAGCAGCTAAGGTTTTAAAAGCCAGTGAGGTTAGAGATTGACAAAACCCCTTTACACATGCCACCACCTTCTCTGCTGGGGTTTACAATTTTGCACCATTTAAAGTCAATGCTAAGGCTGAGTTTGGGGAAATCTCCCGGTGCTGCCAAAGGCAGTCCCACGCTGAAACAAACACAGGTTCTCTGACTAAAGGGGTCAGAAATGGGCACACAGATGTTCTAACCGTGCCGTGATACAGATTATTTTTTCCTTTAAATTAAGCTCTAAACAGCTATTTTCAACCAAACCCAATGCTGGTACACGAGCCCTATCTTCCACTCTAGATGAGGGAGAATCTAGATCAAGGAGAAGTTGTCCATCCAGCTCCACAGCTGTAGGACTGAGCAAAGGCTAACGAACTAGCCGTGCTGGTTAGGTCATTATGAGGTCGTTATGATGAGTGCCCCTGGAGCAGCACGCCCTTTAGGAACAGGGTAAGACATGGAGGTGATACACGAACCCCTCTCCAGAGCACAGGGTTTGGCCATGGAGGGTGAAGGATCCTGAGCTGGATGGACAACCGTCCATGGACAACCCCACGGGCAGAGCTGTGGCCATCTGCACTGCTTTAGACGTGCTCCGGCACAGCACCGCGCTCCCTCTTAGACCAGCATCCTCCTTCTCCAGTAAATAAAAACCTACACTTGATTAGCTATTGAAATCCAGAGAACATTATCTCAAAGTATTTCCAAATGTCCTTGTAGTTGATAATGGCAAAGTAAACTCTCCGTGGCAGCCTTCATCTCATCGCAAATATCCCGCTGACAATAATTATATTTATTGGAGTTTAAAGTGCTTGAGGACAACTGGTTTTTATTTTTACTTCCATAAATACTTTTACAATCCTGCCTCTATTTATAAGGATTTCATCCACTTTATGGATGACCTCACAGACACCACTTTCTACTCTCCTTTTATTACATCCAAAGTTTGTTCTGTAATGAAATATCTCACTTTTTTTACTTTTGTTTTGCTGAATCTATGCTAGGATGCAGATATTAGAAAAAACATTGAATTAAATGAGGCCTTAATCAACTATTTTCCATGGAAATAAAGAATAATTTAAAAGAAACTGAAAAAAAGGGTGAAGTTAATTGCAGCTTTCAGTAAGCTAGAGCTTTGTAACCACCACTAAGCCAGAGAAGATACTGGTCACAGAAATCTATTCCAAGAAATAACGGATTCGAATCATTCTAAAGACCCGCCTTCGTCTGCCCCGGGGCTGCTCACACCATTTATAGCTGCTGATGTTGGCTTGGAGGGCGATTAAACAAGATGCCCGTGTGATGCTGGAGCCCGAGCAGCCGGAAGGTACCACCAGTGACGACCGGCTCCAGGACCCACAGGGCACCCCACTCCAGCCAGACACCACCGACGCCTCCCTGGCACTGGCACCACCTCTTTCATTACAGCTTTCATATTTACTGAGCCTCCCAGAAATAAACCAATAACTAATTCTTGGTGAGTAACATTTTAAATTGGCCAAAGAGGCAGAATCTGTGCCCAGTACCAGGACCGGTGACTCCAGAGGAGTCTACAACCAGTTTGTGCCTCAAATGCCAATACAGAATAAAAGCCAACCAGTAACAGCCCCGCGAACACACACACCTGCCCGGGAGTCACTCCGTGAAGCAACGTGACGCCGACCTACAGGAACCGAAAAGGAATTCCACCCCTGCAAAAACAAGCTACTCGGGACACAAAACAAAGCCACAATCCAAGTTAGTTTAAGGCTAGCTTTACTGGTTTGGATTCTGCCCATTTCTAGCTCTGATGCCTACATTTCTCCACAGCAGGCTGGCAATTGCCTTACGCTCAGAAGTGTATTAGAACACAAAGCCAAAAACTGGAGCTTCTCTATCACTCGGCTCTCTCGTTTTGCAAACGCCTGATCATTAACTCTTATAAAAATGACGTGAGGGAGGTGGTGCCTTTCTGGCACAACTCAGTTCCCACAAAATCCGGGCTGGCTGTGAGACAGAGCATCTGCCCGTGCTGGGGGGCACTGGAGGTGTCTTCCCGGGGGAACCCTGGCAAAGCCAAGCCCTCGTGTGTTCCCGACCGTGCCACTGGGCATCCCGCGGGACACGGCTCTGCCACCAACAGAAAGAACAGCTTTCGTGGATGTTGTAGAACTTAGCGTTCTTCTGCACTTACAACCTGGCCTAACTTTAGTACCACTCAGCTTAAACCCACTGAACGACCGAGAAGTTTCCTGGCTGAAGGGAATTATCCTGAACTGATAAGATCTTCAGAAAGAACTGATTTTGCGATGGATACGTATCGCCACTGATGTTAGCACCCACTACTGCCAGGTAGCAACGCTCCAGTAACAAACCCCAGTACAGTTTTCATTACTGACATCCCCGTTTCTTCTTCCACTGAGGAACATGTTTTTCCAACTCATGCAAGGAGCCGCAGATGCCAAGCCCTTAAGGCACAGCGTATCATCTCCCGTACCGCAGAAAACGATGCTGCCAGTTGGCATCTCCAGAAGGGCATTCAGGGAGCACAGAAAAAGAAGAGAGAGTAAATTGATTGTGCCATCACCAAAATACTGCAAGTCACTCCCTGCTGATAAAGAAACTATAGCCCACCATCTGCAAGTTTGGAGGTGGCAGGCTCCAAAGAGAGGGAAAATAGGAGTGGGAGGGTGAGGACTGGGAGCCTTGCCATCTGCTTTTACATTTCTCAAAAACGCTTCCCAAAGCGATGCCTCTCTCTACAAGAAAGGCTGAATGATTCCTCTCTGGTTTTCCAGCGGTGTGCTCCAGCACTGACCTCTGACACCACTGTAACCAAGGCCTTACCGGTGCTTCCATTAAACCTCCTTAAATTCCATTACATTGGCTAAACACACGCTTTAAGAGAGTTTCAAATGTTACTTCTACGATTCTGTCATTAATCATGAATTTTAAGAGCTGTCACAATCTATTGACCACATTTGTATGTGATGGGTAATAGAGAAAATTGTGTCATAAATACTCTTTATAAAGCAGACGAAGAGAATTCAATGCAGTATGGGTCTCATCGCGCCCCTCCGATCAGCCACCAAAGGGGACACGGTACTCCAAGAGATCCCAGATGGAGCTGGTTTCAGCTGCAAGGGCAGACTGTGCTACAGACTCCAGCAGCCCCCATTCCCGTCTCTGTATAAGCCCTACAGAGCTTGGCAGCCCATCTAACGCTATTCCCAGTATCAGTGTAACTGCACACCTTCAACACCCCCCCATACCCCTGTATCTCCATCTTCATGCTGCGTTGGGTCACTTCAGGAACTGTTGGATGGTTTCTTAGGATGTCTTTGTGCAGCACCTTGCGCAGCTAGACCCTAATTTTAAATATTAGCACTATATAATAGAAGGGGATTTTTGGTTTTAAGAAATAAGGTGTTAAGATTTTAAAAACAAGGCAGTGCTCTTCTCCCTTCAAACTGAAGTCAGTCCAATTCCAGTATGTTTGACTTGACAGAGATGTAGGTGACACTGACAACAATGTAACTTTAAATACAATAGAAGATCAGATTGGCTTAATTTTCCATAAAAATCACTTAGATTATAACAATGATTTTCAACTAGGCATCTAGTTGAAAACACTGACCAATTGTACCTCCCACAACTGTGGAGATCCACCAAGACCTGACTTTTCAGAGACATCTGCCCCTCCTGCAGAAAGCACATGGGATTCCGCAAACTGGGAACTACTGACCCAAACCAGTCACAAGGACCTTTCCACCCATATACCCTACTTACTTGTCAGAGGACGGTGAACTAGTGTCAGGCCCTTGCAGATCTCTCAGAATGTCTGAGCTGGAGCTGAAGGGGAAAATAAAACAGATGTAAGTTATTTTAGCAGCAGCTACAGCACAGAAGGGCTCTACTTAGCAAGGGCAGCAGAACCTGTAGATGAGACAGACCCCCCCCAGCACTGCCAGCAAGAAGTCACTTCAACCAACGAGGAGTAATTTCAACCAACAGCAAAATCCATAAAGTCCCTGCCCTGCATCACAGCATTTTCACAGTTACTGCCAGGTCCTATTTTCATCATTTAACACACAATTCTCTGTTCATGTCTGCTTGTTGGTAACTACAACACCTTTATATTCACCGAAACGAGATAACTTCTCTGGAGAGGATTTGCAAGATACTTTGGTAGCAAAGTAGAACATTTCACAGAGTAAAGGTGCTTTCAACCTCAAAACTCAATGCTTAGGTGTAAGCTTATATTTGGACCGTAACAAAAAACCATAATGAATCAACATCCAAGAAAAAACCTAAACACTGAAACCGTTAGTGACAAAAATCCACACTGCCGAGAGGGTCGGCACGTCCAGATAAAGCCGAGGGAAAGGCCGTTGGCAGCAGCTCCTCACAGGGCAGAGGCGGCTCGTTCCAAGCTGCTGGAAGGCAGTTTTCCCCGTCAGAGCCCGAAGAAAAGGTACGACCGAGAAAAGGCACAAACCAGAGGAAAGCACACGCTGCACAGGGACACAGCAACCTCCCCTCTCTGCCCCTGAGCAGCGTGTCCTGGCTCTCTGGTTTGCTCAGAGAAGAATACGACTGACCATTGAAAGACGTATTTCATAAAGCTACTTGTTTCTCAATTAAAATAATTAATTTAAAACTTTAATGGATGCTTTTCTCAGGCAAAGGAAAATAAAGCATCTCAGTGCCTTGGATACTGCAAGTTGAGGTGAATGAGGACTGAACCAAGCTAAATGTGTCACAACTTTTTTCTTAACCTGCTTGAAAAGATTATTTTGTTTTTCATCTTCACACCTAATTTTACATTCTAACCGGACAAGGAAAATAAACTACTTCTTTTCTAAGTCAGTATTTAATGCTTATAACACAGAACACGTCAGGTCAAACTCAGTACCAGTGGGGACAGGGGAGAACCTTCAATGTAAAGGATTTCAGATGGTAACCCTACATAAATAAACAAAGAAGAACAACTACCTGACGAGTTTTGGGCAATAAGCTGAACTCTGGAGCCTGGCTCACAGGGGCACCAACAGCTCCCGTCCACGCTCAGCGAGCTCCAAGCTGCGGCAGTGGGGAGAGCCCAAAATGCCAGCCCAGGCTGCTTTTGTACAGGCAAGCACACACATACAGGGAGTCTTTACAGGTTAATTTCTGGGGTGCCTTATGCTCGTTCCCCCCGCAGAAACTGGGGTTCACCAGTATCCTGAAGGACCCACCAAAGAGACCTCCTCCAGGCACCCACATGGCATGGTTGGAGGAGAATTTTATTTGTTACATTTCTATGTATTTTACAGTCATCACAGAGGCGACTTAAATCAGGGCATTATAAAATTCAGCTATCGCCGTTGCAGCAGCATTGGAAGAAGCCATGAGTGTGTAGATATATGCACAACAGAGATATATGCACAAACGTACACAAACACATATTTCATTAACTCCAAGTATGAGCTCAGCGATGTCTGCCAGACCTTTTCACGTGCACAAAGTTAAAAAAAAAACGAACTACACAGATGTCTTCAGCCTACATTTCACGCAAAATTTTGTCAAATTTTAATAAAATCTCAATTAAGTGAACACAAACGTCTGGTCAATTATTGATAAATAACCTCTATTGCACATTCAGGCTCCACGATATAAACCATTGCAAAGTTCTCCAGTACGTGCCAGGGCTGCAGAAATCAACTAACACGCCGGAAAATGCTGTTTTCTGGAAACTATCTTTCAAAAAGCCGTCTGGCAGAGGAGTCCGTCTGTACATTATTGCAGAAATAGCCCGACAAACTGTGTCACACAAAGGGTTGGGAGGTTTCAGTGTAAACCTTGGGACAGCACTTGGACTCCCGTTCCCTTGGACCGACTGTAAAGGTTTTCCAGCCCGTTATCCCCGTTCGTCAGGGGAGAGCAGGCGGGTTCTCGGGAGCGGGAGGCAGAAGTTAACCGAAACACTTCACATTCATAACATATCGCATCATTGGAGAGAAGACAACAATTCAAACACAAGGAGGAATTTAAACCCAAATAACGTCACGGGGCAGCTGAGGAGGCTCAGGGCACGCTGGGATCTGGGCACCCACCGGCCGTTCCCCACGAGCCCCCAGTGACGTGCCGGGGACAGGGATGGCAGGCAGCGGCAGAACTGCTTGGCCACAGGCTCTGTCACCGTCACCAGGGCTCTCCTGACCCCACACACACATTCGGTGGCTCCCAGTGCCCCGCTTTTGGTTTTTTTCAGCTTTTCTTAAGTAAATGAATAAACAGCATGCAACTCTTCTAAGGTGGCAGGACCGTTCTCCTCCGGTGCCCCTCTGTCTCCTCCTGCTGCCTTCTCCCCTCCGAAGGGAGACTCGTCGGACATCGCTGCGGCAGTAACGACAGAACCACCAACGGGACTCCGAGGGTGAACACCACCACCGGATTAGATTAGGGAAACCTTTAACGCATGCACATTTAGCGAGAAAGATAAAAAGGAAAAAGATACCAAAAATATGCACGAAGCACTGGTGCCAGATGGAGATGATTATTTTGAAACAAAGTGGATTTAAAAGTTTTGCATGCAATTTTAGAAACTCTTCAGTGGTTCCCCAGGGAACTCTCGAGAGCTGCTGAATAAACCTGGCAAATTACAAACATTACCCAAGGGAGCAGTTTTAATGCAGAAACAAAGTCACCTGGAATCAAACGCAGTGACCGCATTTGTAAGGAAAAGCGCTTTATCCCCGCAGGAGTCACCGGTGCCCGGGGTAGCCGGAGGTGGAGCAGGCACAGCCCGAGCCGGGGCACAGCCAGCCCTCCACAGCTCTTACTGCAGCACCAAACTTCATCTGGAACCTTCAAACGAAAAACATGGCAAAACACGCTGCAAAAGCAATGGTGCGTGGGGAAAGTTTTGATGTCCAGCATTTTTTTTACTCTCAAAATTATAAGTCTGTCAAAAAGTCATTTTCAGTCCACAAAGTGGATGCCCAAGGAATGAGTTATTATCATACTTCTAAATCCTACCCCAATGTCCCGCTTACAATTTTAAAAACAAATAGGAGATGGAGGACAAGGGGCTATTTAGGTGCTTATAGTCCCCTAAAATAGAAAAAGAGCAGGTTTGATGCCTGAACATGATGTACTTCCTTGCCTTGAAAATGCAGCGTTATTACCATTTATCACCAACTGTGTAACAAGCAAAACAATAAAAGTGAAAAAATTTGGCTGAGGCTGAGAACAATAATGCAGGCTCGTGATTTGCATGTGTAATTCCTGGCCTGCGTCTACCAAATTATCTTAAAACCGAGCACAAAACGTCCCCGAGCAAGTTACCACCTCACCCAGCCGTGCAGATGGGACTGGGCCACCAGCGCAGGAGTAACTGGTCCCAGTGAGCCCAATCAAGGCCCACTCTAATTGCCTGGAGGGCGAGGGTCTGTGTGTGACAGCACCACCTGAGCCGCGGGGCTGGGACCCTCCACCTGCAGCCAAAACCCCCTTGGCTCCAGAACTTCTTCAAACAACCCACTGTTCCAAGCCAGCCACTCAACGAAATCGTTCCCTGCATCCAGTCCCTCCTAAACATCAATTTATTTTACAAAGACTGAGAAATTGCTTGATTTTCAGCTGAAGTAATTATATACAATTATTCCACATGCAGGGAAAAAAAAACCTGTTCGCAAATTAAAAAAAGCAACTCCTTGAATATGCCAGAGAGTTGAAAAACAATTATCAAAAAACTTTTCAACTAAGGAAAAGAGATTTTGACTAGCAAGGAAATTCATATTTTAAAATAATGCTTTTTTTTCTTCCCCTGAAGAAAGCTCCTAAGCTCTTCTTATCATTGAATGAATTCACTTAAACTGATGAAAATGATTTAGACAAAAAAAGAAACAGCTACCTCATTATATATGTTGTTTCTCTAAATCTTAGCCTGGGGAAGTAAAGAAATTATAAGATTGAGAAGAGTTTTGTTCATTTCTTCAGTATTTTGTGCCTTTTCAGTACCCTGCAGGTATCTACTGAGAGTGGGGCCAGACACAGCAAACCACCACTCAGCGCTTTATCCAGACTCCAAATCCAAGGCAATTTCCCACCAGAGGTTTTCTGTCCTTTTCTTTAATAAAGGTCATTACTCTGTCCTAAGAGTTTACATCCCAGTTCCAGACGGGCAAGTTTCTGTAGCAAAACCATTAAGGTTCTGAAACGGAGCTGCTGCGGGAGGAGGTAATGGGGTGGGAAGAGGTGTCCTTGCCCAGCATGGGTCACGTCTCCGGGCTGAGGAAGGTGCAGCCCCAGTGACTCCAGCCTTTCCCCAAATCTTCCGCAGGATTCGTTTCTTCTGGGCACTCACAGACAGTCAGACAAGAGTAAACTATTCCTTTCTTGATCATCACTTGGATTTGACTCCCTCCAGACTTTTTTTTTTTTTTTTAAGATAAACACATTACCTTAAAATAGTGAGAAAAAAGCTGATGTAAGTGTGAATAACATGTCTCGTCCTAAAAATGAGAGGAGCAAACGTCTCTCTGAATTTGTTTATTTTAAGGCAGATTAAGTTCCTTCTTGGCTTGGCGGCGAAGAGCCCGTGTCCTTCAGCCGGCCCTTCTTGCTGCGTTATGTACCACGCTCCGGCACGTGCACCGAGCCTTCCTCCCCCAGCCCCGGCAGGAGAAACGAGCTCCAGCCTGTCTCGTCTCACCACCGTCATTGGAAGGTGAAAGCCCAGAGGCAAGGGGTGAGGGAGAAGGGTTGTCTCCACCATGCAGGCCTGCTTCCACCCTGAGCCGTCGGGGATAAGCAGCTGGAGCTGGCTGCCGGGTGGTCCCAAGCCCTGCGTGATGTCCAACATTAACTGCTCACCACAACAGTCCCTCCTGTCACACCACGCATCCCGGCACCACCAGGCACGGCGGTGTGTTCCCGGCTTTGGGGGACAGCAGGTTTGCCAGCCTCGGACCCTCCCCGGGGCGCCCCACGGAGGGCTCTCCTCTGTACTAACCCTTACACAGCTTCTGCTCTTCCACTGGTTTTCCTGACTCTTTCCAGGCTTTCTTGGCTTTCAGTGGCCTCCTCTGCAGCTCAGGAACATGCCTTTGAGGCGCTTCTTCAGAAAAGGAAAAGATGTGTTGGATCAATCTTAACTGCTTGCTTAGGAGCCTGCAACAGCCAGGACGCCCAGGCTGAAGCACTGGAGAGTTCTGGGGAATCCTCGCTTCCGCGTCCAGGGCTCCAGGGTGTCCCAGCCCCATGGCAGCAGAGCAGGGATTGGTGCCCTCCTGGATATGGGCCATGGATAATCACTGACCCTCATCCACATCTGGGGTCATCAGCTGCTTCTGTTTGAAATTACTCCTCTGGGGCTCTCTCCACTGTGCCTCAGTTCTTGGCCATTTGTTACGGCTCTCAGTTTTTGGAAGAAAGGTATGAATCAACAACATAGCAGAGACGTATCATCATCCTTCCATAATGAACCCCTATTTGAGGCCAAAAATCAGACATAAAACGCTCCTATTTAACACTGTAATATACATCACCTCTGAGCCAACACAGTTCAAGATTTATTAAGTCAAAAAATGTACTGAAGGCAGGAGTTATTCCTCTGATCAACACGTTTTCATATAGTTCCTCATGCAACAGTGAGGGCCAGCCCAGGGACCAGGACAAGGCTCTCCTCAGGCTGATGCTGGGGCAGAGCTCGCACAGCTTTTCCAGCCACTCCGTCCTCTCCATGGCCTTGGAAAAACTGGTGGCTCCTGCGAGGTCTCGAGGGTCGCTGCCACCCAGGGAGCTCCACACAGCTGAGACACAGCTCCCTATTTTCCACCCCTTCTCCAGCCCAAATTCTGGAAAGCACATAAATCCAGGAGCAAGTGACCAGCTAAAGCCAGAGGGTAGATCCTGACCGATAACCGCTGAACCAAATGGCAAAAAGCCCCACTTACTGCAGATGAGGCCCCTTCCTTGGGCAGGACTCTCCCCTGGCAGGCGCTGCCGCCGCTCCCTGTATTCCAGCGGCAGAGATTTGTCCAAGCTGCGGACGTAGTGCTTCTCCAGCAGGATCTGAAAATGAAGCCACTGTGTTTCGTGCACACCTCGGTACCTCAGAGGAGGCCAATAAACATACTGTGAGCTCTTGCAGGTCTCTCACTCTGCTCATCAAGAGCTGACACTTTCTTCTAACCCAAAGTTTTAAAGAGAAATATTTTGTCCAAAAACCAGAATATTATCCCCATTACATAAAATACTTTTAATAGAATGTTTCTTCTACATAGTTCATAACCACATTGTCCCACCTAGTTTCATTTCTAATTTTCCTATTGTTTAAGTAGTTGCTTAAAATTTGGCTTCAGTCCCAGAAAGCAAAAGAATGCAATGGGACTATTTATATGGAGCATTAAAGTTCTGTGAAAGCTTTATTCATGACTTCATAGCTTTGACAAACGGTCCTTTAGCAGTCACAGCTTTGCTTGCGTGTCTATCTGTTACGCACATTTTGCTTTCTTGGTGGGATCATCAATTTATGAAGACACCAACCCGTTTGGGTCAGCACTGGAACCTCCAGGCATGGCCTCTATCTTTTTTTCCAGCAGGTGTAAAATTTTTATTTTCTCAATTAAAGCATCAACTTTTGAATAACATCAGTAGATCAGTGATTGTTGTATAATGTATTAATTTCTAATGTTGACCAACTGCTCCCTTAGGAGATATTGATAGGAGATTGACAAAAGACAGAAGGTCTTATTAAGGCAAAACCACAAGAATCATTAATTTATTTGCAGCATCTTTTTACGGAGCAAACATTCCAACCCCTCGATTTCAAGATTGGTTTGTTATATTCTATATGCTGCTCAAAATCCTCATTTTCTTTTAAGCCATCATACATGAGCCATTCATTTAGAAGTGCCCTCTGCATAAAAACACAGCGCTCAGATTTGAGCTTCCAAGTATATTTCAAGTTTTGACATCTCAATGTGAAAAACATTTACCCTGGTCAAAGGATATCCTCTTATTATCAGAAATAAAATACAAGCCTCAGAAAATCATTGCTTGGTACAATAGCACAATGCTACTGAAACACTCAAAACCTAAATCACTCTTTTTTGATTTGTGCTATATTTATTTCACTACTGTTAACAAAACATTAACCCCACGGTAACCAGAGGGTGACAAAATAACCTCGCTATTTCTCGCAGTTCATACGACTGCACCTACTTCCTACAGTCCTGACCGTCTTGCTGTAATTCAGGTCCGGTTGGATTGCGGCAGGAACGTGCACGCAGGGGGTGGGAGCAGGAGCTGGCCCTGGCCCTGGGCACAGCGGGACCTGCCGGAGGGACACGGCCAAACTCGGGTATTGCAGGTGTTACACCAGCATTGCACTGCTGGTGTGTCCCAGCACCCATCAGCAACGGGAGCGGTAAAGACAAAAAGCACATTTAATTCTTTTTCATCAGCATTTGGGAAGGGGGTGATCCCTGTAACCTTTGTTTTGTTTCCCAGAAAACAGAAGAGCAGAGCGTGGCAGGAGAAACACTGCGGTGAGACCAGAGGGACACCCCGAGACATCAGGTGTCACCCGAGCGGAGCTTTCACTCTGCTCTCGCTCCTGTTGTCACCTCTTTTCGAGCAGAGTCACACCAAGAGGGGTTTGGCTGTAGAGGATGAGAATCCACAGCGTGTGATGCCCAAAGGCACCCCCCCGAGCCCAACTGCCAACCGCTCGGGTTTAATATACAATACAACATGGGGGGGGGAACCAAACACAAGCCAAAAAACCCAGCACTTTGTTGAACCTCTTGACCAGGGCAGTAGCTCGGCTTTTAAGGTTAAGCAAACTGCCCTACATGTAAATAGAAATAAATAAAAAAGACACCACACACACATAGCAGGGGACACGCACAAAGCAAAGAGAAACTCCCAGAGAGATTCTGAAAAACCAGCTCTGTGCAGGCTCCAGGCATCCTGGTCCTGTTCCACGGGAGCTGAATTTAAGAGTAAAGCAGAGGGAGCTACCAAACCCTGGGTTTTCCAAAAGGAGGCCCAACTCCCCGTGCTGCGCACCCTCTGCTCTGCGCAGCTGGGAGAGCCTGGGTTTGATTCAAGGAGTCTATGGAAATATTTCATTTGGACAGAGTCGATGCATAAAAAGAAGGAATAAACAACTCCGCCTGGGGCCAGACATAGAGCAAACAAACACACACTCTCCAACAAAACCCACCAACGTGGTCCATGAAAGCCCATTTGGCTCCTCAGTGACTGCCACACGCTGACACCCGATAGCAAACCTCCCCACAGCCCCTTGGGCACACTTCCAGCCAGACTCTAAGTTTATACACAAACCCTGCAGACAGAAAAAGGTAAAGAATAAAAGTTTAACTTTGATGTTAGAGGCCATGGGGAGAATGACTCCTAATATCACTCACACACCGAACTGGCAGCGAAACAGAGATTTAATGATACCTTGGATGAGCTAATACAAGCACTTTCTGCCTCCCAAGAACTCACTCTGCAAGATTAAAATTCCAAATTTTCCAAGGTCCTTAATGCCAACAGGTTAATTTACAATCAAAAAAATAAAGTAAGTAAAATCGGGAAGAACAGGAACACCTCATTTGAATTCTGGATGAGGAGCCAAGCTGGAGGCATTTATTTTTGGAACTAAAATAACAATCAGAGCTCTCGGGCAATGGCAACAGCAGGCACGGGGAGAATGAAGCAGCTCCATCCATCCATCATCCCCAGCCCTGGCAAACGGGACATGGTGCCCAAACCTAAGGCGCTGGCCTCGCCTTAGCCCTGAGGGAATCTGCCGGGGATCCTGCCCCGGGGGAGATCCTGCCCCAGGGGGGATCTGCCCCGGGGATGTGCCAGGGATCCTGCTCACCTCCGCCACACAAACTGGTGACGACAGGTCCCTGCTGCCACGCGTGTCCCCAGTGCTGCCTGCCAGCAGCGGAGCAGCCATGGCCAAGCTGCAGGCTGGAAAGCTGAGGCTTCAGGCACGTAAAACCAGTCTCTGGAACAAAGCCACAGGGCCAGTTTCTTCCCTTTTACGTGAGTGCTGAAGAGCTGTTGTCCCTGGCCCATTCCATCCCAGTACAGATCCTGGTGGAGCAGCTTCAAGAAGAGATGCTCGCCCCCCCAGGACCAGCACAAGCCTGCAAGAGCCTTTCAGGAGGTGCATCTCCCCCTCCAGTTCAGGGCTGAGCTCCTGGTCCATCTCAGAAAGGGTTTAGTGCTAAAACCAGGAGGGCTGTGGCTGGGACCCCCAGGGCAGTGCCGCTCAGCCAGGCCCCCACACGCTGCCAAGGATGGCAAAGCCACTCTGACCCGTGGTGTCCCCTGGCAAGTCCTTACGCCTGGTGGCTCTGCGCCTGCTTCACACAAAGCTAGTTCTGGAGCCCTGGATCCTTCCTAACTCTTCGCTCCCCGTTAAGAGGAGAGGCCGGGAGAGCTGGGGCTGCCCAGCCTTCACCAGAGAAGGCTCAAGGGAACCTTATCAACGTGCAGCAGCACCCGAGGGGAGGGAGCGGAGACGACAGTCTGTTCTGAGCGGTACCCAGTGACAGAACAAGAGACAACGGGCACAACCTGAAACACAGGGAATTCCCTCGGAACGTAAGAAAAAGCCTCTGTGCTGTGGGGGTGGCCAAACGCTGCAGCAGGTGGCCCAGAGAGGGTACAGAGCCTCCGTCCTGGGGACGTTCTCACCAACTGGAGAAGGCCCTGGGCAGCCCTTCCAGCCCCTGCTCTGCCACCAGACCATCTCTGGAGGGTCACCCGGCCCCTGTGATTCAGTGTCCTTCCAACATCTGTGCATTCTGCTCTGAACACCACGGACCTGAAAATATGATACTCAGATATCAGGCATTACAATGTGCAATTGTCCAGGGCACGGGACTCTGCTTTAACAGTAAAGAAATTACCGAGATAACAGTTCCCTGCATCACAGGGAAGGAAAAGCCATCATCGTTTGCATGGCATCCTGAGAAACTTAGATAAAACCAGTGCATCAGTAATCTTAACAGGTTTGTTACACATTGAACAGCAAATAGGATGACACGCTACGACTATCAGTTCTACAGCAACAGTTCAGGCAGAAAGACACATCCACTGAGGAGGGGAACGGCCACCGGGAGGGAAAGGTCTTTATTGCTGTTTAATGCAGGTTTGAAGCCAAACAAAAATGCAACGATATTTTGAAAGAGCCAACAAAGACCCTTTCTGCCTCCCCAGAAGGATCTGCCCAGACAGCATATTGCTGCTTACAGACAAATATTTACTCTACACTCCCTTTTAGTGCAAGTAAATGGAAACAGGCAGCAAAGCCTGATCCTGTAGAAACAAAGACATTTAACATTGGATGTTCTCTAACGCCCCGAGTTTATCTCCTCTTTCCTACCTCTTCCTAGGCTTTCATTCACTCTTCAATATCTACCTCCATGAAAGGAAACAGCCTTAACGCCCACACTGACTTCATAATACTCTTTGTGAACCAAAATTAATTTAGAAAAAATTGTTTCTGTTAAACTTTTCAACAACTAAATTGTTCATTTAATAAACAATGACAAAGCCAACCACTATATTATTCTTAACATTTGCAGAACAAGGAGGAAGAGGCACATCCTATGGGTGTCATGGGTGGGAAATTAAGAAATGTTACTCCTTGCTCTGCTCCCTGACCTCCAGCTCCTTCCTCTGATTATATCCCACTTCTACATATGGGAAGCCCTTTTCTTCCCAGTAACAGACCGGCAAGGGAGGTCTTCTCCTCTCATTTTCTGTTACCAACAGGACAGCAGGATTATCAGCAAGATTCACTCTCTTGCTTTTAGACACATAGCAAAAGACAGTTATTCAGTATTTGTTTTCAATGGCTTTTTCACCTTTCCTGCAGCAACTGGGGCCACAGCAATCAGTACTGCAGCAGGATATTTATCTAAGTATTCATCCTCGACATCTTTGACAATGGCTCACTAGTAGAACAGCAGATTCTGAGCCATGAAGTAAATACCTTGAACAGATACAGCGCTACCTTCAAAAATGAGATAAATCTTAGCAGCAATAATAGCTGAGTCTCTTTCCAATAAAATTATCACTGAACTATCAAAAGCGTAGAATTTTACATTATTTATAAAGCATTCCTTGATCCTTCATTTTCTGAAACCAAATAAGCAATTTGAGGAAGTAAAACTAAATGCCTGAAGAAAGAGAAGTGAATGGCTGTCAGGACTTCAAGGTTCAGTGGATTCTACCACTGACTGAAAAAAATGGGCCATTTAAACACTATTTCTTACAGCAATACTTAACTTAAAGAGCTATTACCAGACTTAGGCCCATATCAGTTTTTGGACCTCTCTAAATAAAGCCTCAAAGAGCAGGGAAGATGATGCAGTGAAAAAGAAACACCAGATGTTCCCCTGGTTCCACAGACATTCCACTCACTGTTTCTGTATCAAAAGAAGATTCAAAACGAAGAATTACACTATCACCCCTCTATTGAGCCATTACAAAACTATTCAGTGAATTCTAAATGTATTTCAGCTCCATCCCTCGAGCAACTGAACAGCCAGAGACATGGAAAATGAATCGGTAACCACAGCTCAGGAACCCACCCCGTGGAGTGAGAGACAGATTGAGAGACAGATAGATATTGCTCAAGGTTACTGGCAAGTTTTTCCCGGGAGAAGAGACTCTTCCTCACTGACCTGCTTGTTGACCCAGACGACAGCGAGATGGCAGGAGAGGCCGGTCTCTGCCCTTCCTCCGAGGAACACGATTCCCTCCTCCTGCCCTCAGGCGTTCCTGGCTGGGGAACCTGGGCCTTTCCCAGGGCTGTGGGATGCTCTTCCGTATGCTCTACCAAGAAGAAAGGCAGAGATTAGCAACAATGACTAAGTAAAATACTATTGTTTAAGTTTTTGCAGCTTAGAGACAGATTTTAAGAAAAAGCACGAAGTTCTAAAATATTTAAAAAACAACAGAACATTCCCACTTATTTGCTTCCCTGAACTCTCACAGTTTCAAAGGTTTCATTTCTTTTCCTGCAGTGAAAAAACCCTCCATCCTCTAAGAACCAGAGACTGCTCGTTATGAGTTTCAAACACAAACAAGGAGAGAAATAAAGGGAAAGGTTATTTGCCACATTTCATGAGATGCGACTTTATTTCAGAAATGAGCAAACACTCAATGAGACAGCTCCGTTCTCTTCTTCCTCCCACCAATTCACTTCAGCCACTGCTGAAGAGCACAGCCACAGCTCGAGAGCTTTAAAGTTTTACAGATGGAGTTAATAGGTTTGTTTTCAATAAGAGAAGCATTGCGATTTATTTCCTTATGCATCTAAGAAAGACAATGTTAATCTAGATAACTGACATTTCCATTTTTTTAATGGCAAAAATCCTTTCTAGTCAACACGTATCAGACACAAGTTGTAAAACTGTTCCATTATTTTAGTGTCAAATGCTTTTATCTATAAAAAGATGAACTGTCCTCTGAAAACATACCTTCTACCTCTCTAAAGAAAAAGCAAACACAGACTAGGAAGTATGGTATGTAAAGATAAACTGCTCTTTTGCCATACTCACTGATATTTTCAAATGAGATATTTAACTAGAAAGTTGGACGGGACACTAGAACCCTACCGAGGGTAACAACCCTCCCTGGGGCCATGCCGAGAAGTGCTGTGGCCACCCCCAGGAGCCATATCCCGCTCCAGCCACCGACCCTTCCACCCCTGCAGAAAGGAGCTTGACAGAAATGCCCACACAGAACCGTGATTAGAGCACGGAAGAGCTACGCGATCTTCGAATTTGGTTACAGTTTGCCCTTTCTCTTCCGCTAAAGTGCACAATTGAGTATCGGGAGCGTGTTTCTGCCTGTTGAGAACAAGCGGCAGATTACAGCTGGCCAGCGACTGACACGTTAAAAATAGCACAGGTCCTGTGCAATAACACAACCCAGAAGAGGTGTATCACAAACATTTATCACATTCTTATGGTGCTTCCCCTTAGGCAAAGCAAAAACCTATGTTTAAAAGTCATAAAAATATAAAGACTGGAAATAGAGTGTTTTAAGTTTAAAGATGCAAAACAAGATGATGCAAATGATTAAAACATCACCAAAACCAGAGTGAGATTTTCAGAGAGGTTTAAGTAACACCAAGCAACACTCCAGTAGAGGGCAATGGGAGATAGAAAGGTTTGTTATAGTTTTTCTTAAAAAAAAGTATATTTTAACTCTGTACAATGCCGCTGCTGCCGTGAGAAGCGGAACAAAGCAGTAAGGAATGCACACAAGCCTCTGCTCTTCCCAGCAGCGATGCTTCACAGGGCAGCTCCTCACACCACTGCTGCTCTGCCTCCTTCCCCTGCTGTAACTTCAGTGTCATGGACAGGTGACTGCTGTTAACAAGGGACACTGAGGAAACAGGCTTTAGGTGTTTGTTCCTTCACCCATAAATCTTCTTCTTGTTTTGTTTTTTTTTTTTTCAAATGGTTTAGCATCAGTCAATCAGGTGCAGATGTTTGATATTAAACTAGAAACTGGAAATCCAAAGCTTACTGATCGCTGAGTGGACACAAAGCGTGATGAGCGTGGTGCAGGCTGGGGAGAGCCAGAGGAGGTGGTACCCTGTCCCTCAGTCCCCACCTCCCAGCTCAGACACCTGGGGGAAGTTACGTTCCACCCGAGCACTCTTTTGGAAAAACTTTACCTCCGGTTCCCAGAGCCTGAAGTCGGGGGCAAAAAGCTCACACAGAGCCCCAGTAACTCTCAGTACCCAACCTCCCCAGGGAGCATCGCTAGAAATTGATATTTCAAAGTCTGTGAGCCCATTATCTAATAACCCATTGCTTCTGTCTCGGCTACAGAAGAGGAACATCGCTGTAAATTACATCAAACAAGATAAACTTTATCCTTGAGATTCCCTAATTTTTACCCTTCACACAGAAAGGATTATGCACTGCATCAAGGTCTGCATGAAACGATAAGGCTAAAATTCATACTATTATATTGGTATTTTCATTTATTTTTATCCTGGAGAGCTCTGCTCGAGGAGACAGCCAAAGATTAATTCCGTTCAGCTGAGGAGGAGCAGAGGTTTGAGAGAGCTGATACAAACTACACTGCCCTGTTTTCCCAAGGATACAGACAATGGCGCATTCAACTCTGGTCAATGGAATTCTTTCCAAAATTCAGTATACTGAATAGATTAAAACTCCACAAGTTATATTAGGTTGAGGGATGCTCCTCTAAGTCACGGTCAAAGCTATCCCTACACTGCCAAAGCAGGCAGTAACCCAGACCAAACCAGGCTGCACAGCCTGCAGGGCGAGCAGCACACACGGGTTCGTCTGGATAAAACCATCTGCTGGATGCTGCTCCCAGCCCATAACGAACTGAGTAACTGCAGTTGTGTTCTCTCTCTGTGAGAAGTGTATAAACACAAAATGAAGTGAGTTAAAAAGAGATGCAACGTACTGTATAAACAGTCCTAAAGGAACCCAAGTATTTTATTGCTTCAACCTCAGGACAAATAAACACTTGTTCCAATCCACTTGGATGTTCTGCAGTTCCCAATCACCGGCTCCCTGGCATATTCATAATGCAGAAAAGCTGAAACCCAGCAAACAATCCCCCTGATCACCCTTATTTCAGCGAATTCAGCAGAGCTGGACTGGAACCTAAGGTCCCATTTCAACCAGCTCATTAAAATACACACCTCAATCAAGCACATTTCTACACAATCCCACTAAAATCAAACAAATCATGTATTTATTATGGGTTGTGCTTATGTATCACACTAAAATCAATGGCAGTCAATCTTTTTAGGATGTGTTTGATTTTTATGCCTGTTTCCCCTGAAGAGCTGTAGGAGAGGACCAATGGGAGGAAAGAACGTTTCTTTGGGAAGCCCCCACTCACTGGTGTGGATGAAGAGGGGCACGGCGTTAAACAATCACTAACCTGTGGCTGCCAGCGATTCCTTGACAGTGTCGTCTTCCTTGGTTTGAGCACTGTCTGTTTTCCTCTTACCACTCTTCTTCCACCGATTACTTACTTGATCCACCAAAAACTGAAATTCGCTTCTGTGTTTGTTCCCTGCAAAGTAGGAGTGTGTTACTGAGTGCCGCCACGGGCTGAAGGTTTGCCATGGAAAGGGGAAAGGATGGGAACAGAAATAAGCACAAAATGCTGAATTAAAAATACTTTTGTTACAGCAAACGAAAACCACCTCTTCACTGCAACATATTCCATGTTCTATTAATGATGCAAACCCACGTCTGTGCTTTTCCAGAGTTACCCAGTAGCCAGGAACACTCACACAGATGAAAACCTAACTTTGGCACACAAGAACTGTGTATGTTTCTCCTTTATATCGTCTGTATTTTTTCTTTCCTAAACTTGTTAAGCATTGCCATTACCACTGTGACAACATTTAATACCGTAGTCACGGCACCAGGCCTGTCAGAGCCTGGGGGGCACCCGGACGATGCTCTGGGTCAGAGGCTTCAGCTCTCAGCACCCCTGCAAGGAGCTCTCTGAGAGACAGAGAGTGAAAGCTCACACTGCTTTGCAAATTGCTTTAAACTGCATTGGGCTTTTCCCCTGTTTCTGCAGTAAAGCAATGTCACAAGCCTTTGTGTCACACTTCTCACCCTGGTTTGATTCAGGTCCTCTAAGTGCTCTCTGGCACGCTCCCGGCACTTCCCGTCCCTCCGTCTGGTTTAAGCAATCCTCCGGAATTCACCCAAAGCAATGCTGGGTTTTAATCTAGATACTTCAAATTCTCTACTCGGAGGCTGGGAAAATACCCGCTCTCCTCAGACAGACGATGGGATTACCTAACCCTCGCTGGGCACGGTGGGAACACGGTGTTTTCCCTATGGAACACACCGACTTCAGCTGAAACGAAGAGCTGGTGCCACCTGAGAGCCCATCACCTCCCTCCCAGCTTCCCGGCGCTGTGCTGCAGCGAGGGCAGCACACGGGGGTCTCCTCTATTTGGAAGGACCTTCAGCAAAGCAGATCTGTGCGTGCAATACAAGAACACACCTTGTGTCACACACACCACTGCACACACACAGTCTTTTTTCTCCCTTTGCACCCACAGAACTGAATATTTGAAGTCCCTGCTCGGTAAGAGCCACACGCTGCCCAGGAGACACGCGAGGGACAGACTGAGACAAACCCTGGCAGAGGATGGGCAGAAAAGCAAATGGGGACCCTCAGGACAAAAGAGCCGAGGGCTAGCGATGGGCAACCTGGACCACCCGGCACCCAGCCCGCTGGCCCCACAGAGCTGGCCCCAGCCCGGCCGGCAGCCCCTCGCCCCGGGGTGCGCACACAGCAGGGTCTGACTGCTGCCAGCAAAGCACACCGCCTGGCGGTTTGGGTACTTGGGCATCAACACCCAGCCCAGCCGAAACAAAGAACTCCCTCGCTGCTTTTCTGCTTTGGTCCTTCGCTTTTGTTGTCTTTTTTCCAACCAGTCTCTGAAGCACCCTCTTTTGCCTCCATGGGGCGAGGAGAGGGGACAGGCAGGAACAGCCCACCCTCCCCACGGGCACCCCCCGGGTTCCCACCCACATCTCCCCATCACCCCGTGCTCTCTCCATCTCCTCCTCCTGCTCCCCACACCCCCATCCCTCCTGGTCCAGGCTCCCCCACAAACAGCCCTGACTCCCTCCTGAACCACAACACCTTCCCACGGCACCCCTTGGCCTCTGTGTCCTGCTGGGGGCTCCCAGTACCCGGGGACGGGGTGGTTCAGCGCCCCGAGGAGGGGACACCCTTGCAGGGGGCACGGTGTGATTAAATCAAGGATCTACATCCCGCTGCGGTGGCAGGAGGGGGAAAATCCAAGAGAAAAATTCTACCAAGTTCTGCCCTGCAGAAGGAAAGGGATGTAAACCCACTCCCGCTCCCCGCGCCGCTCGAACCACCACAGAAGGTCAACAACTCCTTTAATAAAAAGAACGTTCTTGTCCCCGCTGCTGGCGTTTGCGCCGCCGCACACGCATTACCTAACTCCGCTGGCGCTTCAGTTTTTCCAGTATTACTCTTTTTTGTTGGTTTGTTTTATGGCGTCACTCCAAAGCTTTTCAAGTGAAAAAAAGAGAGGTGCTGGCAGAGACAGGCGCAACTCACACCCGCTGTAAATCACTGCGCTGAAACCACGTACCACGCGCCTTCCATAAAACTCCAGGCAGCTCAGTAATAAAACAACCGCAGATATAATTACAAATATTTAAAACACAAAACGTAAATCACTGAGCCTCTGAATAATATTGCAAATTAAAAGATTTATAAAAAGAAACAGCGACAGAATAATTTTTTTTTTAATAAATGTATTTTCTTTCCTGTAGATCTTTTTAACTCTTTAAGTAAAGGCCTGGCCAGGAAACAAGCAGGAGGAGGCTGACACCGGGCTGCAGGTGTCACCGGGCTCCCGAGGAGCAGAAGGAGCCAGCGCAGGTGACTGTGTTTAATGGCAGCTCCCGGGCACAGGCTGCGGCGGCTGCTCCAGCAGAGCTCCCAGCCAGCACATCACCCACCCCAGGCTCAGCCAGCCAAAATATTCACTGGGCTTTCAAAAACACTTCACACCAAACGAAAGAAAAAAAAAAGATACCAGGAGTGTAATTTTCAATTTACCAAGAGCATGGGGAATTGTAAAGATGGTAAGAACTGGGGAAAAAAAAAAAATACGGGTTTTATTACAGCTGCTTTATCTTGCATTTCAATGGAGCTCTTATGTAGTCCCAGTGTGTTGTGTGCTTCATATGAAATACAGAACAGAAAGTATATGGTCGGGTTTTTATCCAGAACTTATGCCAGAGTTAATTAATTCATTAACTCAGCTATGAATTAGGGACCTAGGGGGCAAATGTTGTACATTAAAAGGAAAAAAAAAAATTCTTTCATTGTATAATAAAGCTTTTTAAAGTCCATCTGTGCTACAGTGAAAAGAAGGCATTTGATAAAAGTTCTTTTAATCTCTAACTGTTCTCTAAATTTAATCTATAATTCTTTTTTTCATGCTCATGATTTTCCCTATTGCTTTTATGAGAAATAATTTGCTGACACAAGTTACCATTTACCTCTTTGCTCATTGCTTTTTATCATTTTTAAAACCATATGTTCCCATTAAGATATTTTTCTATTGCCTCTTTTTTTTTTTTAATTTTTTAAATTTTAACCGTTCAGTTGAGCTGCCTGAGGCTAATTTATTCACTTGGGGGGGCTTGATAATTTTGAAACCATACCCTTTTAACAACATAAACTCAATGAAATACTCGGGTTTGGAAAGTTAAGATGGCACTTAACACCGTCCTGTCGTACACTGCGCACAGCAGACGCAGGACAGCAAAGGGAGGACGGGAGGTGCCAGCAGCGCGGTGCGGGCCGGGCCGGTGGGTTTTTTAACAGGTACAGGCACACAGTGCGACTGTCTGCAGGGCTGTGACACAAACACAACCGGGGACCCAGCTGCCCAGGGAATTTGGGCAAATCAGGGTGAATTCAGGCTCCCTCGGACGCTGCTGCTCAACCCCCTGCACCAAGTGCCAGTCCCTCACGGAGCTGCTAAAGCCTCGGGGGGGAAATAGCTGATTTGGGATTAATACTTTTTAAAGTATTTTACTTCTTTTTTTCCCCCGCATTGTATTGCTAGAGATTTCTACGTGGCAAGAGAATAATGATTAACCAGTTAGTTGGAATCAGAGGAGAATGCTTCAGACCCAAAACCACAAGCAGTGCATGTACACTTAAAAAAAAAAATTACATTCTCAGAAACAGCAACAAAAAGCAAGGGAAAAAATTGCTAAAGACTTAGGCCCTTATTTAGCCTTCACAGAAATCCAACTAAAATCAACAAGGCTAAATCCAGCTGCATTATGGAATAATTTATATGCTTGAAAGAAGGCAAGGAAAGACAGGAAATATGAGCATTTTGCAGATTTAAATACACCCTGAAGTCTAATCAGAACAAGTCGTCCCTTCGTTGCTCTGCTCCGCTGGGGCTGAAGCAGTTCCACGTTCACGGACTCTCACGGCCACGTGTGAGCGTGCGAGCAGAGCGCAGGTGAGCAGAAGTGAGGGGGAACAACGGGAAAGAATTTGGGAATAATAAAACACCACTAGGGAGCACAAAGTAATGCTTCGTGTGTACAAACACACAAGAAGGGTCAGGAAATCATCTGTGAAAATCAGTCTACACTAGCTATTTCTCTGCTAAATGACCACAACAGGACGCAAGCCCCGCGATCTTTAACTCTCACAAGGTCTGCTTCTAAACCGACCATAAAGATGGTTCCACGGAGAGAGAAAAGACTGTTCTCAAGTTTAAGCACACAGTAAGGAGAAACACAGTTTAACTGTGCTTTCCCAGGGAAAAGCAGGAATCAGTTCTCTGTTGGAAAAAAAACCCAAGCAAACAAAAAACTACTCTTCACCAACTCCCCCCCAAAAACCCATCACAAAATTGTATCATTGAGCTATAGCTCTCACTGTGATACTTCTCTCATTTTTTGTCTCTTCTTTCCCTTAAATATTTATTCCAGTTACACTTTCCCCCAAAAAATGGCGTTACTCTGCCAGGGCAGAAGCAGATTTAATGCCCACCAGAGGCTCGGGTCTCCTGCACAACCAGAGCGGACTCAGTGTAAAAAAAATGAAACAACCAGCAACAACAAACCTAGAAAAAAACCCACCCAGTTTGCACTGAACCCCAGTTGCCTGCACAGGCTGGAGGGGGAGAGGTCACCCGAAGGAGCAGAGTGTTCTTTTTAAAAGATCACTTTGAACTCACGGGGCTGGACAGGAGGGGAAGCAGAAGAGGATGCAGGAGGAGCAGACAGGGCTGTGCGAGGGCTTGTGGAGCGGGGCAGGGAGGAAGGGAGCAAACGGAAGGAGCACTGTGAAACCCTGGAGGACTTGAGAATCACTGTATACAAATAAAATATGGAAAAAGCATTTTTGGCTCACTTAAAACATACATTTTAGCAGTAAGGGTGATTTTGACAACTGTAAAAGTGCAAAATGATATGGTTGAGGACACCTGCAGCCATAAAGTATTTTAGAAATGTCATATTAAATATAAACTACTGTGGCTACGTTGCTCGTTAGTTAATGGCACTCTGCACTGGACAGCAAAGCTAGAAGAAGAAGGTACAGAAAGAGTACATTTATACAAACTTGTCTGCTACAGGATGAGTTAGAGGACTTGGGAAGAGCAACCACCACCCAGACCCCAGGCGCGTTTTAAATAAAGCCAGTGCCCGATCATTGAGAGTGTAGGGGAGGAGGGAACATCCCGAGTGACGGGAAACCCAGTGTTACTTACGATAATCTGCGTGGATCTCATCTATTTCTTCCTCTGTCTGGTCCTTTGTGAAGGTCAAGCTCTACAGAAGTCACACAAATGTTTATTTACAGAAACAAAGGGACGATAAAGCTGTGTACTTTAAAACTAGAGACTTAAAACTGGAAGAAGGATCAGCTGCGTGTTTTTCTCCCACCAGCTCCTACCATCTCACCCGCAGACAGCAATATATACATCAAGTAGATATAGTGACATTGGCAGTGGTGGGTTGATGGTTGGACTGGGTGATCTTAGAGGTCCCTTCCAGCCTGGATGATTCTGTGACTCTATACATGCGCCTTGCTTTGCTTTCACAAGGTCAGCAGGGCTAAGCCAAGCCACCCCATATAACACCCAGCATGTGTGGACCATAAAATATTTCCTAATGCTGTGCAACAAACATGCTCCAAAAGTCACAAAAGTATCCTATGTCATGGGAAAGGAACAGGCACTGCTGCTGATACGGAAGCAAGGAATTTGCTAGCTAAATCCTAGAGAATTCTAGGAAGGAAAATATTCCCCACACTGCCATGGAGGGTCAAAATCCTCCAATATGACAAGGGGAACATTTCTCAAGAATTTTTATTGCAATCAAAAAAAAACATGCTCCTACTTAAACGGTTTGGGCATAGAAACATCAGCAGTCCAGGAAAAACAGCCCATGGCAAAGGAGAGGTATGAGAAAATCATGTTGATTATGAGATGGTATATGGAATTCCAACATGCAACCTGGGAATTCCCATCATAAAGTGACAGGCAAACACATCCAGCGCCCACTCCACAGTTTCTCCCAGCCAGCCCCCTCTGGGAACAGAGATCATCAACTTACATTTTCACCGGTTTTGTTGATTTCAAGCTGAACCCGAATCTTCTCATTCTTTTCCAGCTCTTTAACAACCTCTGCAACTGTTAGAAAACACAAGGAAGGGATGTAACAGCACGGAATGAAAGGACCAGCAGTTTAAATCACAGGGAGACAAACCAGCATGAGCTCTTCATCAGCAAAAGCTCACACTCCCAGGCAAACCCAAATGCTGTGGTTTGACACCGGTGCCCGGGCTCAGGAGGCGGGGGCTTTGGCCGAGGTGCCCCCCTACGTGTGCCCGCAGCCAGTCCCAGCCACCTCCCACGCCATTGCTCTTTATTTT
>JAOXNO010000003.1:15563430-15574100 GCA_028565335.1 Limnodromus scolopaceus
CGGAGCCTCCTCTTCTCCAGGCTGAACAACCCCAGCTCCCTCAGCCTGTCCTCGTAGCAGAGGTGCTCCAAACCCCTAATCGTGGGGTAACCCGATTAGGTTGTCGAGTAACCCCAACTACTTCAGTCCCATTTCCTCGACGATCGGCCAGAGAGCACAAACCCTCCATTCGTTTCTCACCCCAACTAAGGGGAAAACGTACCCGCCCCGGAGACCAGCCCGCTCCAGCCTCCAGCAGAACGCTCAGCGCCCATCCACACGTGCTTCTCCCACCCCTGCCCGCCCTGCCCGCTGCAGGGACAGCAAACAGCAAGATACCAGTTAAAAGAAGTCTCTCTTCAAAGAGATAACCTTGTATTTTATCGGTAGGAACAGAGGAGCAGCAGAATGCTCATTCTCCTGCCTGCCTCATTAGTGCTTTGAGCTAATATGAAGAATTATAAAGTCACAGTTGTGCTACCCAGGCAATGGATTAAGATCTTAAGGGCATGTTTTATTCCTACCCCTGCCGCAGGGCTTTTTGCAGAGCCCTGTTTATTTTACCACGTATTTTATACAGATGGATCTAAGATAAATTAAGCCCGAGGCTACATTCTTGGCAGGCAGAGGGCAATGCTGCTGGCTAGCCTGCCCCCATAGCCTGGGGCTGGCTGTCACGCCTGCGTCACCCCAGGTGGAGGGAGGGCTTTCTCAGCCAACACCAGCGATGGACCAGGCACAGGTCCCACTCTTACCCACTGCTGCTTTGGCAAGGGTCCTCCACATTCCGAGGTGGGTTACCTCTTACAGATACTCTGTCCCCGCTTACTAAGTAGGGTAGGGAGGACCTTCCCTTCCCTTCTCTTTAGAGCAGGATAACACAAGCGGGAGGGATGGGAGCAGGGACAGCTTCTGAGGATGCTGAGGAGTCTGAGAGCCCCGACACCAGAAGACATGGTATCCCTCATGGGCCCCCACCTCCCCAACCCATGCTGTGCTGACAGCCCTTCGGTGTTAGGTAACCACTTGGAAAACTTTGCAGTCTTTTATAATAAAGATATTTCATGTCTGAGAAGAACAACTAGTTAAAAACTGTCTATGTACATCAATTTTTTAAAGATATGCAAGTCACCAGGTGACCCCACAATTACACTCATTTAAGTTAGGTTCCTGGGGACACCCAGAGCCCCCAGCTCAGCACACAGAACCCTGCAGTGGTTATATCCGAGCTAGATTCAGGAGCCCGATGTGGAGCTGGAGTTTCCTGGATTACTGGATGCAATAACCACATCCGTCAGTGGCGATTCACATCTGCCCTGTCCCAAGACACTAACTTTCTGCTGTGCAAACAAGTGCAATTAAGCGTGGCAGCAAAACTATGTTTTTCTGTCTGCTCATGCCTAGATATGGACTGGAAGTTTTGAAGAGCTTAATTCCCCGGCTGACACAGACACAGAGCGGTGCAGCTACTGCTGGCGCGGGATGGGCTGCGCAGGGAGCTCAGGGGCGAGTCACCGGGAATGTACACGGCGTGTCGCCCCACAGCCCCGCTCCTCTGCTGGTTACAGGGGGCAGTTCCATCCAGGGGCATCAGCAGGGTCTGACGGCGTGGTCTGCTCCACACAGCCAGCAGTGATTGGCAAAGTATCACATCTTACTGCAGATAAATGCACAGAATCCTTCGACATAAAGGTAATAAACTATAGCCTCAGAAGACGTGTCACATCACAGACGGGCATATTCTACGATCAGGTTCAAAAGCCAACAAATTAGTTGCCTTTTGTTCCTAGTACACTTAGGCAAAGCATACTCTTCAAAAAGATGCCGCTGGGTGTTCCACCAAAGATGTACTTTTTTTAATTTCCCCCCCAGCTTT
Organism: Limnodromus scolopaceus; assembly: GCA_028565335.1. Taxonomy (NCBI): domain Eukaryota; kingdom Metazoa; phylum Chordata; class Aves; order Charadriiformes; family Scolopacidae; genus Limnodromus; species Limnodromus scolopaceus. Next base: position 15,565,286 of record JAOXNO010000003.1, read on the forward strand.
TTGAACAAGGAATTTATCTTTTGATTATGTAAAAAGATGTCTATTTCTACAGGCTCCCCCAGGTTCTCATAGGGGCAGTCTGTCACTAAAGCAGCTAATCAAAGGCAACACAGTGGTACCATATTGTTCTTTGGGCTGTTGAGCACCCACTGTTACACAGAAGCCTGGCATCCCATGATGCAGCAAGCTAAAAATCCACACGGCTCAGAAAACATAAAGCAGATCCATAAATGCAAATCATCTGGCATCATATCACAGTTCAGCTTTCCCATAAAATAAACGATACAGCCCAAACAGGCAAAACTCTCTGAACCGTTAGCCAGCTGGCTGTATTCATTGCCCTCATCTAGAGAAGGCAGCTGATCTCCCTCATCCTTTCAGTGTATTTTCTAGCGCTTTTGAGAACTACTCCTCTTGTCAAAGTAACATGTTTTACTATTTGTAACTACCAATTATTTCTGTTTATTTTTCTACAACATGTATCCACTAGCTAAAATGTACTTCCCAGTGTGTTCATACGAGCTGACAACACTCCAAAAAGTCAAACTTCACATCGGTTTACCTTTTTGCTGAACCTGTTCATATCTGCATGAAGGCAGCCAGGACAGGGAAATCATCTGAACAGAAATTTCAGATTCTGCAGTAAGAGCTGTCTCAATAAAATATGCTCTTATATAAAACAGAGAAGCTGGAAAAACAATACAAACCCCAAAATCTATCCTAATAATAAGCTGATAATAAAGGTTGCTTTAATTACACCATTGGTCTACAAGTAATCATACAAAGATTTTCCATGTATTGAAGGATAAAGATTTATGAATAGACTTTCCAAAGGGCACTGATACTGGCACAGAAGCAATGGAAAGAACACTAGGACAAAAACATTAAAACTTGTTTCCAGAACACACATGAAATCTCTGTATGCCTTTTTCTGGTGGGAAAGTACAGAAAATGCTGGTGCTATATTCAAGAGAGGAGAGGAAAGTCCCAGACTGGCTTTTTCCAGAATGTGGTATTTTGGGCCCACTGAGCAGCTTCACTGACTGCGTGATGACATCTAGTGGCCCTGACAGACCCGTGCCCCACCGACCAGCACCCCAAACCCTGGCACCCCACCGAGAGGCACCCCAGGGATGGAGGAGCCAGAGCACCTCCTGGCACAGCCCTGGGCTCTCTGACAGCACCTTTACCAACTGCCGCTCCCCTCCCTTAATGCCAGAGTGAATTACTCAAATTTCTCCTTATTCACAGGAATTCTGACAGCTGTGATTGGAGTGACCCTGGGAGATTGACCTGGCATCCAGGGACAGATAGCAGAGACAAGAGAGAGTATGCAGTTGATGGAGAAGTCCACTCCTACCATCACCAGACCGTCCAGCTCACCTAGAACCTCATTGCACCGGTAAACCTTGGGACAACACAATTTTCAGTAAGCTCTGTGTTCTGCAAGCAGTTTTCAACATTATCTATTACACTGTTAAGAACTGAACACAGAGTGCTATCAGTTCTGAAAGGATTTAGCAGATACAATTTCACTTTCCTGGCACAAAAGCAGCAAACACATCACAGCTGACAAACCTGTTTAAGAGCACAAGCAGCACCTTTAAAGGCTGGAAGATGAATCAAGATGATGTCAGTGAGCCTTGGATGCAGTGTTACATCCACCACCCAAATCCTCCTCTGAGACCCAGCCTCTTTAATTGCTTCTTTATTAACAGTATAAACACAGCACAAAAATGTTGTTCTTCAGAACTGCAAGACCCACCAAAAAAAGATCAGTGTCCTCCATCAAGGTCCTGGTTCCTGTTTTATGGTCTGTTCACTTCTCCCTTGGGGAATCAGAGAAAGCAGGTGGGAATTGAGTGCTTCCACAGAAATAAATTGCAGGGAAGAGATGGGGTTGTGAATCTTCCCAGGAAGAGCTCACACAGGACAGTCCTAACTGTACTAAAGGACAATTTCTCTCCTTGAAATTCCTGCTGCAGTTCTCCTGGAGTGTCATCAGTGTATTAGGAACGACAGCACCTGCTCTCTCAAGCACTCGGAGTAGATGTGTTTACTGCTCTGACTCACCAGCTGTCAAGTAACCTGATTAGGAACTAAGATAAAAACTTGAAAGTAAGAACATATTTTTCTTCCCTGTGTAGGAAAAAAAAAAAAAACACAGATCATTTTCAGCAAGGACTAGTTTTCTATTTACGCAAGTGTAATTTTAATTTCTGTTGCTGAATGTTCTAACTAGAGTGTGCAGAAACTGACAATTTTCATCAAAATAATCTCTTTATTAGAGAACAACTAAATTAATTTCAACACAACCCCAAAACTTTACACATACTGGTTTTGAAGACACTGGCCTCATGGCAACTGATAAAAAAAATACTGTCCATAAAAGAAAGGTGGCACAAATAGTGCTCCCTGCCCCGCTGTCCTGTGGTGAGCCCTGCCTGAGCGCGGGCAGCAGAGGAGGCTGCGCTGGCCCTGCCAGGAGCCGCAATCACAGCCACGCACTCCCTCCGCTCCTGCGCTGCTCCACAGCCCCAGGGGCACCTGGACACGAGGACAATGAATTCAGATGTGCTAAAGCCTATCCAAACTGCTTCTCTACCCTCTCACGCAGAATACAACATTAATGGACCACGACGAACAGCACAACATCTTCACTTTTCCTGGGAAACATCCGAGTCCAGCACTTTTACCAGGAGGCAGCAGGACTCCCCAGGCAGCACTCACTGCGCGCTGATGATCACAAAGGCAAACTCCTGTGCCCAGGCTCAGTGCTGAGGTAAATGGGATCAGCACTCGGGTCTATTTAGAATGATTTCCATTCCGTGCACACGCTGACCTTGGAGCACAGCTTTTACTTTGCCAAGTACTACCAACATTAACATTTTCTTTCGCTGCAGGCCTGACTTAAGAAATGTGTTTGCATCTTGTGAAATACTGAAAAGATTTAAAGCCTAATTTTCATAGGCGCTAAACTACCTGAGGCTCAAAGTCAGGGCAGGATGGACTTGAAGAGCTCAGCACATTCCGAAAATCAACCCCTGGCCTTTGGATTTGGCTCGGTTTGGGGAGGGCCAAAAGGAACCCTGGGGAAGGAGAGGGGGAGACAGAAGACTTGCTCTGTACCAGCATCGCCAGGGCAGAAACCAACAACGCTCTTGGGAGCTTTCACAGCCAGGTTGGAAAGAGCTTTGAGCAACCAGGTCTGGTGGGAGGTGTCCCTGCGCAGGGCAGGGGGTGGGACTGAGGGGGCTTCCCTCCCCTCCCCTCCCTTCCCACCCAAACCAGTCTGTGATTTACCAGGACCCAGGAGGAGCCCTGCCCTGGCTCTCCCACAGCTCACTCCCTGGTGCAGAACAGGACACTACAGTTTGTATCTTATTGATCTACCTTTATGTTGAGAAATTGATTGAACTCCAAGTCACAAAAGGAAAGATTATTAAACTACTCTGACCGGTAAGATTTATACTGATCCATTAAAGCAGTCAAAAAAAATTAACATTTAAGATTCAATATCATAATGGATCCAAGTCAGCACTACTTGTTCCCTACGAAATTAGACATTACCAAAAAAAATAGTAATCCATTTATCACTAGGAAACACCAAAGACAGATTTCAAGCTAAAATAATGGAACTATAGAATTTCAGTTCTTCAAATAAAATCAATTCAATCTGATAGTGGTCATACAGAAGATTAGATCTTCATCACAGAGAAACTCTCTCAAGAAAGCAAGCCATCAACTTAACTCTGCTTATCACTTATGAAGCCAAGAATCTCCCTGACTTCAAGCTCCAAGTTCATTTCAGAGAGAAAGATGATAGTGTGTTTGTCTCCCATGGACACAGGAATATCTATAAAATACCTGGCAAATCACAGAGCTGCTTCTAATCAAAAGAAAACAGACAGATAACACAAGAAATCTCATATATCTGCCGTGGTGTTTACCAAGTCACGCTTATTCTGTCGTTCCTGTCTTTCAAAGGGATAAGGAGATCAAAAATGAATTAAAAATGAACAGAAAAGTAGATAAGAAATCCAGGTGAAGGCACAATACTCCATTACTTCTCTTATCCAGGAAAACTCACATTTGTGGTCCCTCAATACCTGCATTTTTGCCATCCAATGACTTCACCAAGAGAATTCTCTTGCAAGTGAGCCGTTTCCACTGGACAAAATCTTTCTGTTCAGAGTTTCCCCTGCACACACAGGAAGAATCTTAGAAGAAAATCTTTATTACCGTTATTTTCCCCATAGAATCCTGACGTATCTGCTCGGACTTCCTGCCTGTTGGAAGAGGCTGTAACTTACAGGGCAGTTAACCAGAACAAAACCAAAACAGGCTTACACAGCCTCCGCACATCACCGGAGCGGACAGGAACCTTCACCAGAGAAGCGTAAATGTTGTCTTTGACAACATTTCTGTGACACCACGGTTTTGTTTTTTTCCACTGCTCCTCTACAAGGAGTCCCAGCCCAGTCACACACAGTCACTCACACCCACCTTTCCAGCCGCCAAACCAGAGAGAGTACTCATAAAATGACAGCATACCTTGCAGAATTAAAGCTCTTCACTAGTTCATCCAAGGTCCGGTTGTTTTTCAGGTCAGACTCCGAGACTGCCTATCGTAAAAAACAAAGAAAGAAAATGGAAAAAAAAACCCCAAACACAACAAACATTCAAATGCAGTGAAAACATCAAGTACCCAGAAAATGTTCAAGTGATCAATAAAGTGTTTCTTGGATCAATGCCTGAACTACCCCCTGTTACATCGCTACGTGAATGAAGATGCACACATCTTTTTTCCTGAAAAATATCTCAAACTAAAATAACTGCCCAAGAACTTTAAGTCTGGAAAAGTGTAGGTAATAGATAAAAATGAAGCATAAAGCTAAAGCAACAAAATCCAGTGCACCCAGTCTCCCACAATGCTTTATTGTAGCCCAGTTCTAATTATTTGGAAAATCAAACCAAGGATCCCATGAACGTGATAAGAACCTTAAGCAATAAGGCAAGAGAATGGATGAGGGAAAATGTTAATCTTCTGATTATGGAATGAAAATATGAATTATGAAACAGCTTTGTGCATTCAATTCCTTCTTTTTAAACAATTTCTGATTTTTATCTCTCTGGCTGTCTCTCTCTGCTCTTTTTTACAAAGCTTTTATTAGTCTTCCTCCTATCAATACCTGTGATTTTTAAGAAGGTGGCAGTAAAATATACTCCATCAAGTAGTCTGCACTCATTTGAATGTTTAAAAACTGGCAAAGCTACAAACAGATCTGTTTTCCAGACTTGAAAAGTCCAGTCTGGTTCTTGCTTTAGAAACACAGAATATTACTTCTATTTTGCCAATATTCCTGAAGCACCATTCATTGTTTTGAGGCAGCCTACCATTTTGAGGAGTTCAATAAAGCCCAATGGGTTTAAGATGAAAAGTTAGATTCAGGCTTCGACTAAATTGCATTCTGTGTTCCTTAATCAAAAAAGGCCTTCAAGTCAGAGCACAATAACCACCCACCTGCAGAACGGCCTGAACCTGCCTCTAGTCTTCTCACTTTTAACCTAATTCTCACGGCAAACGCCTGCTCTCGTCCCCAAAAGGCAACCCAGTAGAGTCAGCGAGTTTTAGGACTGGGTGGTCTGTGGGCACTTCTAAAGTCTCCTTGAAAGATGAAGTGAGGCCACACAATCACAGAAAGTTTAAGTGCTTATATTTCAGCACTCATGTTTTAAACTATGGTGTGTTTTAACAGATTGGAGGCAATTAAAAGTGTTTTGCGAGAGACTGTGTACACAGCTCTCAGCCAAACCCCAGGTTCCATGCTCCGACTGCTTCTGCCTATGCTGGGAGAAGGGAAGCTCTGGAACAGGAGAATTCCAGTTCTAATAGCACCACACTATGCCCAAAGAGCTGCTCGCCCAAAGAAAAGGTGGTAATATATGACCAGAGCTAATTCTTTAGCATAGTCCAAAGGGGAAAGCTCCTGAGATTTGCCAAAAAATAAACAAAAATCTAGCTGAGGAAAAGAAAACCACTTACCACACAGCATGTTGGACACTGAGTTTTGTAAGACAAAAACTTGCGTATGCAAAGTGAACAATCTGGAAAAAAGAAATATGTACTTTCTAAACAGACATTCTTCCAAATGCAGTTCAGCATCCCTACTAGTCTATTGGTTTTTTGTACATCGTATGCAAATGATTCCACAATACACCAATATTGAAAATACATCATTTTTCCATAGAACTAAGATTACCATTGGGCTCGTGCGGAGAGGACAACAGCCTCACAATTGTCTGTGCCCAGCCCCTTTTCTCCCACCCGCCTCCTCTTCCCACTGGGGACACAGCCCTGCCACGGCCCCGGTCTCAGCCAGCGATTCCTGGGGCAGCAAATCGGTCTCTCTCTGCTGTAGATGGCACAAACACCAAGAATTAAAGGTGCCAGAAAGTTCACTTCCACCTGCACTGGGAGACCATACCCACCTGCAAAACCACGTCTACCACCGGAGCATAAGGCTCAGCATAGCTCTGCATTTCAGCAGAGAGAAGAGAGGAGAATCCCAAAGTATGAATTCAATCTGAGAACCAGCACTGCAGGCTTAATGACAACGACAGAGTGGAAGCATAAAAATCCCTGCCAGCAACTAACAGTCTCTACTGAGTTTAAAGTGGAAGCAGCAAGATTGTTAGAAGAAAGAGGAATCAAACAAGGTTGGCACGAGAAAAATCAGTAATGCCACAATTTACACCACACATCGAAGATCATAGCTGGTTTTTTAACTGAGCAAGCAATTTTGAAACCTGCTTAGCTGGAAGCACAGGAGTAGTTTCAATTACAGATTTACAGAAAGGAAAATCCTGGATGACTGAAAAAAAAAAAAAAAAGGAGCTCACTCCAACAGTTACAGCCAGTTTCTATGAGCAAACAGACCAGGTTTCCCTGCCCACCTCCCGAGCTACACTGGCCCCGAGCAGGGCTGCAGGGCTCCCCTTCCAGCTGCTGATTGCCCAGGGCAAGGACTACTGCCACCAGAGCTGCTGAATGCCACCAGTCACCCCAGAAGGAGCAGAGGAGGAATTTTAAGTGGCTATAGGTGCAAACAGGTTAGAGAGATGGCTAGAAGCCCTGTAATCATTAAGAAAAAGAGAAACAGAAAAAAATCTGCAAGGAAATGTATTTCATCTTCATGTATTTGCAAATGATCACTCATTAATGGCAGATGGGGGTTTTTTCTCCAACTGTACAATCTCACTGGACTGAAGAGACTACACAAAGGCAACCAAATAGAAAATACTTCAAGAAATCTTGATTTATTGCAGAAAACTTAGGCTTGCTGCAATTTGCAGGGGAAGATTAAATGTGTAATCTGTTAGAAGAAGATCCTTTCTGAAGTTAAGGGCCTCTAAGCCCAGCTGTGCCCCAGGCAGCTGGAACACCAGCTACTCTAGAGAACTTCAGTGCTCTCCACCATAAATATGCTGTTTTCAATGGTGGCAGCTTTGCCAAACCAAACTAAAAAGTTCTCCTTAATGTAAGGAAGAGGAAGTGCTATAGTTTCTGAACAAAACAATTCTAAGCATTTATTTTTACGTGAGAAAAGGCGATGTACTTCCCCCCAATCTGACTTTCAGAGAACTGCTGTTGCCCCGTCCCAGCAGATATCAGCTCCAGGCAGACAGAGCAGCACGGAAAATTTTAGCTCATAGCACTTAATGCTCTCTGCACATACAGCTTTGCATTTTGTTCCACCCTCAAGATGCTATGAGAGATATTGAAATGAAGAATTGTAGGAATAGGTGGCGTTTTAAGTGCATTAATCCAGACGACATGTGTTTGTGTTGTCAGAAGGTTGCGGCCGTACCCACGGGAGGGAAGGCTGCTGGCTGCATATCAGCTTGCATCCAAAGGAGCCCCTCAGAGGCAAATGTCCTCGCTGGAAAGCTGCGAGGAGAAGAGCAGCTACGTGTTCTCTAAAAGAAATAAAGGATCGGTAACCTCTGCTCTACATGCCAATAAATAACAAAGGGTCAAATGATTTGTCTCTGAAACTCTAAAGGAGAAAACTTTTTTCGAGGACATTTTTCAATAGTTTGCTGTCATTCAGCCAGCCCATAGGGCCCCCACAAAGTCGTTCTCCAATCTTGCATTTCCTGGGAAAGACATATAAAGCCCAAACCACTCACTCAAAATTTCTTTGAGTACACCTTCTTCAGCCCCACCCGTCTGCCTTACCCTGCCAGCTGGGTGACGAGTCAGGCTTCAACCGAGTCACAGACCAAGGCACACTCCTACCTCAGCCACCCCCATACCCCCTGGAACCTATGGCAAGGTGCACTTGCATGGAACACATTAGTTACAAATTCCACAAGGTGACAGGATAGATGGAAGAACAACCTCGCTGCCCCTTTATTGACCCATTTACCTTGGCTCCTGCTTGAGCAAGTTTTATTAAAACTGCTGTTTCTGTGCAATTTTTATTACAACTCAAGTAAATTTAAACTGCAACCACCAAGTCAATAGTGAGGTGTTTAACTGACCCTCCATGAAGTACGTCAATCATGGGACGGAAGGCACAGACCTGCAGTGAAAAGGACAGAACAGCTTTGTGTTCAGCTCCATGCCCTCAGTACTCACAGAATGGTTGGGGCTGGCAGGGACCTCTGGAGATCATCTCCTCCAACCCCCGGCCAGAGCAGGTCCACCCAGAGCAGGTCCCACAGGAACGTGCCCGGGTGGGTTTGAATGTCTCCAGAGAAGGAGACTCCACCACCTCTCTGGGCAGCCTCTTCCAGGGCTCTGCCACCC
>JAOXNO010000003.1:15574373-15591180 GCA_028565335.1 Limnodromus scolopaceus
GGCTGCGGGGCCGGGGCGGCTCCGCCCGAGGCCGGGACACCCGGCGGGACGCTGCCCCGCTGACATCCCGCCCGCCATCTCACCCTCCCGCCGCGCCGGCTGCAGGCCCCGCCGCGCCTCACGCACCTTCAGCGGGGACAGACTGGCCGGCCACGGCGGCTCGGCCACCGGTAGCGCCAGGGCCATGGCGGCCCAGCCCGGTCCCGCCCGGCACCGCGCCTCACGCCAGCCCGGCCGCCCTGGCCCGGCCGGCAGCGAGTCCGAATCCCCCGCGCTGAGCCCTGCGCGCCGGTACCGGGCCGCGCTTCCGGAGGCGCGGGGGGTCCTGGGAGTTGTAGTCCCGGCGCCGATGCCGCACGGAGGGGAACGGGGCCGGGGCCAGGCCCACGCCTCAGCCGGTTTCCACACCGGGGCCGCTCGGTTGTCAACGTGCGCCCGGGCCGTTCCGGTTAATCTCGACCGTCTCTATTGCCCGTAACCGCCTCCCCGGGGCGGCCCGGCCTGGGCAGGGTGAGGGTAAGGCCGAGCTCGGGGGGCCCGCAGCGGCCGCGGCCCCTCGCTGCCCCGGAATGCGAGGCGTGGAGGCGGCGCCCGGCGCTGCCGCCCGAGGCGGTGTCACCGGCGGCGGGTGAGAGCGGCTGACCCCGGCCTCGGGGAGCGGTGGGGGGGACATGGCACCCCTCAGCGCAGGAGCTGGGCCCGAGGGGCCTTGTGACACGGGGAACGGCACAGCTGGAGTATATTCGGTTTCCATTTTCTGATTAAACGCCTACTTGGGAAATTTTAAAATCCCATGGATGGCTGTTAACTAAGTGTTCAGCACCGAACGCGTCGTCTACTGGGCATTTTCAATAACTTCCTCTCCTCTTTTTAACGTGCCGTGGAAGTGGCTGGTGCCGCAGGCCCCCGAGGCAGCGGGGGAGCGCAGGGGTTTCTGTAAGGGCACAGGTGTGTGAGCATCCCCCCTGCGCATCGACCTCCCGCCGGCGGCTGGTGGGCACCGTACAATTCCCAGCCACGGCGATGAGTTGTTTGCTGGGCTGACAAGTGAGATGTGCTCCCGTAAGCCAGAGGTGAGGGTTTCCACCCGTATCTTCCTGGAGATGGTCATTTAAAAAACATCTCAGCTGCTGTGCCAGTGAGATTGGGAGAATCGGTCTCTGCCTGACCTCCCTTCTGCAATTAACCTGCCTCCCCACCTCCTCATCAGCCCTGCTGCTGTTTGCCTGTCTCTGTCCAGGTGTGCGTCAGCCCTTCACTATGGGAACGACCTTCTGCTCAGCCTGCCCAGGGCTGTGCTGGGTTGCCGTGGAAATGGGCATCATCACCATCCCCGCTGTCCTGGGCACTGCCAGACCCGGCTCTTTGATTTCCACAGAGAGAACATCGCAACATACAGGCTAAAAATAAATGGCCTTTTGGATGAAAAACAACAAAAAACTGGCAGGTGACCATGGCCGAGTGCTGCCAGCGTGGTTTCAGGAGGTTTAATAACTGCCTGGCAGTTTGGGGGACCTTAGCATGTTGCCAAAGTCATATAGGAGAAAACTGCAACAGAAATGGCGCTGTCTGGGTGCAATCCAGATTCCAGAAGCCAGGCGTTTTCTGAGGCCTGCCCCAAGGCTCCACCGCTGCTGCTCGGGCAGTGCCTACGGCATGGGGTGTGCATGAGGGATGTCGGTCCCTTCTCAGTGGTGCTCCGTGGCGGTGCTCTGATACACACCCTGCACGCAGCTATTTATCACTTTCTACAACTCCCTGACAGGAGGGTGTAACCAGGGGGGGTCAGTCTCTTCTCCCGAAGAAAAGGCAACAGGACAAGAGGAAATGGCCTCAAGTTGCACCAGGGGAGGTTCAGATTGGATATTAGGAACAATTTTTACATGGGAAGGGTTATTAAGCCTTGGAATGGGCTGCCCAGGGCAGTGATTGAGGCACCATCCCTGGAGGGATTTAACAGACGGGCTGACATAGTGCTTAGAGACATGGGTTAGTGATGGGTTTTATCAGAGTTTGGTTGGTGGTTGAACTTGATGATTTTAAAGGTCCCTTCCAACCCAGAAAATTCTATGATTCTATGAATACTCCTGCTGATTAAATTTATTGTAGCAGAGATTTTTACACACACAATATGTACTTACCTATTTCACATATTAGTCTGCAGAACAATAATCCCTCGCTTTGCCTCTTTCATTTCACAGGTCTGTTGTAAGCACCTCACTTTTGTAGCTGCTGGTGACTCCAGTGTGCTGTTACCTGAAAACTGTGAGCACACACGCCTGGCTTTTCCTGTAAGATGAGTTTTTGCAGCAGTGTAATTTCCACGGTTACTCCTGATTTGTGCTACTCTGATTTTTGAATCAGATAAAATAAGTTCAAGCTCCATGACCTGGCACTCAATAATTCACACATCTATACATGAAAGGTACTCTATGACCCGCATGATGAAGAAGGTCAGAAGAAAGGAGTATAATGTTCTTTGCTGGCCTTATGCCTTATGCCTCCCTGAATTTATATATTTGAATGGGACTGATTACTGCCTGACACTTGCCAAAAGTGCTAGAATTTACAGAATAATTTCATTGCCAATTAAGTGCCCATTCTTTTCACCTTAAGGAATCCATTTCTTCTGCTTTCTCTACAAGCTGTGAAAATTTAATGTACCAACCTCTTAGGGTTCTTTTTCAATTTTCTGTTCTATCACTTCCTTGACGCATTCTACAGATCTCCTTCCAGGTCCACGCACTTTCTGACATGAGCGTATTGGTTGGCAATTAACGCATCCCCCCCAGGAACGGACACAGGGGTTTCATTACCACAGCAACAGGTTTATTTCTTTATTTTGGTAGACTGATGAATAGCAAAGGGCAGGGAGTTTATGGCTGAGCACCATCCACACGGGCTATTGCTGGCCAAAAAGCTACTTAGACTAAGGAGGGGTCAGTGGGAGCTCTGTGCCCCCCAGCCTCAGTGGCTAGAAGAGCATGGTTATTGGCAAGTGTTTTCCCCATGGGGGGAGGCACTGGGAAGCCTCTCACACCCCTCCAGCTGTACCCGGCTGCCAGGAGAGTCTGGTCAGGAAAAAGGCTCCCTCCTGCTCGAGCATGATGTGTCCCAGGGAGCAGATTAAACCCCTGGCTCCTGCAGGGAGAGGACAGTTATCCTTCTCCCCAGGAATACTTCCCGCTGGTTTATCGGCACTTTGGGCTTTGGTGTAGCAGTACTAAACTGGCTTACTTTGCTGAACTGCCAAGTTACCACTTGTTATTATACACAGACGACCAAAACAGAGAACATACACACTCCTCCCAACCCTCTGAAATAATCACTTAAATTAAAATACCAGTAGGTACCAACCTGCATTTCTGTACGCTCGTTGCCCTGTTCTGTTAGCAGAGAGAAACGTATGGAACAGCTTAGCAGGAGGTGGAGGGGCCTGACATGAAGCAAATCGCCAAAAGCTACTTATTTGCATATGTACTGTACTGAGTCAAAGAAAGTATTTCAGTGGAGTTTCACATAGTTCCCAGCTGGTTGTGCACAACTTAATAATGTAAAAAGTGCTTGTTCCCACATGGTGCTCCAGCTTCAGCACTCCTTACTGAACTGTTGCTTTTCTCTGCTCTGACAGACAAACGGCTCGTTTTCAGCTGCCCTTGGAAGATTACTCTTAAAATTCTCCACCAAGATCTGCCTCTCACACGTATGCGTCATCGGACATACCCTGTGATAGGAATCCACGTGCACCATGGAAACGAGCCGCTGGGACACGAGCATGTAGATTGGATGGAAATCTGCAAAAAGAACATACCGTACTTCGAAAAAAAAAAAAAATCAAACCCCAAACCATAGAACATTTTGAATTGATTGTTTCTAAATATTTTCAGAGATTCCTTAACATTTAAAGCAGTGGAAAGTTTCTCATCATGTCATTCCCGGCTGAAGAGGAGAAGAGCCTGAATACCACGAGTCAGATTGTTCAAAAACATTTAACATTAACATAAGGGCAGAGTTGGGTCAAAGTTGGCAGTAATTTATTGATTTCTACGTGACTAAATTTAGTCTGATGTTGAGAATTTTAGAACAAAAAAATGCCACCATGAAGTACTAACTCTTGAGACAGGATGATACAAAGTCCCTGGGAAAGCAATGCTTCCAACAGCAATCTGAATTAAATATTCACCCTGCCAACCAAAAAAGCAGCCTTCCAGATGCAACACGTGCCAGTGCAGCCAGCCCGAGCAGCCACCAGGCCAGCACAAGTCGACCAGGACCAGGGTTGGCCCAGAAATGTAGCTACAACCCAGCGCTCATCCAAAGACCTTTCCTCGTTCCTTCCTGGCCTGAGCGAAGGCACAGCATCGGGCAAACCCCAGCGGGAACGTGGCAAAGGGGGGGTGGGAGACAGCCTTTGGGGGAGTCGTGGGCTTAGCGCCGCAGCGGGACCCTACTCTTTAGTGACAGAGGTTACTTGGTCACAGCCAGCAACATCACCTTTTTGTAATAACTAGTTTCAGCTAAGAAACGGTACTACCGGAACACATCAGTAATTCATGTTTTGTCTTGATTCTACTTTCAAAGTTTTGTAAGCAGTCCAGATTGTGCTACAAATATATAAATATCTATTTTAATCAATACGTACAACCTCTGTCATTTAGCAAGTCACAAGGGTTCAAACAGCGTCACTGCTGGAGGTAGAGGGGTGAATTTTCAGTGTCCAGAAAGGTGCTTCTACCCCAGTTTTATGCTTTCAGTAAAATGTGATCTAGCTGTGACGGTTATTGTGTCAGGAACTGGCAGCACTAAATGCTTTGGTTTTCCATCAGGAATCTGTTTGCAGCCTGTTTCCCTGTAAATCAGACCTTTCAGGAAGACAGAAGCGAAGGAAATCGCATCGTTTCCCCTCCCCGTGCAGCCGGTGCAGCAGGAGGAGAGGAGCCCCCGCAGCGGGGTCCGGGGGGACGGGGCGGCAGAGGGGCCGCAGGAAAGGTCCCAGGAACAAGCTCGGGGTGAGCTGAGCACAAGAGGGACTCGCTGCTCATCATCTCGTTTTTGATGATACTTGGTGATACAGCACCAGGATGAGGAGTTAGCAGAGGAACTCTGGCCGAGAGCTGCAGTGCCATTTCAGACCCCCCCTCCCCGTTCCAAAGCACGCTACCGGCTTCTTAAAAGGTCTGCTATTAGAGTTTTGTATGGAAAGAAGTGCGTAAAGCTGGGATCAAAAGTCTCCCTAGAGTGTACTCAATTTGGCTGCCTTAATCTTCTCATAATAGTCACTATTACCCAGATTGTCATTTAAGAGCTCCTATTGACTATTAGAAAAAAAATGCAGACAGGTTCTCAGGCGTGGAGCTGAGGAGAACAGTTCAAATGAGACGTATAAATTACTGCCCTGAAAAGTTCACTCTGGAAGGATGGCATTATTCTACAAAGCTAAATCCCTCTCTTCTTCCACGCACCGCAGTGGGGTGCTCAGCGATAGCCCTGGCCCGGGACGAGATAAGGGCACAGCTCCCGCCAGCCAGCCGTGCCCCTGGCGCCTCCTGCCCACGTCCCCGGGGGGAACAGACACTTTTCCATCATCTTCCCAGGATCCGGTGCAGACCCCAGCGCGCCAACACCTTCAGAGACCAGGATGTCAATATTTGAAGTACTGGGCTAATATCCGTGTATTTATCCTCTTAATGTTCCTGCAACAGAGAGAGCATTTTCCCTTTTCACAGGCAGGAGAACTGGGACATTCCGATGCTCGCTGTCAGCATCTAATTCCTAGCAAATGTCTAGTGCTTGTGCCAAAGTTCTCCTTCTGAGACAGAAAGAGCTAGCAGAAGCAGGAAACTTTATCCTTTTTCCCCTTCGTACTTCAAGACACAATCTGAAACGGTTCGTTAAAAATAATAGCATTAGTCTAACAAGATTATGCAGAATCGCTTTCTCGCGTAGCCTTTTCAGAGACAGGAGGCACTGGAGAAATTTCACATTTCTGCTTCAAGGGTTTTCCGTGGCACTGAGAGGCTGCAGCTTTAGCACTTTGTCCCCCAGACGCTGTCCCCAGGCTGCTCCGGGGAGCAGAGGAGGGAGCAGGTGTGGAAGGGGCCGGGGGGCTCCGGCAGCGCCGTCAGGAACGGGCTGGCTGTCGGGGCGTGTGCCCTCTAACTCTGAGTGTTTCAGCCGAGAGCAGCACGTAGCCAAGCACAGCGTGGGATAAAACATGCCCACGTTGGTATAAAAGACCCCACTCAATTCTTTTTAATTTAAAGAAAGCAAAGTTAAAAATAAAACAAAAGCAAGTAAATCCAAAACTAGCAAACCCGGAGGCCGACGTGCGTTACTGTGAATCGGAGGTGCTTTGTCCTCAGCGAATGGAAAGCGAGCTCCTGTGGGGCTTTTCACCCAGGAAAGAGCTCGGGGTTGTGGCACAAGGAGCCCATGTGGGACGATGGATGGTGCCAGGGTGGAGGCTCAGCTCGGAGGAGCTCCTCGTGGTGGAGAGGAGCGAGCCAGGAAGGGGCTCCATCATGGGCGCCCCTGGCAAACGCCTGCCCCCTGCTCCCAGCCCGGGGAGGGAAAGGCACGAACCACAGGAAGGCTCCGGCTCCGCCAGAGTTTCTCAAATGTGGTCCTCCAGTTTTCAAACACGCAGTAGGTGGAATGCCTTCTCAAATTCATCAAAGACTTGTGATGAGATAGCATACTAGACCAAAAATTACAGGCCTTTTCACTCAACATTCACAGCCTCTAAGCCTTCATTAAATAGTTTAGTTCTTCCTATCCCACCCGCCTGGCACAGGGGTAGTGGCCAAAGGGGCTCTTCAGTGGGGCAGAGACAGAGAAGGGGCTGTTCTGTGGGGCAAGCCAATGCTGCCGTCTGCTCCTGCCATCCCTCTGACGTCCTCTAAAGGGTGTAATTAAGCGCTGAAGTAACGGGGCAGAACAGAAAGTTGTGAATGCTGCCTACTTGTTTCCTCGCGGTGGCTCTCGGGAGACACTGCCGTCCTGCGTCTCTGCGCCCTTTGGTTCAGGGCGCTCCCCTGACCAAATTCACTGCTCTGTGTTTCACCCTCGGGGGGCTGCACAAGCAGAGCCTGGGCACCCCTGACACCCCTGGGGCATTTTATTCTGTGTTCCCCTCCTAACCAAGCTCTGCAATTAGGCTAATTGTGCCACCAGGGAGGATGCTCACATGCTCGGTGGTGGGGAGGCCGTGGGAGCAGCGCCCGCTCTGCGGGGTGTGAGGCTGTGCCGGCTCCACGCCAGCCCCGGCCAGGGCGGAGGTGGCCCTGGGAGGTGACAGGGTGACCGAGCTGGAGCCTGATCCCCCCTCCCGGCTGCCATCGCACTCCTCTGCCAGAGGAAGGCCAGGCACAGCATCGCAGCAGCCCGAGGAGGACTCCAGAGGAGTGGAGAGTCGGGGTGGCTGTAAGGGGGTGCTGGGTCAGCCCTCCAACCTCTGTTGTGTTTTCCAATGTGTATAAATCGCGGAGATCCAAAGACAGCAGCGGCTGAGTCAGAGCTGCTATTTCTTCCTTCCTGTCATTAGCTGTTGCCTAAAAGCCTCCGGTTTAATGACGGTCCCACCACCGTTCTCTTGGCGAGCAAAGCGCAGGCAGCGATGCCGAGGGCTTGGGGCGCTGCCTTCCGAGTGCAGGAGGAAAATGCCAGTGACCTTCCATGAGTCAAAACACTCACAGCCCCAGCACAAAACGCATTTATCACCCCCGGCAGAGGTTATGCTGACAGGTAACACCCGCACCCGACTGCTGCCACCTC
This sequence comes from Limnodromus scolopaceus, assembly GCA_028565335.1. Classification (NCBI taxonomy): domain Eukaryota; kingdom Metazoa; phylum Chordata; class Aves; order Charadriiformes; family Scolopacidae; genus Limnodromus; species Limnodromus scolopaceus. The sequence continues at coordinate 15,582,147 of JAOXNO010000003.1, forward strand.
CCTCCTGCTGCTCTTCGTCTGTGCACAGGTCCCTGAGTATCTGCTCCTTTCACACAGAAATGCCTTGAAAGCACAAACGGAACCCTTTCTTCCCCTTTCCTTTTTTTTTTTTTTTGTTTTAAGTCTACTTCGATGTTTTTAAGCCAATGTAAATCAGTGGAAAGAAATCCTAGAGTTTTACAGAGCAGCATGGAAACTTCCACGAAAAAGCTGTTAGAGTTCGCGGCTGAAGGAGCCAGAAATAATGTTTAAACTTTCTCTTGAACTGTTTTGAGACGGACACGATGAGTAAAATCACTCTGGGCATTTCATAATAAACTGATGCTGATCGAGTTGGACCTGACCCAAGGGCAGCGTGAAATGCCAGCGGCTGCCTGACAGGCAGCTCGGGAGAGGAGGCAGCAGACGAACCCGACGCAGCCCCGACTCGAGGCAGGGACACAAATTCAAATAAAAAGCCGTCGATGAATTAGCCTTTGCTGACTCTGGTCTCCTGCCACAGCAGATGCTTGTTGACATTAGAGAGCCGCTGTTCTAGCAGATACCTCCCGTTTGGGCACTGATGCTGATCCAATGAACGGTATGAAACCCACGAGCAATCCCACCAGCTCGAAGTTACTCCAGTATAAAAGCCATGGAAGCGATAAGCTGCGCACAGCCAGACGCACTGGTAGGTCTGTAATATTTTCCACCCTATTTGATCACGTCCAGCAACTTATTCTTTTGTCAGCTTTTGGTTTAGAGTCTCTGGCTGTTTGGTTCTCAGCATGGGTGCAATTCCTTTTCCCCCATCCCCCCCCAAAAAGCCCTGAACTAAATGAACTCAGCTACTTACAGAAAAGCAAGGATGCTGCGTGCTTTTGAGAAATAGTACCAGCAAAGAGACCCCATAATTAGCATCCAAGCACCAGAAAAAGGCAGCACTAAGACCTTTGTTTCTCAGCAGGAGGCTACTTTCCTTTCCAGAGCTGTTTCTGAGAGTGATTTCCTCTGCAGCTCTTCCGCATCCCCCGCAGCGCTCCCTGCTCGGGGCTCACCCCCGGCTGCCCTTGCGGGCAGGGACAGCAGCTGTCCAAGAGGAAACAACATTTTGCATTCCCGCGCAGAGGAAAATTGGGTAAAATAGGTGAAATACGAAGGCACAAAATGTCAATACATTAATTGAAGCGTTTCTCAGTTGGTATTTCAGCTCTCCTGCACAGATTTAGCTTTTTTCAGCTGAAGCACTTGGGAGTAGAGCTGGGATACAAATTGTCCCCAGCCTCTTGTGCCAGCCTCTGCTGATTTGTCACCAGAGCGCTCATCGCTGGGGCTTTTTTCTTTTGCTAGAGATTACATTTGTTTTGCTCTGCTGCTGTATTTATCATTTCATTGATGCCTTCCCCTGTTCCTGGGCAGGAAGCCGTTCTCAGGCTGGGGTGGCACAGCTCCTCTGCTCCCCCCGGCCAGGGACGAGTGTCCCTGGGGACACCGAGAGCAGCACCAGGCAGGGGCAGGTAAGAAACGCAGCCGTGCGTGGTGCTGTGACTGTGCCCAGGGGTCAGATTTCCTGAAAAACCTGTAAATCCCTAAGGTGAGATCCACAGAACTCAATCTCTACCACGCAGCTACGTTTAAATACTTACAGCAACCTCAGGAACGTCCCCTCTGCCTCGGAAACACAGAGCAGGGCAGCGTGTCACCCACCTCAGTCCTACAGTCGCCAAAACACCGTGCTCCAGAGGAAGACAAGACCACATCTAAGGTGCTGCATTGGGTGAACACACCAGAGGGGGAGAGACTCTCGTTTCCTGCACTCGACCTCAGCAGGAGCTGGGGTTTCTGCCCCACAGAAGGCGCCGGCCGCTGCCAGGATGGGCTGTGCCACAGAGCTCACCCCCAGGGATGCAGGAGCAGCAGCATCACCAGCACCTGCTTAAAAAGAGGTTATCTAGAAGAAAAACCAATTTGGATAATTGAAACCACACTTGATTAGCAAACAGAGAGGTGCAAGGTGGGTCCCTGCACTGGCACTAAAGAGCCTCAGCTGGGCTCTTGCCTTCCCACCACCTCCTCTTTCATCCCCCAAAATTCGGGAAGGGTGATGGTACCCTGTGTCAGGTGAGGCAGCCAGGACACGCTCAGCAGGGAAACCCTCCCTGAGCCAGGCAGGACATCGCTCCGGGAGCGGGAGAGGGGGCGTGGGGAGAGGCTCGCTGTAGTTTCACCCACTTGCTGAGGGTCTGAGTTGTGTGTCTGTGTCCCGGGTCCCTCAGGTGTCCCGAGGGCCAGGCAGCCCCCCTTCCAACACAATCAAAATACCTCAAAAGGTGCGTGAAGTAAAAAACATGACTGCAAAAAGAAAAGCCTTGAAATTAAATCTAAACAAAGCCCTAGCCCCAATCCCTTCTGCTCAGCGGGTGTTTGTGGAATCAAGGAAAGGTTAAGTTCCCCACAATAACCTCTGTAAAGGGCAGGGCTCGGTGCCGTGTCGCTGGGGGCTGTGTCACCCCAGCACCTCGGGAGAGCTTGCTCAGCTGTAGAGAAAATGGTTCTTTTGCCATTTCCCCACATAAACCAGAAATCTCTTCATCCCCATCAAGAGATCTTTGTCTTAACAGTAAACCTTGTTTTGGGAATGTAATACAGCAAATTGATCAACTTCCTTGGTTTGTACAAGATCTGTAATCTTTCAGGACAGCCCTCTCTCCATCCCCGGCCCTGCTCCTTGCCCAGCGAACCCCCAGATGGATGAGCTAACGGCAGGCGCGCACCCGGCGCTGCAAGTGGGGGCTGAAACTCAAGGGATTCCCCCCACATCCACAAAATATTCTGCATAAGTCTTTTCCGAGCTGCTCTAGCATTTTGGACCTGAATTTCCCTCTCCCTGACGGCAGCCCGGAGAACAAAGGGGGGCGGATGAAGGAGGGGAGCAGCAGGCAGGAGCTGGCAGCGAGGCCAGGTTGAGAATACATCGTTCCCCAAACCCGCTGCTGCCCCATCATGTGGTTGTTTATTTTCCCACCATTAATTACTCACAAGTGCAAGAGGGGGCGAAATCTTTTCGCTGGGCTCGGCCCCCCTCGAGCGCTTTTCAGCTTTGGTTTAATTAGGAACACAATTTTTGCCATCCAGCCCTACAGCCGGTTACAGAGTTTGTTCCTGGAGCTCCCCGAGGGCAGGACCCCGTCCTGCTCTCCCCGGAGCCTCCTGAGGGCAGGACCCCATCCCTCTCCACCCAGAGCTCCTCCAGGGCAGGAACCCCCGATGGCAGGACCCCATCCCGCTCCCCCCAGAGCCCCCTGTCCCCGCTCGCCTCCTCGTTAGTCAGCGCCAGCGGTCCCAGCGCTGACGGCGTCCTCTTGCCAAGATGCTGATGGGGCTCCGGCAGCCGGGGCAGATGCATTTCCCTGCATCACGGTTTGCTTTCTGCGCCTCTCGCTGCTCCTCCTGCCGCTGGATGTGTCACCTGCCACGCGTTCGTCTCCTCATTCTCCAGGGGTAACTGCTGCCCGTCAAATAAACGGGTTGTAAAGTAGCTAGAACAAGAGAACTATGAAAGGCAAGTTTGGCTTCCAGTCAACTTAGCCTTTTTATGCCTGGATTTATGTATTAGCGGGGAAACTAAACAGGGGAAGAATGAGCAATTTATAACCAGAGCACCTGCAGAAAAACCAGCACCAGCCACTTTGTGGCAGCTGCAGCGCAGAACGGGCTGCTCCCGGGGTGCTGGTAAATGGAGAGCAGTGACTCAGTCTGCAAAGAAAACGCTCGTCCTGCCCGGGGCAGAGCCAAGATTCCAAGACTCCTTCCAGACCCAATTCAATGGGAGTGAAAGGTACAACTGGGGGGGGAAATCTACAGTTCTTTAAAAATATTTGGTTCAGATTAACTAGAAATTGCCACAATAATTTAAAGCAGTTCTACTGCTGCCGCCTCTGCTTTGCCTTTTGCCCTTCCTATAATTCACTCTTCCAAATAATGACTCTCACAATAAGAAGTGGGGACGTTTCATTTTGGTAAATTAAAAATAAAGGAGTTTTCCAATTCAGTGTCCAACGAGAGTGAGTCCCCTTCCTATAAAACATAATAGAGCCTTAATACTCTCTTCCCCACCAACAAATTTGCTGAAACTTTTCAGCTTTACCTGAAAAATCATGACACATGAACTGGCATGATATTTGCCCTTCTTTAATTTGCAATTTAATCAAGCATCTCTGCTAATTAATTATCTATGAATGAACAAGCAGCAGGAAATACATTCATACACTCACACATGACCTAATTGTGAAGGGCTGTAGTTGACATCCCCGTCCCCTGGCTTTTATGTGCTCTTATCTAATTGGAACAAAAGAAATCTTCCATATGTTGTTAAATTTATTAATTTGCTCCCCACAGGCACAATTTAGGGCTGATAAAAACTGTTTCTGGGTGAATTTATTATTTGCTAAAGAGACCTCAGCCCAGAAAGTCCACATATACGTCTTTTTAAAGCTTCTGCAGTAGGTACTTGAAACCCTGGTCCTAAACACGCCAGGGGCACTGCAGACGCCGCAGCCCTCAGAAATGAGGACAAACCAGGTGTTTTCAGCCAGTCTGGCAGCCCCAGCTCTGGAGGAGAGGAATTACCGTCACAATATGGAAAATTTCTTCACCACCTCTTGCAGCCAAGCCCTTTGTGCTGCCGTAGCCCCTGTGTCTGTGCAGAGGGGCTGGGGGGGCTCAGCTCCAAGTCCCCACGGCCGGGAGTCACGGCCACAAGCCTGAGTCACGGCCACAAGCCTGAGCTTCCCGCCGGGACAGTAGGATTGTCTTCGTGTACAAACCCCCAGCCCGGGACATCCTTCCTGAAGGAACGGGCTCTGCTTCCCATTTGCCCCGGGACATCGGCCGCTCGCCCTTCCCACAGCCTGGCCTTTCATGGTGGCTAATTAGCACATTTGTATTTTGAAGGAAGCGGCTCCTGGCCGCTCTCCCCGGCCCAGTAATGAGATTTTCCACCCGTCAGACGTCCTGCACGCTCAGTGTTTTCTAGATTGCATGATTTATTGTGGCTAATCAGCCCCTCTGCTGGCGCTTCTCCTCCCGCACATCGGCTCACGGGCAGAGCCAGAGAGCGTTCTTTGCTATAAAACACCGCGTTAGTGACCTGACAGTCTCCTCGGGCGAAGTGAGCTGCTGAGACAAAAGCAAAGGGAAAGCAGGATCCTCCTCCTCAGCAATGCTGCCCGATGTTTTCTTTTTCCGTCTAACTTCGAGGAAGAACTGATGCATTTGACCAATTTTGTGGAAACCTCGCCTCTTTAAGCTGTTCCAGAAAAAGCTGAAAGTCTCTTTCCCGTTCCCTCTCCTGACGCCGGGGTTTAGGCCCCCGGGCTCAGCACAGACCAGCACGTGCTGGGGGAGCGGGATGGGGGGATGTGTCGAATCGGGAACACCTGAGATCGTCCCAGAAAACACCACCGATTCACAGCGTTTCCCTTAGCTTAATAGTAGGCAGCAAGATTTGTGATTTCTTCTGCTATTCCCACCTATAGGGAACAGCACAGTCAGGAAACAACTGCAAAATAGACCAAAAGCCAAATTAGCTGGAGCCTGATAAGCAACATTGCTCACTGTCCTGCTTTCAAAGGAAAAAACAATTAGGCTGGCTCTATTCTTTTTGCTACTAAAATTTCATTTGGAGTAAATCACAGTTCTCTGGCCAATGTCTAATGGGATAAAGGCAGAGGGACGGCAGCCCAAGAAAAATGGCAAGAGAGTCGCTGGAGTTCACATCGAGGAGCTGGGGGAAGATGGACCCCCTTCCCCAGGGGCGGATTTAGGCTGCTGGATGGTAGGACACAGCCCGTGGCCCCTTCTCTGACCCAGGGAGGCTCTGAGCATCACGTCCCCTGCACACCGGCTGGTGGTTTCTGCCCGGGTGTCCGCCAGCCGTGTGTTTCCTTCTGCCTGTCACAGGCGCACAAGTCCAGAGGAGAGGTTTTAATAAGATTGAGCTTGCAGAGATGCATCTCAAGAGCCCGTTCTGATAGAAGCAGAGAACGCAGGAGCTGGATGGTATGACATTTATCCATTTACGGTACATCTTACTGAGCAGAAGGGACTTCCTTCTCCAGGGTCCCCTCTCGCAGCCCGTGCGCAGCAAACGCAGCGTGACTCTCCCGCAGCCGCAGCACAGCAGCCCTTCCCCTCCCTGAAACACCTCCCGAGGCCACCGACCAGCGCTGGAGCCACCCGGGGGCTGTCACCAGCTCCCCCAGCCCCAGCACCCCACTGGGAACCCAGTTGGAGCCGCTGCCCTTCCCACCCCCAGTGCCCATTGCCCACTAACGACCACTGCAATGGCTTCACATTCCCTTTTCTTCAGAAGAAAAATGCTATCGAAGGTAACCAAAGCTGTACGAACCAAGCTCTGAATCTGATTGTGCTTTGTGCAGAGACTATTTGTAAACAATTTCTCAATACCTTCAATCTTCTAATCCCCCTTTAAATGTTATTCCCGTAAAATTACCTTTATTTCATTCTCCAGACAATTTGGAGATTACTCTATAGCTTACACTAAACAATTATGAAAATTAATACTCTAAAAAACCCTCAAACCTTCTGGCTTATCTGTATTTGTCAGCTAATATAATAAAAACAATTTAAAAATCTAATTAGACAGCAACTTGGAAATAATCCCAGAACATAAAGGAGACTTAAAAAAAAAAAAATCAAAACATCATATTTTGTAGAAATACATAGAGCAGAAGTAAATTATAAAGAGAAACCGATGGGTGGATGTAGGGTTTAAAGATCTCCTTCCAAAGGAGAAGGGCTTTCTAGGGCAGATGGTGCTTTGTGCTCCTCTCCCGGGGACCGGCCGTGCTCCGTGGGGAAGGTGCCACAGCATCAGGAGGCTCGGGACTCGCACCTCGTGTTGGCCTGAGCCGGGTGACTCCGTGCGAGCTGTGGCCTCTCAGGGCAATGAAACGCTCAGGGTTTAAAGCCCGTTCTCCTCAAAAGCCCAGAAGCCAACTGAAACACTGCATTCTCCTGGCCAGCACGGCCACCCAGCTCTGCTGCCTGGGGATCACACTCCGCGCCAGCAGCGAGCGGAGCAGCCGGGTGATGGGGGGGTGCCCCAGCCACCTCTCAAACCTGGCTCCGGGGGCAGGAGGGTGCCCTGAGCCCCCCACATCGCCCCCGCATCCACCCCAGGCCCCCCGTGACACCCCCACGTCCAACCCAAGCTGCAGGGCAAAGCCCTTGGGACAAACGGCCAGTGCTGAGTCGGGGGTAAGGCTCAGGCATGGTTTGATGCTGGCTGTGAAAAGCAAAAAGCCTTCTGTGTTGACAACCAAAACACCAGGTAATTACTTAATTGACTCCATGATTTCTGCTGTGGGAGAGAAGCCTGCAGCACTCAGGCTAAAAGCAGAAGTCCATTAGTAACGCTAGCAGCACGTCACCTCCCAGAGTGCAGACAAGCAGAAACCTGGAGCGTGTCCTGTGAGGTGTGATGTTTGGAAGCCAGGGAGATGCTGCAGCTGCCAGCGGCTACGGCCACAGCCAGAGCAGCACTCGGGGCAAGGGCATCGGCAGCAGAAGCAGCCCAGCCCCGCTCCCTCTGGCCCCGCTCCAACAGCTCCGTGTCCTTCTGCTGTCGGTGGCCCCAGAGCTGGAGGCAGCACTGGGGGGGTCTCCCCAGAATTGAGCAGAGGGGCAGAATCCCCCCCCGGCCCTGCTGGGGATGCAGCCGGGGGTGTACCATCCCCGTTGTATCATGGCACCGACACCCCGAGGGCACGGGCAGTGCCACTGCTCACCGGTAGAGCCCAGCCAACTTCAGCTGTCAACGCTACACATCGATAACCTCTGATTTAAAACACAGATAAGGTTCCTGGTTCCGTTGGCTTTGGCCGGAACGGAGCCACCCCCCGGGAACACCGGGCTCGGGGTTCGCTGTTATGGGCTCGATGCAGCGGCGCCTCCGTCAGCCGGACCCAGAGCTGTCGGGAACCACCGCAGGGCGACCGACGGCCAAGCGCGAGGTTTGTCCCCAGAAGACCTATGAACAATGTATAACTTTTTACAGGAAACAATCATTTATATAATTCCTGTGAACTTCTGTTACCAGGCCAGGGGAGGAGGGCGAGAGGAAGGCATTAGTCATGCACGAGCAGATGGTTTGACTTATGTAAGGCTCTTTTTTTTCCCCCCTTTCTTTAAGAAAAAATGCTGTATCTCACCCTGGAGGCTTCTTGAGAGCCTCTTCATCCCGGTGGTTTTGCTGATGGGGCAGTTGGGAGGTGTCGGGAAAGCAGAGAAAGCTGCTGAGCTGGGGCTCCGCTCCCACAAGGAATAATTCCACTTCTTCCTCCGAGCGGCTCGGGGAGCTGCTGGGGGGAGGCACAGAGCCTGGAAACCCCAGCCAAGGAACACAACCCCGGGTTTCGGTGACTGAACACACTCGGGTCCCGGCCCCACAGGAGCTGCTCCTCACCGAGGCACACTTCACTGGGGCTTGGGCTCAGGAGACGAGGGACACGGTCAGGGGGACACGGCCACCCGCCGAGGCTCCCAGGCTGCTCACCAGCCACGGTGCACGGAACACACGCTTCAAAGTGCGAGGAGAGCAAAAAGGAGAGGACTGCCACCTCGGCGCACAGGGGGGTCTCTCTCCTGACCACACCACCCACCCCAGCCAGACACAAACACGTCCTCACGTGCCTTTCCATTCCACCACTCCAACAGCCACCCCCACCACCATGTCCCTGCTGCTATTTCTCTGCTGCAGCACGGTCCCCTGACTTTAACACCGCATCCCAACCCCACTCACCACCCCTCCATCCCAGCGCAGCCTGTGCTGGAACCTGCCCGCTGCCCAACAGCCCACGCTCCCTTCCCTGCTCCTTCCCTCAGCAGCGAGCCTCCAGAGAGTCATACAACCACAGACTGGTTTGGGTTGAAAGGGACCACTGAAAGCCACCCATTGCCACCCCCTGCCCTGGGCAGGGACACCTCCCACCACACCAGGTTGCTCCAAGCCCCCTCCAACCTGGCCTTGAAC
>JAOXNO010000003.1:15602051-15633239 GCA_028565335.1 Limnodromus scolopaceus
GTTTTTGTCCAGTCCCAAACACTCTCTGTCTTTGACTGTCAGTCTTCACCAGTATGACCCCCCTCCCCTCCGGCCCCCTCAGGTCTCTGTGGTCAAACAAGCAGCCCCTGCGGTTGATCTTCTGTGTTTTGGGATTGTTCTTTTTATTCTGTGTGCTCCTGTCACTCCCTCTGTGAAAACGCTGCCACCTGCAAAGGCAGCTTCTTCCAGGTATTTAGTCTGGTTCCTGTAGGTTTCCAAAGAGACAAATAAAACGAGGTGTGAAGCTTCCCCCCCACCTCTGCCAATATATCACCTTTTCTAGTCAAGGTTTAGCCAGAATTTGTGATGACCACCCGAGGGGTGACGAGGCAGAGCCGTGTCCTGTCAGACTGGTTCCCTCCTCAGCTCCCTTTAGGGACCTTGCCCTTTTTCATTACAAATATCTCGCTCCCTGGCATGAAACCCGTTGTTTGGTGCCGAGGTGCCCCATGGATGGTGGCACACACTCACCTGGGAGGGCAGCTCCTGCTGGGACCACGAAGGACACGGCTCCCAGTGCCCATTTAATATCCTGGTTATGGCACTTCTGACACCAAGACAGGATAATGAGCTTAACACCAGCTGGTATTAGTTCAGAGTGCTGGGAACAGGGACTTTTAATTGGAAATCAGTTATCAATTTAGTGATAATGTTGATGTTTACCCTCAGACAGAGGGTTTGGCTCGCTCAGTACCAGTGTCTCTGGGGGAACCTTCTCAGCAGGAGAACCGGGACACGGGACAGACCTTTGGTGAAACCAGCACTGCACGTGCCTCAGAAAACTGCTTAATTCCGCTGCTTTGCTCTATCTGGTAACAAATCTCATGGGTTAAGGCCACTGTGCTGCAAGGTGCTGCAGAACCCCCATGGGCAGAGGATGGATGCACTGGCCCCCCTGGTCCCAGAGGGGCTGCCCCAGGGAGCCACATCCAGGGCGGGGGGGGGAGCAGGTAGACCCCTCCCTGTGGGGTCAACCGGTGATGGAGAGGAGGAATGAGCCCTGAGGAAGAACACCCTTTGCTGTGAGAATAAGGGAGCCGTGGGGGATCCCGTCCCCGGAGAGCATGAATGGGCTCACGCTGCCAGCAGCTGGAGGGATGCAGGAGCAACGCGTCATGGTCCCCTCGCTCCCCTCCAGTGACAATTAGAGTGTGTGTAATCAATCAGCTTCTGAACAGGAAAAGCAAGCCTAGGGAGTGATACGAATCCAATCCTGGGGCAGCTCCCACGGGCAGAGGTGAAGGTGAGGTGGAGGCCACCATCCTCCCCGAGCCCCATTCCCCCCCGAGGCAGCCCTTCCCCGTGGGAAGTGAGGAAGGGTCTTAAGGCGAGAGGAAGCAGGAGGTTTGCACGGGGATTTAATTGCCTGAGGTTTGCACTGGGATTTAATTGTCTGAGGACAGCACAGGCACCGAGGGCTGGAAGCGGTTCCTGCACCCGGGAACACGGGGGGCCCTTCGCCACCAGCCCTCGCCTCGGGAGGAGCTCAAGGCCCCCCCAGCCCCTTCCTCACCCTTCGGTCACTGCGCTCTCACTGCAGCGCGCTCGAAGGCAAAGATTTGTTCAAAATAAAATGGAAGAATGTTCCTTTTGGCTTTACCTGAATGCCTTTTAAATAAAATGTAGAAGGACGGACACCTCTGAACCGCAGGGTGCGTCTCGGCTGGTGGGGTCAGCACAGGTCCTCCCACACCAATGGAAACGGGCAAATTCTCACCCCTTGGAGGTGGCGGGTTGTTGGGTTTTTGTGAATTGGCCTACGCCTCTCTCCCTGCGCGGTCCCACCACATGCCCGGGGCTGGGAGGAAGGAGCCCATCTCTGCTCGCCGCCGGCACGGGACAGGGCTGCGGGGCCACCGCACGACAGACACCAGGGCCACCGCCTGCGGCCGGGGCTGTGAGGAGGGGGAAGCCACAGGGATGGGTGCGGGAAGGGGTGAGGGCCCACATGGCTCCCGGAGCCCCAAGTACTCTGAAACCACAGCCAGTGTTTTTGAGAAAAGTTAAGCAGTTTTATTCAGCGGGATGAGTCCACACCCGACCAGTGGCTTCATCTACACGGCACCACCAGCGCACGGGACAGAGGAGCCGCTGGGACACGCCAGCAGCACGGCATCTCACCACACGTTACAGAGACAACAGCGGAGGAGGAGGAGGGCCGTCACGCAGGGCGGGCAGCCAGCCCTTCCCGCGGCTTCCGGCGGAGCCAAACCCATCCCCACCGGCCGACGCGTCCCGGATCGGCCCCGGGACATCTCCTGCCGCACCGTGAGAACCACACCACGGCTAGTGACACAGCACAGCCGGGGCGCACAAACACCGCCTGCCGGGGGAGTTACAGAATCACAGAATGGTCAGAGCTGGAAGGGACCCTAAAGATCATCAAGTTCCAACCCCTGCCCTGGGACTTCAGCCTAAGGAGAAAGTGCTCTGTCCCCACCGCCCCAGGGACCAGGCTGCTGCTGAAGGGCCCGTACAGAGGGGTGACGGCCACGGGTGCCATCGCTTCGGCGATGCCAAGCCCTGGGGAGGGTGGGCGAGCGCCAAGATGTCCCTGCCGAGGTGGCCATGGCACCACCAGAGGGGACAGGATGGGACAGGGCAGGTCGGCGGGGAGCCAGAGGGTCTGCAGGAGCCGAGCCCGAGGTGGGCCCTCGCTCTGCACAGCAGAGAAACTACTGCTCCGGGAAGACGCCCCCCTCACAGCTGCCCCGGCCCCCCCCGGGGTCTCCCCCCGACGCTGCCGGCTCTGCAGCCCACGGGCTGGACGCCTGCGAGAGGGATGGAGGATCGGGGCACAGACACCCAGCAAACACCAGCAGGTTCCAGTTACCACACTCCTACGTGCCTGCTCCCATTCTGTGCCAAGTCAGCCTACAGAAAAATACATTTCTTCCCTTAAATTTACAGTAGTTAAAACTACAATTTGAAGACCGTATTAAAAAGGGGTAGTTTATTCTTCAACAAAACGCCTTGGTTTTCTTTTTTCTTCAAAAAAAACAAAACGTTAAAAAGGACTCTAAAAGCAATCACCCCCAGCACAACTGCACAAAGGAAATCATGATGCGCACAGCTCCTAGGACATCACTCCAAGCATTTGTTCTGGTGCTCAAAAAGGCACTTAAAGATAAGAAAACAATTGTATTAAAAACCCACAACAAAACAAAACAAAGGAAAATGAAAGGCAATAATTTAATAGAAAGACACTGGAACTTGTACCGTACCTTCAAAAGTAAGAGGGGAGGAAAAAAACCCGACCTAATAAGCGTGGTTTCGCTATCAAGTCATCTTTGAAAGTATATCAAAAAACCAGAAGACTGGCAAAGTGAATGTTCTCCAGGAACTAAATGGAAAAAAAAAATATACTAATTACTGGCAACGAATCCAGAGCTCTGGTGCCAAATGGGTTCCTCCCCTCCCCCTGAAAGCACATTTGCTGGTTCACTGCTGCCCAGACCCACAGCCTGTTTGAACATCTGCTGCCCCTCACCACAGAGGCGCTGACCTCAGGGCTGGCCCGAGGCAGGAAAGGGGGGGAAAACTATGGAGGAAAAAAAATAAACATCAATAGGAACTAATTGTGGTAATTACAAATGTCAACAATGTTAACAGACAAGTACATAAACACCACTTCCCCTCACAGCGTTGGAGGGAGGAACAATGACAGCATCACTACAGACAGTACTTCTCCCCCACTGTACACAGAAAGGTTAGCTTTGCGGCTCGGGGGGGTTTATTTCTTTTTTATTATTATTATCATTATTATTATTGGGTTTTATTTTTACATTGAGCTACCTACTAAGTGCAAAGATTTGGTGAGTGGTGTTGGCTTTCATCTACTCTTAGCCTATTTTTTTGTACAGTTTAACATGTTAACAGTTACTTCCCAGCGTTTAAGCAAGAACAGCGATATATACACAGCCCGGGGGGCAGCGGGGCGCGGGGGGGACACATGCACGGGGCTCGGGGACACACAGCGGCGTGTGACACCAGGTGTGTGCCTGGCCCGGAGAGGTACGTGCTGCCCGGCCAGAGATGATCGGGGGGCACAAACCAGCCCTGGGCAGGGGCAGGCGAGGCTGGAGGGGGCAGGAGGGCTCGGGGGCTGCTGTGCCCAGGGACAGACAGCGGCAGGGACCCCAGCGGGGGGGAGGAAAGGATGAACATTTAGGAGCCATCAGCGTGGCTCCTCTCTGCAGCCCAGAGACTCACCACGGCCCGCTTCACGCCGGGGCTGGACGTGATCATGTGGAAGCGACCGGATTAAACCACGGGTCATTGCATGGAAATCTGTACAAGGAGAAAAAAAAAAACCTGCAGGAGAAGCACAAAGTGTCTTGAATTCAGGGCTCACAGAAGAGACTCGATTATCAGACAAAGTACCATGCAATCCCCAGCTCTTTCTGCATATTTTTTCTCTGGGTTACATGTTCAGAGGAAAAACAAAATGTAGGTTCTTTTGCATAAACTCAAACTGTTGTATTATATAGTACAGTACAGAAAGTGCAAAATATCACCCCATCAGATCGGTTCCGCATCTGATATGGTCAAATATGGCTCATGCTTTTCATGCAAGAAGACACAATCTGAATCAAGACCCTCGTGTACTGCTGTGCAACTTCAAATAAAGGGACGTTGTTGTACCAAAGCCTCCTCGCCTCTTTAGTCCCAGCGGTCGAGAGAACATTAGTTGTTTCTTTTAAATAAAAAAAAACTGAAAAAAAAAAGTGTGTGGGGAAAAGGAAATGAAGCATCTTGAAACTGTGTAAGTTACTCTATTTAGGCTTTGCCACAGGTTTGTCCCTGGTCCTTGGTCACTCTGAAATCTTCAAGAAAACCCGAGTTCTGCATCCTCCCCAGCAGCCGACAGAGCTGCCTCCTCCTCTGTCCCCACTCCCCTGCAGGACGCTGGCCGGGGCGTCACGGAGCTGCCTCCTCCTCCGTCCCACACACCGGCAGTTATGAACCTCCAGCTCTTCTCTGCAGGCCGGCAGTGAACCAAACCAAACCCACCGTGTCTTGTCTTCCCCCTGCTCCCTTTTGTTTTTTTCCCCAAAGGCCGAGAGGTGCAGAAAATAAACTCCAGGATGGGCCTTGTATTGCTCAACGCACAGCCGCTACGTACCTCCACGCACACACACACACAAATAGCCCGGGAAAAATCCCAAATCAACCCAATGTCTCTAGAGAGGACATTTCAGAGCCAGTTTCTGAGGTAAATCTACTTTTTTTAAAAAGTCACCGAATTCTGTACACTTTTTTTTTTTAATATATACTTCTAGATATAGCGTGTATTCTCCAGTGCCAACACGTAGACCCCGCCATCTCCTCCTGCCATAGGACTGCAAGCGTGGGAAGTGTTTCTGCATGGATGGGGGTGTGTGCGCACACGTATGTACATACACACACACATATGTACAACCGTCCATCAGGCCTTGGCCATGCGCTTGTTGCCCTTCTGGAGGGCTTCCTCTTGAGCAGGGCTTTGGCCCCCACATGGTACCAAGCCACTGGCCCCGCTCCTGCCATCCAGGCACCCCCCCAGCCTACATGGTGCCCGATTTATCTGCCGAGCTGCTGGGGAAGAGCTTCTCGGTGGGGGTGACGGCGGGGCTGCCCACCCCCGAGCTGCTGCTGCTGCTGGAGCGGTGCTGCACCACCGGCCGCACCGGCCGCATCGGCGGGGGCCGCAGCTGAGCCCCGGCCAGCCGGGCCGACAGGGCCGGCTTGAAGGTGGTCATCATCTCGGTGGTGGAGCTGCTGCTGCGCCGCATGGCAGCGTCGGGGTCCCGGATGAGGATGGTGTGGAGGGGGCTGGCGGGCTCTGAGTTGGCGGCGCCCATCGGGGGGTTCTTCATGGGCTCCAGTGTGTCCAGGACCACGTCAGGGGCCTGCTTGGCTGTGTTCTGCCTCTCCAGCTCCCGCAGCTCGTTCAGCGCCGTGCTCATGGTCTTCTCGATGTCCTGCGAATGCCACCGACAAAGGGATGTCAGCACCGTGCCACAGCATGGCCCCACTCTCCCGCACCCACCCTATGGAGAGACCCCCCCCCGGCTCTGGCATATGTGTCTGGGGTGGAGGTCTCTGACCTAAGACAGAGCCTCCAGGCAAAGCAGGACCTTCAGGAGAAGATGTAAACCCCAAACTCTGGCCACACGAAGGCACCCCACATCTCCCAAGACAACAGGAGTTTGGTTACCAGCTCCAAAGGGAGCAACCCCCGAGCACCATGAGTGATGGGGTGACGACGAGTGATGGGGTGACCACCAGCCTGTCCACAGCTCCACTGGAACAGGGCATCTCCACACCCTCCCCCAGCCCTGCGGCTGGTCCTTCCCAAAAGGCGCCGCTCTGCAGCCTCCACCAGATGAAGGGGACCTCTGCCGTCCCTGTGCCTGCAGGGCAATGGCAGGCGTGGGGACAGAAAGGCACAGGGGCGTCTCTGGATTGAGCAGCGCGACGGCAGCTCACCATACACAGAAGAGAGGCAGGGATGAGGCCTCTCCCTGCGCACGGGGAGGCAGCCGAGGGGACACTGGCCCCAACCTTCACCGCCCACCTCGGGTCACATCTCCTAGGCATGGCCTGCACGGGCCCATCTGAGGAGACTCTCCAGAAAGTGAACCCAGGTCAACTGAAAGTGCTAATTTCCTTTAAAGGAAATTAGCTAAATTGCCTGCAACTGCAGTGCTGATCATCTTCAGAAACAGAGAGGTCCTAGTTTGGCTTCACTTAAATCCTGAATTAAGGCCGCTAACCCAGAAAGAGACCATCTGAAAAGTGACTCAAGGCAACGGAGTCAATCCTTTAAAAAGTAGCTGTCGTTACCTCTCTTAACTGTCCTTGTGTAGATGAGTCCTTAATTTTATAATGAGCACAAAACACTCGATGAGCCTCAGATAATGTTCAGAGAATCAGCAGAAGGGAAATAATTATCAAGTTAGCTCCAATTAATTCTATTAAGTAGTTCATATAATGAGTGAAAATACTCTGCCAGAGCTAAGCCTCAGGACTACCACGTCCAGCAGTCCTACAGGGTAAGTATTTATTTACATCAGCTGAATGAGAATCTTCTCCAAGGCTTAAAAAAACAACCCAAAAGCCTAGAAGCCAAGAAAAGAGTGCCTATCACGCTCTGTCCTCATCATTCACTGCTCCCTGTGGAGGGTCCTGGATCCCCCAGCCCTGCACCGCACCTCAGGAACACAGCCCCGGGTGCCACCTACGCCCACCAGCCCAGCCCAGGAACACTGTGCGTGCTGTCACCCCGTCCCAAACCAACGTGGTGGCCCAGCTGGAGCCATCAGCAAGGGCATGCGCTGCGCTACCACCATAGCTGTGTAAGTTGATGACACCAAAGGCAAGCTCTCGATGGACAGAGAAGCTGGGGAGCGTGCTGCAGAGCGAGAGAACAAGGAGTGGAGCTGGTGGGAAAGCAAACAGGACAGTAAGAGTTCTTCCTTCCTGCAATCATCGTTAATTACCCCACTGAAAGCAGCTGATGGGACATGTAAGAGCCTGCCAAACCCTGTGGCACAGGGGCTGCTGCTCTGCCTGGGCATCACCCACCGCCCCACAGCTCTCCTCCCACCGGAGGCGGTGCTGGGGGTACCAGGAATTTAACCAGCAGCGCGGAAGCGATGGCCTAGTGTGCTGCTGGTAATGATATTGCATGGCTGGAGGGGTCGTACTGGGATCAGGCGAACATGTTGAGGTCCCAGCTACAAACAGCCAGTAACAAATGTGAAGCACTATCCTCCAAACACTGAGCATCAGTCAGATTCTGATTTGGCAAATCCAGTTTTCTCCTCTTAAGCTCCTTATGGAGCGTCAGATGAAGATAATGCGCTTCCCTCCCTGCGGGAGCTAAGAGCTGCCAGCGCATTTCGGTGGTGGATCGAACGTTTGTCTGCTGTTTCGAAGAAACAAGGTTTGTGGAGGGAGGCAGCATCTTTTATCAGACCAAGCAGTACAGCTGGAAAAGCAGGCAAGCTGTTGGCTGCTCATTTTTACCTTTAAACCGTGGCAGCTACAGCAGCACTGTAATTCTGAGTGTGTTGAGATGGAAGGGGCTCTGCGGCGCTACCCCGGTGACTTCTCTTTTAGCCCCTCGATCCCTGGGGACCGAGAGCCGCTTCACAACCCTCTTACCTCAGCCAGCGCCTCTGCTTCTAGAGATTTCTGATCTCCGAGACTACTGTGTCTAGTCGATCCACAGGTCGATCTCAGCGGGTGGCCATCAGACAAGGCCTTCCTGTCTGGGAAATTGATGCTGCCTGCACTGCCGAATGTCGCCATTCTGCGCTTTTCGGGACTCTCAATCCTGCCTCTGTTAAGAGGTATTTTGTGGGGGCTGCTAGGGCAGGCCGCTGCTCGAGGAGGAGTGTCTATGCCGGGACCCATCCCTCGGGGCGGGCTGTGGGTGTCCCCCCCGCTTCGACGGCGAGGGATAGCTGCACCGTCAGACCTCAATCTCACTCTGCAAAGAATCCATCACAAGACTAGGTCACCGTCCGTCAGATCGAAAGCGGCTGGTCGCATGCTGCAAGACAACTGTTCAGCTCTGAGAGTTCAGATCAAACCGAACCCCAGCCTCTCAGCTCCAGAAGACTAAGGCAAGAGGGAAGACAGACAGTTTAGCCAGCGCCAAGAAAGGGACAGCAATTCTGCCTTTTTACTTGTTAAGATCTACGTTATCAAGGCACATGAAAACCCCCTGCATGCTCATATTACTCTGCAGTGCCTACTGGAGCCTTCCCTTCTGCCCTGCCCTACACCACACACCGACTCTCCCCGCACATGACAGTGACCGCCTCTGTGTTCACAGGAAAGGAGAGTGTCCCTACCGGCCCATAACTCCCCCAAAGCCATAGTCCACAATGTGATCTGTCGGAGATTGGATGTCGTTCTTGGAGGAGGCCTTATCGTCCAGCAGCGGCCCGCTGCTTGCCTCACTGTCCGCCTTCTGGCTCAGGCTGTCGGAGAAGGCATCGTCCCTAGGGAAAGGAAAGGAGACCCCCTCAGTACCAGGGCTCTGCCCCAGGAGAGGGACCTGAACATCCCCACTCCAGCAGCTCCAGGCTTTGTCAACAAAGGGCTGGACCGAGGCCACCACTTCAGACAGTGCCCAGAGCACGGGCAAAGCGAACGCCAGGTCTCCGTATCCCCCTGCGCTGCAGTTGCCATTTTAATGAATCTGAGTATGGTGCTTGTAACAGAAGTGGCATTTGTGAAGGACCCGGGATGTGCCCACTGGCCAGGCGGCACCGACCAATGCCAGGTCAGTGTACACAGCAGGCAAGGGTCGTGCCACCTCAAGCAGTCAATGACAGACGGGGCACAGGCCCACTGAAGTGCACCGTTTAGTGTTTGGCTTTACCAGCCTGAACAAGAAACCATGTGAGGCAATAAATGGAGAAGGATATGTGAACACACCCAGATTTCTCAGCAAAGCCATTCAACCAGGGAAAATCTGGCCACCTATTTTAGATGGCTGAAGACAGACCTCGTGTCAGAATGTGATTTTAACAACCTAGATCAACAGGCACCACTTTACTCACATATCTTGCACCACAATGTACTGGTGGGGTATGAGGCCGTCCACACCGTTGTGTCTCCCTTCCCACCAGTCTTCTGATGCCCGATGGTACAGGAGGAGCGAGGCCCCTTTCTTAAAGGAGAGCTCTCGGGGAGACCGTCCGATGTAGTCAAACTTTGCTATGGCTTCAATCTGCTCCACTTCTGCAAAGGAGAGAAGCACAGAGAGAGAAAAGCTCAGTTCAACAATCACAACAAATCCTAGAAAGAGGCATCTCCTCAGAACAGCACTAACGCTGCTGCTCTAGCTTCCCAAGACCATCTTACACTGAGTACAAACCATCTTATTTTTAGACTGATCACTTCTTTTTGTTCCTCCAGCCTTCCTGAAATTTCTCACAGACTCACAAACTACCAGCAATTACAAAAAGCTACAAACCAGATGGGGAGTAGCTGAAATCTCCCTGTGTGCATATCTCATCACCACCCACACTCCCATTTTCTACCTATAAAGTGATTTCTTCGGTTACAGAACCCCATTATCCTCCAGACTGGGATCTTGTCAAGCTGTGTCAGACACTGTGATCAAAGCCCCGCTTTACCTTCTCTTCCTTTCCTTATCCTGGAGACAGTTTAGTCTGAATTATTGATGAGGAACAAATCCTCCTTTGGGGATCCTCACAGACATGACAACACCGGCTCTGGCCAGGCAGCTGCTCTGCATCACCCCCCCCATCTCAGACCAGCACCCCACCTCACCACTTCCCCACTTTCTCTAATTTAAGCTCTACCAGACACCAGGGATTCACAAACTGGGAGCTCAGAGCCTGAAATACAAGAGGACTGAGGCAGGACTTCCCTTTGGGAGGTGGTGAGCACACCAGGAACCCTTGAGCTCCTGGCCAAGGGCCTCACAGCAGGATGTGCACCCAGAGAGGAGCCTGGTTGGCACCGGGGAGCCTGTGGAGGAGTCCAGCCCTTCTGCAAATCTGTTTCCAGCTGGGAATCCCAGAGAACCCACTGCAGCGACTGCAAAGCAGCGACAGCATTTCTCTCCACCTCACTGTGCCCCGAGACAGGGGTGAAAAAGCAATGGTGGAAAGTTAGGTGGAAAGCTGCCACCACCCAATTACCTCTGGCCACTACAGGAGCCAGCAAGCAAGCAGTTAATGTACCTTGATTATTTGAGACACCAATGGTTTTAAACCCCACCACCCGGAGACAGGCAGATGGCAATGACAAAGCTAAACAGGGCAAATCCGCCCAGTTCCTCCAGATCTGTCACATTCTCATTAGAACATGGAAACTTGCTCTGCTCTGTCTGCCTCGTCATTAACCACAGGCTCGGCATCAGCACCAACCAGGATGTGACCCGTCCCTCTGCTCAGCCACAAAACCCACACAGAGGAGGAGACACCAGAGGGCGACATGGGAGATGCTGGACCAGGACCCTGCCCTGCTCCTGGACAGGTCATTTCAACAGAGCAATTTTCCCCAGTCTAAAATACACACCCACAGCACTATGAGCCGCAGGGTGCTGGGGAGAACTGGGGTGGGACCAGTGGGGAACACTCTGGAGGGGGGGGCAACCAGGAGGGGTCTCACAGCCTGATAAAATGTTGAGTTTCGCAGCAGGGAGGGTGCATGGGGTGAGGGAGAGGGGAAGGAGGAGTATGTAAATTAACAAAATAAAGCTGCTCTTCTTTTCCACACTTGCACCACAGTTAATCACCCGGAAACTCCAATCAGAGCTATTAATGTGACCATCCAAGCATAAAATTGGCTAAATGGCAGCTTGCTCTCCTTCATCTTCCAGTCCTGTCGGCTCCTGTCTGGAGCTGAAAGCAGGTCCTGAGCTGTCCTGGCCCAGCTGCGCCTTTCCCCTCCTCCCCGCGGTGCCAGCCACCCGGGCCAGCCCTCCTGCCACAGCGTAATGGAACCGGCTGAAAGACACACACCCCCCCGCACTTCAGAGTGCCCCCACCTTTACTGGTTTCCCCGCAATGCATCCAAAGGACCCCAGTGAACAGAGCCGGTCTCCACCATGTCACCCCTGTGCCCCCCCGGCTCTGTGAGCTGTTTCACACAGCACGTCCTCACCATCGCACGGCTGCACGTCAGCACAGGTGACAAGGGGAAGGAAAAAAATATGTAGGATTAACAGAATCTCATAGAACAGCTCCAAAAAACCAACCCCTGCATCCTGCCATGGAGGCAGAGACTGCGAAGGTCCATGCACACCCTACGGGGAAAATCTACACGCAACATTTATCGCTCATTACTAAGCACACAAAAACATTGTCCCCGACTAGACTGCCAGACACCAGTCCAGCCTCTAACCCGAAGAGGGGCAAAGCGCCCGCTGCGCCCCTGCACGCACAGCTCTGCTAACGCAGACCCCGCTCTCTGCTGCTCACCTTCGTCACTGGTGTGTGGCTCCGTGCCGTTGTCATGGTCAACTTCATCGATGGTGCCTGGCTCGCTGTGCGGGCTGTCACTGAAATAAAATACACCGCACTTTCAAAGAAAGAATGAGACTTCTGTTCCCAAGGCACTTAGCAAAGTAAGTTGTTGAGAGAAATTCTGGCCCCAGTGACACCTGCAAGAGTTATGGCTTTAGTTCTCGTAGGACTGAGATGGTCATTTTAAATCATGGCAGTTCCATGAACTTGCTTTGAGAACAGCAGACACTCGCACCGCGACCTTCAGGCCCAGAACATCACATTCTGTTGCTCATGCATCTTACTCAGATTTGGCAAAACAAATATGAAGTGATATCAAGTTGAAATGTTCTGCACAGTCATCCAAAGTGAGTTTTAGCACTTTATCCTCTGCTTGCACCAGTGAGGATGGTGGCAGGTGACTAGCGTCAGGGAAGATTAGGTCTCAGAAATGTATTAAACTCACACAAAAATCAGTTCAAGTCAGTTACAAATACTGTTTTTTTAAAACTCAGACCTGAATATCGGTTTAGAATTCCAGCATCCTCCAGACAAAGGCATAACATCACTTACACTTGGAGCGGGGGAGTTTGTTTGTGGATTTTCCTACCCTGGCTATACCACGAGGGCGAACGGTGCACCAGAAGCTGTGATGCAAAGCAATCACACACGGCTGGTCCCGTCCCCGTGAATGCAGACTCATCTGTCTAACGCTGACACAACAAAAAGAACCGGAAGGTTCAGCTTAACTTTGGGCTACGGAATTTCATCCAACTAGCAAGTTATGATGGAAACACGGGACTTAACTACAGAATTCCAGCCTAGGAAGAATTTGGTTAGAATTGACCTAAATTTCTGGTTTCTCATACTTATGTGAATCTGCAGCTAAAAGATTTTTCAATAGATATTAATACTCATATTGGAAACAGTTTTCTCCTGAAGATTTTACTGAGGTTTATAACGCTGAGTCAGCATGAGAAATATGGAAAGAAAAACTCAATGAAACTGCCTCTGTTTTCACCAGCTAGGGCTAAAATGAAAAGCAGAACTGATGTTGAGACTAATTGGTTAGATGTGCAAAATCCTCTTAGTGTTACGAAGAATATTTAAAACTAAGAACCATAAGGGCAGCCTGACATGAAGTAAGATTCTTAACCAGTGTGAAACAGCGCAAGTATATCAAATATATGTCACTTGCACACCTAATTCGTAACGTTTAACAGGAATAAATGTAAAAAGGCATTTATTGCCCCTTCTGCAGAGGGGCAAATTCACCCCAGTGCTGCGCTCAGCTGCCCTGAACACTGCATGACCTTCCCCAAAGCTCTCCTCGGGGATCTGCTCCCGAGATCCCTCCTCCTACACTGGTGGGAGCTCAGGTCAGCTCTCGGTCTACCAGGAATCACGCCAAAGCTCTGCCTTTCTTACAGGTTCACTCTCAACAGGCGGCTCCAGAAGACAACCCTGCCACGGGGACCTGGCTTAAAGTCCTGCAGCCCATGGAGTGCTACCCCGCTCCTTACCAGTACTCCTCCCCTCCGGTCATGCACTTCTCGTAGACAGGTCCTTCCAGCTCTCTGTGGCTGGGGAAGATGCCCTCATGGTTGATGATGATGGTTTTGATGACCTCATTGACGTGGGCTTGGCAGGACACCGGATCCTGTCCGTCTGGAATGTGCATCAGAGTGGGCCCGAAGCAGATGGCCAGGTTGTAGGGATCCATCATGTTCTCATCACTGTACTGCGACAAGCTGCAAGCACCAGTGTTAGGGAGGGGTGGTGCCTGCTCCCCCCATTCCCTCAGAAAAGCCTCCCATCAGCAAACCCCCACCACCCAAAAAACAACCATCACCAAGCTGTACATCTTCCCTGAACACAGCCACGGTGAGGCTGGGAAGGGGGCAAAATACAACTCTCCCTGGCAATACCAAAAAGGACTCATGCAACAAAGACAGGGAAGCCCTGAAAGAAAGGAGGGTGAGGAAAAATTCCATAAATGAGATAAAAAAAAAGACTTACTGATTAAGAAAAGCAAAAAGATATCTCATGACGACGATGACAGCCCGAGGCAGAGTGATGATGATTTGCTGGATCTGGTGCACTCTCTCGGTGGGGTTCTCGATTTCTGGCACACAGGGACAGAAAGCACATCGTTAAACTTTCTCAGGACCAGGCAACACGGCATCAGAGGGACTTGTTCCAGACCCAGTAGCCCACTACGCAAGGAAAACAACAGCCTGCTTCCAGATTAGATCCAATGGTCTGACACTAAGGTGCCAGTGGAGAATTGGGGACCATGCTCTTCCACTGGTGAATTCAAACCTACGTTCAGATTTAGTATAAACACCAAATAAAGACATTTTCCTTTTAAAATATCTATTTATGCATTATTTAGTTCATTCCTCAACAGCTACTCTACTCCTCAAAAGCTTTAGGTAGGGGAAAATGGAGCACTGCCTGGTTTTCTAGTGCAGACTTTAAAATGAGGTTTTTATTCATTTGACTTATGGGTTAACCATCGGGGCCTTCTGAGCCCGTCTGCTCCAGTCTCCCACTGGTCTTCATGGGAATTGAATCTGAATCAGTTCTGAGTCAGCACTTTAAAGCTCACTTCTCTCCCTGGCAGCGCGCACACCCCACAGCTGCTATCAGAAACCAGCTTCCTTCTGCAGGAAGAGCGGGGCTTAGAGCCATCTGCTTTTGGTGCCAGCTCCACCTGGGAACCCCGGCCCCGGCCCCCGCAGCCCTGCCCCAGGGCGACGCTGATACCCCCGTGCAGTAGCCACCTTTGCCTGCAGAGCTGTCGGAGCCCCCCCACCGACGCGCTAAGGGGCTCAGCACCATCCTGCAGCAGCCCCAGCACATTCCAGCCCCCTACTCCTTTTTTAAAGCTAATATCTGCTCAGTGGATTATGTAGGCAGTTAATCCTGTGGCTTTTATTTCACAGAAAGCAGAAAAGAGTACCAAAGCTTTCCTGAGAGCACTCGCCCTCAGAAGCATGGAATAAGCCACATCAGTGGAGAGATGCTTACTTGATTATGCTGGATCAAACTCTGACATTTGCTAATGGTAATAAAATCCACTGACAATATGTAGCTGGGCTGTCATTGGTTCAAACAGTCCGAGCGAAATTTGGCTTCAGTCCAAAGACGGAAATCTTTATAATAGTTCACTTTGGAAATTTCTGAGGAATGCATTTATCCCCTGTTATTGCTCACTGGGCTCTCTAGTTCTTCAGTTTGGTTTTACTTAAGAGGACTTTTTAAAAAAAAAAAACAAATAAATAAGAACTGGATAAAGCCCTACAACAATAGTTATCTGTTCTGAAACCCAGAGGAACAAAGTGTCTTGAAGCACTTGCCTTTTTTCACTCTGCAGAAATGTTTCAACTGGCTGTAATTCAGAGGAATTAACGGAGTAATCATCAATCACTGGAGAATGCAGGCACACCCCTGAATGAACCTCTGCAAACAAAGTGTCTTTTCTATCCACCCATTTCTCACGCGGATTTGGGAAACGCTTCCATGTAAGCCCCCAGTGCCCGAGAGGAGAACCCAGCCTTCCCACCAGCCCAGCTTCCCATCACGGCGGCGGGGACAGATGGGCACTGAGGGTCCTGCCACACGCGCAGCAGCACCCCCAGCAAAACCCGCCTCGCAGCAAGGGGGCACTTACTGGGCAGGGGTTCTCGGAGGAAGGAGGTTCCTTCAGCCTGCTTAGGCTGGGACACCTATTACACAGCACACACCTATGTGCGTTTGAGGTCGGATTTTTGATGGGAACAAGGCACTTTAATTCATTTAAAATCCATCATAGAATCAATCTGTCTTTCCCTAATCGAAAGGTAGCAACAGCAGCAGGAAAAGAAAGGAAAGATGAGGGAAAGGAAGATTCTTGCTAAAAAGAGAAAAAATAGAGAGAATACTATCCAGAACATTAACAGATGATGTTTGCAACAAAAGGCTCCCAAAAGCTTAATAAATTGTGCAAATTGGCATTAATTAGGGATGACTGCCAAGCCTCTTTGCAAGCACACCATCACACCACCAAGCGCTGGGCACTTTTGCTGTCCCCTGTCCCCTCTCAGGGTCCCTGCTCTGCCCTCGGGGAGGGCAGTGGCACCAGTGCTGCAAGGTCGGGCTAAAGCTTCTGTCCGGGACACAGAATTGGTGCAGAAAGATCTTCTTTGTGTGCCACGTTACAGGTGTGCTGTGCTGTTTGACACGTCAGGACTGAAAGGCGCTGGCAAATTTCCTGAAGCTACTCTATAAAACACTGTTCTTGAAAAATAGGAGCACATTCTTCTCCTTCTGGAACAAGCCCATCCCTGCGCCATTCCCCTCTAGGTATCATCTGTCTGTCTTGCCATCACTAAATCTCCAGCAGTCATTAACACTGAGGAGGGGGCAGGAGCCACGAGCAGTGAAAGCCAAAGGAAGGACCTCAGCACGTCTTCACCAGTCACTCCCCTGAAGCGACCCACGACCGAGACACTCCAACCCCCAAACCACCCCGACAACTCTCCTGTAAAACAAAGTCATCCTGGAGCCAAAGCGCACAACACATTCCTCCATCATCTCCGAAACACCAAATTCATTCTGTCTTCTTCCTCTCCCCCAGGGCAGTAACTTCTGTGTCTTGCCAATAAATAGATGTCACCACTACAAGGTACTGAGAGAAATAAACCCCAGCTGGGATAGCCGGGTCTTCAGTTGCAGAGGAACAAGTGGAGCCAGGAGGAGAGTTCAGAACAAGAAGCAACCAGGCTCTCCCTGACATCAATCCCAGACCCTTTATGATTAAAAACCCTCAGCTTCTACCTCTGCTCACATCCCAAAACACTTTCTGGTTTCTCTGGGACAGGAAATGCACTCAGCAAAAGCCTGGAGAACCGCTGAGCAAGTGAGGCTGAAACCAAGGCTGCAGGCTTAGGGGTGGCAGAAGCTTTCTGCGTAGCCCAGAGCTACTGACCTCCACTTCATGTTTAGCAGAAGACACTGAGGTAAAGCAGCAAAGCCCCATTGTGTCCCCAGAGCCAGGGCTGGATGGCACATGGTGACAGTCCAGCAAAGGACGCGCTGTCCCCACAGGTATATTCAGGTCCCCTCAGGACCTGTACACCCTGTGTTTATTGCTTCTCTTGTCCCACCCTATTCTCTGAGAAGAGCTGTCACATGTACTTACTTATAGTAGATATCAAATCTTGAAACCTTTCCTTAGGAAAGAGGGGGTTTTCCAGTCCTCGGAAATACAGCTTCAAGACTCCAGCCACTGAATTAATGTCACGTTCATTTTGATCATCGGCAAGGGGATCTTCACCTGCCCAGAGAAGAGGTTTCATTTCCAGCGTTATTGTCAAGTTGGACTAACACAGCAAGTGTTTTTCCCTAACTGAGTGGAAACCCCAAACTTCCCCCAGTTCAGAAACCCCTCCTGTGTGCACCGGTAATGCTATGTGTTTTGCCAGCAAGAGGAGAGTTTAATAAGGTGCTCTGTTACACAGCACCATGCTGAGACGTGTTACAGCCCTACCTACAGAAACCCAGCTCCTTGTGGAGATTTCAAACCTGTCCTGCAGATGTTATTAATCAGTACCTTTTCATTCTCCAGCCCAGTGCATTTCTGCATTTATGGCAACAGCTCAGAGCTGAGCAGATCTAAGCGATGGTGGGTGAACGCCTGAGTAGACAGGCTTGGCTGGAGGATGCAATTATGCCTCTGGAATAGACTGAATGGTTCTGGATAACATTGTACTGACTTAAATCTATAAAAGGCTTTCAAAAACCTAAGGGATTTGGATACCGTTTCCTCTTAAATTGGATGTGCAAATCCTCCCGCCTTTGGCAATCCCAGCAGTGCCTTATTCCTTGGCCTGGCCACCTCCACCCTGATCCTCCTGATGCTGCTCAAAGACTAATGACATGGAGGCCGTTACCCCCCTCTAGCCCGTCCCTCCCACAGCTTCCCTGTCACCGGGTGGCAGCAGGACTGCTCGGCCCGCTCTTGCCAGGCTCACACCTCCCATGCTCTGCTGGGACATGCCATCCCAGCGGTACCCGCACGCCCCGGCCACATACCTCTCTCAAAGGAATTCTTGATGTCGTTGACTTCCACCTGGGAGCCAGGGACTCTGAAAATGCCCTGCTGCTGAAGGCCTGGAAAAGAACAGCGCTTTAGAAAAGATTTCTATAACTGTTATGCGGTACTTTCTGGTAAAAAGCAGAAACTATGAGTCTATGCACCCAGAAAGGCTCAGAGCAAGCAGGGGACAGCCTGCTGCTATTCATTCCTGCCCCTATTCTCCAACCAAGGCCCCCCAGATCAAAGCACTGAAGGGGCTCCCGTTGGCCAGGGGCCTGAATGAACAGTTTAACCTGAATAAGTGCTAACGAGACCTAAATATTTGCCAGTCATCCAATGCTACATCACAGTCGGTGCCACTGCAATTACAGCCTGAGCCCAGGCAGCAAGGGCTGCGGGCATCTCTACTGTATTTCTCTGCCAACTGCAAGTATTTCCTTTCCTTTGCAGAAAGCTCCTGTTGATAACACGGAATCAACTTACCGTACAAATTGATGTAGCGAATGCAGCTTTCTACTACAAGCGGAATAGCCTGTCCTGAATCCTTCAGGAAAGGAAAGGAAAAAGTAAAAAATTACTGGTTTATTGACAACAAAGCACAGGAAATGCATTAAAGATTGCAAAAACAGAGATTTGAAAATCAGTGCCATTAAGTTTAGTGAGAGGACAGGCAAGAAAAGGAGGCGTTACACACATCAAGCCATCAAGAAGTGCTGAGTAGACTATGTGCAGTCAATTATGCACAGAAAAAGCTTTCGCTAAGCGTGTGAAGGACTGCTGCTCACTACCTGGCTGAGGCAGGGGGCTGGTGCAATGGGATCTTGGCTATTTCATTTCAAAGGTGTAATGCTGAGCCAAAGTAAAACTTGTGCTGTACCTGTCTGATGAAATAAGCTTCCAGTAACAGAGCTTACAACAATATTTCCACCTGAAGAAAGAGCCATTGTCAGCAGATGCTAAAAAAAAAAACCAAAACACCACAGTGTATGAAAGGAACTGCCTGTATCTGAACCTGCAATGAGTTTTTGGGTCTGTTTCAAAGCTGCTTCTCTCCAGGCCCCTGGTGGAAGGAGCTCAAGGGGGAACGTGAGCCGTGTCTGACTGCCTAAGCAGACATTTATTTTCCTTAGGGGCTTTGTTTGGTTGTTTTTCCAGTAGAGTACAGTTGAATCTCTCTGGTTAATCTACTCCGTCTCGTGGACGGGCCTCCAGTAAATACCTGGTTTCTCGTTCGCGCATTCCTCCTTCCTCTGAGAACACAAAAAAGCAGCAGAGCGGGAAAAAAAGAAAAGATTAAGCAAGGATAAGTTCAGTTAGAGGTGAGCATCTCTTTCGGAGGCCATGAACGCTCAAATGCAATGGCAGCTTAGCAAGGTCCAACCCAGGCCTTCAGAAGTCCACCCTCCCTCCCAAACCCCATCCGGCACCCTGCACCCCAGCCTCGGTGACCGCCAGAAAGAGCCTCTCGGATTTCTCAGATTTTTCCCTTCCCTGCACCGGCAGCACCCGCAGGTGCCCGGGGCTATCGCTAGCCCCTGCCCGGGTGCAGGTGATGCTCAGCAAGAGCTGTCCCAGCATGGGGACACCGGGCAGCTGCCCACAGACCCACACGTGTCCCACGGCAGTGTGTGGCCCTGGCCTTGGGGACAACTCGGCAGCACAGCACTGTCCCCCGAGGGGTCCGTGGGGACAGGACACCCATCCGCTCAGATACATCTCCACTGCAGCTAATTCCTCCTCCACAGTGCTGAACAGGCTGGACTTCAATGAGCACTGCTTTTTTAAAAATCAGTTTAAGCAAGGAATAATCACAAGTATTAAAGAGATTACCGGCTTTGCCAGCCAGGCCTGTGTATTACTTGTGACAGTGCACTGTTTATAAACACTGCCCTTAGGCTCACGGGTGCACTAAAAGAGCCAAAGAGAATAAATCGGCGCTGGACAATGCCTATCGCTTTACCTAATCCAACAGTTTGTCATTACTGCTTCCTACAGTACTTTCACTAACGCTTTCTTCAGCGCAGGATTAAACACTCTGAGCAACTGGAACGGCATCGCTTCCTCTGGAAATCCTTCCACAGCCAGGCAACAGCAAAGTGCTGGATTTTGGAGGAACAGCAGCTGGATAGCTGGAGGTATCCTCAGGGACAAATCCCACATCCACACCTCTTCATTTTTCTCCTCAAATCTCTCCTTCTGGGTAAGTTCCTGGGACAGGCAGGAGTCCCTTCCACAGGGACTGCCCCACTATTAACTGAGTTCATCTGAGTTCACCCCAGCTTATGGGAAGATTATACCTTAGAAGAATATACAGTATTTTAGAATATACAGTATTTCAATTGAAGGCTGCCAGTCCTTACAACTGGGAGACACTTTCTTGGAGCTCAAGAGTTATTCTACCGTCCCCCTCAGCTGTGAGGAAGACGACCACCAAAAACGTGTGGAAAAAGGGAAGATGGGGGATCTGTTTATCCTTTGAGGGTGCTGGGCTGGGCTGTCCTCACTGTCTTATCTTCCCTGCCAGGACAGGTGGAAGCAGTGCTGGACGATGGGGACACTCAGCCAAGACGCTGACCACGTGCTGGCCAGCACAGTTGATGGCCACCTGCCACAAGGGTCCTCCCTGCTACCCTCACCCCAGGGCATGCGAGAGGTGAAGGGATGGGGAACACAAGGAACACATGGGGGGCAAGGACAGCTATGGAGAGAAATCGTCACCGAGGCAAAGCACGCACTGGCCACGTCAGCTGGGTGCAGGGCGGACCGGAGAGACCCCGCTGAGGACAGAAAGCAGCCAGCGGTTAGGACAGGAAAGCCACCATTACATTCACAGTGTTCATAAACTCTTACTGTCAGCCAGCAAGTACCTTAATGAACGTTTCCATATTGCCGTTAAAGAGTTTATGATTATAGACTGAGAGAGGCCTAGGTCTCCTCATTTTCTGTGGCTTAGGGGGAAGACATGGGGGCCTGGGAGAAAATGGAACAAAAGAAATCAACAAAACACCAACATAAATGCAATGACAGGGTGAGATCTCAAAGATTATGACTGAGAATGAAAAATAAATCCAACAGAAAACCCCTCTGTGAGGACTCGACAGGCAGCTCCACACACTCTGCAGCCGCTCACACTTCAATGTTCCCCCACGAAGGCGGCCCCACCGGGAGCTGGGGGACTCGCCAGGAGTCCAGCATCCCGCACAGCTCTGGGGGACGTGCCCTCACTGCAGAGCCCTTTCCAGCAGCCTGGGGCGGGCTACCCTCTCATTCAGCTGGCTAGCTCATCTTGGAGCCCATGCCGCAATATCCCAGAGGCCAGGCTGAGCCCGGCGCAGCCAGCAGGCATCGAACAGGCAGCAGAGCTACCAGAGCAAAATCAGAGCTGTTCACTACACGCTGCACACGATTTCAAGTCAAGGTCAATGCTGCAGCCTCTTTTTAAGTAATAAATTCCAATTAATCCTGATAACAGAAACATTTAACAGCAATAAGCCAACCTACCCATCACACTCCATCCCCATAATCTTCCAGTATTCCCCTACCAGACAGACTCTACCTTCGGCTGCAGTCACGTACAGCAACCCAACGAGCTGTTGCTATGGGCCTCCTGAAGAGACCGAGTTCTATTGTAAAAACCAGTTGTCTCCAGAACCCAGACAGTGACAGAGCAGTAACTACCCCAACAGCCACGGCTTGAACGAACCGGGGGCAATCAGGAATGCTCTTTGGGCAGAACTCCCTTCACTCGAGTCCCAGGGGAACACAGCTGGGGAACACAGCTGGTCACAACCGCCTGGTCCCAGGCTCTGCAGACACAACCCTCCCTCTCCGAGATGCTCAGTATCAAAACTGCTGCTTGGTGTTTGTGCCAGTACCAGGGATGACACTTTAGAAGTAAAACAAAAGTGTTGGTGTTCAGCAGCATTTTTCACACCTGCCTCCTACCCCCATCAGTTCAGCACTCTGTCAGCCTGAAAAAGCACCAAAAGCAGCCAAAGAGCTCAAATGACTCCTTGATATATCCAAAATAAAATACAGCCACCCTGGAGAACATGGAGGCAATGCTGTTTATTCCTAAATGGACCTCATTCTGCTCACAGATGGCCAGAAAGTGGGAAGGCTTCCACCCCTCTGTAGCTAGCTTCTGTTTGGGAGACATTCCCAGGGAGGTCAGTGGTCTTCCACCTTTCTGGCAGGCATGCCCAAGATTCAAACCACCAAACAAACCACCAGCCAACACACACAAGCAAACCCACCAGCAGCTCCCTGAGGACAGAAAAGGTAGGGATGTGCATCAGGAGGGGCTGTGACCCTACCCCTGCCAGCGAGTGACTGAGGGTCCTCATCCCTCAGAGACCACACCTTGAAGACCCTGTTGACTTCGCAAGGTTAAGAGACACCTATTGCTCCTGGAAATGAGGCCACAGAAATGTGTGACTTATTTCAGAGCAGTGATCAGGGCTTTGGAGGGCTGCCTTCATTAAAGCTATTCACATTTTGGTTTCTGCTTCTGCTAATGAAGGACTTTAAGACGCAAGTGCCTAGATCTAGGAAAGGGAGAAAAATAGCTTAAAATCTCTAAGCAGTTTCTGATCTGTCCTCTGCCCCCAGGCTATACTGACATCGGCAGAGGAGAAATCATGGCTGCAAACAAAACCGAGTGCCAGGAGCCTTCATGCCAAAGTTCTCACAGAGCAGAGTCGAATGGTCACATACAATTCGCACAGAGCTGTGATGGTGACAGTTGTGATCCGCTGGGCCCTTAATGAGATGCCTTTAATTAAGCAGTTTGACTCTAAGCTCCTACAGCCTCATCAGGCAGCTGAGGAGCAGAAATGGCTGCTGCCCATCCCAGCGCTCGAGCAGAGCGGAGCCCCCCTGGTGCCACCTCCTGTCTCCGGGGATGCCCGGTGCGGGGCGGCCGCCGCTGGGGAGGTTGTTCTGCCCACGCTTCCTGCACTGCCTCGCACAAGGAGGAGGTTGTCTCTTGTTTGTTTTTCTTTGTGAGGCAAAAGCAAGAGCAGCAGCGGGGGAGCTGTGCCACCATCCCTGGCGTAGGAGGCCGCTGTTCCTTCCTCTGATGGCTCTGGCCCACAACACCGCCGCGCCACGGGCCCCTGCTCCTCACACAAAGTGCTCAAGCGCTAATTCTCCCTGAGGTTTCACCTGGTCATTTGGGGGTGCGGAGCCGAGAGCCCTGCCCGGCAGAGCCAGAGGAGGGGAGCCCACCCTGGGGCTGTGTCCGCAGCCCCCATGGCCGTGGCTCTGCTGGGGCCCGCGGGGAGAGGCAGCGGCCACAGGAGGGAGGGGCTGCCATGACAGCCCATCCGAGGGTCAGGAGTGGCTCCTTGGAGCAGGTCCCCGCCGTGACACAGCCTGCAGCCCCACTCCCCAGCAGGGAAGGTCCCTCTTTGTCCTGATGGCACCTGGCTGCCCTGCTCTGCAGCCACTCGGCCTGGCGCAGGCAGCAGGGTCCCCCTCCGGCCAGAAGGGGAGGGAGCGAGGCACCCCCCGCCATGCTGCCCTCTGCTATTGCAGCCCGCGCTGCACCACCTGCTCCTGCATTTCTAACATGCGATGGGTTTTTTTTTTTGCCAGTATTACAAATTTTATCAAACATTGAGACAGGGTTGTAAAAACATCACACAGAGTTGTGAGGAGATGTTTGGAAGCTTTGTTGGCCCATATCTTACTGTCAGAATACCAGCCCTCTCCAAGCAGCCAGCAGAGCTCTGTGGAGATGCTTTATGGACTGGAGACAGACCAAAGCCTCCTCCCCGTCACACTCACCCCCAGCACCATCCCCTGCTGCAGAGGGATGAGATTCCATCAATATGGCCATGCTCTGCCCTCCCAGGCAAAGCCACTGGTGCTGGGAGAGGCTTTGGGGGACATGTCAAAGTCCTCAAACACAGAGGGATGGCTGGGAGCGGGTGGACATCCTTGTGTTGCCCTGTCTGAACACAACCCCAGCTGGGCTACAGGGCACCACACGGGGCTGGCACAGCACTTCCTGGCACCCCCGAGCCAGCCAGCCAGGAATTACACTGCAGCAGAAACAAGGGCCCGTTTGTCATCACCCTAATTAACCCACTGCAGGCCATGCAGCTGAGAAGCGGGGCGGTGATGTGGGGAGCCCGGCAGGGCCTGCCCTCCCTCCTGCCAGCCCAGGGCAGCCCGACCGAGCTCTACCAGCAGCAAAGCAAACCGCCCTCAAACCACCCTCCCACGGCCACAGCCAGCCCTTCCCAAAAGCCAATGAAGTGGAAGAAACCGCTCACCTGGTTGTTCCGCATTCGGCTCTTTCACCTAGGAAGAAAACACAAGTTTCCATCATTTGTGCACTTTAGGCACCACCAAAGGACTGCTCCAACACAGGCACTCACACACTCGTGTCTGGCTCTGGAAGCGCCCAACTAATGGCTTTGGGCGAAAAGAAGCTGAAGGTGCCCGAGGGCCCCGCACGCTGGGGAGATGCCGAGCTTGTTGCTGTACAAGCCCCCACCACTAACAGACATATTAGAAATCCAAGAGTCAGCCACAAGAGAGGGAAAGCATCTTCAATTCCCACTGATATAAAAGGTTTATTTGCAATATGAAGCCCATCTTGTAAATAACCGGAGGTGCTGCGGGTCCCCTGCAGTGAGTGCTCACTTACAGTAGCTGGGGCTTGGCCAAACCCGAGCAGGAAAGGGGGTGTCTGATAAGGGCTGGAGCCCTCGGGGAGGCCACCAAGATTATCCAACTGCCTCATGGAGCACCACTAACAGCACCTGGACGCAATGGAGCATTCAGTTCCCCGGCTTTTCCTGAGAGATAACAGCCCATCTAAATCACCATCAGGCAGACTCCATTCTGGCTGTCAGTATTCTCATTCCCTTCATGTATTTTTAGTGCTTGGATTTCATATGAATGGCAGCGTATCACCACTGATAAGATCTGTTCATTTTTTAGAGTATTTGTCAATCCACTGAAAAAAACTGAACTAATTTCACATGCTGTTTGTGCCTTTCTCCCAGGGCCAGGAAAGCTGATTTATTCTTCCTTTTTCTAAGACACATAAAAGGAAGCATTTGGCTGCACATGCCTCCTTCCTGCTCTCCCTTGGCACCTGCGGAAAGCCAGCTTGCAGCCAGCTCCTCACTGAAAGAGAAAAGAATTCCACACGAGTGTTTTGCAAACCCAGACTTCTTCCTAATGAGAATCAGCTCACACTGAAACGCAGCATTTGGCATTTCTGGGCTAAATATTTGCTGAACGCCTACATAGCAGGATGATCCCATGGCCTGGGAGAAATTCAGAAAGTTTTCATGTGAAAAATCTTCCACAGCTGCTTTTGCACAACTCCAGAGAGTGAAAATGTCTGACTCACACTCTTCCTCCTGAGCAGGGCATTATATGGCTCTTGTCACATCACCAGGATGGTGATCAAATTAATCTTCATAAGATTCATCACTTCTTGCACCAATCCACAGGAGTCTTAGCACTTTATCCAATACACAGAGCTCTTTTCCCTGTGAAGATCTGTGATCTCTGGGAAGAGCTTAGATGGGTCCCGTTGCTGTGAACCACATCTCCATGCCCTCGATATTCAGCCTGGATTCAGCCCCAGCAGCGGGAGCCCCCCAAGCCCTGGTTTAGAGCAAGTCAAACACGGATGGCCAGCAGGAAGAGGCCTGTTAAATCAACACGGCTGCTGGCAAATCTGTAACAGCAGCCTGGCACCAAGGACAGGAAAATACGTGTGTTCAGGGCCATGCTGAAGAAGGGGGAGAGAAAGGAAAAAGGCAGAGGGTGGGAGTGGGTGGGAATCTCTCTGTGGCTGGAGAAGTAACACAGCATTTCAGCACAGAGCGGAAGATTTTGGGAAATAACAATTTTGCATGTCACTGGTTAAACTTCGTAGTAGCAGCCAAGCACAGCAGCCATCAATCAGTCACTCGGGAAACACAGACAGGAGGTAAGATTGAAAGACAACACCTGTTTTAAAACAATCTCAGGTGTCGCGAGGTTCCTCCCTGGGCCTAACCCCGCAACTCACCTTCTCCCAGAGTCTGCTTCAGCAAGTCGTGCTTAGCCTGGAGCTTCGTGATAAGGTTGCTGCCATTCAAATACTCTTTAAATTTCTGGAATTAAAAATAAAACAAACAAGGTGGGGTAAGACTCTTGGCAACAACAGTCTATGATTGATGTACGCTCTTGCCCGGGGGCTGCTGGAGGGGCTCGGAGGGGCTGGGGGGCTCTGACACACCAGACGTCAGACGCAGGGCTGAGCACGCTCTGACCACGGCCCCCGCCACAGCCCTGATGGTCTTATTAGCCCGGTCTCCTTGGTGCTGCACCTCCCGCCTGGGAACGTGGGGAGCTCCACAGAAAGGAGTTCAAAGCAAGCTCTCTTTTGTCAGGCTTCTGGGAATGGCCTGGAAAATCAAAGAGGCTTTTCCTCCCCTGGCAGGCGCTTGGCTTTTGTGCAGACAAGTGCTGCAGAGCGAGCGCTCCCAGCCCAGGAGACCTTCCCAGGCCAGGGACCATTAGACACTTTTTGCACTGGGTGACACTCGCTGCGCAGCACAGCTTCTCCTTTCATCGTGAGGCTGTTTGATGCCCGGTAACACTCACCAGCAAGTAATTTTACTGATAAGAGAAGTGAGGGGGACAGAGACGGAAAATGAAAGACAGGCAATGGGAGAGATCAAATCTTGCAAAAAGCATTAAAAATGCGCAACTCGTAGCAAAAACTGCAATTTTTTTCCCCCTGAGTTGGAATAATACTACTGTTAAGAGAAAGCAGAGGCTTTTCTATGCATCTGTAATATATCACAAGAAGCTATTAGCTTTAGCCTGC
This sequence comes from Limnodromus scolopaceus, assembly GCA_028565335.1. NCBI lineage: Eukaryota > Metazoa > Chordata > Aves > Charadriiformes > Scolopacidae > Limnodromus > Limnodromus scolopaceus. Next base: position 15,628,978 of record JAOXNO010000003.1, read on the forward strand.
TAACCATGCTTAAACGAGGGCTACCTCTGCTGAGCTGATGGCTTATTGCTCACCGTCCAAGTACGACACCAGAGAAGCTCAGATCCGCCTGGAAGCGAAGCACTGGACCCTGGCTCTGAGTGACACAGCCCAGCTGCCCTGACCCAGCACACACACAACTGCTAGGCAGATTTTTGCTGTGTGGGACAGAAAAGGAGGGCTTGGCTGACAGTTCAAACTCTGAAAGGCCTCCAGGAACAGCCAGAGAGTGGTGACACACTCGAGGCTGCTGCAGCTTGCCGCCCTGCTCTGAGCCACTCCTACCCATTTCTGTACGGTTTTGCTCACAACTGGTTGTTCCAGTTGTTCCTTCAAAATGAAGAATGAGGCAGACACTGGCTTGTCAGTCCCTGTGCACTGCCCTGCCACTGAGAAATGCACTCCAGCCCCAGATCAGACAGAAGACAAATACTTAAAGAGACTGAATTGCTTCTTGCTCTTCACTAATGAGCACTAAAATGGGACTCAGCCCTAGCAATTAATGCTTTGTGTCCTGTATCGCATGAGATGAGACTCACTGTAAAATAGAACATTTCGGTTTCCTGCTGGTTGGCTCTTCGCTTGGCAATGTTTATTTTGCTCATGTAGGTCTCTGATGCAGCTGATTTGACCGACTCAGTGGAGCGACTGTGCTGGAAGGCATCCGAAACATCAAAATCTTCCACTGTCAGCATGTCCTGCAAAGTCTGCATTGTGGCATCCAGAGTCTTTCGTACCTATCAGAGATAGAGGACAGTGTGGGTTTGGAGAAGACTGGGAAAGTGACACAGCTTGAGCCAGAACAACTGGCCAAGAGGCAGCTCCTAAGCACTGCGCTCACTCCTGCCCCAGCTGCGGTCATCGGGAGCCCAGCACCACTGCTGGGAGGACTCCACACTCGAGCACAGCAGGAAAACCCCCACGTAACAGGCAAGAGGCCGAGCTACGCTGCCTGCGAGGCCAAACACGAGACTCAGAGTAACTTCTTACCTCTTCGTTCTCTATCTTGAGGGTGGCCAGTCGTGACTGCAGCTGGTGGTACCGCATCAGCAACTCGGTCTGCACAGGCTGCTGGGCGCTGACCTGGCACACCTGGGACGGGAGAGGCAGGAGAGCACTCAGCGGGGCAGCCACTAACCAGACACACACATTTAAACACCTAAACGGTTCCCCCCGGCACCCACAAGCCCCCCGCAGCCTCCGGGGAGGCTGTGTCACCCAGTTTCTCATGAGCGGTGCCCTGGACCCAGGCCAGCACAAAGCATTTTCTGCTCAGCCTTTGAAAGCTGTGCTCTGAGTTCTCTCAATTACAGCAGGTAAATCAAAGCTCCGCTTTACAAATCTGTGGGGCAGTTCAGCTGCGAATCAAACCACAGGCTTCCTAATTGGGAGAGATAGGGAGCAAGAGGCAGACTGAAAGGAGGAGCCCTAATGAGCCAAGTGTCTCATTAAGCAAGGAAACAGGAATAGCAGCATGTGAAGACAGAACAGAGGGGTAAGGAGTCAGAAATAATTTAGCAGTGATGGTTAAGAAGAGGAGGAACACAGCGCAGGCTGCGGGGCCCCTCTGTCGCCCCTCAGGCGAGTACCTACCTCGTCCCCCATGTGAGGCTGGAACTCGAACTTCAGTGGAGGGCAGAACACCTGGTTGCACATGTCCATGATGGTGTGCTTGTCGCTCCGTGCATCCAGGTTGTCCACAGCATTCTCGATTATGTCCAGGCCCTCATGGCGGGAGGTTTCCAGGTTGTACTCAGCAGACAGGTACGTCCTGAAGGTCCGTGCGAGGCTGGCGTGGAACCCCAGGTCACAGCACTGAGAAACACCAAGGAAGGGTCTGGTCACACAAACCCTTATTCTGGAGGGTCATGTGTACATTAAACGTCCAAAAAAGCACTGTATGTCCCAATGAAACACCAGCCCTGTTGTACCAGGGTATATTTAACAGCGTACTGCAATACCGTATGAAAAGGCAAGAAGGAAATAGAGGACTGAAGAAGTCCCAGGGAACACACAGCCAGACAGTACAGGGACCCTGCACTGGACCCTCACAGTGACACCAGGGTTTAATACCCTTCATTTACCTGGAGAAGGGCATGGATCTTCTGAGACAGGACATGGGGAAAAAAATCATCCAAAAGCAGGGTTCTCCCTGGCTACCTGCACAGCCCCAGGGCCAGTGTGACCACAGGGGCTGCACCGATGGCCAAACCTGTGCCCTGCAGAGGCCCCCAGGAAAGAAATGGCCAGAGGGCCCCTGCCACTGCTCATCCCCAGCACTTTCCTTCTCTCCCTGTGAGCTGCCCTGCAAGGCCTTCTTGCACAAAGAACCCAAAACCCATTGCCCAATCCAGAGGGATGTTCCAGCGAGGTGGCACTGAGCACTGTGCCCTGCAGGACGTGCAAACCCTTTCATCCTCGCTGGGAAGCCGCCGTCCTCTCGCGATGGAGCAGCTTCTCATGCATAACTGATCATTCTCATGTTCACCTTGGGGAGAATGATAAAACTCGGAGCTAATTGCTGCCAAAATACTGTACATTAGACAAAAGCCTGTTTTTAAACTCTCCTCTCAATATAATTGAGTTTGGCATGTTAAGCGTAGCAACTGCAGAGGGATTTGCTGCTGTGAACGCTTGATCACAGCTGAGCAAAAAGCAACTCTGAGCAACTCTCCTCCCCAAACCTCTGCAGGGCTCCGCTCCCCCCGGCTGCACCCCGACAGCAGGGCAAGGATGGGCACCAAAGAAGCACCCAAAATTTGGAGGTCAACAGATGTTGGTCTGTGGGGAAAGGCAAGGCAGAGGGGCTGCTGGAAGCAGGAGGAGTGCGGTGCATCAGCCCGAGCCACACTGGTGGGGCTGAGAGAAGAGCACAGTGAAACAGAAGTGCTGCCGTCCAAAACTGAAGCACATCTCTATTTCTAAGACATAAGAGAGGGCTGGAGTTCACTAATTGTGGTGTTATCCTCTGTGAGGAGGTCCATAACCGTACGTCCGCAGCATACTTGTCCCTGTCCCCTGGCACAGGACAGGGACGGCTGCGGGGCACAGCACAGAGTGGTCAGGAGCGTGGCACGCTCATGGGCTGGAGCACTTCACAAGCACCGAGCTCTGCAGAGACACCCCCAGGCACAGGAGAGCTGCAGGTCAGAGGGACCCCTCCCTAGAGAAACAGAGGGACCCCGTGAGAAACACCCCCCACGGCACAGGGCACCCATCTAACCATTGCCAGCAAATTGCCCTGATTACATGGAAACTACCACAGGACAGATATTACAGAAGTTAAGACGCTTTGCTGCCACACAGACTAAAGCATGAGTGGGAAGTCCTCACTCTCCGAGCTGTAACCCAACCCAATGGGCAGGCGTGCGGTGAGTCGCTTCAACCCCAAGTGCAGCCCCACCAACGCAGCTGCCGGGAGGGCCAGCACGGCACAAAAAGCTACGGGAAAGAGAAGAAAAATCACTAGTGCGATCCCAATGACCCAAAATGAAACCAGCTTTTCCCCAGCAGCAGAACTCCTTGTTGGGAACTGGCATTTCAGAGGCACCTTCTCCAGCTGGGCAGCAACCACAGGCACTGCTGAACCGAGGCAGAACGGCACAAAAAGCGATTCCACATCAGAACATCGGCACTGATAAACTCAAAGTGAAACATGAAAAGTCAGCTGATGCCACACGCAGCTCCAACCAAAGAAGTCATCTCCTGCTTCCTGCCGATCTGAAGAGACAACGCTCAGCTCAGATCAAGTCACACACGGGGCTGTATTCCGTTTAGTCTGGGCTAAAAGCAGCAGTGAAACCACACCGGGCTGATTCCCGCTCGCAGATAACAGGGTCGCAGCCTGCCTGGCCCCATCCGGTCTTTTAAAGCAGTGAAACCACACGTGAAATAATGATTTTTGCAGGAACTAACAAATGGTCATAATCTACCATTCATCCGGCTTCTATTTAGCTTCTAATCTTATTAGTTGAAAACATGAGCAGTTAAGGACTGGATAAACCTCTGCCTTCATAAACCAGAAAGCTACACAAAAAACAAGGAATTGGGATGAATTTTGGGGTGAAACCTTGTTATAGCGCTGTGAGTCTCACCCATGAAGCAATTTTAGTGTAGAATCACAGACTGGTTTGGGTTGGAAGGGACCTTAAAGCCCATCTTGTTCCAAACCCCCTGCCCTGGGCAGGGACACCTCCCACCACACCAGGTTGCTCCAAGCCCCCTCCAACCTGGCCTTGAACCCC
>JAOXNO010000003.1:15635924-15660329 GCA_028565335.1 Limnodromus scolopaceus
GTGAGAGCCTGGCCCAGGTTGCCCAGAGAAGCTGTGGCTGCCCCATCCCTGGAGGGGTTCAAGGCCAGGTTAGACGGACCTTGGAGCAACCCGATAACCTGATGCAGTTGAAGACGTCCCTGCCCAGGGCTGGGGGTTAGTCTAGATGGCCTTTAAAGGTCCCTTCTAACCCAAAGTTTCCCAATCTGATCAAAAGGTCCCTGTGCACACCACAGCCTGGCTGGCAGTGCTCGACTGCTACCATCGATCCCTTCCGAAGGATCAGTCTCAGCCCATCAAGTTCAGCGTTTTGCCTGAGGCAGGAACCCAAGACACAAAAACTCCTGAGCAACTGATTTATGTTTAGCCAGAGGGGGAAGGATGTGTGGATAGGGCAGGGAAGGGCAGGATCCTCCCTGACCCCTGCAGTCATCAACTCATGCCCTGACGCATGAGATTTGATTATTCCTAATCAAAGGTTCCTTAACTATAAGTATTACAGAGCCAAATACTATGGGTTTCTCTTTTGTTTAATTCAGCTATAGTTAATTAACTCTACAGTCCCTGGAGTAGGTTTCTTTCTGGAGGATTTTTAACCTACATTTTATTTTGCTCCTTAGTCTCTCTAGAGCAACTCCCTCCCCCATCTGTATTTTCTTACAGCTTTTTAATGGGTTTTCTGGTTGTTTGGTGGGTCAGGGGTTTTGTTTGTTTAGTTGGTAGCGGTGTTGTTTTGGTTTTGTTTTTTAACAAGAATGCACTGGTAAGTTCATCTTTTAAAGGACATGAGGACCTTGAGGCCATTCTTTCAAGCTACCAGGAAAAGCAGCCCTAATTGCCAAGAAGAAATTCTTTTATCTAAAGGAAAGTATTGTTGCTTTTCTGTACCACGTTAACAAGGTCGATCAGACAAAGACTGATCACAGTCTTCAGGCAGTAAAATTTAGACTGCATGACATTTCTACATCATAAAACAATCAGCACATGTGCTTAATTAATTTCACAAGCCAATTCCAATGTCTGTGGTATCCATGTGAGGAATAAATTGTTTACTATAAATGAACTTTGGCAAAAAAATGTAGTATTGCCATATTAATAAAGCCAGGACCAGCAAAATTGAAGAAGTGTGTATTGGCTGGATTCTTTCAGGTTAACATGGAACTCCAAGAGCCGCTTAGTTATTTAGAGGACGATGATTTATGGGTCCTGCTTACAAACAGGTAGCTAATATTAATAAATACATATAGAAGAAGGGTAATAGAAGTTTACTAAATCAAGGCACCTCCAGTTCCTCAGCTCCCTGCAGAATTAGTGACAGCACCTCCTAAAAACACATATTTTCTATTTCCAGAGGTCCCTCCCCAGCAGCCCGGAGAGGTGACCGGCTTGGTCCCGGTGGCTTTCCCAAACTGCCACCCCTGCGGGAAACAAGGGGGAGAGGGACAGAGCAGCCGGGCCACAAAGAGCAGTGAGGCTCCTGAGACAGCCTCCCTCCTCCTGATGGAAGCTGTTTACTCTTTTTATCACTGCACTGCTGACTTTATTTGAAATGCCCTGAAACCAGATCTCCTCGCTGCCGAGGCACAGCCCGGTGAGCCACCGTACAGGCACTGCTCCCCAGGAGAGCGGGAGTTTTGAGGTACAGATGCTGCTCCACGCGACTGTGGGGTGACAGCGATGCTTTGCATGGAGTTCCCATGATAAACCATGTTCTACCTGGTTCTCGGGGCTGGCAGGATCCTGGTATCCGGCAAAGACCCCGCTCAAAGGACAGCGTGGGAGGAATCTCTGTGCCTTTGTGGAACTGAAAGGCTCTTTGTGCTGAAAAAATTGCTTCAAACCACAAAGCACAGCCCTAGAAGAGACCCTCTGCTTGTGTAAATCAGTGTTTCTTCATTAAAGCCCGTAGCATCATGCAGAGCCACCCTGGCCGGGATGTCCCTGCACAATCCCAGGGGGAAAGCGCCGCACAAGGGGAAGCTGCCGCCGGAGCAGGCTCTGCAGGCACAGACGTGCCTGGGCAATTAGCCACTGATGGAAACGGCAAGGACACGGGCTGCAGGAGACGCCCAAAACCACGTTCTAATAAAGTGGTCTGTGGCTTCAGCCCCTCTGAGCCTTTTTCTTACTCAGTGGGCAGTTGGCAAATCCCTGAGGAAACCCTGCACGTCCCAGCCCTGCCATCGAGCGCTTTACTTCCAGGTCACAGCAGCCTGACTGCAGCCACAGCACCCAGCGCCAGCTGCAAACACTTCACCTGATTTGCTTCACCTTTTCTCCTCATTTTTTCTTTACTCTTTCTTCAAAGATACCTTATGCATTTACACATGTATTTCCTGCCCTCTACTCTCTTGACACCGCTGCAAAAGCCAGAGCTCTGCTGTGATTTTTGGCATAACAATTTTAAGCGCTGTTTGTTTCCCGACGTGACTGAGCCTCCGTGGACCACGTGAAAAACGGCAGTGCCACCCGCTAAGTTTTCCAGGGACTGAGTAACATGGGATGCTAAATCCTCAGAACTCCCCTCCTTTACTTGCGTGTTGGTCTCAGACCCGGCACACACGCTCACCCAGGAGCTGCTGCTCCCGGGGGTTCACGGGAGGCTGAAGGAGTTGTGGGGGATCACCCACTGCTACGTTTTACTCCGCTAAATCTAACGGTATCTTTCATGAGACCACTTCAGAACCTCTCGCAGCCATTTCACACAGAACTCCAGAGGGATGGATAAGCAGCTTTATCTCCACTTCACATACGTGGCCAGAGAGATTAACTTGGTCACACAGTTAATGACAGAAATGAGAGAAAACCCAGGCGTTTTAATATAAACGCATGTTCCTTGGAGGGAAGAGGCACAACGGTGTACTTTAAGTCCAAGTCTAATTTGATCTGTCTCTATATTCTTCTCTTCCTTGCTAAAGGACAAAACAAAAAGGCGCTGGAGAGGGGATGGACACGCTCTGTGCTGCTTCATGGCTCCTCTGATGGAGTTTTACATTTCTCATTAAAACGGCCTCCCTGGGAGGACCCTCCGTCTCTCCCGGAGCAGCTGGGACCCTCTCTCTGGAGCAGGAGATTAGCACAAGGGCTTTGTTGGAAAAGTCACTGCTGGGCAGCAAGGCCGAGGGCACCAGAAATGTCAAGGCTGTGCCTGAGAGAGACACTGAGCCATCTGGGATTTGGGGGAAATGCTGCTAAATGAGCTGCTTCGGTGTCCTGACGGTTCAGATTTGCCTACAAATCAAACCACCACACACGGCAATTTGTGCCTGATGGTAAGAGTGTGCGAGACAGCCCCTGCTCATCACCCCTCTTGCATCCACAAGGACAAAGATGTCTTTTCTTTCAGCCACTTTCAGTAGGAGTGGGACACAGTGAACAGGACTCCTGTCTTCTGGAGCGTGCCCAAACCCTTCTCCCCATGCTCTTGTAAAATACACTCAATTTGTACAAAAGCCTGTTCAAATACGCTGCTCTTCCTTGGGGGATTTACAATTAGGACAGCCATGTGCAGCTCACACACACTATATTTTGTTTTCTTTGGTGAACAGAATATAGAATTAAGGGAATTTAGCTGCACAGAGCTGAAGATGCTTTAGTTAAAGTCCCCTGAAGAGGTTCCTGGAGTGCGGAAGAAAAGCCATCTGCTGACTCCAGTGGAAGCGTCAGTGAGGAAATAAAGTTGGGAGGAATAATATAAACAGCCAGAACTAAAATGGGACTTGGCAGCTCTCCAGGAAATCAAAGTCCCCAAAACTCCATGAAAACAAGTCATTCTTGCTTAAAAAAAATACATAAATGAGAGAGAGAGAGAGAGAATATATAAAAGCAGAAGCTGCACAGATAAATCAAGGTGTTACCCTACCTTGCTGTTCAAGTGTCTCCATGATCAAGTTGTTTATTTTAATATGGCTAAATATATCTTAAATAATAAAGAGAATAAAGAGGACACACTGAGAATATTTTATCGTATCTCAAAATCTTGAAATCATCAGGGGGGTTGCATCAGATTTACTTTAGTTACTGCTTAGAAGAATAAATATATGTTAGTGGGTGAGTAAAGGAGAGAAACACTCCGGCACATTTTTAGATTACACATTAGGTAGTGATGAAGCCACAAGACTAACTCAGTACTTATAGATCAGTTATCTACGTGCTCATGGAAGGAACTCTAGGAGAAAGCAACTGCAGAGTGCTATCTAAACCACTGTGAAGATGCCCGTTAAAGGAAGAAATGGAAATCCCTTCTCTTGAATCATTTAAAAGCAGTTTGTAGGAGTCGCTGATACACATGTGAGTTCCAGTTCCTACCATCACTGTGAAACCTCTTCCTGCCTGAGGCCACTTGGTGCCATGAGTTCCTCCCATAGAGCTCTACCAGCGCCTCCATGGCTCAGACACACCACCACCTGAGCTGAGCTGCCACCAAAGCCCAGGAGAGCCAAGGGCTGCTCAGACTGATAGGAACTGCAGACGCGTGTTTCAGGAAGAAAAACCTTCTGTTTCAACAATGGAAACAAGGATGGACCTGATCTTCATAAGCATTTATCTGTTCCAAATACAGACTAATCAATGGGCCAGGAGGAATCCCCAGGCTCACCTGGTTTGTCCCAAGGCAAACGTTCCTCCAAAGGCTCTGGGCTTTGAGAAGCTCCAGCTGCAGGACACCCTGCAGGAGCCACAGCAGATGAAGCTGTCGCTCTAAGGCGAAGGAAAGCACCATGCCTGGTTCTGAGGGCAGAGCCAACATGCGCCGGGGACAACCAGACCTTCACATGCTGTGATACAGTGTGAAGGGTGCAGGAAACATCCAAGGGATTTCTAGTTTGCAACTGCTCATTAGATGTGGTGGAACCACAGTTTAACATGGACTCCCCTGCTTCTGTGCTCAGGAAAATGTTTGGTTCAGGCTGGTTCGTACCCTGCAGTTATGATGAAAAACTCTTTTTTTCCCAGGCACTGATGAAAGAAGTTTGTATGTAGCATAAATATGAATCAATTACTTCGTTGTGTGATCATGTGGCTGCCATGAAGTTCAGAGGAGGCTGACTCTGTGTGTTGTCCAGAGAAGCTGTGGCTGCCCCATCCCTGGAGGGGTTCAAGGCCAGGTTGGAGGGGGCTTGAAGCGACCTGGTGTGGTGGGAGGTGTCCCTGCCCAGGGCAGGGGGGCTGGAAACAGATGATCTTCAAGGTCCCTTCCAACCTGAACCACTCTATAATTCCACGACTCCCATATCACGGCAGCTCTAGCTCTCCTCATATGTGCCTATATCAGCTGGGAGGAAAGTCACATGTGTGTGTGCAGCTGGGAGGGAAAAAAACCACTACAGAGGGAGAAAAAAAAAATATTCAAATTTAGAGCACATTTTCCAGCCCCAGTTAAGCATATTTTAAAGCCCCACCAAAAACCCCTTTGTTACCACCACATGAGAGTGCATATAAGGACCAAACCATGTGTAAGATCTAGCTGTGCACTTAGCAGTAGGGAAGGGGCTGGATGCACTCACATCAATGAGGTCCGAGACATCATGGATGTAGTATTTGCTGACGGCCGCGTTGGTGGCAGCCAGGTTCAGCAGGTAGTCGTTCCTGGCTTTAGTGCACTTCAGCTTGTTTTCAGAATATTTGGCTTGTCTCTGAAAAAGCAAAACGTAGCGTCAGAGCACAAAGAGGATACAACTCTCACAGCTTCTCCTGCTGCAGGGCCCCACCGCACCCTGCGGCCTGGGTGTGACGTGGTAATTAATACAATTTGGTATGGGCAATGAAAACAGGCCCCCTTGCCAGGGCGGAGGGGATCACAGCTGAGCATCCCTGGTACCCTCAGCCAAGGCACACGGGCGCGTTCTGCTCAGAGGTACCCGGCAGGTCCCCGGCACAGCTGCTCCTCCTCCATCGGGGCATCCGGGGAGGCTTTGGCATCAATCACAATTAGAGGGCCAAATCTTCCTCCCAGATAACGCTGACATACGTTTGGACTCGCTCCAGATCTGTGCAGCTGTATCGAGGTGGAATCTGGCCCAGAGGCCCATGCTACAAAATTGAGAACAGGACCCAGAATTCCAGACTCGGCAGGAAAGCAGATGTGCTCAGCTCTGGGGCGTCTGCCCAGGCACATCACTGCTCTGGAGCTTTAGCACAAAGGATTAACCCTTCAGAGAAGGATGCTGCTGGGCAATGTCCCAGCACCGGGTCAACACGCGAGGAAACGCAGCCCGGCTGGGGAAGCTACTGCTTTTTCTCCAAATTTAACAGAAAAATCACAGTTTTGGAGATCCTGAGATCTGGAGGGATTTGCTGAAGCCGGAATGGAGTTAAGTGTTTTGACTAGCAAAGCCAGCTCAGTGCTGCACTGTAACTCCCAGACAGTCTGCGGAGGAAGAGCCACCGTTACTGTATACACCCGACCCCTCTGTGCCCGCCACGAGCCGCCGAGTGAAGGAGCCCTGGGACAGACACTGTTCATTGGTAAAAGCGCCTTTTCTAAGAAGTCAGTCATGAACAAGCCACAGCCTCATAGCAAGGTCCTGTGTGTGGGTCAGAACCTGTCACTGTGCCGGGCCAGACACACCGGCACGTTGCCCTCCCTGGGGCCAGCACAGCCCCTCGGGTCCCAGCCCGAGCAGCCGGTGAACGGGGACCCCCATGGCCTGTCTGGCTGCGGAGCCACCAGCCTCCGAGACCCCTCCAGCCATCCTTCCCAGCCCTCCGTGAGGGTTCCCAGAGGCCCCCTGGCTCACCCATCCTTCCCTTTCACCCACCTTCTCCTTCATCTTCTCAATCTTCTTGACGGAACTCCGCCGCTGCGGCCTGTCCTCGTGCCGCAGCAGGTTCACGCTGATGTCCCCCGACTTGTTGAACTGCTTTTCCTCCTGCTTCTCTGCCTCCTTCAGCTTGCTCTCAGCACTGATGCTTTCTGCATGGTACATGTGATAGGTCTTCATCACCTGAGGAAACAGAACTGCTGTGAGCTGCCTGCCCCATGGCCACACGGAGCATCAGTGTATGAGAAGATGACAGCTATGGACAGCCTGGGACAGTCTCAGCCATACCAGGGCTCCTTGAGGCCACTACAGCATTAAGGAATAAGGTGGGAAGGAAAATCCCGTAAAATTAACCCCAGCACCAGCCCTGTTTGGAAACGACACAGAGCTGGTGTAAGAACCGTTATCCCTGCTGCGGGGACAGGCTGAGGTGTGCCTCCAGCACACGCCTGCGTTCAGAGAGCACCCTGTGCCTGCCCACAGGGAAATGAGAAATAACCTCCAGTGCTTTACCACGGGATAAGGGCCTCCAAGACAAGAGGCTGCAAGGAGGCCAAAGTCAACCTGAAGTCATTTTTGACCCAATACTGGAACTTGCTAAGCCAACCCATCAACGTAACCCCAGCTCGACCATCCCGTCAGTAGATCCCATCTTGAAGGTGGAGCTGCTGCAATTTCCAAGAGAAGTGGAGTTTGTCTCCTATCACCACTTAATTTTCCTCTTGCTGCCGCTGGAGAGCAGCGTCGGTGCCGGGGTGGACTGCAGCAACACCCGGTCCTTTCAATTCCTCATCCCCATCAGCAACTCTGGATAGAGGGTGCTGACGCTGATCTCCTGCCAGGAAAACTCCTGCAGGCAAAACACCTACCACAGCCTGCCCTTCCAGAGACACAGGGCACACAGGGAGCATTTTAATGGAGCTGGCAAGAGGAACGCATCTGCTCTTCTCTCTTGATGCCTTTAGTCACGTTGTCCCCTTTTATCATCTCCCTTCAGGATCTGGACGTTTTATTTCACATTGCCTTGACAAGCTCGCGATGCCTGACTTCTCTAGAAGACCAGTCCCAGGAGAAGGCCCCGGGCGCCGCCGACAGCAGCACTGGGACAGACTGGCCTCAGGGCTCACGAGTCAAGAAAGAGCCCACAAAAGCAGAGTCACTTTGCACAAACCTTAATGAAGAAAATACAGAGTTTTCCTCGGCTGGGGCTGCCAGCGGGAGCACTTGGCCAAGCTTTGGCTGAAACATATGATCTCTGCCCTCGCCAAGCACAAGCGTCAGCTGCAAACCAGCCCAGAGGCTGCTCCGGAGCTGCGCAAACGTCCCATCGCTGGGAGCCACGATTTCAGGGGATTGCAAGGAATCGCAACGGAAGGCTTCTGCCTTCTTTCTGAGCTGCTTTATTTCAAAATCCTGCAAATGCCAACACAGATTTGAGCTGCATACTTCCAACTGCGCTTTCTGCAGTGAATGTCACACACAAACCACACAATTTCTGGGTTTTCCTAAGAAGAAAGGCCAGAGGGATTCACCGAGCCCTCCTCATCTTCATGGTCTCCATCGTTTTGTGGAAAACTCAGAGGAAAGTGGGAAAAGTCCTGCACTTCGGGACCATGGGGCAGTAATGACAGAGGTCTCTCCAGCTCCCAGAGAGGCCCCAACGCCGTGCGACAGGAAGCCCAACAGTGAAACAGTGGTCCCACTTGCAGGATTTGTGTGGAATCTAACGGTTACGAGAAGGTCTCCTGACCAGAAAGGCTTCAGCACAACTCAGGGCTGTCTCCACTGGCCCACGGTGTCGCCGCTCTGCCACAGGCCTGGGGAGATGCTGCTGTAGCCCATGGACTCCGACAGCTCCATGGCCCCGGGGGAACCTCGGCAGCCGGAGGGAAGGGCAGGATCCACTACAGAGCATCACAACGGGGGTCCCAGCCCCACTGCGCTCCCGCACCTTCGCACAGGCTCTGACTGACTGATCTGCTAATGACCAGGGGAACTTTCTTAACGAAGGCCCTTTTTCCTCCTCCATAATTTATCCCTGCTTGAGCCTGAAAACGTAACTCAGGAACCAGAATTAAAACTCCTCTGAAAGTTCTCTCTAATGAACTGCAAAGGACCCAACATGACCACAGTAAAATATTTTCCCCAGACTTCAGCGCCCATGATCCTGAAACAGCTCCCTGTGCCGCGTTCCACATCAGCTGCCACCCTGCACAGCTCACGCCTAGAAATCCGGGGAATATTTCTGTTTGTTTTAACATCTGCCCTAATTTTGAATGGGGGGTACCTGCACTGCAGCAATCAGCCCTCTGATCCCCAGTTCCCTCCTGCCTTCCCAGCGCTTGCAATCCAGTCACACTGTCCCTCTCTCACGCTATTGTGTCACAAAGAACAACTGCCACAGCTGCGTCCTGGGGATCTTTTCTGCAAATAAGTTAATTAGCTGCAGTGGAGGGAGAAAAATATGTTCCAACGTTCATTAGTTATTTAATAACACAAGTTGTGTTTTCCAATATTAATAACAGGTTCTGGATAAAGGCCATTGCCAAAATGCCAGCCATAAATGGCGCTGTTTGCTGTCCCCACCTAGAAGAGCTTTGTATTCCCCAACAGCTCACCATTAAGGCTCTGACCCAGCAGAGGAGCCAGATCAGAACCCGGGTGACCCACATTAAGCACAGGCTCAGTCACCCCTGAAGTGAAGGGGACCAAAAGACAAGCGCAGAGCCCAGGGCAAAGCAGAGATGATCACAGCCATCAGTGAAAGGTGGCCAAAGACACCAGCCCCGTCCTCTTTGAGGAACCCCATGGCACAACCACAGGGACACCCATGGCATAAGGGCTGGGAAAGGGACAAATCCACCAGACCGACAGACACTGACCTCCACCGCCCTGGTCTTTAAGGGAGCATGAAACGAAACACGTTTTTTTCAGAGGGTTTCTATGGTGTGATACAGAGCAATGTGTCCCTGGAGGGGTTCAAGGCCAGGTTGGACGGGGCATGGAACAACCTGGTCTGGTGGGAGGTGTCCCTGCCCAGGGCAGGGGTTTGGAACTCAATGATCTTTAAGGTCTCGTCCAACCTAAACTATTCTATGATCAGTGCATTTCTCCCGTGTGACACCATCAACGCTTCCTGCAGCGTGACACTCGCAGAGAACACCCACGAACCACGGAGGTACAGCCTCCCCCATCGCAGCGCTCCCCAGGGAGAGGGAAAACTTCCCCCAGGCAGTTCACCTCCTGCCACATGGGGAATGACAACTATTACTGTTATTTTAACCTGGGCAATGTATCTGTAGATATTGTGCTAATTAACACTAATCATTTCACAGTTATTAATCCTCTTCCACACCACCGGGTGACCAAGAATCACTCTGGTTCCCATGGCAGGACTTCAATGGACCCGAGGGCGCTGCCCTCAGCCACCGCCGTGTCCCTGCACCGTGGCACACAAAGCCCATCCCTCAGACGGCCCCCTGTTGGTGCCACACACCAAAGGGCACATCGCTGCCGGAGCACACAGAAAACCCCACCAGAACCGTGCTCTCGGGTTACCGTCCTTCTAACCCTAATTTTGGCCTGTCTTGTACAGACAGGAATGCGCACAATACCCAAAGGGACCTGTGAGCAGAGGAACAAAGAACCTCCAGCCTCTACGGACCCCAACATCACATCCGTCTGCTGGAGTCTGTAGGCAGGAATCAAAAGGATGAAGCTGGCTTTAACTCACAGCTAAATTATTTCTGTGCAAAACTGTGCACAAGCAACTCTTCCTTCAGAACAAAAGTCATCTACTTCCTTTTTCATTAAAATCAGGGTGGTTTCAGGGTTTAGTTCTTTCCACACAGAGCCCACAGGGTGACTTGCTGGCATCAGAACAGCAACAAGGCTGAATTAAAATCAAGTTAGCTATTACAGCTTAAGTTTGAGACAGTGAATGCCTGAGAAGCCTGTAAAAAATTATTTAGTTTCCCCAAACTGCACATAATTCCTCTCGGAATGGCCTGAAGAGCAGCCTGGCCAGGGCACAGACGTACTATGGATACCAGCCTCGGCCACAGGCAAGATGAACAACTTCCTTGCCTCGACAGCTGAGAAATGACATTTCACAAGCAGCAGCTCGGTGTCCCCTGAGCCAGGGCTCCTCACTCTCTAGCTGATTTCGTCGGCAGCCATGGTTATTGAATGTGCCGTTCACGGGTACCCAACGTGTTGCAATGAACATGCCAAGCTCCAGGCCACTCCTGAAGATGTCCCCAAACACCTGCAGCACGTGACATCAACCTGCAGGCCACGCGTGCAGCTAAGCCTGCTCCACCTGATGTCTCAAGGACACAAAACTGTGACTGGAGAGGAGCTGGTTTGCACTGAGCAGATTTAAGATGATGTTTTTTGCCCAACAGGGCCTGCTCCTTCTTTGTGTTTCATCATCATTTGTGAAACGAGCATCTCTCCCCTGCTCCCTCCCAGCCGGATGACCCCATCGGTTCGTTATCTCAGCAGCGAGGTCAGTTCAAAGAAAACACAAAGCTCTTCCCGCTGTTCCAGTCTGTTTCCCCGCTCAGACACACTCTGCTCAGCGTGTGGGAGAAGCAGCGAACGGGGAAAATCTCAGCTCCAGGGAAGACAAGTTTTGCCACAGACTCAGGAGGAGCAGAAGGGCTCTCCGTGCTCCCCTTTGGCCCCCTGCACCCCGGCCCCGTCCCACCTCTGCTCCTCAAGCTGACCAAAAGGTGTCCTCCAGTGATGCTCCCCTCCCGAGTACACCTCCCACAGGTATCAGGGACAGCCGAGCCCTTCATAGTCTTCCCTTGTTTTGCACCTGTCAAGCTGCTGTTGTAATTAATCTCAATTAGTCACCACCACTAACACAGCTTGTGACATTCAACCATCAACAACACACTCCCCAATCTCATACAGGTTTTCTGATCCAACCTGGCTGGGCACCCACACTACAGGTCCCAGAGACTGCATCCTCCAACAACTAACACAGGAACAAACCTGGTAAGAGAAGATTTATGGAAGAAATTTCAAATAATATCATTCATGCTCTGTTGTTTAGGCCTATTTTTCAAAATGATGGAAAAAAAATGATTGTTTAGGAATAAACCTACTGCAGTGTTATTTATGTACCAGTAAGAGATACAACCAAAGAAAGCAAATATATCGTCTCAATTTTCCAACACAAGACAGACTTTATATTGTTTTGTTGATCCTAAACCACAAATAAAAACAAACCAATTGCTAGGGGGCAAGAGACAGAAGCAACAGAAAGACTTTTACTGCCCTACTATGAAAACCTGAACAGCGATGTCCTGAATTACAGTGTACGATGTCACCCGGCGGCACAGAGACAACAAAGCTCTTCGGAGCAGGGAGACGGGGCCGAGCACACACGAGCTACAAGTCTTCTGCATTCCTCAGCAGAAGGTCACGTCCAGCCACCCTCCAGAGGCCACCAGACCCACAGGAGCGGGTCGGCTTCAGCCACAACTTGGTGCTGCCAACTCAGAACCCAACTCCTGAGCCCGGCAGGAACCACGGACCGAGGGAAATGGGAAAGGGGCCTAAAGGCAACGCAGTGTAGAAGGCCCAGCCGGTGAGAGCATTACAGACACCAGGGATGGCGCTGGATCACGCCCAGAACGTCTCCATTTACGCTGAAGTGAAGCCGTTACGGGGCATGATGCGCCGGCAGATGCAGCTGCAGAAGCCCTTCCCGGGGGGAGCGCTGGGAAACCCTCCTCCGCTGCCGCCAGAACCAGTGAAGAGTGAAACGTCCCTAACGAAGGCAAGAGGAATGACGGGGCTGTGCTGCAGGACGGCAGGAGGGAGAGAGAGCCTCCTCAAGCCACTGAAACATCGAACAGACATTTTGTTCTAACAAATGACACTGGCGACGTTCCCCTCGCCGCACGGGCAGGAGCAGCTCATTACTCACCGTGTAAAGCTCGTTGGTGACTTTCAGGAGTTCTTCATGCATCTGTAAGCCAATCTCCTTACTCTGAAAGACAAAAAGAAGAGGGGGTGAGACTTGGTTACACTCACAACATGCATTTCTGAAAGAAAAATACATTTTGGAGAGAAAAGTAGAACTGTATGACTTCCAAATACTCTGTCCATATGCATCTTAATGAACCCTTTCTCCAAGCCCCGTTCCCAGAGCAGTCTGCAGAGGCTGAGGACACCCCTGTGACAGCTCTGCCCTCCTGAAGCACGTCCTCAGAGCAGCACCCATGGGCTCAGCCCTCGCTCCCAGCGCTCCCCACACCCCACAGCTCCAGGGGACCTCACACCAGCCAAAGGGCATCAAACTCCAGAGACAGACAGGAGGCACGGGGAGGGGGAATGGGATCCCTGCAAATACCCAGTTCAAACTCAGGAAGAAATGAGGTGACGGGTTTTTCCCCGCTAGCCGACCAAAGGCAGGCAGAAGGTCTCCAATGTGACAGATTTCTGGTAGGTCCACCGTGGCACCAGCAGAGGGAAGAGCCTGGGGACGCTGGCGAGCTGGTAGGACAGGTGAGCAGTGAGTTCTTCCTTTCCTCTCTTCTTAAACTAAGAGACCAACCCAAACTCGATAGGGATCAGAAGTGCCTGTCCCCACACCTCCCACCCCTGGGCCCCAGTGGGTCCTGGTGATTCCCAGCAAAGCCTTTGGCATCCATCCCACAGAGAACAAAGCCATGGCAACCTATTTATGCTGCTGCACTCCAGCTGCATTTTTCACATTGCTCTCGTGTCTCCAGGGCTCTTCTCTCTCCTCTCAGCTGACAGTGGAGGGAGTGGACCTTGGCAGCACAAGGGGCTTCTGGTAATGCCCTTCTTAAACACCTTCTGCCCCCCAGAGACCTGCCCTCTCCTGGCCCCCCTGCCAAACATGAGCCTTGCTGTTCTTCGCTCTGCCAGTGGAGTTAACAAAACCATGTGCATTTTAATTCTAGATATTATTTTAAGAAATGAAACAGCCCTGCAGCATGAGAGATGCCCCGGGGCCTTTTTGACACCACTTTAGAAATCCTGCCCAATATCCTTCCTGTTCCAGGAGCTGGAAAGACTTCATCAGCAGCGCTGCCAACCCACATCTGGGCTCTGTTTTTTCCATTTCTAAACACTAAACCCAAAATACAGATGGCCTCCTCTCCCAGTCTGCCTGAGACAGGGAAGTTTAGAAGTAAACTAGCATTTTGATTTCCTTTAATTTTCTTCAAATCCTTAACAAAATAAAATGCGTGATCATAAACATGAACACATACAGTGCAGCAAATCCTCATCCTATTCCAGGATTGCCGCATTTTCCTTCGAGGTGGATGTTTGTCCACAGATCACCCAACACGGGTTCCAGAGACCGTGGTGAGGAACATCCCAGCATTTATTCGCCCTGCAAACACAGGGGGATGAATCCAGAATCGCAGCCAGTGTCGCTTTGCCCGTCCAGGGGCAGCGTTATCGCCTGCCCACAGCCAACTCGCTGTGTGGATCCCACTCTTAACGCCCTCCCCGATCTGGGGACTCGTTTCATGTGAAAACTGGCAAAAAGCACACAAGTGGGGCCTGCTCCATCTCCAGAAGCATTTCACAGCTTGACTTCACCTGTTTTTCAGCAAGACCTGTGTTACTGGGTGTGGGGCAGGGGCTGTTGCATTCTCCGCACTGTGTCGGTGCTAAACCAACTCCCCTGCATTATACAATAATATTTGTGGATACACAAAATGCTCAGCTGTGCGTGCTCCACTCACACAGTGTCACCTGCCCATCTCTCTGGATTTGATAGATTCATTAAAGATACCTGACTTGCAATTTCCCATCAACTGTGGTACCTCAGAACGCAGATTTTTGGGGCTTCGTGAGTATGTCAGGTTTTAGGTTCTCCTTGACCATGACCCACCCTCCCCGTTCCATCCTCAGCAGCTCATTTTCACCATTCTGACCCGAGCGAACCAAAGTCACTCTCAAAAAGGACGTTTTATTACGAAACAGCTACACCACAGTTATATAATAAAGTTTCCAGTTTCACAACCGCAGCAGCCAAAGTTCAGCCAGCTTGGAAGGAAACTCCCTGCGAGTGCACAAACCCCTGGCACCTTCCTCCCCCCGCCCCCCCATCTGCTGAAATCCTATTATTAGTTAGCATTTTCCCTTTTCTCGCCGAGCAGGAGGAAGCAGACCCAGTCGCCCACCTCCTGCAGCGGGAGCACGGAGTTTCCCGGGGGAGGCGGCAGCCCGGGGAGCGGCTGGAGGTGGGGATGGAGATCAACTCGGCTCCCGCTCAGCGATCAGAAATGTGGCAGATGTGCCTGCACCGCCTTCCTGCCTCCCTCGTAATTACGCCCCACATCTCCCTCTACAACCTTCTTGGCTAGGAAACGTTTATTATAGCTTGAAGATATGTTTAAACTAAGTATAGACACCCCCCTCTCCTTCCCAAAAAAAACCCAAACCAAAACCCAAGCAGTTCCTTTCAGATTTCCTCAAATAACTCCATGCATTTTGTGCACAGAGTCACAGAAACAACATCCTGTCGGCTTTTGGGCAGGGTGGCTGAAGAACCCCACGACACAGAGACATCCTCCAGTTAAAGGGAACCGGACAACCTACACACCAAACCGTTTAACCTTAGATTAATAAAAGTAAGAATTGAATGTGAAGAGTGAAGCAAGGGACCTGGGGAGTCAAAGCACTCCGCGCTCAGTGAATATTCGGTAATTACCGTTTACCCGTGAATTAGCGACAGGGTATTTGGACGCATCCCATCCTCACAAGCGCGACGGATGCACGCTGCTCCCGTTCTTACGTGCGCGAGGTGCCAAGAAGATGCCAATTAGTGGAGGTGCTAAGTACCCCCAGCCATCTGGAAACCTCATCTGCCAGAAACCCCATCCCTCTCCCCTCCCCACAGTCCCTGCCTGCTCTCACAGATCTCACCAGGGCTCGCTAATAGGCAACAGAGCAATTAAAAGCGTGCATCCCTCCCACAAACAGCCACAACAGGAGCTGTTTAAGTCAGGGTCTGCACGTGGGGGTCTCAGACACGGAGGAGCCCGCAGGTACCCCTCCAGCTGACCTTGCGTTGCAAGTCACAGCCCGGCCCCAGCCCGAGGGGGTCCTGTCCCCAGGAGAAGGGACGAGGACGGGCTCAGGGTAGGAACGATGACCCAGAGTCAGCGGCAGCTCCTGCCTCTGCCGCAGATTTCCTCTGCGGCGCAGGGGAACGCCACAAAGCTGTAATTTTCCAACCTAATTTTAGACTCCTAAATACAGCAACAGAAACCGTCTCATTGTCCGCAGCCCGTGGTTCCCATGAGCCCCACCAACAAGGGGGAGGCACAGGTGGGTCCTACAGGTAAAGGCCCATTTGCTTATAGACACCGTTCACCAAACGCCCTGCATCCCGCTGCTGGAGACCAAAGTGGTCTCTGGCATCGTCAAAAGCTTCCTGGCATCCAAGAGGGCAGCGTCCGACCTCACGATGCTGGAGGCTGAAGGACTCTCCGCTCCTCTGACTCTGCTGCCTCCCTCCCCGCTGTGTGACAGAGAGATTGCATCGCCGTGTCCGTGGGAGACAACGCCAACGTGCCCTTCCAGTTCCCTGGTACCACCCGCAAAAACCAAGCTCCAAACCAGCCGCCTGCTTACGCCTTCCCTTCCTGCTGAAAGGCACACAGCTTGTGGGACAGCAACGGCTGCCACCGAGCAGGTGTATTAGAATTCCTGCCACCTCAGACAAAGTAAGGGGAAGAAGCACCAAGGACTGCTGGCACCAAAGAATGCTTATTTTAAAGACAAAGAAAAGAACTCCCTTCCAGACAGACACCACTTCTTCATTAAATCTCCATCCAGGGCACTGCAGTATGAGGCATAATTAAAATCACTGTCACGGAACGTAATTAAATCTCACGCTGGGGAATAACACAGCACAGTTATTTCGGACACAGCAATGCTCTGTCTCAAACGTATAATTTCCTGTTTTCCATACTTGGAAGAAGCAGCAAAAGTCTTTCCTTCTGCCACAGCAGGAGGTGAAACGGGGAGAAAGCACCTGCCTGGCCGAGGGGGCCGGTGGCCTGTCCCCAGTCCAGGGGACACGCTGAGAGGTTTCTTGGTGACGGAGACTCACCCCGACAGCAGACCAAGTCAGATCTCCGTGGTGCCATATCTCAGCATCCCCGCGTATCGCCCGCCTATGAGCAACATTAACACACCTGCCTTGAAAATCTCCTCCTGCACCAGGAACGTGACTCACACTGGAAGCTCCAGGGGAATTTGCCCAATTGAGTTTTCTCCCCCCACTTTCCTCACAGGCAGGGCTTCGTTTCAGCCGCAGAGGCTCAGGTGTGGGACAGGGATGCTCGGGCAGAGGACACTGGTCCCCATCGCAGCATCCCTTGGCAGGAGCTCCATGATACCCCCAAATACCTGCACAGCTCCACAGCAATCGCTGATAGGACACTGTTCCTCAACATGAGCCATCAGCACTCCATCTCCAGGTCCTACATTGCCCAAGAAAGTGTCCGATGGGAAAAAGGAGACAGTACCACAGAGACCACATGCTCCCTGTGTTTCGCATCTGCAGCCCAAGCTGGGCTGGCCACATCTACCTCGGTGTCAGCACGGAGGGCAGTGAGCAGGGGAAATCCTCAAACCTTGCCCACCTCCAGACAGTCTGGTGGCAGCCGTGCTGAAGATCCAGGGACAGCTGGAGACACAAACCCAATTTCCACTCTTGATTTCCTGCGGCTCTGCACCCCCCATCCAAACCATGGCGAGGAGGAGCTAAATGCTGAGCCACCACTAAAACGAAGCCACCCAAAGCCGCTCTGAACTGCATTCACCACCTGGGCTCTTCAAAGCCTCCTCTGGTCTGCCACTCCCAGTGCCTCTGGACGCTCTTCTGATGGAAAACAACCACGAGACCTGGCACGCCAAGGTAAACACAACAAGAGAAACAGCAAAGGTTTTCATGGCCTTCACTGTCCCCAGTCTGGCACCTGCAATGTCACCCCTGCAGCCGAGCCACCCGTGGCACAGCCGAAATTCATCCCAGGGCTGCCATCAGCATGGATCAGAGCATCTTTCAGAGGCACCCATCTCTCCATCTCTCCACATGAGAGAAAGAAAACTGATCACTGGATGGGAACAACTGCCCGTTTTGCAACCACAGAACTACGGCAAAGTCCAAGTCTAGAATTCAACTCACATTTTGTAAATGGTTCCTGCCTTTACAAATATCAATTACAAGCATCTCTCTGCTCTGCCTCGAGACCTTTGGATGAATCCCACTCGCACCTCCCACAGCCCTCCTGCCGCGGCCGGTGCGAGCTGTCACTGACCCCAGACCTGGAGCTGGCTCCGTGAAACATCCCCAACCCAAACCCTAAAATCTCAGTCCCCACCAGCTCCTGCTCCCCCTCTCTCCTGGCCGTGGGGAAGCCAAAGGGCTCTCTGGCCGGCCACAGGAGAGGCAAGCCAGCGCGACAGCCGGCCCCGGGGACCGTGGGCTGCCGGTCAGGAGAGAGCAGGACACGTCAGTGGAGACGGACAAACCGCAGGCCCCCAGTTCACTGATGAAGGGCCCCCCAAGCACATCCCGGGGAGCCGAGGGGAGAGGCAGCTCATCACCCAGCATCCCTCTCGGCAGAGCAACACAACACCCCACCGATCAACTGCCTCTCCATTATGTGCATCCTCATACCCCAGATACTACCTCTCTGCTGCTCTGCTGAGATTGTTTACATTTACATAATGAAAGCACAAAACACAAAGCCTTCCAGCTCCTCCGCGTACCCGCAGCGTGTCACAGCCCATTAATAAATTCTAGATGGCAGGAATTAAAAGTGACATCTCTGGAAAAAAATGTTACCCTAATTTACCATCAAAGAGCAATCTACAACAAAACCCAGCAGCTGAACCACAACCACAGACGCCTTTAACCCTTCCGGAGCCGGTTTGCCCAGCGGTCCCGTAGGGTACCATCTCCCCAGGAGCGGAGCTTCGAGCACTGAACCCATCGGACTCTGAACCAGAGCAGACAGAACAGTGGAAGGTGCCTCCTCTGAGCAACCAAACCAGCTGCAAGGCTGGACTGATGTCTCAAAAAGCCTTTTACCAAGATGCTCTTATTCCCACAAGCACCTCAGGCCCCTCGCCAAACACTGCTGCGAAGTGGGACTCGCAGACCCAGACCCCTCTGGGGCACAGTGTGCAACGGGTCAAGAAAAATAAATAACCTGAATATCCCCAAAAGTGTCAGCCTCCCTACCCATGTTAAGGACAAACGACAACACGAAATAAGCCTTTTCCATGATTTAGCTGAGCATTGTTCCCAGGGACACGAGAGTCCTGCTACAATTTAAGCCCCAAGGGACAAATGCAGTGAAATCACAGATCCCCACAACTCCGGATCAGAAGCGGGTGCCGGCTCCGGCAGGCGGCGGAGGGACCCAGCGCTGCTGCACCGCTCCTGCGGGAGACGGGGGAGGAGAAACAAGGAGCAGCAATTTGTATAAGATAAAAGCGTTGTGCCTTCCAAGTTGAAATTTAAATTCAAAAAAGAGGAGGAAGGGAGAGATGGAAGAAAAGCAAACACAAAGAAATAATTCTGCTGAGTGGATGAAATAGTTTATCATCTTGTCCTGACTGAGGACTGACCTACTACAAGGAAACGCTTTATGTCCTGACTGGATTTGCCCTGTGGTTCAAAATGAGATACATCCTTTACAGACCTAGGATAGTGTTAATATACATCTCAAAACCAGGTTCAGAGTGAAATGCAAATGGGAGGGAGATTCTGAGACCAACTTAGAACTGAACTTACTGAAATATCCCAAATCTGTCCCATTTCTGGAGGCCAGAAGAACAGGAAAAGGGATGATGTCCCCTATCAGATCAGTAAATCCAAACCTGACCTTGTGGTTCATTTTCTAGGTCAGATATATAAACCAGAGGAAACTGGCCATAAAAATATCACATTAACTTTACTCTCCAGCCGGGCTAAGACAACCACTGATGTGAGAGCCCTTCTCCTGTCTGGAGAGACAGGCATCCCATGGAGCTGGCAGTGCTCACTGCGCTTCTCCACATACCCCTGCTGAAAGCAAGAGACAGGAATTAAGAAGAAGATAAGAGCCAGGTGACAGGTCCTGCTAGCCCAGCACGGCATCCCTGAGGGTGGCCACCAGCAAACATCCAGAAGAAAAGAGGGGGGAAAAGGGCCAGCGATGGCACCAAGCACGTTCACGACATGAGGAGCTGCAGGGCCACAGTTCCCCAGCCCAAAGCTCTTTCAGGCTCTGCCAGTGCCTCTGACTGCCCATGGCTTAGGGTAGAGGTACAACGAGGTCCCTAGTCCCGCTCGCTTCCCTCTGACTCCTCGTGCTCCTACTACGTTACACACTCCCCCCTCGCCTTCAGCTGAAGAGTCCTGGTCCACCTGACTGCGAGAATCCCGCAAGTCTTTGATGCTCATTTTTAATTTGGTTATCATTAATAATTCTGTATCATCAAGAGGCTTTGTCATTTTACTATTCATCCTTTTCTCCAAATAATTCATTAGGAACTCCACTGAAATTCTCCTTCTCTTTGTTCCCTGTCTTTCAACAAGTCGTTAACCCAGAAAACAACCACTCCTTAGCCTTCAACAGCTTCTTTTCTGTAAGAACTTCACTGAGGGACCTTCTCCAAAGCCTGTAGGACTCTGAAGGTACAGTGCCAAGGGATTCACATCATCACTGGCTCCTGGAAATACATCCACTAGATTTTTGAGGCACGACTCTTCTCTTCAGAAAGCCACACTGACTCCTGTACCTGCTCACATGCCTGTCACTCCCCCTTCACTAAAGCTTCACCCAACAGCTCTGGTTTCCAATTCAGGGTGCTGGTCTGCTCGCTGAAGTCCTCCAGGAGTCATTAAAGAATGTCATCGTGTTCTTCACCTTTTATTTCTCTGGCACTGAGGCCAGTTTAAGCACTAGGTCACACCTCACTGCTAGTCACTTGGCAGTTTTCTCAGTTTCTTTTAAATTCTTGGATAAATATTATCTGGAAAGATCTGAGTGATGGCCTCTTGTATATGTTTGCCGTGCAACATCTAATGACGATTCAGTTGGGTGAGGTTCCTCAGGCTGGTAGCCTGAACATCTCTGGTTTCCATGACAAGTACCAAGCTAAAGCAGCCAGTTGGCCTTTGGCCGGTACCTCCGAGCCTTTCTGCACCTCACCCACCCCCTCCACACCCCGCCGCAGGTTCCTTCCTTGTGATTTTGAGAAGTTATTAAGTTTTATGTCTTTAGCAGGGTGTTGGTGAGAATTTTCTTTGGCCTGCCTTAACGGGGTTTACATTGTCACTGTCCAGAGGTCAAACCCCTCGCTGGATTTCTCAATGAGATGTGACATGTACTTAGAAAGTCTGGTTACCTGCCTCTGCTTTTTAACAATGCCGGCTTTTTTGTACCTCTTCAGACTTTTGGGGGGCACAGCTGTGTCAAACTCCACAATAAGCTGCTTTTTCAAATTAGCATGCAAGGATGGGTCCTCCCTGAGCAGAGCTCTCCATGCCCACTTTGGTTACCTTTTTGAAGAGCCTGATGACATCCTCGCTGATCTGTGACAGCCGGACGATGACATTGTTCATGAAGATGTCGTTCAGGGTGGCGTGATCTCTGCTCTCCCGCCGGGTCTGCGTCAGAACCAGGTACCAGCAGTTCACAGGGGAAAGGAGGTGCTGATCTTTCCTAGGGAATTGGGGGAAAAAAAAATAAAAATCAAAAAGGTCAAGCAACCAAGTCAAAAAGGCAAGGAATTTTCCAATGAATGCTGACAGCACACTAATGCTGCCTTCCTCCACCACAGACATCCCTCGTGCCCGAGAGAAAAGTGTGTGTGCTCTGACACCAACCCTGGGCACAGCCACACACCCACATATATATACATATATATATATACGTCTCTTTGCATGCAATCTGCCCTACACAGCCTCATTTTTCTGCCCTTCCTCCACTTCTCAGGGCACTGACTGTGCTCTCGCTTCATAAAGGTGTGGTCTGCAAGAGGCCAACTCAGTCATACAGTCCAGATGCTCCGGGGAACGGCTCTGAAGGACCTGAAAACGCACCAGTTGGATGGAGACAACACAGGAGCCGGGCTCCTGGAGACAACACAGCTCCAGCTGGGCTGGGAACCCACCTACAGCCCCACTCTGCTTTCCAGGAACCTCTTGTGGAGTTTCTTTCAGCCGCTCAAGTGCTTCCCCACAGGGATGTCCACTGGGACTTGAGCTCATGTACCAGATCAGACCCTTCCCAAACCAGGTGCTCTGGGAGATGGGACAGAAGACACATCCCTGGGAACCCCTTCAGCGCTTTACAAGGGAGGGTTCTGCACATTGTGCCCTGAGCACAGCTGTCACCTTCCTCTCAGAAAGAGCCCATTTCCCACACGACCTGCCGCACAAAACCCAACAAAGGGATTGCCGTGAGCGGCAGCCGGCGTTGAGGGGTGACGTGAAGAGTCCCCAGGTACCGGGCAGCATCCTCAGAGCAAGCTCATCCCCACCCGGACCCTCCCAGGGGCAGCCCGAGACCCTGACCCACCTGGAAGCCACGGGTGGTCAGAAAAACTCTCTTTTGAGGGAAATTTCAGGAAACATTTCCCACTTGGTTTGAGCTTCACTAATTTTGACGTGTTCCATCTCAACACTGAGAGAAACCCGCACTGCTCCCCACATACTGCTTTTAGGACTAAAGCAAATCCATCAAAACTGAATTGAAGTTTCCAGAAGTGATACAACTGGAACAAAACATTTCATGTTGTCCAACTGGGACACTTTGAGACAGATCCTCTAAACGAGGCAGCCAAGTGACTTGTTCCAAACGTTTCACCTGCACCGTTTTCTCTGGTCAAACCACCACTTTCCTACAAGATGTGTTGGCTCCAGAGGAACGGCCCATTTTGGCAGAGACCTCCTGGCCACCACCCTGCCTGGGCAGGTCTCCCCATGTGCCCACAGCAGCGTTCAAGCCCCAGGGGCTTCTTCCTGCCCAGCACCCAAAGACTAGCTGTCCCGGCGAGCACCCACTGCTTTGCCCAGACAGGAGCCTGCACAACTGACAGCACTGGCAACACAGCTGTGATGGAGATGGACCTCCAACCCTCCTCCTCCTCCATGATGTTCTCAGCCCCAGCACCAGGGGCTCACCTGGTGAGCCTCACCATTGAACCTGTGGAGAGGAAGGCATGGTGACTCCAGCAAACCTCTGCACAGACATCCAGACACAACCACCCCATATAAAAATGTGAATGAGTCTGTCAGCCCCAAATGACAACCAGCCCAGCAGCAGCACCGCGGCAGCCACCACCATTAAGGGCGGGCACAGGCTGCTGCACATGGCTACACGGGGACAAAGGGAGGGCTGAACAGACCATATTTCTTAAGAGTGTCAAAAGCCTCATCAGAATAATGACATTCATGAGCAAGCTGGGGAAACAGTGCAGATGGACCTACTAAAGGGCAGCCTGGAAGAAAAATACACTAAGCCTCTCTCAAGAGTGAGACAGCGAGGACTGGGCAGGAGTGTGCACCCAAATCAAGCTGGCTCTCTGAGCACTACCAACACCACCACACACCACAATACACCAGCACCAGCCCCGCACCACACCACTGACAGGCAACAGTCAGATGCAAACGGAACATTTGAATGGGAATTCATTCTCTGCAGACTTCCGAGTAAGACAACAGCAAAGCCTTGCTCACTAGAGAGACCAAGTAAACAGATTAAATGGGATTTAGTAGTATGGAATAAATAGGATTTAGTAATGTAACAGAAGAAATCGTGGCTCTTGCAGCTGAAAAAGGAAAGAAAAAAAATCACAAGGGGTTAGGGGAAGAAAAAGACTTTAAAGAGCCAGGAAGAGCATCAGAGAGGCAAACCCCTCAGTTTCCTGGGACAGGAGTGAACCTGTGGCTGGGGTCTTCGGCCACTGAACTGAATGACACTAGTCTCATCTCAAGCAAAGGGCAGAGATAGTCAAGAGACTATTTCACAGACACCGCTGTGAGAAGAGGAGACAGAGACAGAGGCCGTGCCCAGGGAGGCAGAGTCAGGGACCTCGGCTGGGATTCTGCACGGGATGCAGCAGGACCCGCTCCTCTGGCAGTGACAGGACAGTGGCCTTCACAGGGACCTTCAGCTCACAGCCACCAACCAGCCAGCAAGGGCACCAGCCACCTACCCTCCCCATGAACAGTCACCTCCAGACTTAAATTCTGCCTCGACTGTTTTTTCTTTTTTTTTTTTCCCCAGATTTTTTTTGTTTTAGCCAAGCTCAAGAGTGTGGTGAAACTGAAAAGAGGCTGCTTTTGAAAACTTGCACATATTCACACATTCATGGATTTTACAGTTTTCATCATCAGTTTGAGTTTCGCACAATTCCAGCAACCAGCTCATCTATTCCAAAGCTTTGTTTCAAAATATTTCCACTATGGATTTGCCCAGCTTCAACACCATGCAGTGTGTACACAGAAAACACACATACTGTGCTTTAAAAAACTGCAACAAATTAGATTTCCAGAAACTGCTTCCAAGTTTCTCTCCCAGAGAAGCTGTGGCTGCCCCATCCCTGGAGGGGTTCAAGGCCAGGTTGGAGGGGGCTTGGAGCAACCTGGTGT
>JAOXNO010000003.1:15684917-15695793 GCA_028565335.1 Limnodromus scolopaceus
AAACATCTCCCATAACACATTTCATGACTTTATCAATAGCAAAAGCACATCAAAACATTATTTTCCCTTTCATCTTTCTGAAGTGACTGTGACAGCTTCAACACCCTCCCCCATTCAGCTCCAAAACCTCCATCGCTGCCGTGACTCCGCTCTCACACGCGGGAGCACCGATTCCTCCGCTCACCGCTGCGGGGGGAGCAAAACCTTCCACACTCATTGAACTGCGAGATGCTCCCATGGACCAGGGACTCGCCGTCACCTCAAGGCAGGGGAAACTCCAGCATGCAGCCTGAAGGCCTTTATTTCCCAATTACCTGGCAGACAGAAAGCAATCACAGCCATACCTGTGCAGCGGGGACCGGGCTAACGCACGCAGAAATCGGGTCCCACACTTACACACCCTCGTTACTGCACAATTACAGCAAATACACACGATTCAGGTGCAGGCTGGCACGCAAAGTGGCCATACCCACTATCCCACAGGGATGGAAAAGCTGAATATTCCTGGACAAATATTCCTGCAGGACTTGGGCCACCAGTACAGCCAGGGGGCCACCCCACCGAGGAGCCAGCGATGCTCCCCCTGCCCCGTGTCACTGCCTGGGTGAAGCACCTCCCTGCCTGCCCTCCTGCGAGGGTAAGACAGCTGTACCTGCAACTCCTTTATTTAAGTTGGTAAAGAAGCAAGGAAGGAATTAAGGATGCAGCTACTTTCCCCGTAAAGAAAAGCCCTACAGCAAAGCAGACTTAACAGAAAAGTGTCTCCTCCAGACAAGTTTTTAGAAATTAAACCATCCACACACTTCACACCCCCAACCCCCAGCACCGCTCTCCCTGGCAGAAGAGCCAACACCAGGCTAAGAGTGAAAAAGGAAGTAAAATGACTGCAGAAAGCGTTTGTCCGTCGTTGCCACACGTGACACCCCCACTGACCGCCCCACCGAAATCTGCCCAAATGTTCTCCTTCTAAAGTAAAGACTTTTTTTGAAGTACAAGGTTGTTGGCCAAGCACCTCCCAGTTATCAAAGCACACAATGAAATAACATTAGTAACAGCAGCAAGTCAAGCTCAGCAAGACAACAACTTAATGTTCTTAATATTTGCTTTGTCCAAACAGCCTGTAGGCTCAGCTATTTTAAACATCATTCCCTGAGCCTGTACGATACATGTGCAATATGTTAGACGCTGGTAGCGTTCCAGACACGTGTTATCCTTTCTGCTCTAACTGTTCCCTGTTTTGGAGGCATCAGCCACAATTTTCCCCATCTTAAATCTGCTTTTTGCGGGCGCTGCTCCCCAGCCAGAAGCCGTCAGGCTCCCCCGTCCATCCCTCCTCCTCCTGGGGCCAAGCACCCTCCCTGCATCCCTTCGCCATCGTTTCCTCTGGCGAGCAGCTGACCAAGGACCCAGCCCCAGCTTATTCAGTAGCACCTTTAGCCTCTGTCCCCAAGACACTGGTCACTACTCGGCTGGATTAACCCTCCTCAGATATCCCCCAGGCTCCTGGCGAGACCATCCCTCTCTTGTCTTGCTCTCTACGTTATTCCCATTCTCTTCCACATAACAACTTGCCCAAATTTATGAGATTCTAAAATTTGTTTAGCACCATCTTTTCACCCAACAGCTAGACCTAACGCCCAGATCTCACTGTCTCCCCACTCCACCTACACTTGTACAAAACGCCTCCTCTCATCGTCTCTCCAGCCAGAGCCAACCCAGGCGTCAATGGGCCCACAAGGCAGGTGTGGGTCTGTCCCCTCGCTGTGCCCAGGGTAGGAGCCAGTCCCCACAGCACCCTCTCACCACAGCGGGTTTGGGGTTCGGACATCCGTGGTGATGTGTTTTAGCCTCCCCTGGGGACACATGCTTCCCCCCTACCCCTAAGCTCTGTCTCAGCACAAACTGGGAGCTCCCGGCGTAGGGAGCACCTTCTCCCTGCTCCACCGCACTGTTCTCCTCATGGTTTGCACCATCTTTCCACAAACACATCCCCAACCCTGCTGACCCCAGCCCTCTACCCTTGGGGCCCTGTGCGGGTCAGCAGCCCCCCCGCCGCTTCCCCACCTCCTGGGGCAGAGCATTCCCACACGTCACCACTGACACATCCATGTATTTTCAGTATTACTGGGACAGGAGATGGACAAGACACCCCTGGGACCAGTCAGGGCACCCTTCTGAACCTTGGGGTACCTGCCAGACCAGGGAGCACTTTTGGTAGAAAACTGTATTTTCCTCATCTCCTTATGCTGTATACAGACTTTTTAAAATACAAAATTCTAAACAAAGTCGCCCCATCAGATGATGTTTTTCCTTGTTGAAGGGACACATCAGCGAGATGAAGACCACGCATGGAGTTTTGGGGTGGGGAGCGCATCCAACAAATGGCCTTTAGCACCAACCATTAAATTGAATTCAGATAATTGCAACTGTAAGGAAAAAGCTGGCAGTGACTTGGCATGATCTTATACACAAACACACCGTGTTCCGCTTGTGCTGTACCCTATTTCACTTTGATGTATCATCATTCTCGCTCCTCTTGATTGCTTTTCAAAAGCAATCTAAATTAACGTGAATTGGTAAAGGGTAATTATTCCTATGAATAATTAGTGCATGCTAATAAATGCAAAGTAGGACCAAATGCTAAGTTTTACCAGCACTGACAGCTCTTGCTCACGATGCCCGCTCCAGCAAAAGGGCGCCCACCGGACAGAGGCCAAGGGACAGGAGGACAGCTTCATCCTCACTGCAGGAGTGACTCTGGGCAGCAAGGGACGACAGCAGCACAGCTCCTGCCTTTTCTCTAAAGCGTGGTCTTACCATGGCCAAGGAATGGCTGGGCTTCCTCCAAAAAGAGGAAGAAGGTATTAGCAAGAAGAGGAAGACAAAGAAAAAGACGACGACTACCAAGAAAAAGACAACGACGTTGCCAACAAGAGGAGGAAAGCGGAAGGTTGCACTCCTCTAGATATTTGTCATTAACTGTCACTGTCCTGAGCACCCAGAGCTCGGTGCCACCGAGCACCACGTCCCCACGGGGCCAGGAGCAGGAACTGTGGAGCCAACTCCAGCTCTGCCACCAAAGGCGACACAGCAGCTCCTCAGCACACCTCTCCATTGCCACACATCCTGCACCCTGCCCTAGGCAAGCCTTTAACATTTATAGTTTCCATTAAACTTTATTAAACCAAATAGCTCCACGCAGTGCTACTGAGAGGGACCTCCAGCACACTGACTGGATTAAACAGCACACAAGAACAAGAAGAAACGTGTAAGTGCCTTCTCAGCACTGCTAGGAAGCTCCACCAGTAAGAAGTAAGATCCTGCTTGAAATAAACAGCAGTTCAGAATTGTCTCCAAATTGCATTTGCCACTTCCTCAAAGTCAGGACAGACGTTCTGGCATCGTGATGGGAAAGACATTAGTGAATTAGTGGAAACGTTTTAAATCCAGTTGGAGACCAGCCCACCATTATTTTATTAGTGTGCTTTTTAAGAAGTTTAATATGTAACAGTATAATGAATCTAAAAGGGCTATTTCCCCATCTTTTGAAAAAGTGGTGGCTCAGCACCGAGATCGGGAAGCCACAGCCAGGGCTCGGCTGTGGGGACATGGTGTGGTGACCAGGGAGCCACAGGATAGGGGGAAATCCACCACAAACCTTCAGAAGGAGGACAGCAGAGGGGAAATCAAGCAATAATTTAGACTGAAAAGTCCTTGCTTGGAGCACCTCATGGACCTCCAGAATGACCAAACAGCTGAGGCTGGCCCAGACTTCTGGACATCCTCCACCAGCCCAGCCAAGGACACAGACTTCACAATCCTTCTGAGGAGCCCACTCTCGTGTTAAAGCATCATTATCAAAAAAATAGGTTCACAATCACATCCCTTGACCTGCCGGACAAGACCTTAAGGCAGCCATGCCCTGTTGGCCTGTCTGTGGCACGGCTCACATGCTTTGTTTTGTTGGCTCATGTTCAACCGCTGGTTCACCAGGTCCCTCTCTGTAGTGCTGTTTTCCAGGCAGTCGGTCCCCAGCCCGTGCTGGTGCCGGGGGTTGTTCCTGCCAACATGCAGGACTTGGCGCTTCCCTCTGCTGAACTTCACGAGGTCCCTGCCACCCATCTCCCCAGCCTGCCGAGGTCCCCACCGCCCATCTCCCCACCGCCCATCTCCCCAGCCTGCCGAGGTCCCTCTGAGTGGCAGCACAACCGTCTGGTATATCAACCACTCTCACTTCAGAACACACACCAACTTCTTTGAAAGCATCAGTCAAACGTTTCGGGTGGACTGCCATAAGGATTGCTTTCTCCACCTGGGAAACAACTGGACTCCAAGAGAAGTTTCGTGATTTCTCCAAAGCAATTTTCTCCTTGGATCCTCGGTGCTTCCCTGTGCTGCCCCTTCCACTCAAGCTCAGGCTTTGTCTAAGAGCTGGTAGTTTTTCCTTTATAATGTAATTTCCCATTGCTGAGGCCAGGCCACGTATCGCTAATTATGAAGTCGCCACAGCACACAACAGCCCGTGCAGCTAATGAGGCTGCCTAAAGCAATATGATAGATGTGCCCGCTGACGAGCCCCGGCACCGCCGCCTTCCCCTTCGTGCACCTCCAGGCAGGAGGAGCTGTGGCAGCATCACCCACCATCCATCACACCCAAACCCACCCAGCAGGCCCAGAGAAAGCCATTTGCATTTCCCTCCCTCATTTGCAGAGCAGTAATGGGTATAAAAGGAGATTTATACCACCTTTAGTGCTTTGCTAAGCAAAGCAATAACACTTCAGCCCATGTAACCATCGGATTCTACGCAGGCTCTCTGCTGGGTTTAGCACCCGGCAGTACAGTCTGAGTTACAGGTTTAGCTTGGATCCATGGTGTACCTCACCAGTAGAAGTAAAGCACGGGGGAAACGCAGCTCCGGTGTCGTGGCTCCCTTTCCAGGGGGAAGTTCTGCTCAGCCTGGGAAGGACAGGGCTGGAGGGAGACACGGTGGTGTGCGGGTGGCTGGTCTTCATCAGCACCGAGGGGAAAACACGAATGGGCCAGCTTCTTTTCACAAAATAAAATGTAGTTTAAGTGCTGGGGGGAAAGCAGTGTAATCAGAACCAGGTGATGGAGTCACCGAGGAGGGCATCAGATCTCCCCTCACAGCAGGATTTTATCGTCAGACGGACGAGCGCCGTCAGAGACACATCCCCCTGCATCCTCACTGCCCACCAGATCCAGGGGCACAGGACAGACAGTTTGGGGGCACTGGCAGTCTGCAGAACCCCCCCTGCAGCCCTCCAAAAAATGACAGTGACCGGTACAAAAAGGGTGCAGCCAATGGTATTTCAGTGAAACAAAGACGAAACTTCTCCCCGGAGCCGTACACGCTGCCCCTCAGAGCGAGGAGGGGGGTCTGGTCCGTCCCAGCACCCCAAGCAGCAGCCGGGGCTCTCAAGGCTCTATCACTACCATCGCCCTTGGGCTCCTGCCCTTTTGGGGGCGGGGGGGAAAAAAATCACACAGAATGGCCTTCAGGGAACTAATTAAGGAAAATATGCTGAAGCTGAGGAAGGCAGCAGGCTGGGGACAGATCGACCAGGGGAGGCAGAGTGCATGAACGAAAACATCTGAGCCTGTACAAATAACCTCATTTTTCTAACAGCACTGGTAAAGCAATTTTAAGAAAAAATGTGAGATTTATACTTTTATTCTAAGTTTTCTAAATGTAAATTATGAATGAAAACACTAACACTTCAGTAAAAAGGTGGAAAGTTACGTATTAATATCTCCCTGAAATAATGTCAGTCTATATGTTATGTGACCACATCTTATTAGGGATTAATCCCAAACTGTTGAATTCAGTGAAAAACCTCCCTTTAACTAAGGAGCCTTTGACTCAAACCAACACCGAAACTGAATAAAACAAGGAAGGGGCGTGTCCAGCCCTGTTTTATTGTCCAAACTAAGTGATGTGCAAGTACTGAAGTAACTTTAGCCATTGATTTCATTAATAATTATAAACAAATGAACTTTTTAAAAACCTACAGGTTTTATCCTGACAATTTTACTGTAAGTGTTAAATGGCTTATTTTCTCTCCCTCTCTCCCACCAGAAAATGTCACAAGATCCCTTTACACATAAATTACGCCCAGTAAGTTGCCTCCAGCTAGGACGTGTTATTAACTGCTGGATGAAGAACAGCTGTATTACACAGAGATACAACTATGGTTTAAGGAAAAGATCACCATCATGGAAGCCTGATTTTTCTATTCAGACGTAAAACTAGGGAACAAAATCAATTCCCTGTGCTGACAGCAACGTCCTCCAGCAGGGACATGGCCAAAGCCATCAAGTGGAGCAGCCACCGAGGGACAGGACCTCAGCCGGAATCTTCACCACGGCCTCGGCGTCACCCACCCTGACCCCCCCGGGACACGGACACAGCGGGCACCCATTCTCCTCAGAGAGGAGGAGGAGAAATCCCACCGCAGAGGCCAATGGAGCTCAGCCCCAGTGCAAGGAAAGCTTGTGTCACACGAGAGGATGCGGGTTCTCTTTCTGCATCACTATCCTGCTTTTTCCCTGCATTTCCTCCCCCTGTTCTCAGCCCTCCCTCAGGGGCACGTCCTGACGGGCTGTATCTATAAGGGCCGAAGGAGAGGCTGGGGGACTGCAGAGGACACCCCTGCTGGCAGACCTCCAGCAACCCCTTGCTCATGACTGTAAACTACATATATTTGCACCAGTCATTTTGTCCAAAAAATACTTTTCCCCACAGAACATCTTACCTGCATGTTTCAGCAATAAACTACAGCAGGAGAAAAAAGGGGAGGGGAGAGGAAATCAGAGGGTTGTTCTTTGTCTCTAATGAATTTCGGAGAACCTCTTGCTGCAGGTCTGTCCCAGCCCGGCCAGCAGCAGGAAACGGGCCCCGCTCGGGAGCGGAGGGGAAACCACCGGCGTTACACAAACACTCCTTTCGGCACGACGGCAGCTACCCATTTCAAATAACCCAGCACCAAAAGCCAGTGTTCGTACGGGACCGGAGACACGAGGGTGCACAGACCGCCGTTACCGCGGGCCCGGGGCAGAACAGGAGCTGGCACCGCGGCCGTCCCCGTCCCGCAGCACCAGAGCTTCGACCTGTTTGGGGAACATCTGTCACCAAAACCACCGACCCCGTCACCCGGAGCCACAGACCCTGCTGGCCCTGCACCAGGACACCACGACTTGGGGCAGCTCCCCGCCGTTTGGGATGTACGGCCACTGAGGACCTAGGGAGAGACTCCACGATGCTTAAAAGCAAGCTGGGGAGCGTGGAGCGGGCCAGGGCCACCCAGGGCCCACCCCACACAGCCCACTGCCCAGCCTGGACCACGCTACAGAGCATTTCCACCACAAAGTGATGGCAGGAACGCTACCAAACACCCCCTTTCCCTCCAGGCACCCCATTCTCCCAGCCCACGGCAGGGCTCCAGCCGGTACCGGGCACCCCAACAACCTGGCCCAACTCCTCAGCCCCTGCAGGCAAAATGGAAGTGTCCTCTCTCGCACTCGCACCACAAGACTAGCTCACCATTACAAAAAATGTTCCGTTACTATGGTGACGAGGAGTTGGGGGGAAAAAAAAACCCCACACTTAGAGTGGTGTAAACACAGGTTTTCATATGCAGATTGCAGGATTCTGTACTCCCAGTTCATAGCGATTTATGAATTTTCAGTTATTCAGCCAGCAAAAACTGAGTGATCATTTATAAATATAAACGTTCCTTCCCAGATAAATCGCAAACAAAAATAGGCCGGCATTCATCCTATATATTATCCACAATGACTAATTCACTCACCTCCAGTTACACATTGAAACCTAGTCATGCTAATTTTAATTACTTAATTTAGGGGGCAACTCTTCCCCATTTTCCTCACGCTGAATCTGTTTACATACCCATGACACTATTTTCTACCCTTTGTGGATAACACACATAGTAAGTGAGGAATAGAGGCTTTCAGTGAATGCTTCTAAAATCCACTGCATTCAGCTTTGAACTGGTGGCCCGGAGGTGGAACCAGCACTGATTCATAACCTCGCAGATCTTTTTTTAAGCTGCAACTCAACATTCAGAGAAAGACTAAAATAGCCTGAAACAGTTCTGGCTGCCGGTTGTGATGGGCTTTCAGTTCCAATGCCCTGACACCAGTCATTCGTTTTTCTCCTTTTCTGAGCCTTTTCAGAATTGATTTCCAGGAACAGGCACAGGAACGGCAGTCTCCCGCCCCAGGCGCCTGCCTGCTTCCCTTGTCTATTTTCCACATGAAACCTGTCAGGAGAGCACATCTCTCAAGGAGGAATCTCATCCCACCTCGGTTATCAAGTGAGTTTCTGCGAGATGAGGCATCAACTTGACTCTCCCCAGGTAGAACAATCCCAGTTCCCACGGCTGTTGCAACAGCCGAGAGGCACAGAACACACACCAGAGCGGTGTCTGTCACCGGCACCCTCCAAATATTGTGGTGTCTCAGCTCCCCATCTCCTCCTGACACCAACAGCTCCAACCATGCTTTGTCCCCAGCCGAGCTCGGCCAGGAGCTCACCCACCCATGCAGGGGTGCCGGAGGCAGTGGGGATGCATTGGCACCCTCCACCAGACCACACACCCCAAACACACCCGGGCTCCACACCGGCCGATGCCGAGACACAGACAGCACTCCAATGTTCCATCCCTATCAGGTTTACATAGGATTTGACACTTTACACGCTAATTCCCTCCGTCCTACATAGGCCAGGCGTGCAAACAGCCTGCAGCCAGCCATCGGGCTGGTCCATACGCCGCGGCACGGGAACCCTCCGACAGCTCAGCAGCAGCAATAAAGGCCTCGTATTCTTCTGGCAGCGCTATCAGACAGTCCACAAGCAGATGGATGTATTTGTAAATAAGGCAGATCAGTTTTGTCAGGTTGTAATTGGTTTTAGAACAAGCAATTCCCACGATGACAAACAACAATTAAAGAGCGCAGAGCTCCCACAGAGCACAGCACTGACGGGTTCCACCAGAGGGACAACAGTGGAGGAGAGCGATGGAAGTGCTACCAACGACACACAAACGGCTCTATCCTGAGATGGGCCCAATGATGACAAGTAGGAGAATGGGAAAAGCCAGCAACACTCTCAGGGTGGTCCCAGAAGGAAGCGGAGCCTCTTCCACCTCCCAGGTGGCTGGTGCCGTTCAAGCTGCAACTGGATCGACAGCAAAGACCTTGGCAATTCAGACCCTGCAGGGATCAGCAGTCCTCCCACCCCAGCACGTCACCTGGATGGCAGGCTTACAGGGAGTAGTTATGCTACTGGGAAACTTGGGAGTCTTCACACAAAGCTGCTACTGGGGACAAGGACTCCTGAGGACCACTCCTGAAGTCACTCCTGTGACCATCCCCATGACCAACCGCCATGGAGCTTATCACCGCAGGTTTGTGCAGACTGTGGAGGCAGCTGGATCACCAGCTGGATCACCCCCACCGCAGGAGCATGCTACGGCTGATAAATGAGGGTCCTGGTTCACCACGTGAAACCCAAGAGCCAGTTCTGGTGGTGCCTCACCTTTAATGCACTGCCTGAAACCCTCAGAACACCACCCCTCCCTGGGAAACCCCCAAGGTGTCCCCACTCCTCAGGGGAGACAGCACCAACACCTCACTCTCCAGGGGAAGATGCTTTGGTGTGAAGAAGCCTCACCACTCAAAGCCTCGGCACCGGTGGCTCTCGAGCCCGGCACAGCAGTGGTGTCCCTGTTGTGCCCTCCAACATCAAGGCGATGCCCCCGG
The DNA here is from genome assembly GCA_028565335.1 of Limnodromus scolopaceus. Lineage (NCBI taxonomy): Eukaryota > Metazoa > Chordata > Aves > Charadriiformes > Scolopacidae > Limnodromus > Limnodromus scolopaceus. The sequence continues at coordinate 15,694,720 of JAOXNO010000003.1, forward strand.
GCACATCCACTGGTCCCCACCTCCCCGCAGTGCCCTGGCACCCAGAGCCAGCTGTGCGTATGTGGCAGCAGAAGACATACAGCTGGGCACAAAACACCCATCCTAGAGGTAAAAAGGACATTTGCCACGAGCTGTCAGAGACTCGGCGTTACATCTTCCAAGGTGACTGGCAGTACGATTGGGTCTGGAAATGGAAAGCAGCAAACAAACGTTCGTATCTATCTATCTGCATGAACTAGTTCCTAAGAAAGGTTCTTGAATTTTATTTTATTTTTTTAAATCCCCAATGAAAGTTTAATTCTGAAGAAGTTATTCTCCGGTTTTATGACCTGCAAAATTACCTCCTTCCACCCGGCACCTCAGGAGAGGTTCACCAGCTGCCCCACGCTGCTCTCCCATCTGACGGGGAGCCGTCTCCCCGCACCGGGGAAGCTCTGTGGGGCTGTAGGTAACTGCGTCCCAGCCCCATCCGCCAGAGGCAGGAGAACACCCCGCGGGACGCCGAGCAGGGGCAAACAACGTGCATTTCTTTTTCCTCCTCTTCCCGCTCAGCCAGGTCAGTTCCGAGCTGACTCCTCACACCAAACAGCTTATTGCTGTTCCAGCAAACTGCCATCCCACAAGAACAATAACGAGCACTCTCTTTGTTATGGTTTCACTTTCAGGGGTTTGTAAAACGACATTTCCACTTACAGCATGTTTGCTTATTGTTTCTGTAGGGATTTTAGCAAGAGTAGGTCAAGAGGATCCACACATAAGCGCTGTGCAGGAAAAGCTGCTTTGAAAGCCGTGAGTCTCTCAGAGTGCCATCGAGCAGGGATGTTAAGAGACATGAAAAATGGTTTAGAAGAACCTGCTGCTGAGATCCTGCTTCCCAAGTCCCTTGAAATCCTCCAAGTTAAAATCAGTTCAAGGCTTCTATTTATTGTTGTTCGGTTTTTGCCACACCTCCTCAGGTTTTTTCAGAACTACCCAAAAAATACAATTACAGTGGCGATGCTGATCTCCAGCTTCATTGCAAGGGGCAACGGTTTTAAATTGGAAGAGGGGAGATTTAGATTAGACACCAGAAAG
>JAOXNO010000003.1:15707917-15723852 GCA_028565335.1 Limnodromus scolopaceus
GGGAGGGGGCTCGGCGGGGAGGGAGTCCCGGGCCGCTCCCGGCCCCGCTCCGGGCTCCTCGGCTGGGTTCGCCCCCGCCGCGCTGCCTGCCGAGCCCGTTCCGTGAACGAGCGCTGCCCGGGCACCGCGCCCGCGGGCCGGGCTCCCCGCGCCCAAACGCCACCTTGGGAGTCTGCCACCGGGAACGGCACCGGCACCGGCACCGGCACGTCCGCCCTGGCCAGAGGCCCGCGGGGTCCCAAACCCCTCAGCCCGGGAGCTCCTGCGGGGCACCGGCGGCGGGTGCGGGGTTGAGGCACGGCAGGGCCGGCGGCCGTGCCCGGGGGTTGGGGGGATGTGCCCCTCGGGGTGAGGCGGGGGCTCTGGGGCCGTCCCTCGGGACCGCGGTGTGCCCCCCTCCCTGGCATCCCCGTCCGCTCGCCCCACGCAGCCCCCTCGCCGCTGCCACCGCACGCCCCAGCCCGTCCCAGCCCCCGAGCGCGGGGCCGCCGCGGGGTCCCCGAGGGGACAGCACCAACAGTCACGGAGGGGGCGGCAGGAGGGGGTCACGGCTGACTCCGAGGCCCTTCAGCTCAGCCCGGAACACCCTCTGAGCAGCGCCGCCTTCTCAAAGCGCCCGGGGAAGGCGGCGGGTCCCACAGCTCGGCCAGCCCCCGCCCGGAGCGACACCCAGGAGTTGGCTTTTGCTCTTCCAGCCGCAGGAGCGGGCCCAGCACGGGGCGCGAAAGGCCGTTTTGAGGAGAGAAACTCCTGTTTCGGGTGATCCTTCCAGAGCATCACCCCGCGGTGCGTCTGCAGGCGTGGAGGTGGTGTTCTCCCTCTGTGAGTCCATCGCTGCACCCGCCCCGGCCCTGGCCCCTTGGTCAATAACCAAAATACTTGTCTTTTGGGAAAATCATGATTGGAGAACACGTGAAGCAGAGGCTGGGCTCTGTAAATGCCCCTCTCTCTGCCCCAGCCTCCCCAAGCCCCACGACACCTCCCCTGCTGCTCTGGAACACCCCCGGGAGCCCCTGCTTTCCAGCACCGTGGCCCCCCCGAGGCCAGCAGCTCGCAGCCACGGCAGCTAAACCAGGGGGGTAAAAGTTGGCAAATCTCTTCTGTGTGGGCCCCAGTTGTGCAGGGGGAGACCCTCGCCAGTGAGCGTGGCACAGACCCCCCTGCCAGCCCCTCACAGACCCGGGGACACGGGGGGGACCAGGGAGCGGGTGGATGGGGGAGAAAACCCCTCTGCAAACTGACGATGTCTCCAGTTCCACCCAGTTTTGAGAGAGGGGCTGCACTTGAATGGATTTGCCATTTTTTGTTAACAACTAGAAGAAGAAAGGGGGAAAAACACCCCGTCCATTGTGGCGGAAGCAGCGATCCCGCTTCAGGCCCTTTCCCAGGGGTTTTCTAGTTGAGTAAGAGCGAGCCGTCGGGAGCCGGTGTCACCCCTTTTGCAGGCACCGAGTGCTCCAAGCAGCACGTAGGGGTCCCTGGGCTGGTGCTGCCGGCACATCCCGCCGCCGGGGAGCCAGCCCCGCTCTATGGTCCCTCTGTCCGGCCCCAGCGACACCCCTCGCTGCCCCACAATGAGCCCTTTTGTTGTGTCCCGTGGAGCGAACCCAGGGAGATTTGATGATTCACAGTTATTCTGCCAGATGACAAAAAATAACCCAAGCCTATTAAACAAATAATTTACCTAGCGCGGGCAGGCCACACAGAAGGGCATTCTGCGTTTCCAGCAGCCAGGCAGAGACGCCGGGAGGAGGGAGACAAAGGAAGCGCTGCCGGGGAAGCGCAGGCTCTGCAGAGCCCGGAGCCTCCGGATGCGGGGCTGAGCAGCCATCGCTCCCCAATGCTGGCCCTGCAGCCATCACTCCCCATCACCGGCCCTGCAGCCATCGCTCCCCCATCGCTCCCTGCAGCCATTGCTCCCCAATGCCAGCCCTGCAGCCATCGCTCCCCGACACCGGCCCTGCAGCCATCGCTCCCCCATCACTGGCCCTGCAGCCATTGCTCCCCAATGCCAGCCCTGCAGCCATTGCTCCCCAACACCGGCCCTGTAGCCATCGCCCCCTGACACCAGCCCTGCAGAGTCTGAGCAGTTTCACAGCGCTGAGAGCGGTGGGCTGGGAGAAAGGAGCCAGCCGGCAGTGTGGCACGTTACACGTTACCCTTTGGTAGGATGGAGAAGAACGAGTCACAACGCCTCGTGCAGGGAGATGGCTGGAAGATGAACTTATCTCCAAAACTGTGCTTAGGTTGGATGAGGGGTTTCTGGTGGTGGGCAACATAACAGCTGGCGTGGGGAAATGGAAGAGAGATCAGAGATCCATTAAGCTCCTATCAGCTGGCATAAAGGAAAACAGAAAAATAACACAGTTTGTACAGAATGGGAAGGTGGCGAGGTGTTTCCATGAGAGGGATTCTGCCCAGAGAATCCGGTGTGTAACAGGCTGAGAGGAGCAGGGGTAGGAGCTGCTCCAGGGTGTTCGGGTGCAGGCAAGAAAACAAGAAAATAGTAGGACATTGTAATTGAAGAAAGGATAAAATGGGAGTGTCTTGGGCATTTTACTGGCCATAATAAATCATGTATCAAACAAAAGGTCCAGGAGATAAACCTCAGTCCGCTACAGAGAACCCACACAATCCTCTCCATTAACGCACCACTCTCTGCACCATTCACACTAAATGTTTATCTGCTGCTCCAAAAGCACGAGTCTGGTAGTAAATCTCACTCTACATAGAAACCCAGTCTTTGGCAGAGCTACTTAGTGGGAAAGAAGAAGAATAGCAAGCATTTCGCAAGCCAAGCGATGGTCCTGCAGCCGGGGGGCTCGGCGGGTCCGACCCCGATGCCCCACGGGGATCCCGGGGCAGGGGCTGCCACCGACGAGCAGAAACCCCACTTTGTGTGACCGGCACAGGCGGCTGCGTTCCCTGCCCGGGAATCTGGGAAGGGGCTGGGATGCCGTGTCCCAGCCTGAGCCTGGGGTCAGCCTCCGGGAAAAAGGCCACCCAGGGCTGGAGAGGGGACGCTGAGGGAAGCTGAGAGGTGCCAGAGGATGGTCCTCCAGGAATGTTAGGTCTCTGGAGAGGGTGCCGTTGGGACATGAAAAGGTCTGTCGTACACAGCTACGGTGTAGCATTTCCCAAAGCAAGGAACATTCACGTAACAACTTCATACTTGTAAAGCCCAGGGATAACAATGTTGTGTTCCTTTGCAGCAAAGCCCAGTCTGGCTGGGACCTTGTAGCTCAGAGCTCACTCTCCGTGGAAAAAAAAAAAAAAGAAACAAAAAAACCCCCAAACAGAAAAAGTTAAGCACGAGGCATTTTATAACAGATTAATCCCAGCAGCAGTTACTTTTCCTTGTAACATTCACAGGTATTAGGAGAGCAAACACCAACATTCTCTAACACCAAGCCTTGTCACAGCACAGGTTTTGGTTTTCTTGCCAGGTCCGTTCAAACGTGTGTTTCTGCCTCTGAGGGCAAAGCGGAGGGTCTGAGGATGTTAAACATCTTCTGTCAGAATAGCCCGCAACACAGCAGTGAAACAGGCAATCAGGGAATGATATAATAGCATCAGGATTTTCTGCTATTCAGATATCACTAAGAATAAAGAAGCAGCCACGTCTGAAGAAAAATAATCCAATCACGAATTAATGATCTTGAATAAATATCAACGTCTAAGATCATTTGAGGAATTTCGACTTAAAACAGCTTTTTAAAAGGAAGGATTACATTATAATTCACTTTGTGACACTTTCAACACAGAATTTTTAAATGACGAATGGGATGGGATGGGATTTAATCATAATAAATACTTCAGGCTTGAGGTATAGAGAAACCAACCGTAACTATGGCAACGTGGTCACTCCAGTAAGGCTAATGCAGATTATTTCCAGGGCAGTAGCCTTGTGTGTGCTCAGGAAGCAGAGGTAATGTTTGCTTAAAGCCATTCCTAAATTAAGGAATATTCTTTAGGCAGAAGCTATCTTGCACTCTTTGTTTCCAGCCTCAGACTGCAAGTGTTTCACGATAGGCTTTGCACAGACACAGCTGCCCTTGGAGAGCAGCAGATCCTGTTTGCAGGAAGATGCTCGCACACGATTGCCCCGAGCCGGGCAGAGCCCCGGTCACACCGACTCTCCGTCCCAGGCGAGACGTTGCTGGAGACGGGCTGGACGGACACGCCGAGCCTCAGCCCGACGGACATGGAGCTCTTTGCTGAACCCCTTCGCGGCGCCGCGCAGCTGCAGCATCCCGACGGTTGCCCTCCCGGAGCCAGGCAGCTCGTGCTGGGGGTCCCCAAATCTGCCTTGGTCTCTCTTCAAAAGGCCGGGTTCCCAAAGCTGTGCCTTGGTTTGATGGAGCTGGGGAAGGGGGACGGCCCTGACCTGTGATGTGCTGCAGGACCCCTCGCAGCCTGTCTGGGAAGTTGCCGTAAACCCCTCTTGGTGATCACAACTATTCCAGTTTTGGCTCAAGAGTCGCCAGGAGACGTGGGCTCTTCCCCAGGCTCCTGTGACCAGTGGCCAACCCCCGAGGGCTGCCGGGCTGGGAGACGCTGCTCAGGCAGGAGAGTGCTCAGCTTCAGCGGGGTCATCGGTGAATAAAATCTATGAAATATGAACTGGGGAACCAGAATCCAGCCCAAACGGCCTGTCTGCTCCATCGCAGGGCACTGGTACACCTGAGCTGCTGGAAGAAGACTGCCAGACACACATTTCCCAATGTAAGAATAAACTGTTTGGAGACATGTAACAGGGAAGCTGTTTGCTCTGCACTACATCACCTTTGGTTTTTTGAGCCTTACAAATTCTCTCCTGCCAGCAAAGTGCTGTTATCTTGTCATTCTAACGCGCAAGAGAACTAGTTCTCCCTCTGTGCCCTTTTACATCCCTGTGCAGTGAAGTGCCATTGGAACCTGGCACTGACAAAGCTGCAGGGATGTGCCCCACCTTGGCACCCGAAATAGCTGCACCCAAAAGTGACTCTCCATTTCCATCTGCCTTAGGTTTTCCCTGAGAGATCTCTGGGAGGCTGCAAGGCTTAAGACATTCTTGAGCTGTCTGAGATGTTCAGATGAAAAACGTGTCACATCTCTGTAGGACGGTGCTGGTCTGGTTCCTTCACTGGATCAGAGCTGGGAAAACAAACCAGGGAGCAGAATGAGGGAAAAGCAGCCCCTTTCTGCCCTCGTTTTGTATTGCAATGGCAGCAGGATTCCCCCGGCTATTTACAATTTGCCTTCACTAATGTCCATGGGCAACAAGTCTATTTTCACTGGGAATTCTTAGCAGAGAGGGCTTCTTTGCCTCTCAAACATTCTGTATGGGAGTATGTAATTTGGGAGCCAATGCATTCCTTTTCAGGTAAAGCATCCCAAAAGTTTCCTTTTTATTTTTATCCTATTTGGGCTTCCAACAGCTCAGTTGTAAGTAGAAGGATATCTGCAAAAAACACAAGTGGAGTATCTTCAAAGACATTAATATTCAGAGATGAAAAGGAGCGCTCTAAAAATATGAGCCCATCTGGATACTGGTCTTTTTCGCTGTTACCATTTTTAAGCCTTTGCAGTAAGGGTAGACTTTAGCATTACGCTGGTCAATAATTCAAGTCACTGTAAGAAATGGGAATATTTACTTGTGACTAAAAGCCTGAGGTATTATGATAAACAGCTCGACAACAGCAGTTCTTCCCAGTGGCTACAATTCTCCCATAGAAGCCATTTGAGTCACCATCTCCTCAGAATCCCGGGTGACTGTGCCAGGCCAAAGCTGCTCCGCACGTTGCTCCAGTGGCTGCGACAGGTCTCTTGTGAACACTTCCCTGCCACAGCCCCGTTACCTCCTGACTCCTGGGGGAGACAGCCAGGACCATGCTGTGGGAGCCACCCTGTGGTTTCCCGGATGGGATGGGATGGGAAGGGATGGTCTCGCTGCTCTCGGTGAGATAATAATTGTCTAAATGATAACAAATTGTTTTGTGTTTCTCAAAGGGTAACACTGATCTCAGAGATAACAGTCCCAGCTGTCCCTCCAGGAGGTGAGGCTGCCCAGGTTCTTTGGGAAGGACATCACCCACACAACGATGCCCTTTGCATGTGAATATCCAAGGTGTGAAATCCAAGAAGCTGTTTAAGTCCTGCCCATAGGACGGGTGGGGTCCTTCACCCTGTACTACTTAAACCCACAGAGAAGTGCTTTTGCACATCACCATTCAGGGAAAAGGCACAGGAACCTTGTTTCTGGTTCACTCCGTTGCTCCACTTCCTTAGGTTTAATCTTCTACCAAAACCCCGGAGGCCCAGGCTCCTGCTTAGGGTGGTCCCCCCCAACACACACGGCTGAAGCTGAAGCTGCCAGAGCTATTTGTTCTCCCACTAATTACAAGTAATGCTAAATATGTCATGTTTCGTATGCAACAGCCAACCCCCCTCCCCGTATGTTCCTCTCTGTTTCCTCTGCCCCCATCCTCTCGCCCTCGGGCGAGGATCCCCCCACCCTGCAGCCAGGGTTGGGGCTCTGAAGGTGACTGTCCCACCAAAGCCCCCCTGGGTCATTTGTCCAGCCGGGTTCTACCCCAACAGGGGGATTCTGCATGTGCAGGAGTGACCCCCGGGACGCGGACCCAGTGGCCACCTCAAGGTCTGCCCTCCTGGGAGCAGAGCAGTGGGGTGGGGGAACGGGAGCTGAAACGCAGCTCTGCTTCAAAAACAGTGTTAACATTCATAAATTCAAACGACCCCTGTTGCAGCAATTCAGATTGCACATTTCTGCGCTGTGCCACTGGCACACACTGAACTTTGCCAAAACTGAACTTGCCAAGAACTGTTTGTTTCTTTTTAAAGAATATTAAGGCTTTGGGGATTATGGTACAGAATATGAGTTGTGGCTTTAAATACATAATGTCCACTTGCAAAAGAAATAAAGCCAAGAAACCTGGTGTTTATAATCACCCACTGGATTTAAATAAGTTAATTTCATTTAATTGGTTTCTAAGGGGAAGGAGGAAAAAGCAACGCAGGAATTCTTGTCAGAGGAAGGCATGATTTCTATCTGAAATCTAACACAATTAGCCGAGGAGGATTCAGTTACTGAAGGCAAAAAAGGAGGCAAATCAAGAGTCAATTGAGTTGCTGCAAAATTTAATATCTTGCTGTCATCTTTGTTCGTAGCAGAGAGTTGCTGTAGCAACAGGCCAAAAAAAGAACTTGCTCTGGAGGAGGGGCTTGCTGCTCTTTTAACAACGTCTCTTTATCATCCCCGAGTTACTGGTTACGGGATCAATGGCACCCAGCGGTGTCGATGGCTGCGGGTACAGGGCCAGACCCCGCGGATGTGAAGCCCGTCACACGCAGAGCTGTGTTTTCAGCTCCTCGCTGTGGCTTGTACGGTGGCAATTTTTCTCTTGTAGGATGGAGCCCATTTCTGTCACACGCAAGATGCGGCTCTTCCTCCGTCCCCTGGCACCCCCCATGGCTCTGTGCCGGAGCAGGGCTGCTGTGGCTGCGCACCCTGCCCACAGCAAACAGCTTCTCCTGCCGGGGGCAGCCCGCTGCGTGGGCTCCGGACGAACCAAAGAAGCCCCAGCGTGTCCGAGGCTGCGGGCACCGAGTTGCCTTCCAGCTTTGGGGTCACTGCTATTTGTTGTCTGCAATTAATGCAGTCACATGCGGTCTCCGTTTCTCCATCTGCAGCACGAAACCCACTGCTGGCCCTTTTAGACACTTTGGGATCCAGAACTCGCATGTGATGGCCAAAGCCTGGACCTGCTTCGGTCACACACATGGCACACCACTGCACACCCACCTGGCGTCACGCTTGATTTTATTTGCCAACAACACGCAGAAACAGGGGTTTCTGCACAGAAAACCTGCCCCCTGCACAGCCCACGCCTCGTCGGCGTTTCCAGCAGCAGCCTCCATCGTTTGGCAGCAGCGAGGGGCTCCGGGCAGGAGGAGTGGGCAGGTGGGCAGGGGACCCACTGGGACGGAACTGGGGCCCACTGGGATGGAACCAGGGGTCTGGTCTGGGGCACCAAGGTCTTGGGCATGGCCCAATTTCCTTGTCCATAGATGGAGTTCACATTCCTGCTTTCTTGTGGGGGCTCTGTTGATGCAAAGCTTGTGTGCAGGCTGGGTACCGCTCTGTCCTGCCCGCCTTAACGAGCACCAGCGACCTGCTGCAGAGATTCAGCCTATTTTTATTTTTTTTTAAACTTTCACCCTGTTTCTCCTTGCTCCAGCACCCGTACCCGTCCCAAGCAGTGCTGTGGGGTAGCAGGTCCTGGTGTCAGGAGCGGGGGGATGCCAGCATCCACCGGGGCCTCTCGCCAGGGCACCCAGCACGCCCCAGCTGACCGCAGTCGGCCGTCAGCTCGCCATGGCACGCCAGCCGCACTGAAGCCAGCCCAGGCTGTGTCACCCGCTGTCCCCAGGGCCACAGCACCCCGCCTGCCCGCGAGGCTGTTGGAGCCACGGCTGTAGCCCTCCATCACCCTGCTTCCCATTTCTTGCTGATTTACTCAGGTCTGTGGGACCTGCGGCAGATGACGGGCAAGTAACTGTGGCCGGAGGCAGGGGCTGAGGAGGAGGGACCCCCCCGTTGTCACACACAGACCCCCCCAGCCCCTCGCCTCTTTGTTGGGCGGCCAGCGGTGGCAGCCTCTGCCCGCTCCCACCTCGCCGGGGGCTTCCAGCGGGAGAGGGGAGAGGAGAAAAGGAAAAGCCTGGGAAACTGAGCCCGCTCTGTGCTGCGGCACAAAGCGCTATTGTTCGGGGGGCCGGGAGATGCATTTTAGTAGGGCAGGCTGTCCCCGGCCCCGCGCGGCCCCGACGCCACACACAAGCCCAGGGGAAGCTGCGTGCGGGGCCTTCTGTCCGCCCTGACAGCGATTGATGAAGGAAAGGGGGCCAAGTGGAAAACACGCCTTTCAGGGAGAATTTAGCCCTCTCATTAGAGCTGAATGCAGCTGGGCAAAGGGGCCTTCTCCTGGAGAAGCCCCGGGCTCCAGCCACATTCACAACTTCATTGTAAATTCCAGCACGACAGTGTAATTTCCTGAAACAGAGTGGAAAGTTTTGGGTTTTTTTTTTTTAAGCACCCCTTCTCAGTAACACAGGCCCGAGGAGAAAGCTTTTCCTCTCCTCTCCTCTCCCATGGCCGTGCAGCTCTCCAGACCTGCACAGGGAGGGGAGGAAAGCAGCCAGTGCTTTTCTTTCTTTTGAGAAAGAGTGATCACAGAGGATCTTGCTCACCTGCTTAATTACTATTACAATAATTGTATCCCTTAAAACAGAGGAGATCATGCTCTTGTTATGGTTTTGGTCCTGCTTAGGGCAGTGAGAAGCATTGCTAAAGAGGAAAACCCGAGAAAGAGAAGTGCAGCAAAGAGAAGAAAGAGATCAAAATGAGAAATTTCAGTGTTATTGCCACCTAAACACCGTAACGGGTTGGGTAAACACACTTGCATTGACACAACTAATCCCACAAGGTTCACACAACTCTCTCACCTCTCCTCGGTCTGAGCCCTCCCCAAACTGCCCACAAATCATTTCCCCAGACTTTTTTCATCTGAGCATCTCAAATAGCTCCCATCTCGCTTCCCCCACCCTGTATCCCCCATCGCACATCCCACATCCCACATCCCCCCATCCTTGTGACCGGGGCCCCACACGGGCTGGACGCAGCTGGAGGTGCCCACCGAAGGGCTTGTAGACCCTTCCCAACACTCGCCAGTCGTGCTAACGGGACACAGCCACAGCTTTCCTGCCCCAGCCCCGCTACCTCTGGCTCCATCCCAGGCAGGGCTTGCAGCCTGGGCCGATGTCTCTGCAGGTGAAGGGTGTCCCGTGCAGTCCCCCTGCCCGTCACCGACACACACAGACCCGATAGCCCGGCCTGAGTGCTGCTGTGGCCCCAAGAGACAGAAGGTTTGATTACGATACCTGAGGTCCCGCTCCCGTACCCGCAGCCCACCTCGGGGAATGAGGTTTTTTAAGGAACTGGGGCACGGAGAAATGGGCTCAGTGTATTATTCGTGACTCCTTCGCCCCATGGATTATCTGCCACTGGGCACATGCAAGAAAACACTAACACTTCCAATTACAAGTTGATTCCCAAGTGCTTGGCTTCAGTATTAATTTAACAGGCAGGGATTTTCTGATTTCCTCCACCAACTCAGTTGAATGCAAAGTAGCTTAGGATAATCACAGCTATGTGAGCTGAAGGGCAGCGTGAAGAAGGAAACAGCCTGCGTGCTCAAGGGCTGCCTCTCCGGGGTTTTGCTGCAAAGACAGACAGAAAACCGATCAGTCTGCACCACCGCAACACGCTGCCCCTAGCCAGCTTTGCTTCCTTGGACATTCCCTTTGCTAAGGCCCAAATTACACCCAGACTTGCTTTGTAAGGTAAGGCCAGCCCTTGGTACAAGGCAGGAAACGGTGCATCTGCTTCTGTATTTTCACATGCTCAAAAAAGGAGAACGCTGGAAATTGTTATTGTTATCAGTGAGGTTACAGAAGGTAACTGCCTGCCTGCTCCAAACCTGTCAGCCCAGGCCCCGCTCACGGGGTGAACCAGGAGGGCCCCGATCCGTGCAGCCGCGGCACAGCGTGCACAAGCACATCCTGGTGCGAGAGGAGTGACGCGGGGCACACCAGAGCCTTCACTCTGCGTCTCACTCTGAGCTCCCACCCAGCGCCCGTTTAACACGTTTTGCAGATCCTTCCACTTGGCCACGACTGCCCCCCTGGAGCCAGCCCAGCCCGACACTAACACACTGGCACCTTCACATCCCAAAGGGGCCACCGGGAGCGGCGACAGTGGGCCAGTCCGGCCAGTCTGTGCGAGCCCTGGGAGAACCTGGCCATTTCCCATCCAGCTCCCTGCCGCTGGCTCAGCAGCTGGAAAGCCAGATGGGAAAATCCCCGAGGATGTGGGCGAGAGGAGCAGTGGGTGGAAGCGCCGGCACCCGTGGCCAGCACCAGGCTGGGTACTGCCCGCTCACGGGAACCGCAGCCGGGGGACCACAAAGACAAGCCCATTCAGGGCACCATCGGAGCCTGGATCAAAAGCCACTGAAATCCATAGATCATCTCCCACAGAGTTCAGTTGGCTTTGGGTCACTTTCAGACGCATTTGGAGGAGGGCGTTTGAGAATGGAACACACTCCTGCAGCCCAGGAGTACTGGATGTGGCCGAGGACAAGCTGGGCTCCTCTCCAGCGTGCACGGGACACAGGTACTGCTGGTGTCCCTCCCCGTCACCAGCCACGGCCTCTGCAGCAACCAGCGCTGCCTGCTGCCGCGGCAAAGCTGCACCACCGGCTCGGGGGGCTGAGAAACACAGGGGGTTCCCCTGTCCTAACAGAGCTGCTGCTTTGGGGGTAGAGCAGCTGGTCCCCCCCCTTTAAGCAGAGTCAGGGATAACCCACAGCCAGGTCTGCCCGTCTCCTGGAGGCACAGCCCCACTGATGGACAGCCTCAGCCCCACGGCGTCCTGCGGATAGAGATGTACCTTCCCATCGCGAAGAAAAGCTGTTTACTGTAGCAGCATCCATCAGACTCCCCTGGAACAGCTGAAGCAACATAAGCACTTTGCTAATACCTGCTCTATCAGCAGGCCTGGAATGTGCCAGCAGCCCTTCCTGGCTCTGCAGAAGGGCCTGGGCAGATGTCCCCAGCAATAAGGTGTCACCGTGCCTGGGCCATGTGCTGCCACCCTCTGAGGAGGGTCCCCAGCCCCTCTCCCAGCTGTGAGGACAGGGATGCTCCTCGCACTGGGGTGTAAAGCCCAGCACCTTCACACACAGAGCCCTGGGGCTCTGCACAGACTGAGGGCTAGCAGACCCCGCGCTGCTCACCACCACGGGGACACCGCTCCTGCCACGGGGACACTGCTTCTGCCATGGGGACACTGCTCCTGCCACAGGGATATTGCTCCTGCCATGGGGACACTGCTTCTGCCACGGGGATGGGAAAGGGGAAGAAAGGGAGGAGCATTTTGAACCACCCCGGTAACTATCTGCAGGCACATCTGCCTCGGCGCGGGCTGTGCTCTCCCCAGTTGTGCCCGCAGAACGCAGGGTGACCCCAGCAGGGACAGGACCTGCTTTTATGCCTTGTTTCTAAAGCTCTGGTTTCTTCCCTCCATTCACAGCGTCGCTGTGCCTTGGGTTTGGAAATTTGTGTGCGTAGTGAATCTAATTTGATTTTTATCACTGTTGTCTCCCTCTTTCTCCCCTGCACACTACATTAGGCCTTTGTTCAATGCAGTTAAAGGCAGATTTGCTGTGTGATGAGATGCTGCCTAGCAGTGGCTGGCAGAGCTTCAGAGCAGAGACAAGTGTCACACAATAGATGCTCCATTGATAAGCTGTGGAGGCTTTCACGACAGGGAGACCCAGGATAGCGGGGATTTTCAACAGTAGTGGTAGAACCAAAGGTATTTGGGCAGGTTCTTCTGGCTGGAGAGCTGCACCGTGCTCACCAGAGCTGCGGCAACGCCGTGGGACGGAGTCCGGAGGCTGGGAGAGCTCTGGGAGGAATCGCAGCCCCGCTGTCGTTCAGCTACACCCTCATGTTTGGTTCCTCCTTTCCCTTTTTTCAAACTCCCCATGTGTTGACGGGCTGTGAAACACGAGGGTGGGCAGAGAAACAGCTCGCTGAGGGTCCTTGTGCTCCCAGCCCCAGAGGGGTTTGCCCCAGCAGAGCTCTGCCACGCACAGACGGGGCCCGTCCCTCCTGTGATGCCACTTGATGGGCGCGCGTGAATCCCTCCTTTTAGACAAGCCCGGGAATGTCCCAGCATGTTCTAACTATAGCCACAACTGCTTTCCAGAGAAAAAGCTGTGCTAATTTGTGTTGGCACTGATTTGGCATGAGTTTCTCATGTGCCAATCACTGTGATATATTTCCTTTTCCCACCCTCCCCCTAATCACTGCAGCAAGAAAAATCTGGTTTATAGTGACAGTGGCATATCCATTAGCTATTATTTAAATATATACAGATTCACAGATGCTTAAATGGACTTAGATTCAAATGCCTTGAGGAGGAAAAGAGGACAAAAGGTATTTTGTCACAAGATAACAAAAAGTATGTGGTATAAGAAAAGAGAAGATACTGGTTAAACAATACCAGATTATTTTTTTTTTTTAAATACTGTGAGGGCTAAACCTACCAAAATGTGCCGTGACTTTTAAATTCACACGAGTTAAAGGACCTCTGACCTGGAAAGCTGCAGGGTAGGGACGCCAGCAGCAGCGTTCCCAGGGCACAGGAGACCTCCCAGGACTACACCGCTCCAAGAAGGAAACCCCCATCCACTGAGGGCTCTCCAAAAGCACAGCCCAGGAGTGAAGGCGCTGACCTCTGAAAGTCAAGGGCAAAAGCTCGAGCTGGCTCTCTCCAAAGGCACAGCGGACACGCAGCCTACATATTTTGGGTTTTGACTTCTCAAACAGCCAGATGGGCTTTTTTATTCATTTCACTACTAGAAACTACAGCAGCGACCTTGACTGCCTGCACCGGGTTTAAGGACATCCTGTTGCAGTGGAATTTCACAGCACTGCAGAGGTGTGATGCCCAGTCGCTCTCACTGTAAAAACATCTCTGGTAAGGACATAACCCTGCGTCATGGGGCGACGGTTCCAAAGCCCTGGCATGTCAGGGGTGTGCGCTGGATGCAGCAGCTCCAAACTCCGAGGAGTGGAGTAAAACACATGTGTAAACCAGGAATCCTCCAGTGCTCTGCCAGCTGTCCGTATGCCCAGAATCGGGGCAAAATGTTGCCGTCAGACCTAACTGGCAACCTCTACAGCAACACAAACCACAATACAGCCTGCTCGCTTGCAGGGATCCAAGGCCGTCATTTGTATGAGGCTGCATTTTGGGGGAGATTTTAACTTAAAATAAAGGCTGGAGTGAAAAGAGAAGAGCTCTTTCTATTTTTTTTTAATTTAGAATCCTTCTAAGAGGCATTTAGCTCCTGAGAAAGAGATAATCCTGGTATTCCTGTCCTGCCAAAATGAAAATCAGAACAGACAGGATGATGTGAGAGGAAACACAGGCACAAAACTCCCTAGAAATCACCCAGCAGGTCGGCAGCAGAGCCCAAAACTGGTCCCCGACACCCTGCTCCTCGGTCCCCGCCACCCGCTTCAGGCTGCCCGGGGCTGGGGCACAGCTCGGCGGTCAGCGATAACACATTAACCTTTCGTTTCAGTTTTTAATTATGTTCCTCAAAGCTGCAGAGAAAAATCCTGAAAAATATAATCCAAGAGCACAGCAAAGGCTCAAATGTCAAAGACGAGCAATATCCCGAGCTGCTCTTGTTTTAATTGTAATTTTGTTATTCTACAGGAAGCATCATGGTTTCCAAGGACTAACAGCTCACAACTCGTGACTTTCTAACGCTTTCAGTCTGACTTTCTATATGACACATCAAATGGCAACCGAGTTGTACATAAAAGCCCACACTTCATTCTTGTCACAAGATGCTGATTTACCTGCACTCAGGATATTATTTTTTCCATCCTCTCTCACACTCACTCACTCTCTCTGTCTCAAATAACTCAAAAAGAGCTACTTCTGTAGCTCTTTTCATGTCACAACCTGAAGGACCTATTCAACCCCACCTTTGTTCTTTACACACAAGTTTCCCGTTCCCGGGCAGCACGATCCGAGCTACGCGGGGTCTCACAGCATCCTCGTGGCCACGTAAGCAGCCCCCTCTGCAGCCACTGAACGGCACCACCAACCCCCCCAGCTGATATTTGCTCATCTGCTCATTCCCTTTCCACTTAAAAGTATGTGTGGAACAGGGTGGTTTCACAGAGGTTTTGTCTGGGATTTCGGTCAGTTTTTTTTCCCCAGGCAGATATGCAGATTGCCCAGAAATGTTTACAGAAACAGACTAAAAGTTGTCTCCAGCTGAACAGCTCCTTCCCCTCCTACTGGACTGCGTGAAACAGCGCTGAGAGATGCAGTCCTTTCTCAGTCCCCATCCTGGCCGCTGCCGTCTCTCGTTCCTGCAAGCCTTGGCATCCTTCCCACGTCCCCTCTCGCTCCTGCTCTAGGTTCTTCCCAGAGCTGTTTCATTGCCAGCTCTTGGCATCTAGCCCTTGGCATGCACTTAAGAGGAGGAAATTGAGCTGACACCAGCCCCAGAGCCCGCTGCAGCCTCACAGAGAATATGCTGTATGAGCACAGACCGGGCCAGAGCGGAGAGAGCACTATTTCCTGAGAAAATCACCCAGCAATGTCACTCGTTTCATAACCAGCAAACTTGAGCCAGGCCATAAAAGAGCCGCATGCAAAACACTGCAGCTCTTCCACTGCAAATGTTTTAAAAGAGCTCCACAAACTCTGCACCAACACTACAAGATTTTTGCTCTAACACATCCTGCATAAACTGAAATACCACTAATCCCCCCTCGGCTGGCTGTGTAAGTGTGGTGCGGGTCTGAACCCGGGGGCAGAGCTGTGGCTCCCTGTCCCCTCAGCAGTCGGTCCCTTCTCAGCCAAACCAGCCCCAGTTCACAGAGGAGCCAGGTTAAAAATGAAGACCCAGGTCAGCAGAAACAGCAACTGACACCTCCACACCCTCCTGCAATACAAAAGAACAGGGGAATCACTGGACAAGGAATGCCACAGATCCGGGAAGAGAAATCCACCTTCCTAAAGTTCACCTTCAGGAACAGACTGATCCCACAAAATAACGCACAACTGACTGATCAACACCTCTCACCCCCATCCGACCTGCTGTAGCCTAACACCGCAGGTCTTTTCACTGCAGCCTTCACTGAAATGCAGGGAAGTCGGTCCCCTGGGACCCGTATCACACATACATTAAATAAAAGATACACAACACATCACAGGTATATCTTGCCACCAAGGCAAACCGCAAAGGCAACGAACACACGTGGGTCACGGGTGTAAC
>JAOXNO010000003.1:15730628-15748011 GCA_028565335.1 Limnodromus scolopaceus
TATATTGAATGTGACATCCATGGTATGAAATAATCCTGTTGGCCAGCCTGGGTCAAGTGCCCAGGCCTTGCTCCTCCCCATCCCTGCACCTGGCAAGGCTCGAAAACGCTAAGACCTTGAATCCCACAGAGCCTGGCTGGCTATAGAGTAAATATTTTCACAAGTTCAGACACTAGAGTCTTCTAAAAGTGCAGTTTTCCCCAGCATTAGAAGAAAAGTTAGTCCTGTGTCTCTCAACCCAGGACACTGCCCCAGGGACATGGTGTGTGACTTCTCTGCTCACGCTGCAGCCCAGGAGCAGTGTGGCCACCTCCCCTGACCCTGCCACACCAACAGCCTCGGGGACGATGCCCTGGCGAGGCTGCTCACCCTGGGGTGACACGGCGCTGGGGCGGGCGAAGCAAAGGGGCACCTTTTGGAGGCAGGGGAGGGGGCTGAGGGCACGGCTGGGGCAGCGCATCCCACCAGCAGCCCCCCAGCGACACAGAGCAGAGCGACTCGGGGTGCCCAGGCAGAGCTTGGGGAGGTAGAGGAGCACCTCCAGAGTTAAGTCCAGGGCTCTGGCACAGAAAGCAAGGACCATCCAACCTCCAACCATCCCCCGGCTCAGCTGTCGGTCAGGAAACGCAGACACACAGCATTTCTCCCAAACCACAGGGGGAGTACTGGACGAAGGGACAGAGCGTATCCTCAACAAGTTCACTGATGATGCCAAACTGGGAGGACTGGCTGACACTCCAGAGGGCTGTGCTGCCATCCAGTGTGACCTGGCCAGGCTGGAGAGCTGGGTAGAGAAGAACCTAATTAGGTTCAACAAGGGCAAGCGTAGAGTCCTGCTCCCTGGGAGGAAGAACCCCAGGCACCAATGCAGGTTAGGGGTGGACCTGCTGGAAAGCACTTCTGAGAAGGATCTGGGGGTCCTGGTGGATGGCAGACTCTCCATGAGCCAGCAATGTGCCCTTGTGGCCAAGAGGGCCAATGGGATCCTGGGCTGCGTAGGGAAGAGTGTGGCCAGTAGGTCAAGGGAGGTCATTCTCCCCCTCTGCTCTGCACTGGTGAGGCCACAACTGGAATACTGCCTCCAGTTCTGGGCTCCCCAGTTCAAGAGGGACAGGGAACTACTGGAGAGAGTCCAACGTAGGGCAACAAAGATGATTACAGGATTGGAGCACCTCCCTTGCGAGGAAAGGCTCAAAGAGCTGGGGCTCTTTAGCCTCGAGAAGAGAAGACTGAGGGGAGACCTCATCTATGTTTACAAGTTTCCAAAGGGTGGGTTGAAGGATGTTGGAGCCGGACTCTTTTCAGTGGTTTCCAGCGAAAGGATGAGGTGGAATGGGCATAAGCTGGAACATGGGAAGTTCCACTCAAATATGAGGAAAAACTTCTTTACAGTGAGGGTGGCAGAGCCCTGGAACAGGCTGCCCAGGGAGGGTGTGGAGTCCCCTTCTCCGGAGATTTTCAAGACCCTCCTGGATGCCATCCTGAGTGATGTGCTCTGGGCAACCCTGCTTTAGCAGGGGAGTTGGACCAGAGGATCTCTAGAGGTCCCTTCCAACTCTGTCTAATCCGTGAATCCGTATTATGTCCAGGAACATTTGGGTGGGGAATTTTTTCCAAAACTGTTAATTTCTCTTCTACAAACCCACAGCAGTGTCCCCTGGGAGAGCCCAACAGCCCGGCTCCACTGCCTTCGCTGCATGGGCACGGCCTTGGAGAGGCAGATCCATCCTTCATCACTCAGAGGAACCTTCAGGGCCAGCATTTTCCCAGAGTGGGGATGGCAGGATGGCCGGGCACAAGGGCTGCAGCTCCTCGGAGGCTCGGGCACAAGGGCTGCAGCTCCTCGGAGGCTGTGTGGCTCCTTGGAGGCTGCGTGGCTCCTCAGTGGCCCCCAGCACCAGACAGGAGCCTCAGCACAGCACCGTTGATGGCCTGGGCAACCACAGCATCAAACAGGCAGAACGCTGTACCCTCGCAGAGCTGCCAAAAGGCAGAGAGGAGCTGGCAGTAACGCTGGAGGAAAGATGGAGCTCTAAAGGTTTAAGTTTAGCAAAATTGCTTTTATTAGAGGGCAGAAGAGGCAGGCGGTAAAATTCAAACCAAAAAGTTTCCATGGCGTTTATTGTTCTCACTTCCCACTACAGCTATGGTGAGACCAACTGATAGTATTTTGCCTTTAAACTTCATAAAAGAGTTAAATGGATTTCAGCCTCAGAAATGTACAAATCCTGTGATTGTGCATTCATTAAAACAGCCAGAAGCTGTGGCTGGAACAGCGGTAACTTGGACAAGCAGATCTCCATTTTAGATTCTCCTTATTACAATTCCCTTTCAGTTAAACAACTTTCTTAAAGTAGCAGAGAGAAAGCAGAAGATTTGCTGCCTTTAAATTACGCTTTGGTCGGCGGTAATGGCCTCCTCCTGCAGCCCTTCTCTTGTGTGTGGTCTCCTTGATCAAGCTGCGTTACTGGAACCACGTGAGGGCCGCCTGCTCGGCCTGAAATGCTGACTGAAGCTGAAACACACGTGAGAAACCCCCAGCCGCTGGAAGGATCCGAAAAGTCCTTCTGACTCGGGCCTCTCAGCAGGAGGCAACTCGTTATTACAGACACGTACTCCCACGCACGGAAACGACGATCAGCTCAATCAGCTCACCGGCAATGGCCAGATCATGTTTTGGTCGGAGCAGAGGCAGCGTGCGGAGAGTCTGTTCCCCTGGCCATGTCTCTGTCCGTTCAGAAAAATGCAAAAGCTGCCAATATCCAGGGTCTGCATGGGCTGAGCCACCGAGCCCGGCCCTTGGGGCTGGATCTCCGATGGTGGCCCCGTGGCCATGCTCCGAGCCCCAGCACCTTCCCCTCCGCACCAGCCCCGCTGCCGCCCCGTGCACCCTCACACGCAGGCAGCCAGGACCTGGCTGCAGGTCCAGCAGGGCATAAACCCTCAGGAGACTCCAACAATCTCCTGAGGAAAGAACCAGGACATTCCCAGAGCATTCAGTAAGTGCTGGGTGCTGTGGACAGTGCTACAGCCAGCATTTCCCCATCTGCAGGAACACACCAGGCTCAAATACTACTTTTTTCCCAGCCGGCTGTGCTGGTCGCATGGGGAGGTTTTGACTGATGGTGGAAGGATGTGACCACCCAACAAAACCAGGAGCTGCTCCTCTTAGCAGCCACCTGATGGTGCTTTGCTGCTCCCATTAAAAACTCC
Source organism: Limnodromus scolopaceus (assembly GCA_028565335.1). NCBI lineage: Eukaryota > Metazoa > Chordata > Aves > Charadriiformes > Scolopacidae > Limnodromus > Limnodromus scolopaceus. Next base: position 15,733,842 of record JAOXNO010000003.1, read on the forward strand.
GAAGGAGACAAACTTCTATCGTTAATGGAAAACATTTCACAAATACAGGCAAACGCTGGCAGCGGCACGGCAGCTCCACTGCAGTAATTCAATAACCTCCTCTGCTGACAACAGCGGAGCCTGGGTATGGTTTATGGTAATTTATGCAGAGGAACTTCCATTCTGCATCATCGCATCCAGGGAAGCCATCACAGCTGGTGTCCAGTGGGGGCAGGACCGGCTGAACGTTGCACAAACCTGCTCTGGCTTTGGAAGGACGGTGTAGAAATGACCCTGTTTGCTCAAAGATCCTCTCACAGGGTGTCCTATCCCAAGAAACAAACACGTTTGTGTACACTGCTCCTTCCACCTTTCTCTTCTCCAAGGAAAGCGAGCCCAGGTACAAAGACAGAAAATCTTAAAAACACATTGCGGTTTTGTTTCCAGAGCTGTTACAAGTAAGTTTAAGGATTATCAGTTTTCTGACCTTTAAAGCTCACGCAGGCTCAGCAGGCACTTTGACAAATCCCCATGTTCTGGGTGTCAAAGCGGATTCAGGACCATGAAGCTGTATCCCCAACTGGAAGAGCAAGAACTACTGAACTGTGCAACCTCTTCCCTGCCCCACACAGGCGACTGGGACAGCACAAAAGACTGTATCCCATTAGACCTGTCTGACTGGTTTGCAGCTCACACCACTGGCTATCTATCCACGCTTCATTCAGCATTACCAGCACCATTTCAGGTTAAAATCCCATGAAAAATTTTGAATTGTAAAGTACTTTGTCTTCTTTTTTATTGATGTGTGTGTAAGAATCTTCTCTTCACTCTTCACATCTCAAAGTAAACTCGAACTGTCAGTTAGGAAGTAGACACCTGCAGGTGAAAAGGTTATCTGAGCAAATCCCAGTACTTAACCCTCACTTCTGTAGTAAATCCACGGCAACTTTCTCTGCAGCAGTGAAGGACCGCAGAGGAGGGAGTAAAACCAGTACCAAAAAGCACTCAGCAAGAGTGACATTTGAAGAGGAAGTGGTAAAGCTGTCGCCCAAAGTCCCCTGAAAGCAGTACTTTCTTGAAGAGGTTACAGAAGTAAAGAGCCTGTCACCCTCAGGAGCATTTTTTGTACTGGAAAACTTTCTATATTGCTCATAACATTTTTTCACTTCTCAATGCATACATTTAAATACAAAACTAGGTGCCCAGCAAGTTTGCTATGACTCCAGAGGGGATCAGAGCAACAAAGAATATAGAGATATAGATATATATATAGATATACAGCACATAGATCAGCACTGTTCAGGCAGCATGTTTCTACAGGTAATTGGCAATGCACGCACACCATGGCAGAGCGACCACTGGAAGTCCTCCAGAGATGTGCCTTACCAGTGATTGAAGTGCTGGGAGGGAAGAAGTGACAGGAGGTTTAAAAGAGGATTCAAGTCCCTAACCTAAGACAGTCTCTCCGGACACCCCAGAAGCAACAATCAGAGCAAAAATTGATCCAAAGGTCAGAAAATCATGGTGCCAGGCCTTCTTATGGAGCCTTCCTGCTGTCATTTACAAAGAGGTGTTTCATCACCGTATTTGAGTGAACTCTTCTGCGAGTCCCGAGGTCTCCTTTCTAGGTGAGCAGTTCCCACCAAAGGAAGCTACTCATCTGCAGCCCTGGCCATCCCTGGTGGGAGATCAGCACCAGGAGCACTGCCTCCAGGAGGCTGCCATAACTCTCCACCTGCACCAGAACTACCAGAGAAATCAAACGAGACAAAATCCCTTGTTGGAGGCTTGTCCACTGATGAAATCCTCCTCATAAAGAGAATGCAACTTAAGATTGATCAGAAAGAACACAGCTGGGACGATCTGAAGTGGTTCAAGCAAGGAAACTGGAAAAGGCACAACTCCAGGGTCCTCTTCTCAGCCCTGTCGTTGATATGTTGTATGAAATGTTGTACTAGAAACATTTGTGGATGTGAAGCAATAATCGAGTTTTACCTCACGTTCAAACTTGTAATCTGATGAGCTGAAGGAGCTGGAAGAAAGCAGCTCTGCCACGTGTCAGGGCCTGGCGATATATTCATATGGGGAAGGAGAACAAACATTCTGCTGTATCAGATGTTCCTCTGTATAAAGGATCCAATTTACCAGGGCCAGTAACCTGATCCAGTATCAGGAATTCTGCAGTCTTAATCCAGGGGGTGGCTTTTCTGGCTCAAACATTCTCCTTTTTATATAAAATCACTCCTCAAGGAGACAACTTGGCCTCTCCCCAGGAAGACACAAGAAAGAACTCTGCTCCAAAGCTCTGGAAAGTAACATCAGGCGCACACTGTATTTAACAGACCTATAAAATCCTGGGTCCTTGTAAAAAAGCAGCAAGAATAATTAATCATGGGAGCAGTTTAACTTGCACACAAATGATTCTTTACCAGCTGATGGGTTTATGTAAAGGTCATTTAAGCTATAGGCAAACAGAAGATACAGGCTGGATGCAGGAATTAGAGTGAAGCTTCATGCAACACACCTGACCAGAAGTCACAAAAATAGCTCCATCCTTAAAACTGAAGTTCAAAGAATTTTACTTTGTTTTTAACGTAGTATGCCAGACCCACACAGTTGTAAAACACATCAACATCTCATCTCAGTAGTGAAGGCACTTGATTTTTGCCTAAGAGATCCCACACAGTTCTCATTTTCAGTGTCACTAAGGATCCCAATAACAACAAACAGCTAAGGGATCTACTCTGTCAGAGTCCAAACTGGAAGAACCTATTCCCTTCCATCCACGCCTTGAACTGTCCTTCCAGCCCCAGGCTGAGTCAAAGCCTTCTGCCCAGCTGGCTCAGAGAGCCCCAGTGGGGCAGCGTGATGAGGACCTGTGCCAGCTTCTGACGTCAGCAATGGACCAGTGTAGGTGTTGCTTTGATACAACTAGCTAATTAATAGCTTCAAGCTGTTAAAACATAAATATATATTTTAAAAAGCACCCTCTGGAGCCAGGAGACAGCCCTTTGAAACATCACGTATGGCTTCATGAGAACAAATTTGAAGGCACAGATGATCTATTCTGCGATTCTGAAAATTATCTCTCTGAGGCCAATGGTTACAAGTCCTCAGAGATGGATTTGTAAAATCAAACAAATCGAACTGAAAATCGCTGAAAATCAAACTCACCTTCTCCAAGTTCTTCTAAATTCTTGTGCTTGTTGAGGACCAAGCCCTTAAACCAACAGCCAGAGCAGCTCAGATGCTTCCTCAGGACACAGGTTTTTGGCGAGAGAGCATGCAGGCTGCCTGCAGTAGGAAGAGAGGAGAAACTGCTGGGAAGCAAAATACAATGTTTGGCATTAACTTTTAGGAAAAGAAATCTACTAAATTACATTTGAAACTGCTGATCAAGCCCCATTTCATTTCTGAAATTTCTTCCCTGACTGGTATTGTTTTGCTCTTCATTCCCAACACAACAAGCCTGATCCAATTAAATCCAGTCCTATTACCAGCCAGTGTAATTTTCCCTAAGGGAAGCAGGAAGTATCCTTCCTCCTGTCAAAGCTGAATTCATCTCAGTGGGCTCTTCACCTGCTAATCACCACATCTTTAGTGATGAATAAGTGGAGCAATTATCATCTGATGGCTGTTACATTAGTGTAATTGCCGAGTCTTAGCAGAGCTGTGGATGAACAGCTCACCCAGCACAGGGAAGTGCCATCTTTTTTCTCTCTTTCTCACTGGATATTTATTTATTTACCACACCATGTGCATGCCCCATAGTCTCACTGAATCCCTCATCACTCCTGAGGTAGAGGAGCACTATTTGAGACACTGTAGAGGTGCAGCACTGCGACAGAGAGGATAATATTTTCAAATATGTCTAAATGGCGTAAGAGGTGGACTCCCTTTACGGTGTGCAGTCACACTGGAGCTCAACACTCTTTGAAAATCATGGGAATTTGGGCTTTAAGTAGCTTGCTTTATTGCGGGGTATGGTGTAAGCGTGGGGTGCTTTGCTGCTGGCAGGATCACAACTCAGGCAGGGGTGTGCAGACAGGTTCCTTTGGGGTGCCACAGTGGAGGGAATGGTGAAATACTAAAAAGGGCTGTAGAGAGCCATCTAAACCCAAGCTAGCCAGCAGGAAAAGCAGAGGGGAGGTGTGGTTCAAGCCCTAAAGCAGTTAGACACTTCTGAGTTTTCACCTGAAATTCCCTGCCTGGCCTGCGGCAGGTTATCTCTCCCTCCAGAGAAATGGCTTTCCCCATGCCCCACCAGCTGGACACCACCATTTTGGAGGTGCAGTTGGAATCCAGGTCAGCTTTGTCACAGGGAAGCACCTGAGACAGTCAATGGTCCAGTAAGTACTGGCACCCAGAGAAGGACCTGCAACAGCAGAGACTTACCCTGTCACACACAGACTGAAACAAACAGCTAAGACACCCCAAGAGAAGACTTCTTCTCCAAGTCATGTGGAAGAGGAGCTTTGATGGACCCTCTCTCTCCACAAGATTGCCAAGACAAGAGAGAGCCCGTAAAGCCAACCACAGAAGGCCTCAACATCTTTCTTTTGGGAAGGGTTGGGGTAGAGGGAAGATACGCTTTCATTTAAGCAAGAGACTGATATCTCTGGATGAGCTTCCATGGGCAAGTTGGAAAAAGAGAAGGTCTTGTCTGGGAATCCTCCCAGGCCTTGGGCACGAACTGATGAACTGCTTCAGGAATTCAGCAGTTACATTCATGTCTGCTGACAGAAGTTTAGGTACCTATCACCTTTAGGTACCTACAAGATTAGGCAAGACTCTCCAGTTGCTGGTGGTACCTGACAACTGGATTCGGGTGCCCAACAACTGACTTGCAGACATTCACTGGGAAGGAAAACGGTTGCTCAAGAATCTGGGATCAGGTGGCTGGAGCTGGGAGTTACCACTGCCCTGTTCTCTGAACAAACGTCCAGCCTGATCCATTTGCCAGAAGCAAAAAATACAATCCAGATGGGCTGAAATAACAGGCAACTCTTTTCCTGAATGCGCTTTTCAAAGAATTTAATTTTCTAAAATATATATTCATTCAAAGTCAAAGGAAAACATAACAATAATGGGATTTTACTCATCCATCCTCAAATAAGGCTTCAGGCTTCAGCTACCTGTGACTATAGCTCGTCAACCACCCCTCCTATTTACCCTCCAGCTGCCAAATGGAGCAATGGTCTATAAAAATCTCCACAAGGCTGGAATACCTTGGGAACCCTGTTTTAGTAACATTCAGCGTTCTATGGATATTCATTGTGCTGGCAGTTCCCTGAACAGCCGTGCACACAGCGCAGTGATTTCCTGCCCATGTGCAGACCCCTACGTGGGGTTTCACTGGTGGTCTGCAGCACGTCAGGTCTCATTCACGGTGAGCTGGCAGGGGCTCTGATATGGGATCTGAGACAGCTCACCAGAGGGAGAATGCTGTATGAATGCAGGAAGAGGTGAAAACGGAGCAAAAGACTACTATTTCTTGAGTTTCTTCTGATTTTGATTACCACGGTGAATCCAGGATTACCTTGAGATGAGCTTCAAATGTATCTAGTGAAACCAATGAGGTTATCCCAGAAATTAATTCACTCTACTATTTTCATATGTATTTTAAAAGAAGCTATGGCTAAACAAACAGAATACAGAGAGCCAGTCATTCTTACATAAATCTGTGATTTTCTTCATATCCACAAGAAATTGTGTGGAACAGTGTTTTCTCTGTTCATGAATTTGGATCGAAAATGTTTTGTCACCACAACCACAAGATAATCCTGCACTGTCCTGCAGAGTGGCATGTTAGTACAGGAACAGAGAGGCTGCTGGAAAACATTATGTATTTGTGACTTGCCAGAAACAAAAAGGCCCCTTGCAGCACTGAGTTCGAGGGAAAAGCCCACGCAGAAGAGACTTGAACCGAATCCAGGTGAGATCTCCACAGCTTCCACCAGATAAAGGCGACAGCGTGGTGCTGGGGCTAGCAGTGCTGACTAGCATGATTGGCACGCTGCTTCTGTGGACACAAAAAAGTCATTTGCAGTTATCTGGTAATTCCCAGAAAGACAAGAGTGCTGACTGTTTGGAGAGGCCTGATCCCACCTGCAGCCAGCACTTCTGATCTGTTTGTGTTTTCCTTCCTCACTCTCTAATCGGCACTGTTACTGTGGTTCCTCCTCAGCCCTTCTGCCAAAGAATCACTCCATTCAGGGACGTTTCAGGGAACCAGCTCCATTGGCCCTGAGGTTTAACCCATAAAGCCTACACAAACAACCTCAAATAAATGAGTGAAGGTAACAGCTCCTGTGCCAATGAAGTCAGGTGCGGTACGTCTGGAACCAAGGGTGCCTGTTGTTTCCAGCAGGTACTCTGGGCTCTCTGCAGGCAGGACCCTGAGAACCCTGACCCCTTCCTCCTTCCCAAAGCGTCCGAGAGCCCAATGGGGTGAACCCAGAGACCACGAAAACTGAGCAACACCCAGGTCACTCTGCCAGACCCAACACACGCTGCTGCTACCACGTAAAGCCCAGGAGATCTTCAGAAGAGAGACATCAGAGAAGTGCCGGCTGCAGGTCATTAACGTAGACAGGCTTTCACTTGGCTGAACCAGCAACACATCTGGAGTGACATCTGGCAGCTCACATGGCACTCTGCTAGGAAGGCCGATGCCAAGGATTTGGATTAATCATGATGTTTAATTTGGATTAACTGTGATGTTTTTCAGTCCTAAGTAAAAGTTGAGATGGTATGAAGCAAAATCCGATGCTGAAAAAGATCAGATGACTCACTTTAAAGGTTTTCTTTGATACAGATCTCTTGGAGTGATATATCACGGATATCAGATGTCCCTATCCTCCACCTTTTCCATTATGGCCTTGAATATTTAGGGATGCCCGCATTCCTTAATGCTTTCTTAAAAACCTGGGCTGCTCCGAAACCCACGTGTGGTTTTCTCCTCTTGAAGACCAGGCTCTTCCTCAGGTCTCTCTTAGCAGGCACAGGCTTTGCAGCTGCACGTGGAGGGGCTGATTTGGAAGAAAACATATGTCCTTGCTCAGAGAACTTCAACCTTTGCAAAACCAAGTGCTGGATGGGATTTATACAACACATCCCTGTTACTGCAAGGCAAACCATACTGGTTTCCACCAAATTAATTCTGCAGCTCTGAAATCAGCTCACTATAAGCAGTTTCTCCAGGCAGGGCAGGTCCAGACATAACTTTGCGCTTCATTATTGGGAATTCAATGCCATCTCTAAATTTGTTTATGCCCCACCAAATTAATTAAACCAATCCAAGAAATTAATTTCAGTTACTCTGGGCCAAATTAAGCAAGATCTTTGAATGCCTTTCACTGCTTTTATGAAACCGTGTAAAGCTCTAAGTGCACTTTAAGTTTCTTGCTAGATGGGGCTCCACCAGCAGGGTCTTCATTTATGGAGCCTTAGAGGAGCTGAGGAGACTCAGACACTCAGACAGCTGAGTCTGCACCTTTCAGTTCACATGGGAGGACAATCCTCTAATTCACTGCACGGGACGCTCTCAAGATAAATCTTAATAAAGCTGTTAGCGCAGTTCCATGTATCCCACTGCCAGAGTGCCTCCCACACAGGAGAGTTTGTCCCCAATCCTTAGGGGAAAATTTCTCCTTACACCCACTGTCACACACTGTGCCACACGGTGCTGGTCTAAATGGTTTTGCTTCTGTCATTTATAAAGGTGCCATCTCCACCTATTTAAACTGAAAGATGCTTCAACTCTACGTTTACAGGGCATGTCAGGAGGACGTCAGGAGGAAAGCTGCAAGAGAAGTGTGGTATTATTCTAAGGAACAGTCTCGCATGGGTATTAGACGCACAGATGTCTTCAGCTACTGTAGGATCCAGCTGCTGGCAGGAAATAATTCTGCCAGTGGTGCCTGGACAGCTTTCAAGAGCTGAGGCATAGCGGGACGATTACCGGCTCTCACCTTTCCATCTGACACCAGCTGGGAAAGGTCAGAGCTGCTGCTGATAGGCCAGACGCATGGAATTAATTTAAGTGCCTGGCAAACACCTTCACCGAAATATGCTGAAAATTCTGCTATTTAAAGTAGTTTAGCAAGCCGAGTTCGTTATCCCACTGGAATCGCAGAGCTCCCTGGCTCAGGCCCGGAGCCTGTGAGCAGGGTGCTCTGTGTTCCGCTTGCCGGCAAACCACAGTAACGTCAGCTACAACTTAGAAAAGACTGCGGTAAAGGTGTAGTGTCACGGGCCACTTCAGCAGTGGCCAGGGACTGAACACGCGGGGATATGCAGTTTGTGCAGCCACCGTCACACCCCATATTGTGGCACTGTCACTGCACCAAAAAGATCTTGGAGGGTGCCAGCTATGGCTTAGAAGAAGATGTAAATGTGCCCAAGTGTTTCTCTCTGCTTTAGCTTATTTTTAAGTTCTCATCAAAGAATCCATTTCACAGAAACTTCCTCCAGTATGTTTATGACCCAAATTCCATGGCTTTAATTCTGTATTTTCAGACTTGAATCACAAGTTAAAAATAAACTGATGGAATAAAACCCACACCTTCCCTCTCTGAGGCACACTCTCACACACATCCGAAACCAAAGCGATGCTTCAGAAGGCTTAATGGCAAGAGCAGTGCTTGAGGCATCCTGCTCGTTATTAAAATGTCACAGCGGAATCAGAACTTACCTAGGAAAATGAAAACAAACAGGGCTCTTGCCAGTATGCGCTGCAACTGCGGAAGAACAAACTGCAGGGACAAGTTGTGTTTACATTTATAAATCCAATGCTGGGAAAAGGTAAAGACTAAGGGATTTGAAGAAGAGAGGAGGAGGGGAAATAGTGCATCTGCGGCTTCACGCAGCTCACATTTTGTCATACTGATGCAGTCACGGTCATGGAAGACATTTAGGGTGGCCTGTCTTTCTTTCTGTGTCTCCTGAAAAAACATTTAGCAGCTAGTGTTTTATTTAAAAATCAATTCTAGCGCTGGAAACGTGCCAAAGACAATAGCCAGAAGATCAAGGAAATTCGGTACTTTTTATAACAAGGAATAAAATAGGAAATGGCCACCCATGGTTTGCCACCCAAAGGCAAATGAGTTCCTGCGGCAGTCACAGCTCACGTGTGGTGTCGGTGCTCAGCTGGCAGAGCACGTCGCACACTCAGCTAAAAACCCCGGGGAGGATGAGCACACCTCCGGCCTGAGCACAGCACCGGGACCCCAGGGCTCTGGGGGAGAGAGGGGGGCTGTGGCACTCGCGCACCCCGGGACCCCGTGCCCGGGGCTGGTCCCCTGCGGTTCCCCCGCGGCCCACGGGCTCCGTTCCGTTCACGCTCCTCAAGGAAAACAAAGGGTCGGTGTTACACAGGGGGAGCAGGCACGGGCCCGCGGCCTCCCCGGGGGGTTCCGGTTACCGCTGCCTTTGTACAGTCCAGCGGGGCTGAGCTCTGCCTCTCCCGCCCCTCACAGCCGGGTGTGAGGCACACACCCGCTCTCTCGCCGGCAACGGCTGTCTCCTGAGCTGCAGGGCCGGCCCGCACCCGCTTCAACACCCAGCCTGGGCTGGAACAAACGGCCGGCGCGGAGCCAGGGCCGGGCCTAACCGCCCCTCCACCGCCCGGGGCCGGGGTCCCCGCCTCGTTGCCCGGGGCCGGGCGCCGCCTGCTGCCCGTAGCGAGCAGGGGGCACCCCGCGGCCGGACAGCAGGGGGCGCTGCCCCCAGTGCGCAGGTGCGGGCGCCACTCGGAAGCGGAAGGGGCGGGCGGCGGCGGCGCGTGGTGCCGGTTGGGCGGCGGGAGGTCCCGGCGCTGTAAGGCCCGGCCCGGCCCGGCCTGGCTGTGGGGCATGGCGGAGGCGGGCACGGAGGTGGGGCAGGCCCCGGCCCCGGCCCCGGCCGAGGAGGGCGCGGAGCTCGCGGAGCTCGCCGCCGTTATCGGCGCTACTGTGCCCACCGGCTTCGAGCAGACGGCGGCCGAGGAGGTGCAGGAGAAGCTGGGCTCGGTCTCCCGGATCAGCAAGGACCGGGGGAAGATCTACTTTGAGGTCCCAGCACAGAGCCTGCCGCAGGTCCGCTCCGGTCCCCCGAGCCGCTCCCCGGTCCCCCGAGCCGCTCCCCGGTCCCCCGAGCCGCTCCCCGGTCCCCCGAGCCGCTCCCCGGTCCGGTCCCCGCTCCGGGGGGCGGCCTGGCAGCCGTGGCTGCGGGTAGTGCAGCAGGCGGGATCCCAGCCCACCGGAGCGGCACGCTCTCGCTTTAATGGCGCTCGGTATGGAAAAGCCGTCCCCAGTCCGCTGGGTCCGGCTGTGCCCCGGGAGCGGTGTCCGGGGCGGGTGAGGCCAGAGAGGGAGAGCTGGAGCCGGCGCCAGGAGCCCTGCCTCCGGCCCTTGGGCGTGAAGTGATAACCCCGTGGGGAGGGGCGGTGTGTCAGCTCGGTGTGACAGAGTCCTGGTGACAATGAGCGCGGTCCCCTGGGCACACAGGGCGAGTGACGTGCCACCCTGGCCTTGTGTTTCTTCCAGGTCCATCGTCTGAGGTCCGTGGATAATTTATTCGTTGTTGTTCAGGAGTTTAAAGACTACCAGTTTAAAGAGAACAAGGTGAGTTACTTCTCCTTTTCCGTCAGTTCTGGGGTCTGGGGTGTGCTTTGATTTAAGGCCAGTTTCAGAAGGTGTTCTATTTCACAAGCAAGTTTTCTTTTAATTGTATGTGATACGATGCCCACCCCCCTCTGCTGCCTTGTCAAACAAGTGCAGTTGTGCTCTCTGATGTCACTTCTTCAATTAAATACGTTGCCCAGGCAAAATCTGGGATGAGAGCCCACTCTGTGCTTGTAGATCACATTTAGACACAGGACAGTAAAGTGTCACTTCAGTCACTTAATTTAGCAGTTTATTTGATAAGAAAAATGATGAAATACTAAGGGTCCAGTGACTTGAAGTGCAATTCAGCTTAGTTCCAGCAAAAATCGCACAAAGAGCCGTAAGCTTTGCTCAACTGTGTGATGGGTTACGTGTTTAGGAAACTAATTCAACAGATTAAAAAAGGGATAGTTTTTAAAGGGAGGGAATGACTTCAAAGCACAACTTTTTTGTCTTTTAAAGGAAGATGCTCTGAAGGATTTGGAAGGTTTGGTTAAAAAACTGCCTTGGACTGATCCAATGAAAGTTTGGGAGCTGAACAACAGCTTAAAAAAGAAAAAGACAAAGCGCAAAAAACACAATCTGCAGAGTACGGCAAGCAGAGAGAAACTGGACGCCGACGGAGAGGAGGAAGGAACAGACCAACAAGAGGCCAGTAAACAGGAGGACTGTGCCCAAAACGCTGCGGGGGTGGAAGCTGCTGGTGGCCAGGACACAGAAGAGCCCCAAGGGGTGGCATCCCGGAACGGGGAGGAGGAGGAGGATAATGAACAATCAGATGCTAAAGAGGAATTGCAGGCGGGTTCTGGGAGCGAGACCAAGGCTGGTGAGGGTAAGATGGGAGAAGGAGACGCGAAGGTGTTGAAGTTCCGCGTTACCTGCAACAGAGCAGGGGACAAGCACAGCTTCACCTCAAACGAGGCTGCAAGAGACTTTGGCGGAGCTGTGCAGGAGCACTTCCAGTGGAAAGCTGACATGACTAACTTTGATGTCGAGGTATAGTGTTGGGCCTTGGAAATGCCTACATTTCTGTTGTAAAAATTCTTCATTCTTAATTCTGGTGGTTAGAGGTGTCCGAACTGCCTTCAAAAGATGACTGGAACTAAAAATCAGTAATGCTGAAATCATGGCTTCCCCAGAAGCATTTGTTTCCCTGGCACATTATGTGCACCCTCAGCCCCCACCGCTTGCTAGTCCTTTGGCTGCCCATAACAACAGTGTCTCTTGTGGCCCAGAGTGGGCGCCTCTCCTCTTCCTCACGTCCCTCTTTTGCTCTGCAAACACTGTTGTCTTCTCCTCAGGTTGACCAATTAACATCACCACACCAGTATAGCTGAGCTGGTGCTCAAAAGCCTTCCCCTCTTCCTCAGCGAGAGCAAAAGCTCCAGTACCGAGTGTCACCTCCTCCCACAGCCTTTGGTCTTGTTCAGGTGCCTTCTGCTCTGTTTTGCTTTATACAGTGCTTTATATGAGTGTGAATTAACAGAAGATATTCCATCGGGAAGCTGTAGTTTTGTGGTTGAGGGAGACAAAGAGTTAACGCTAACTGTCCACTGTTTGTTTATTGTCACAGTTGAAGGGAGATCCCAAAGGACACCCAGCAGTCAAGCTCCAACAGGACCACCCCTTCTGAGGGGCACAGAACCCGACTTCTTCTTACAACTCTATTCAGGGCTGGCACACTGTGCCAGCGGGTGGAGGGGAGAGGAATAGGGTTTTTTAAAAAGTCAGCGTAATGGTTATAGCACGTTTTGAAGCCTTGTGTAAAAGATTCTGTGTGAATGAGAAAATGTGTGAATGCTCTCCTGAATTTTATCTGTTGTTGCCATGAAAATGGTGCATTGCTTTTCTTCCAAGAATGCTCTTTTATACTTATTTTCTGTTTTTTAAATTGCCATCTAAGATTCTCCTAAATATTTACCAGGTGTGCTATGGAAAACTTCTGTTACTCCTGAAATTTAGTTGAAGTTTTTTTCTTTAGGTTCTTCTGAATATTCACAATAATGAAGTAGTTGTGGGCATTGCATTAACTGAAGAGAGCCTTCACAGAAGAAACATCACACATTTTGGACCCACAACTCTTCGTTCAACTCTGGCTTATGGCATGCTTAGGTCAGTGCAATTGCATAGTATCTATTATTCTCAGTTAATAAGTCATTTTGTTTCAGAAATTAGTTCCTTTATCCCCCTGCTGCTTCCTCAAAAGCCATTTCTGTCAATTCTTAAAAAAACAAAAGAGGGAAAAAACAACATGTAGTTGCTGGAGCAGTGTGCTTTGTAGTTTACAGTGGATGTTTTCCTGCTTAGTAAAGTAAATGTCTGCTGTGATCCATTAGCCAGTTTTCAAAATGCTGTATCACATTCTTGAAAGTATTTCACTGCATTGGTGCTTCTAAAATGCTAATTGATGAATGGAAAAAATAATTACATAGAAGGTTTTTTTGTAAGAAGGGTAGAATCAGAGTGGTTAAAATAGTTTGGTTTTCCTTCCTTTCAGAAGTTTATGTTTTTAAGACTTTTCTCATTGTGTCTTCTTTTTTTTTCCTGTTGCGCAGACTCTGTGATCCACAGCCAACGGATATCATAGTTGATCCCATGTGCGGCACAGGCGCAATACCAATAGAGGTGACTTTTCCTTTATTTTTTAACTTAATAAATTTGACAGAATTTGCAACTGAATAATGCCTCTAAGTTTTCTTGGCAATAACTGAATAGCCAACTCCAAAAGTATCTCACCAGCTCTTAAACAGATAGAAATATAGTTTTTGTAAGTGACCTCATTTTCCTTCCCAAAGCTGTAGCAGGAAGGAGCTAAATCCAATACTATTTTGAGCTTTTAAGATGCATCATAGCTATAACAGGCATCTGTTACAGAAGTTTAAAATCACTGATGTCCACTTCCAGCTGCTTTGTTGCATTCTGTCACGTTTGAGTAACAAACAAGCTTGTTTGTTTTGGTATTTGTGTTTTTTTTTAATTAAGCAGTGTTGATGCTGATGTTGCTTATCGATATTTTCCCCTAGGGAGCTACGGAATGGCCTAGCTGCTACCATATTGCTGGTGATAACAACCCACAAGCTGTAAAGAGAGCAGCAAACAACATCTGTTCTCTACTAAAGAAAAATGAGAATAAGGAAAGGTGAGAAGAGTAGCAGGAGTATCAGGGATTTTCTTTTCCTGTAGTATTGTACATAAAGAAATCCATTTTGCATTGTTGTGTTTGACTGTCTTGTTCATATTTTTCCTATTTATTCTTTTGCTAACATTATAGAATGCCTCAATTTAAAAATACTTCTCAGTAACTGGCTGGATGGCCGCACTCAAAGGGTTGCAGTCAACGGCTCAATGTTCAAGTGGCGGACAGTGACGAGTGGTGTTCCTCAGGGGTCGGTACTGGGACCAGTACTATTTAACATCTTTGTTGGTGACATGGACAGTGGGACAGAGTGCAACCTCAGCACCTGTCGTGTTTGCTGACGACACCAAGCTCGGTGGCGCAGTTGACACGCTGGAGGGAAGGGATGCCATCCAGAGGGACCTGGACA
>JAOXNO010000003.1:15759356-15791470 GCA_028565335.1 Limnodromus scolopaceus
CCCGCCGCCTCCCCCCCCCGCTTGCACCCCATCCCAGGCTGCTGTTCCCCGTTTTCACAACACCCTCCCTTGTCCCTGCCCGTTCCGTTTCTCCTTCCTTCCCTTCACGAACATTCCCTCTGTCACCGCCCCTGCCTCCCTCTGTCCCAGCCGTGCCCAGTTAATAAGGATAGAAAATGTAGTCCCTGCAGTTTTTATTCTTTTTTTCTGTGTCCCGCTCCAATTCTAACCTGGACCCGTTCTTAGTTCCCAACCTTCCTTTATTTAACGTGATTTCGTTTCATTCACTGGCTCTGCTGAGGAGCCTCTTGCCCCGGTTGAACTTGCTGCCCCGGGGTGGGATTCGCCTCCGTTGCCCTCAGAGGCGTAAAACCAGAAACCCCGGTGGAATGTCCGCCTGACGCGGCTGAGGTGTCCCCGGGGGATCTCGGTGTCCCCCCAGCCTCCCCCTCCCCGCACGCCGTGGGTCAGTGTGTGGGTCAGGCACGGTGTCTCCGCTTAAAAATAGCTGCGTCTCACCCAGAGCTTTATCTGAGAGTAAATAACCCCCAGATGATTCATTTCTGTCTGGATTGCCGCAATACCGGGATTTGGCACCGTGGGCAGGAGCGCAGTCTCACTGCTGACTTCTCTTACCTGTCTTGGGACAATCACACCAGGAATTTAATCTTTGTTTTGGTACAAAGTACTATGGTGAAGCAAAATTATGGGGAAAACACGCTGAAGAGTGTGTCTGGGTTTTCATTTTGGGTCTCTGCTGTAACAACGTGTTTTCCAGAGTAGTCGAAGGAGTAAAAGAAGGATCTTCCTTTAGGAGCTGAGCTTCCTTCATGTCCCCGGGGCCGATTCAGGGTGATCCTTCCTTTTAAAAGCGTGCAAATGAAAAAGCCAAGTGTGTCTCTCACCTTGGTGCTCCCAGCTTGCGCTTGCTTGGGTTTTCTGACTTTTACACTGAAATATCCCTCGTCTCCCCCCAGCCTCCTACGTGATAACGGATCAAACGGAGCTACGGAAGATCAAGTGCATGGAGAGGACGGGGATCAGCATAACGAGGGAGCTGATGTGGTGGTGGGGCGTGAGGCTGGCCACCGTGCAGCAGCTCCTGGACCTGCTGGAGGGGCTGCAGCTCTACCGCGCCGCCCAGGTCATCCTGGACTGTGAGTAACTGCCCCTTCCCCGCGTGGGGAGCCCGGCTCCTTCCCACAGCACCCGCACCCCGGCCCCGACATCCCCCCTCTGGGCTGAGGAGACTCTTTGCTGGGAGTCTCCTGCTCAAATTCTAAAATTTGTCCATTGATTCTGATTTTCTACTCTCTCACGTAAAATTTGTAGTGGGAAAGGAAGAGGTGACCTAGAGGAGGAATCAGCTGGTCCCCCTGGTTCCTCGTCCCACCGCTGCGGTGGCCATCCCGGATGCCTGGGGAGGTGCCGAGAGAGCGGCCGTGCCCTGAGCCGGGGGTGGCACTGCCACCCATCAGGCCGGCTTTCAAAACACGGCCTGGTTAGGAATGTTTTAATTTTTCATGCATTCTTGTTTCTCTGTGACATTTTGTCATTATACTCGTAATTGTCAACAAACTCAGAGCAGAGGAGCATCTACTCAGTTGTGCCTCTGCGGCCTCCTCTCCTGCACCCTAAGAAAAAGGTTATGAAAAGGAGAAATGGTTTATCGACCACCGACCTTACTATTTCTTTATCTCACTTCGTATTTTCTCTGTTCCTACCACGTGTTCTTCTCGATCCCTCTGTCAATTAAACACCTGTAGCCTTTTCTAATTCTTAGTGTGTAATTCTCCCCCGTCTGCAGGTTCCTCTATTTCAGACTTACCTTTTTTGAGGTAGGCTGGTAGTTTGAGCTCAGTCTACCCAGTTAAGGTAAATCGTTGCCTTACAGAAACCACAACACTTACACATAATTTTTCTTTGCACTTTTCTCCATTGAAAATGATGTTTAAATTGCAGCTGTCTGTTTCTGTAGGCCACAGGGTACCTTAACCCAGTTCTGCCACCAAATCTGTTAAACCCTGGACAACGTACTCTCTGTCTGTATTGAGTTGGCCCAAAAAGTTGAGAGCGGACCAACTTCCCCTTCTCACACATATTCCCACCCAAAATCTACTTTTTTTTTTTTTTTTTTTTGAAATGAGATGCTTGTATGAATTTTGCCAGTTCTCCATAGAGAATGGCTAGAAGTGAAAGTGCCGGGTTTTGGGGAGGTGGCTGTGAGAGCGGAGGGAGGTTCTGCCCAGGTGGGGGAGGGCTGAGGCTGCGGGGGCGGTGGGAGGGGTGCGGGCACCCGGGGGCTGCGTGGCGGGGGCTGACGCAGGCGCCCGGGGCCGTTGCGACAGCGCTGAGCGCAGCTGGCACCCGCCGCGCCAGGCGTCCCCGCGGAAAGTCCAGTACCACGTCACGGGCTCTGGGACGGCCGGGCTTTCTGCTGCCTGCCCAGGGCCTCCTGGCACTAGCCCGGCTTCGCACCTTCCTTTGCTGGGGCAGAGAAGAACCTTCAGCAATGGTATTCAGAATTCTGTTTTCCTTTTTTACAAAAAAGGTGTGTTAATCGCTACAGCACCCGCAGCCTTCAGGCAAAGTCTGCCTTAGTGCCTCAAACCCACAGACCCGCAGGCGAGCGCTGCTCCGTTCATACACCCGATTCGGGCACGGTTTGTCTGCGCCCGCTCAGTATTTAGCCCGGTTCATTCCTAGTCCGTGGAGAGTCTCTGGGTGCTCTCCCGTAACACGCCACGCGTTAACCACTAATTAGCTGCAGCCCTCGCCTTCTCTCCTGCCGGCTGCCTTGCCCCGGAGTCTTCCTTCACAGAGTTCATCGACATTCCCGTAATCCCACTTTATACGGTGGGATTTCATAAAGCAAAACCCTGCATTCTCCTTCTGAGAAACACAAAAACTGAAATCAAATGATTACTGCACGTTTTCACCACTCTGTAATAGCAGCAACAATTTCCAGTGCCTGGGCTGTGGCCCTGCACCCAGGGGACGCGGAGGGGCAGCACGTTAAACCCTGGCCCCCCCTCGCACAGACCCCGGGGAGGTTTGTCCCTCTGGCGATGCGGAACGTAAAGCGCGGGGCTTCCACCCCACGAGCGGCTTCCAGCAGCATTGCCATTAAAAATAAAGATATAACCCAGATAAAAATAATCACCACCACCGCGCAGAAGCGTTCGTCACCCCGCTGTTTGTCCGGGGGCTTTTCTTCTAAGTGCTGTGTAAACACCCCTGCGGCTCCAGCCTCCGGCACGGGAGGGGACGGACCACCTGCTGCCTCTTGGGATTTGCACATTCACCTGGTTTTTAAATTGAGCTCTCTCAAAAACATTTGTGAGACTTTTCGGACTTCGCTTGCCACAAGCTGCAAAAACGGAGGGTTTTCCCCTCGTTAAAAATAAACCGCAGCCAACTTCCCCCGGGCTGCAGGAGCGCGCTGTGGCTGCCGCTCCCAAGGAAAAGCTGGGTTTCTAAAGCTGCAGCTGGCTGCTGCCGGTGAGCGGGGGTCTCCCTGGGGATTTCTGAGGGCCAGGTAGTAAACAGGGAAAGGAAATATTAAGAACTGGTGGCGAGAAAGAGCCACACTCGATTCAGCTCCTTCAGGCCCCGGAGTGCTGTAGCGGGTCTGACTCCGGGGACAGATCTCTCTGGTTCCCTGCGTGACAGCGGCCAAAGCTGTATCGGAGGGTTCCACGAGGGGCTGCATAGGGCGTCGGGAGTGATTTTGGTTTTCACTCTGAGTTCTGTAAAGCGATACGAAGGCGGGATAAAGAGGCTTTAAAAGAGGATGGAAGAGACAAATCGTGTGATCAATTTTCAGTTGTTTCAGGATGATCAATATTAATTTTTGTCCCAGATCAATTCAAATGCAGTAGATTGTAAAACTATCATGAAATGATCTTTTTAAAAAACTTGTAATAGTTGTCTTTTCTATTGGAGTCCATAGCAAAGCTTCATGTTCATTGAAGTTGCAGAAAGCCTGGATTATTTTGTTCTGCCATGTGGAAGTCATTAATTTTTTCTGGAATTCACTCAATACAGGCATTCCAGTGAGCGCTCAGTCAGAAGCAGAAGTGATTTCTAGCAGGATCCTTTTAGGTTGAGACAAATCTTTGAGGTCTCCACCCTCTACTTCTGCTTTTTTATCTATATTTGAATGTGCTTACTGGGGTGATTCCTCCCGGGCAGACACGGAGAATACATTGCTGATTCCATTGGACACTTCAGAAAACCAGGTGGTCCCTGCCCCACCAGAATTCTCTTCCTTCTCCCTGACCTGACTCAGACGCGGCACAGGGGGGAGTTCTGCTGGCACATTGCTTCCAGGAGAGTCCTACCTCTCTCCAACAATTTCTTGCCCTACTCTAGTCCTGCTTGTGAATGTCCATCAAAATACATTTTTTTATTGTCAGTTCTTTAGCTTCAGTAGTGACCTGTTTGTGTGATGTGCAGGAAGTTGCAAAATTAAAAAAAAAACCCTGAAAAATAGGTTGGAAGAGGGAAGTGAGTCTAATTCTAGAGACTTCTAGGTCAAAGCACAGGAGGGAGAAGCCAACTGCAGATGCCGGGGCTGTCAGCTGTGACTAAGGCCTGGATGACAGCCCGTTTCTAAAACCCGTGAAATCTGGGGTTTCATAGCGCTCTGTCAGAACAGAGAAACATCCCCGCTCCTGCCGAGTTCTGGTGTGAAGACCTAGTTTCATTCAAGCTGTCAGGGCTTGTCTGCCCTGATCAGCTCTGCCCAACCTCGGTTTGTTGTCGGGAGCAGAGACTGTAAATGAAACATGCCGCTTCCTGCCTGTCTCGGACACTCCCAGGGCTTTGTTTGTGCGAAAAAAATTAAGAACAAAGCTATGATCTGACTTCAAACGCAACCAGAGGCTGCGGCTTCTGATTCCGAGGCCACCACTGCCCTCAAGATGCAGAGTTCATAAAACAGTGGGACGAAAAAAACCCTTGTAGTAAAGCTTGTGTTTATTTTCCTTTATATAAAAATAAGACATTCATTTTGATTTTTAAGACCGTGCTGATATTGCTGATAAAGGAAGCCGTGGTTATCAGGCAGCAGAAAGTCCTTACACCATCCCCAGTGCACATTGGGCATTGCCAAGCTCCTTTGCAGCCACAGTTTCAGTGTGTTCATGGAGGAGAATTCAGCTGCTGCTTCAGGAGATACTGACAGCCTCACAGGATCTTTTTTTTCCCATCCTAACTATAGCCTACTCTAATTTTAATAATTCCCTCTAAGATGTACACACTCCTCAAGTTCCTGAACGCTGAAAGCATCTCTGTACTTCTTCCCACTGCTTTTCCCAGCCTGATTCTTAGATTTCCCAAGCTGGGTACACCAAGGATCTCTCTCTCTAGAGCGGTAATGAATCAATAATTCGGCCTTTACTTTTTCCCCTGTATATCAGTAAGTCTTGAGCTTTCACCATTTTTATGTTTTCCTTGGGTTGTCTCCAGTTTCTTTCTTTCTGTTCCTAAGTAAGAGTATGATTCTATATTGCAAATAGTTCTGTGTGTTCAGGGGCACCGTCACGACACTGAAACCACACAACTGAAACCATCCTGAAACATTTAACTGACTAAACCCAACACAAATCTGTCAAACTTCCTCTCGTGACAGTTAACAAAGAACTAGATGCCTTCCTTAGGCTGGGAGATATTTGTGATTTGAGATCATTGGCTGAAAGACATTATATAGAAAATGACAAAATAAATACACTATTATTGCTAATTCCCTATTATAAGAGACTATTTATCTTTTGCATCGTCATCCCAGGTATTTGTTTGAAGCTATCACTCCTCATTACTTTTCAGTAGTAGTTAATGTCAGGAATATGGTCTGAATTTAAACACCAGTTGTAGTCCCACAATTTCACAATAAATTGCTGGATTGTTCATTTTAATGTTCGCATTAATTTACAGTCAGTTTTTCCGACTAGGATTTTTTGCTGGTAACTGACTGGAGTCAGACTCTCTTTTCCCTGATAATCTTCATCTCTCCTTTCTTCTCTTTTGAAGGGACATCAGCCTCTAATGCTACCAGCCCCGAAAAAGAAGAGCTGGTAGAGCCGCCTAAACAGGAGAACGTATCCTTAACTCCCACAGAAAACAAAAGTAAAGGGAGAGAAAATGAGCTAAGCCTGTTGCCATCACCAGACTCCTCACACCTGGGAGTATCGGCAGCAGGGGGTAAGTAACAGACTCTGAATTGGCCTCAACACTGGAACGACCGAGCAGACAGGATGCTTCCCACTCGCTTTCACTGTGGAATCATTAATATATTGCTCCTGGAAATGGTCACATGTGAATATTTGCCTTTTTCCTTGCACTGTTGTCTCCTGAGCTGTTTATTCCCAACTTTAGCACACAGCCCCCTGTTCCTCCTTCCCAGAGCTCTCTCGCTGTGAGAGACGCTGGCTATGGCTGTGCCTGGGGTCTCAGGATGTCCCCCGAGCCTCTGCGGACCCCGGGGTCCCATCATGGCTCCATACCAGATCCCCGCATGCATTTCCCCTGTGTCCCTCTCTCCGTGCAAATAAACCGTGCGCGGGCCAGCAGTTCCCCTGCCTGGGCCAGGAGGGAGCGGGCCCCCAGGACCCCCCAGCCCCACAGACACGGGGAGCTCCCCGTCCCCAGCCGGGACCAGCCATCAGTGTGCTCATCCTGCAAAGAGGAGCCAGGAGCACAGCTCCCTGTCTTCCCACAGCTCCTCACGGGTTATCCCGAGTTAGGAAATTCAGCAAAATGCGCCAGCCCTTCACAGTTAACGCACAGGCGGTGGTACTGCAAAAACGAGTTGCATTTTCAGTTTATTGTTTCAGTTTCAGGTGCTGTTCCTGAAGGACCCTTGTTTTCACTCCCCTCCCCACCGCCTCCCCCAAGAGACCTTTTGAAATCTTTACAGTCAAATCCTCCCGTCTCATCAAGCGTGAAGGTAAATCCCTTTGTACTCATTGATTATAACAATGAAAATCGACTTAATGACATTCTGTGTTTCTTCAATTAAAGTTTATCCCTCTACTTGTATAAAATACAGATCTGGTGAATAAGTGTGGACCGAATATAATGGTAATGCTACAGTTAGATAACTTAGGGTTTACATCACTGTTTTTGCCAGTGAAGGGGAAAAATTAACACCATTGCATACCGCATAGCTCAGCATGCAAAACATGCCCACAAACACCAATTAATTTTGAAGGAGATTCCAGTCTAGATTTTACACAAGAACTCACCATTTCTGGTGGGATGACAGGGCAGGGCAGTACATACCACAGACTAGTCAGAATGGGGTACTCTGTTTCGTTTAATTTTATAATTAAAATGTGGTTTCTGCTCCAAACTGGGCTAGTACCAAATTTCAGTGGGGTTGCCCAGAGCCTTGTGTAGCTGCCAGTTGACAATCTCCAGGGATGAGGTTCCGTCACCTCTCTGAGCTGGTTCCAGGGCTTAACCAGCCCCTTGTGGGAGGTTTTTCTCGTGTTCCTGATGATTTCCGTGCAGTCTCCGGTTCCTCCAGACCTCCCTCTCTGGTCTTTAAGACAGTCTGACTGGATCTGGCCTGTGGTTCTCCAAGGGTATCCCAGATCCAAGTGCACACTCTGGTCCCATCACAGTTCTGTCTTGGCCTGTTCTCTTTGGTTTATTTTGTTTGAGATTTTTTTTAAAGAAGATTGCATTTTAAGACTTCAAACTCTCCCAAAAGAACATGGTTCCAGAGCACCAGCCAAGAGAAGATTGCTACAAAGAATGCAGTAGTTCGGGAGTTTCTTGAGAGGGAGTTGTTTTGTTTTCTCCAGGCTGGAGCACGTGGAGGCTGTGAAAGCTGGGTGATGAGGCACGCTGGAACTGCAGTAACAATTGCCATTAGCATCTGCTGCACTGGAAGCAACACGTTATTGTGCAATGCCAGATGCTTCAGTAGATGTGAAGCTCCAGAACATAAATACATTAAGAGGGACCCTACTTTCTGATCCAACTCTTTATTGATACGTGCCCCAGTCAAACAGATTAATATTTTCTCTAGTTTAAACTAACATCACTTCAAGTAAATATATGGACTTTTAAACAAAACTAGGTCTGTTTTCTGGGAAAGGTGGCAATGCAAATTGGTAAATGTTTTCTAGTCTCTTCTACTATGCAAAATTTTTACATCATCAAAGCACATCAGGAGAGGTATTACACAGGGAAACCCCAATGAGAGATTGCACAGCAGCTTTCACGATTCCTTTCAACAATCACAGTGATTGCTTAAATCATGGAAAAGAAAATATGACACCTGAAAGAAGGAAAAAGCATATGAATTTTCATGAGATAAACTTGTTTCTTCTACAACTGTGTAGCCTTGCAGCTCTCCTGCTCCTCAGCAGGAGACGACGACCGACCTCCCCAGCGGGAGTCTCCTGTGGACCCCAAGGGAAGTCACTAACGCCACAAACGGTTTCAGCGACAAGAGCAGGATTTGTGAAGGCACCTTTGCGGATGTCTACAAAGGTCAGAGGAACAACATGGTGTATGTCATCAAGAGACTGAAAGAGGCAAGTGCTCCACCTTTCCTTTTCCTTTGAAGGGGTTATATTATTAGTATCTTGAGTGTTAGCATCTGTTGTCTAACATTGTGTGGGCAAGGAACAGGAGTGGCTACACGAGAGGAGAGGTGAAGAGGGCATGGTGTAAAGTAAGGAAACCTCTGGATTCAGCAAGCACATGCAAGAGATTTTGCTCCTGGGAGTAGTTTTATTCACTCTGTCGGAGGGAGTAGCCTGCAATGCAGCTACCTGCCTCCAGGATTGCATCAGAGGTCTGGGGTTTGGTCTAATTTTCAATTAGTTGTTGCCTTTGACACAAAGTTGCCATCACTGATCCTCACCACATTTCTCAAGTAGCTTGTCATCTGGAGACTAAAAGATCTGTATAAATGCAAGGTCTCAATAACGACCGGTGACATCCTATTGCATGTTTTGACTTTTCAGACGGAATGCACAAACCCAAATTCCACCCAGAGATTTTTTCACACAGAAGTACAGATCTGCTTTCGGTAAGCGTGTGTTTGGCTGAGGACGACGTGTGTGCCCTGGGTGTCACACTGGCCTGGGGACGGCGGGGTGTGCACCCCGGGGAGCCCCGGGGAGCCGCGGGCAGGACACCATTCCCAGAGGCCTTCCATTTGGGAATGTATTCCAGCTCGGGAACGTCTTTTTCTGTGTTGCTCTTATTTCATTTGGGAATCACTGTTGCTCTGTGCCCGCAGGTGTTGTCACGTCAACATTCTGCAGCTGCTGGGTTTCTCGGTGGAAACTGGCTTGCACTGTCTGATATACCCGTACCTGCCCAATGGGTCGCTGCAAAACCAGCTCCAGCCTCAAGTAAGACATAATCTGGGCCTATTGTCTGTGCAAGCCCTGCCCTGTTACTGTATGAAAACCAGTTATATCTCTTTGAATTCTGAGAAACAGACAAAAAAAGTGCCCAAATACCCTGAGCACAAGCCCTAGAAAGGCTGCAGCTCCTCTCCAGTTCTTCTTCTGCAAAGCAGATCAGGACAACAGGAAGTTTCTGCTCGGTGGCCTTCAGCCTTTAGGTTTTTAAAGTAATGACGAATCTGCAAAATGCGTCGATTCATGTTGTAGTATTTCACTGGATTTGGGAATATGTTGCTGTAGAATCCATAACTGTATTCACTGGCATAACAAGCTGCCAAGTTTTACAAGGGCTTAAGAGGGAACAGTTTGAGGTGTTCACATCTACAGAAAGAGCGTTTCCAGAGGATATCGCAGGACAGAGAAACAGCAGAGAAGCAGTTGCCAAAACCAGCTCTGTGCCTCAGAAATGGCCAGTGCTTGGTGTGTTGGACACGTGTGATCTTTGCTGTGTCCTTGCCTCACTGTCCCACAGCAGGAAAATGTGCAGCATGATATACAACAATAGGGCCCTTCCTTGGCCTAGAAATCATCGATTTCTGCCTTGGACCAAGCTTTTGCTTTAGGTCAGCAGGAGTTTGGATCGGGACTACAACTAAATCTGTGCTTTTCAAAGCTACTAATGTCTTACAGGGCTTTTACCATTTTTTCCTCACTTCCTTGCAGGCTGGTTCTGCTCCACTGCCCTGGGAGACGCGAATCAGCGTTGCTGTAGGACTCATCCGAGCTGTGGAGTATTTACATAACTTTGGAATTCTCCATGGAAATATCAAAAGGTGAGGGGTTTGGCATAGCAGCGCTTCCCTCGTCACCTCCTCATTCCAGGGTTTCTTCAACAATAATGGCTGAAAACATGCAATTTTGAAATGCACTCGCAGTATTTTTCTGCTGTCTCTTGTTCTGCAGGGTCTTACCGTTTATATTTCACCTGCCGCTCCTCTAAAGGATGGAACTGTATTCTTTTGAAGTCTTTTTTGCAGTGCCTGTTCCCCCCTCTCCCTTTCTACCATTCTTTATCATTTTCGTTCACACACAGCAGGCCAAGTGCTGGAAACTTCCAGTGCTTACCTTTAAAAGCATAAACCTGGAAGTCTTTACCTGAAGTTAAGGTAATTACTTGACCAATATTGTTATTTCTCTTTCTTTATAACAGCTCAAATGTCTTGTTGGATGAAAACTTTACACCAAAGCTTGGACATTCAGGTCTGCGATTGTATTCTGTTGATAAAAAATCAGAATATGCGGTCATGAAAACCAAAGTCCTACAGGCTTCTCTGACTTATCTGCCAGAAGATTTTATCAGACATGGGCAGTTAACCGAGAAAGTCGATATATTCAGCTGTGGTGTGGTATGTTGCCTTTTTTCCATGTTCTGCTGCATTCTTTGGTGCTTCTAGACAGGAAATTGGACAGAAGAGCTCGTGCGTCACACAGTTACTTTGCCAGCAATTTCCTGACATAGTTGCTGAGGTCATAATGTGTTGAAATCCTGGTTTTAATTATGTTCACACTCCAAATAGACTTCAGTTGGTGGCAAAGTCAGGTGAATCTTTTGAACAACAGAAACAAAATTGTTTCTTGTTGCAAAAAAATTTAATACTGGTGATATATATATTTTTTTTAAAAGAGTAGGAAAAAGACTGCAGTTTGATTCTCAGAATTCTTGCAGATTTGCAACATGAACTGCTACAAACAACACCTGCTAATTTGGAAGTTTGACTAAAATAATTGATGCCCTGTGATGTCGCCTGTCTCGAGGTGTCTCCATTTAAATAGGAAATTACTCTGTTCAGTGTGATTTCTTATCTCGAGTCAGAATTACTTTATTCTCTTGTTTCAACAGCATGTGTTGTACCTAACTGTAAAATTTGGACTTGGTAGGTAGATCTAAAGTGCCATAAAGATTGCCCAGGTCTGGCTTTGTTAAGCCATCTGAAGTAAAAACATCATTTCAAAATGCCCTGGAAATTCAGTATTTCTTCAGTTACAAAACACATTTTTAAAACTAGAATTAATTCTGAACAAATTGTTTTATCTTTCAAATATACTTTCTAGGTGTTAGCAGAGATCCTGACAGGGATGAAGGCACTGGATGAGGGAAGACAGCCTATCTATCTGGTAAGAAAAACCGGGAATAAGGAATACCAACACTAATGAATGGGGTTGCTGTCATAAAATGAATTTTCATGTATATAAATAGAGTTTGTTATTTAAGACTGCTGTATACGTCCTGAAGAAGGGGGGTTTAGAAGCCATATCCTGGTTCCAGCAGCCTACCTACACATTCCCTGAGTGCTGGCCTGATCATATCAGGAGATACTCCCGAATAACTGGTGTTTAAACACGTGCAGAGACATGGCTTCGTGCTGAAACGCTGCTGCATGGTATTTATGTGCCAGCAAGAGGTACTAGGAGCCAAACTGAATGGGGAAACCCGGGCAGGCGGTAACTGCGGTTCCTCATCGTATTTATTGGGTGTCAATGCATCGCACCAGTCTCTGGAATTCACCTCCCAGCCCATTTGCTCAGGCAGGGGTTAGAATGACACAAACCACTTCCACAGGCGGCTGGAGCTGGCCGGGCTCAGTGACTGCCATTCACACCCTCCTCAGGGAAACAGTCTCCACCTCTGTTCCCTCGGGTCCGACTGCCAGCTCCTTCCAGCCTTTGCGGGGAAAACTACAATATTCTCAATTACTACTCCCAAGCAATTCAGCAGGGTTCAAATGTGTTCAGAAAATAAAGGATCCCTTTATTTTGTCTTTACCAAACATTTGAGAAGCCCTTTGCAGGAAGGCTGCTATGGGCAGCGTTCCTTATTTTTCATGGCTATAAATGGGCTTAAGCTCAGAAGAGCTGGGTCTGCTTCAGTGAATTTGACATCAGACCCATGCAAAGAAAACCCTTGGCCTTTTCTCTCCTGCGAAAACAAACATTTCTGTCAGTTGCATGAACGGAGATTCTTAAAGCTTTTAGGTCTGTAAACCAGCCATTAAGGAGCAATAATCACAGCTATATGGCAAGACTCATTTTGTCAGCGATTCAGGTAGAAATGAATGTTTGTGTTAGTTCTGCTTTCACTAATGTATCTCTTTCCTTTGAGCAGAAAGATATAATTGCTGATGAAATTCAAGCAGCGAAAGAAAGCTCACGCTCCAAAGTGAAAAATTGTGAAAAGCTGGCTGCCAAGGAAATATGCAGTAAATACCTCGAGAGCAGAGCGGGACACTTGCTGGAGGAGGTTGCTGTTGATTTTGCTTCAGCCTTCTGCCTTTGTCTGAGAAAGAAGAATGCTAACATCGCAGAGGTAACAGTTTCAATACATCACCAAGATTTTAGTCTTCTCAGAGCAAGGTCACTCATGTCTTGCCTGTTTTTGAGTGCTGACATGGGAGACCATGTGTAAGCAGGGGGACAGGAATTATTCCGCATTCACAGATTTTGCTGTTAAAAACAGGTGCTTGAAGTGATGGAAATGGCAGACAATAAATTAAGAGAGCATTACATCTGGGGGAGCAGCCTTTCTGGGTTCTCCATGAACACACCAGAGGAAACGGATGACGAGACGACGAGCCTGAGCGTGGACGTGCCGCCTGGCAGGGAGCAGAGGGAGGGCATCGCCCAGCCAGCCACCCTGACCAGCGCCCACCCGTCCCCTCCTTCCATGGCAGCCCTGTCACCCGACATCTACTGCGGACAAGTGTCCCGCATCCCTTGTGAGTCAGACGAATCCAGCAGTTTTGTATGGAATCCGTCAGGGAAATGCCCGGAAGAGCTGCCCAGCTCCAGCTGTAAGGATCTGGAGAGCGTGGCGGGCGGTGAGGGCAGGCCTGGGTGGGCACAGCCTGCAGAGGGACCTCAGGACAGACACACATCCTGTGCCAAGGGCCATGACACCCCGGAGACAGCATCTGCTGCACGGAGCGCCTTCCCGCAGAGACTCCCCGACCTCGACTCCTCCTGCTCCGCACAAGGTAAATCCAGATAAACCGGGTCACACACAACATCCAAAAGCGTGTCATCTTCAAGCTGTTTTGGCGAAACTGCCCCTGTTCCTGCTAGGTTAACCAAAGTCCATGTAAAAGGGCTCTAGAATTACAATAGCAGGGACAAGCCACTCTGCTCCAAAACTGCTCGGATTCTTCTTCCTACTTATAAACACATTTCAGTAAATCTTTTATCCTTGGTTATGATTTTACCAATAAATCTACAAAATATTTTCGGGTTTTCTATCAGATTTTTTTCCTAAGCCAGTTTTGTTTAGATTTTTTTGTTTTAAATTTAAAATTATTTTCTATTCCTTAGACAATAGATGGATTCTCTTCTCAATATTTGGGCTTTTTTTGTCTTGCAGCATTAGCCAGAGAGACATCTTGGAAAATACAGATAAACGATAAAAAAAAGAAGCTCATGGAAAATATTTTGCTGTATGAAGAAGACAAATTAAACAGTTCTGAACTTTTTGAATCATAAATCAGATGGATTTATTAGCAGTGGCCAGCTCAGAAGAAGAAATCGGGACTGTCTCTCCATTAGAAAGATGGTAAAAGTGTACCTTTCATGTCAGGTTAAGTAGCAGATCTGGATCAGAAACATTAGCCCTGACTGCAGAAAACA
This sequence comes from Limnodromus scolopaceus, assembly GCA_028565335.1. Lineage (NCBI taxonomy): Eukaryota > Metazoa > Chordata > Aves > Charadriiformes > Scolopacidae > Limnodromus > Limnodromus scolopaceus. The sequence goes on from JAOXNO010000003.1 coordinate 15,773,405, forward strand.
GAAGTGATCCTACTGAGAAGGAAAGAGAATCCATCTGTTCCAGGGCAGATTAAAGGTCGGTGCCTCTCTGTAAACAGAAGTGCCTTCTTCCTTTTCATCCACAATGTAAAAAGCTATGGCAAACACAAACACTTGCCAAAGTAATTTTGGATCCTTTTTCAGTGTATTTCAGAAAGCATCTACATATAACGTATGTCTTATTAAACCCCACAGCCCTAGAAGCGAGAGGGCAAGCGGTGCTCAGCAGTGAGTGATGCCCCTTGTCATAACCCCACCGGGTACGGGCAGGCAGAAATCTCGAGATTGGAGAAGGTTTCAGCTTTCAAATGAATCTCTCCTAGTCCATATAATCTTATTCCACATACTCAAAAACTGCATTAGCAGAGAGGGGAATTTCTATACAAGTTCTCAGATGTGTTCTACATGACGCAATCTCAGTTTGATTTGCACTGAACATAGTTGTAAGTAAATAATTTAAGCCATGTCAGTCTGCTCTGTGAGCTGCTGCTCTTCTACACGTGACACCAGCTGAAGTCTGAGTTTCACTGTCGAGCTCTGAGACAGTGTTCCATACTTCGTAAGAGTATTTTTGGAAGTTATTGTTTTCTAAGTGTCCTTTACATGTTGTTAAGGTTTCTCATTGTGTTTCACATAGTAACTGTTGTATATTTTGGATTGGGGACAAGATTTTAATTTAAAGTATCTTTAATTTTGTTATAGGTCACTTGAAATTTGATTTGTTATATTTATTTTGGCAATGGCTTAAAGAATTGGTGGAAGATGAGCAAGTCAGGGCCCTGTTGATGGGGCCGTGCTCTCCAGGTGTTCTCAGAGAGGAATCGGTTCGTGTCTGGGCTCCCTCAGCATTAACACCCAAACCCCAGAGCTTGTGTGCTGCCAGGTTCCTTATCAACTGAAGGCCCCCTTAACAAAGTGTCTCTTTTACTGTTATGACTATTTATTATTTGTAATATTGCGTATTCCACTCTTGCGCAGTCTAAGGAAATAGAGCTCTATTATAAAGCAGAAGAAGTACCAGAACAGGTTCCCGACAGGGGACTGCTGCCTCCTGCGCACAGGGAACGGGGCCTGATGGACAGAATGGCTGAAATTCACTATGGAGTTCAGGGAATATTTAAAAAAATATGAATTTATATGTAATTCTTTTTGTTGGAATGGTGTAATGGTATAGTTTTACCAGCTTTACATGAAGGTCTCTGTGGAAAGCCTCATATCTTCTATATTTTTACAGTGCCTGGTTCACTGTGGGTACTATCATGAGCAAGTAAAAGTATTTTAAGTAAAGACCTGACTACTAGAATCACCTACACATTTATCAAATTGATTTCTACACTAAAAACTGGTGAAAATCCTGAATTATAAGTGCCTTGGATACTGACTATATGTTTGCCACTGTCAGTTTTTTTATTTTACCAGAATGAAACCAAGAAACCATTGGTACTGACATAGGAAACATTGAGTGTATTCAGATTGGTCAGTAACTGCTTAATTATACAGGAGATTTAACTGAGCTACTTTATGGTGCTGAAAATTTAGTATTCTGTGTTTTTCATGGGTATATTTTGGGAGATGCATGGTGAATACCTTGGGTCTCCCCCAGGAAGAGGAGCACACAGGCACACCCCAGAGCTGAAAGGGAAACATACGCTTTAAAAATTGAGAAACATAATTTAGACACAGTTCTGTTTCACACAAATGCTTTACAGGTTTTGCTCTCCTGTAGTCACAAAAGGAAACTGATATTCTTTGCCTTGTTCCATGTTAATTCTAAAATATTCCAGGGTTGATATACATGGTCTTGTGGAGTTCAGAGGTGTATAATGTAACATACACGAGACCTGTGTAGTCCTACCCTAATGGCACTCTGTTACATGACATGGCTATCCAGTATAATGTAGGTTTTAATCTCAACTTGGCAGATTTATACATTACCATTTACTAATACCTTTGTGAATAAAATAAAAACTGAAAAAAATCCTTTCTTTGTAGCCTGCTTTTTCATGATTTATGGCACAGAAAAATGCATCTCAATCCACCCTGTTCAGGTACATTTGTGTTTGTAGGGAAGCAGCTCAAGGTCTCATTTGCACACAATTAATCATTGGTAATTATTAGTACAAATATGTTTATTCACCCACTGTTAAATAACTGAGAAAATTCTCACTCTAAAATTAGTAATTACAAGGATTACTGAGATACAACTGACATTTATTGTTGTTTAGATGCACAATCTATAGTATCCTTTATCCTCAAGATACCGTAGCTCTTTGTCACAAATAAAGGACAACTCTGATTTTTTTTTTTTTATCCATGAACATTAGAATAAGGGCACAGAATATAAATTATATATATATAGTTATTATAGAACTATGCAATCGTGCAGGTGAAACTCGTTTGGGGATTAGCACCTCCCAAAGGTGCTGTTGAAACCCGGAGGCTGGACATCATCCGGCACCGTTGCTGGTACGAATTACCAATTCTTTCACACGCTACTCTGTTGTTTCTCGTACGTTTGATTTTAATAGTGCGAGTCACTCTCCGCTCACCCTGACACAGCCACAGTGCGTTTTGTGTTCCCTGTGCTGCGGGAGCTCACACAGCCCATCCCCGCCGCTCGGCAGCCCTGCCCAACCCACACACATCCCTTTTTCTCTCGTTAAGGCCTCTAATTAACGAAGCCCGGCCGGCCGGGAGGCGGCTCGCTGCAGGAGCCCACAGGGGAGCCCCGCCCGCTCCTCAAGGCCCTTCCCGGCGCTGCCCCCCGCCCCCACAGCCGCGGGCTGGGCTCAGAGCCGGCGGCCGATGCGGGTCCCTCACTCACCCCACAGCGCGTTCCTGCCCACCCCGTCACCGCTGTCCCTTCCTCGGAGCGACCGGACCCGGCCGGGGCCCGCCGCGGCGGGGCTGACAGGGGCTAGCGGCGGGGCGGGGCGGGGCGAGGCAACCTTCCCGCCGTGCCCGGAACAGCCAATCGGCGCCAGCAGCGGCTGGGCACTGCCCAATCGACGCCAGGGCTGGCCCCAACGTCCCGCCTCCGGGGGTGCGGCCTTCTCCTGAGGGGCGGGCGACCCGCTCGCTTCTGAGATACGGCGGGATGGGGTTGGCTGCGGCTCCGGTCCCGGTGCCCGTCCCGCCGGAGTGGGGAGCGGCTGCGAGGCCCCGATGCTACAGCCCGCGGGAGCCGGGCCGATGGCGGAGGGGTGCGGGGGACTATCCGGGCGCAGGGCTCCCCGCCCAAGCCCTGCCAGCGGGGGCAGGAGGCCCGGCCTGGCAGCCGGCTGTCCCTCAGCGGGGGCTGAGCTGGAGGGCTCTTCCCGGAGCCAACTCAGGGCTTCAGGGTGAGAGGGCGAGTTGCTTTAAAAGGCAAGTGCTCTTCGTGGCCGGAGGAGCCAGAGTGTTAGGTGGGTGAGCACAGGAATCCCGCGGCTACCGCAGCCCTAGGAAAAGCTCCTAATTTATTTATATTTCTTTTTCCGGGGCTTGGCCTGGGCTGGAGTGAGAAAGGCCTGGCCTCTTAACGACACACTGTTTGCTGGCTGTGGTTAATGTAGTGGTCTGGAGTGCGACATCTGCAGAAAGCAAATGAAAGTTTGTCTCAACAAGGAGATTTTAAATGTGTGGCTGGCATGTTTCTAGCCCTTATGGAGTGCTTGGTTTTAAAAAATAACTTGCAAAGTATGGGAATGGGTTTGTGTTCTTCATTCCCTTATGATGAATAAAGTTGCTCTGTAAGAGCAGAACATGCCGCTTAACTTCTCCATGGGAGCTGCTGGGGCTGAAGGAGGAGCCGTGGCCTGATGTTCTGCTGCCAACAGCAAACAACGCTGATGCTTTAAAGTTTTGTTAGGGTTACCCTATCAATAAATGGTTACCTGCGTCTAAAAGCACATTAATCATGGTCTTTAACTATATATATAATCATGTAGTGTTACTTTTTGCCATCATCCCAGCCCTACAAAATTTTTATCTTGTAGCCTTGAGTTCTGCTACTGAAAACAGGCCTGTAGGTGCGCATGTAAGTGAGAATTTCAGGTTTCAGTCATCATTTCCTTTTTTGACAGTTAGTAATCCCTGGAAGGCAATTTCTCCTACTTTAAAGACTTCTAGTGTTGTTCCTGTCACTCCTATTTTTAGTTATGAAATAATGTTTCTTTGTGAAAGTCTTTCAAATCTTGACTTCCTGTTCTTGTAACAAGCTGCAAGAATGAACGCAATGGATTGAGAAAGTACTTCACTTTCAGTTATAAAGTTGATGTAAAAATCCTTTGTTGCAGCAGAGCTATTTTTTTTTTCTTTGCTTACTGCAGTTGATTATTTTCTATAGACCCTCAGGCTTTCTAAAAGGCAGATTTTTGTCTTATCAAGTGAGGCTATGAAACTGTAACTTTAGTGGAGTTTCTGTTTTGTGTTGGCCAAAACCAGTTGTGTTCTCTTTAACTATTTACCCTTTTTTAGTCTGTATAATCCAGTGATGTTATCTGAACCTCATTTAGTGCCCAGTGATGTCTTGTGGTCATTTAATACGTCCATTCAGGTAGAAAAGTACTGATGTGTTTTATTGTAAGCATAAGTGTGAGGAGAGCAAAACTTTGGGAATCAGACTAGTCCCTTGCCAGTCGTGGTACTGGTTAGATGCAGGGTTTATAGCAGCTTCCCCTTTCTTGGCAGGGAGGGAAATGTTCTCATCCTTTGGGTTGTTCTCCCCAAACTCACATACTGTCTGTTCAGTTCTTCATAACTGCTTAAACATGTTACTAACAAGTATACTTTTTCATTTATTGTCTAGCTTGAAAATAAACCTGAGTGTGATGGAGTAAACACCACGCAGAGAACAGAAGTGAGGACTTACTCCCCTGCCTCCGAAATGAGAGAGACTGTACAGAAAACCTCTCTGAGCTGAATACCCGGAAGAATCTAGGGAGCACCAGTTTGTACCAGGCAGGTCAGAAAGCACCCATGACTTGTATTTTCCTGGGGGTGGCCCTGCTCTCCGAGGTTGTACCACCCTCTTGAGGCCGATGGCATGCTTGCAAAGGAGAAAATACCGCACTCATTTACAGGGCCAGAGTTTTTTCTCTAGATGACCGAGAAACATCGTTGGGTTTTTGTGTGTTGCCTTTTTTAAGACAACCTTAGTATGTTCTGCTCAGTAAGCTGGATAAGCAGCACGGTGTAATGGCCTGTGCCTCGGTTTTGATTCTGTAGACTGCCTTAGCCATATTGTTTTCTTAGCGAGTAGACTATCCTGCACAACTCTCTCAGAGTTCTAGAAACAGTGATCCCAGCTACAGAGCTTCTCTTTCAAGAAAGGATTTATGCAGTGTCTCTGGCTGAGACTTTCCTTCCTGTACTGTTGGGCAGCTTAGAGGCTAACCATTTCCATGGAATATACTTGGAAAACATTAAATAGAAAAAGAATACAAGCAGTAGCTCTGTTGTGGAGGTGATGATTAGAGCTCAGCATAATAAATGCAGCTTCAGAGCTCTTTCTGACTCTTACCTTCCATGACACTTCTGCAGGTTTCACGAGGCACGTGCCCACACCCCGGCTGTGCTGGGGAGGAGACCCCCCAGCTGAAATCCTGCCGCTTTCCCACTAACTGGTGGTTCTGCGGGAGAGCACCGGGCGCTGTGAGACTGCCAGGAACAACTCGGCAAATCTGGTAAGATCAGGACCTGGATGTGCATTATACAACAGGGAGGAGAAACATTAAGTTATTTCTTCTCACTGTGGCATTGAAACTCTACTTTTCTGAGCTTTCTGGCTTTCTCAACGGGTGCTAGAAGTGCCAAGTATGTCTGTTTCTTAGTCTTCTAAGAATTGTTTACTTTTTAATCCCCCTTCCCTTCTAATTCTTGTTTGCCTCCTGGGGAGGGTAGCATAGGACGGTGCTGGGGGCATCAAAGGGATCACTTCATTGAGGTGATTAATTCTGTGGCAGGAAACGAGGAACATGCCTAATAAAAAATTGCAGTTGTATTTACATTTATTGCATTAGCCTGCTAAAGAGTGCTTTATAGAGTGTCTTCAGGAGGAAGTCCAAGAAAACGTTCATGGGATATCAGATGCCCATATGGGCAAAAGCACATGTCTATGTTGGCACATACTGGTTTATGCATTTAAAGGCATAAGAAATTACCTTGTCCCACTGGTGAATGCGCCAGTGTGGAATGGTTCTGAATCCAGGCAAGCTAACTGGAAGGGTAATTTTATTTTTTTCCCCTTTTTTTTCTTTTTTTTTAACTGGAAGAGATATTAGATGGTTTCCTTCGTAAGATCCATGTTAACAAATCCCTTGGCAATTAAGCTGATTTGGCAACTGAAGATGGATTCCTTGTCCATCTAGTGTGCATAGCTTATTACATTAACTAGTTGGGCTACTGGTTTGGGCTACTCTTAAACAAAGAAACAAAAACCAACCCCACAAGTAATTGCAATTTCAGCATAAGCTTTATTCTCTATTATAGATGTGCATAGAAGTGTAAGAAGAGGTTTCTACCAGCTTTAGAAAGGATTCATATAGCTTTCAAACATTTAGAATAATCACTGTATTTACTAAGGAAAAGAGATAAAATAAGAAAATAAGCCCACATGTGACCCTGTGATTAACCTTGCCCTTCATTATTTTTGGCTTGAGATCTTTTATTCTTCCTTAAATGATATTCTGTTCCAGTGTCTGCAAGGGAAAACTGCTCAGGTCCACATGCTTCTTCTTTAGAGTTGTGACATCAGAAATAATTTCATTTTAAAGTAAAATTTAAAACAAATTAGGCCATCAAGTGCTGTCTTTGTCCTTCATCTTGCCTCAGTTTTTCAGCTGAGTTTCTAAAAAGACAAAAGATGACGATTATTTTGATAGTCTAAATATTTTTCTCAAAATCCTGTTTTGATAATCTCTCTAAAAGTTCTGGCTGAGAAGAGGGAAATGCTGGGATGTGAGGGAAGGGGCAGTATGAGGAGAGGAAGCCTTCCCTTCTGCCTAAGAGACTTTAATGGGATTCTTCAGAGTTCAACAAGCAGTTTCTAACATCAGGTACTTACGTGGTTCTCTTAGCGGTAACTTAGCCCCAATCACTTCTGAAGTGCTGCTCTGAATGTCTTACTTGACAAATGAGATGACAAAAGCTGTGTGGTTTGGTGGGGTGTTGTTTTTGTTTGTTTTTAAAAGCTCTGCTTTCCTGACTCAGTGAGCTGTACCTTTAGCATTCTCCTCACGTATGTCCCCCAGCATCTTCTCCAGCACTTGTCCATATTCTTCATACTCTTCTTCTGTTATCTTGACACCGATTTCAAAGGGAACATTAAACTGTAAAAACATTAAAAGACAGAGTTTAACAGACAAGTTCTGGACAAGGACACTGCAAGTTACTTTTATTCATGGGAATGCTGATAAGCAAGAGGTATAAAAAGTTATTCCATCTGTTTACTTACTAGCGCTGAGACACATAACCAAAAGCTCTGAAACAGGGTGTAGGCTACTGTAGACCACACTGCACAATAAACTGGAGAAAAGGAAACTTTCCAAGAAACTCTCATTATTATATCTTAGTTCTGAGATCTAAGTGAATCCTAACTAGGAGATTGTGATCTGAATGACTGCAGCTAATTTTATATCATTTCACACCATCAGTGCTGGCAGTTTTCATGTGCCTTTTCCTACTTGCCTTTCAAATTAAACATGATTGTAGTTTTAATTTGTAGTGCCTACTGTGACAGAAATTGTATTACCCAAGCCCACCCCTTAAATTTGTATGTGAGGAGGAAGAAGAAAAAATACAAACCTTAATTTCAATACTGTTACTGTCATCTTCTGCCCCTGCTTTATCTGTGTCCCAAAAGCCTTCTGTGCCTCGACGATGTAATTGTGCTGTGGGATGTTTTGGAGCCTTTTGTTGCTAGAAAGCAAGCAAAATAACATCTATATATTATTTCCATAACCAAACTGGTCTGTAGCGGGGAAATCAGAACCCCAAATTAACACAGATGCAGCAGATTAGCTGAAGGCATCACGCACTTATGTGTGTAGGATAGAATCAGAGAGTCCTTCAGGGTGGAAAAGACCTTTAAGATCATCAAATCCAACTGTTAAGGATAGACAACATTAATGATAGGCAGGTCTATAATAATTGCTGCATGCACTTGAATAGCAATTTGGTTTAAAGGTTCAAATAACAATCACCTTGCAGTTAATTTCCAAAGAAGATGCCAACAAATTATTTAAATGAATGTTTTCTCCTCAATTGTTTTTTTTTTTTTTCCAGATTATTAATTCTTAGTGACTGAGATGAGACTCCTATTCTCATAGCATGAATACAGTGCTAATTGTTTGGTACAGAAGTTCTCTGCAATAACTCCTTCCTCTTCCAGAAAATAAATCTTCTAAAAGCTTCTCTGAACACTCTAAATAATGTTGGCTTTAAGGACTTACAGAGGAGGACAATTTCTTTCTGATTTTTTTTTTTTTACCTGTGTTCTTTTATATTCAGGACTTAAAAAACTAGAGCCAGCCAGAGTAGTTTCTGTCCAGAGGATGCTGTAAAGAATAATGCCCAGCAGAGTCCCTCTGAGAAACATGATTATCCTCCTGAGGCAGGGTGTCAGACCTGAAAGCATAGGTTGAAAAATTAAACATATTTTGCAATCACTGTATTTAATTGAATCCAGACCCAGTGAAAGTCTTTCTCCTGACTTGAATGACTTGAAATTATTTCTAAAGATGGATGTGTAAAGCAAACAGAATTTTTATATGCTAAAGGTAAAAATATTCTGTCCAAAAGAGATTATTGCTTACAGTGTTTTATTCTATAACTAAGATACAGTAACGGGTCAGTGGAGAGGAATTACAGGGGAAAACTGGCAAAAGCTGAAACTTTACCTGCTGAGCTTCGTGGCTTCACCAAACAGCCGCTTTCTGAAGCACTTTATATAGTGAGTGGAGTATTTGTACTGCTCTGCAACATCACTGGAAATACAATCTGATATGTGTTTAAATTCCGTGGAAACCTGGCTTGCTTGTAAGAGAACAAAATCAACAAAACAGGGAAAATTGCATAGATTTGTTGCTGCGTTTATTTTTATGTAAAATGAAATTGTGTAGGGAACGAAGTGAGAGTTTCCGTTTTTCCTGTGGCATTAACATTGTTCCTTTTAAAAAATAATTAACACCTGTAACATTTTTATTTTTTACCAAAAACAAAAAGCCCCAACCCCTTTTTCTTACCGGAGGTGGTGGGACAGAAATGGAGAAGTTGAGCATTATTCCTGACATGTGGTGACAGCTGTTTCTTATTTCTGCCTTTAAGTGCGTTCCCTCTCTTCTGTATTCTCTCCTGGGATCTGTTTTATCAGATTTTGCTGTCTTTTGCTGGAAGACCAAAACTGAAAATGATACTTAGGATACTTGGCTTCCATTACTGTAAAACCAGAATATTAACAAGTTTCTAGAACTTCAGTGAAGATCATAGCAATGACTGAGTGTCTAGAACAATCCCATGAAGAGAAATAGCGATTATTTTTTTTTCACTTGAGAAAGAGTAGGAGAAAAGAAGGACTATACGATGAAGGATGACAAGTGCGTGACTTCTGCTGCTCGGTTTTGCTGTGACCCGAATGACGTCTTTGGTTTGTAGGCTCTGTTTGGCGCTGTAGCCCCGCAAACTCCCAGCAGTAGGACTGCAGGAGGCACGGTAAACGTGCGGAGGTGGGAAGATGAGGAAGAATTCAGTTAAATCGGATTTGCTGTTGTAGATGTAGCATGTAGCATTTATAACCATCTTAACTGTGCTATGGCCAAATAAGACTTTAGCACATCTGTGGAGTTGGAAAACTAGTTTCATTTGGGGATGCAGTTCCATTTTGTTTTCTTCTGCAAACAGGATTTAAGAGCTTTCCTCTTTTTGTGTCTCTCATTGTGGCTTTCTGGTTGAGTTCTTCAGATATTGTGCAGTAATGCTGTAAATCAGGTTTGTGAAATGATCCAAATATTAAAAGAAAATCACTTCTGAAGTGTATCTGATATTAGCTGAATTGGCAAAAATGAGGAAGCTGGTACCTGTGAATACAGGAGCTGGGAACAGATGGAGGTGAGAAGTCAAAAACCCCTCCAGCAACAAAGCTGGGTCGAGAAACTCTGCTAGAGTTAATCTTCATCCCGGCTTTTATCATCTGAGGGCTTGTTAATAACAATGTTCAATAGCAGAAGGAAAGCAGGGAGAGCTGCTGGATCCTGAAGAAGTAGTGTGGATGCAGAAGCCCTTCGTGTTTTGGTAGAACACTGGGCCAGCCACAGAATCGAGCTATTTCTGGGTTCCCAACAGGACAGGGAGCTGTGTCCCCTGTAGCTTCCAGGAGCTTGGTCTTGGATCAGCACCTTCTGCTTTATTAAGGCCTGTCTAAGTAGGGAGGCAAACAGGAATTTAGATAGGCCATTGTACAAAACAGAGGGGTTTGTTTGTTTTCTAAGTTCCCAGTGTGTCAGCAGGAGACATGCCTGAAACTTCACAGCACGGATTGAACAACAGAACTTCATTTCTTGTGAGGAAACTCCTTTCAGCCAGCACAAGACACACAAGTTTCTTCCTCTCAGGCCAGAACCAGTGCACAGTGGGCACAGAGAGACCCTGCTGGCCTCCATTGGGCTGCACAGCAATTTCAAGTTCTTCAGTGTGAAATCGATGTTGGGTACAGTATTTTTTCTCTTTTCCCCATCCTGACCCCAAGAGGAGGAGAGGATTAGAGATCAAAAACATGAAGCTTATTGTCAAGAGCAACTGAAAAACTTTCACCTAATGCTTTTATTTGCAATGAATAAACTCTGTAATGCTAATTTCTAGATGAGCTGATTAATTTTTGGGGTAAGGCTACAGCGCATTTAAACAAGAACAGGAATGTTGCATACATGGGTTGGTATTCAGAAAGAATTCATGTATACGTTTCTGTGAGAGCAACTAGGATGGTATTTGGCTAGTATTGATAACGATCATAAAATGAGGCTTGTTTTTCTAGAAAAGGGATGTATTATCTTGGCTGTGCCCAAACAAAGAGTGAGCCTGGGAAGCACTACCTTGGAGAAGGAGGAAGGCTGCAAATTGTTCGCTTGTGGTGCTTCAGTGCAGCTGAAGAATAAAGGGAAAATGTAACCTTTCAGTGAAGTACTTTCTCTCCTGTAGGAGGGAGGTGCTTTTGTTTCAGCAGATGGCACACTGAAATGTGGCTTGTTGGAGCTTAATACACTGGCATGAAGCGCAACAGCACATACGTTTAACTGAAGGTAAAACTCTGTTCTTTCTTAGGCTCTAAGAGTGTTAGTCTCTGGTGGACTGACACCTTCCTGGCTATTACAGAGCTAACACCATGGATGAGAGGACGTGGCTGAAGGTGGACTGGAGACATGCTTGACAAGGCCTCTGGGAAAAGACTATTAAATACAGCACACCAGGCTTTAACCAATAGGACTTTATTCTGTTGGTATCTCAAAAAAACCCATAACCGCCTGAGGTACAGTACAGAAGTGTGGCTAAAAAAAAAATATCTTCAAGTTGTGGTTTGATTTTTTTGATTTTGGTTAAATAACCAAGTTTGAGATTATTGTAAAGCCAAAGACATGTGCATTCCACTACTCCTTTTCATCTTCAGGCAAGCACAGAGACTTCCCCATATCCAAGCAGGTTATTTTCAGGAAGATCTAACCACCACTTCACTGCTACAGAAGGGCTAGAGAGCACACTGCCATCTAATGCTGGAAACTCCACCAGCCCTTCCCCTTGTTTGGGACAAAGTTCTGGCTTTTGAAGGGACAGTGTTTGTCCCCTGGCACGAAGGTTTTCACCCCTCACCACCCTGATAGTCTTCTGTTCCCTCAAGTGCTGGGAGCCCACAGCACATCCAGTACAATTTGATCCCCAAACCAGAAAAGCAGGGTACAGTCTCTGTAGCATCAAGGAGTAGTGTAAGGCACAGTACTTCACCATGCTCTTTACCTTAAATTTATGGGAATGTTGATTAAGGCTGATTATCAACATATTATAGCCTCCCAGTAATAGTTAGAGAGTGCTTATAAAATTGGATAATTGTTTCCCATGTTCATGTCCAGTTTAGATAAAAATCAGTTCTCATCCATTTTGAGAAACATTGCAAATCAGGTATAGTGATCACTGGTGGCAGATGAACGTTCACTCATGCATCACTGCTCGTTCTGCTGCCCCTCCGTAACGGCAGACACCCCTCCTTGGCCCTTGTTGACATCGCTGATACACGCCCACAGTCCATCTACGGATTCCTTCCAGAGCGTCACCTCAAAAACAGAGCAGGAAGGAGTTTCAGACTTAATACATTCTGTTTCCCAGTCCCTTGCAGCCATCACATCAGCAGTCTGGTGACAGCCTACAGATAAAGCAGTCAACTGTTGCGGAGTTGTTCTAAGTATCAAGTTCTTTGTTGCTGTATATGACTAATTATCTACTGGTAGAGTATATTAATTCTGCTGTTAGTACCCTACAAAATAAAGCTAAGCCTGCATTTCTAATCTCCAGTAAGGACTAAGAATGCAGTGCAAGTAGTTTGTCAAAGGTTAGGGTCTTCCCCCACTCTTGATAGGTCAAGAGAAAAAAATTGACCATTGCAGCAAAGGAGAGTCTACAACAGCCCTAACTTAAGCAGACGTGACAATGGCCTGTCCCATCCCAGATCTCCTGAGAACACGGCGTGCAGGGTGAAAGCTGAGGCAGCAGAACTCACCTTATTGTCTCCTCCAGACACTGCAAGGATGTTTGCAGTAATGGACCAGCTCACATGCCAGACAACGTCGTTGAACTTGTGCAGCAGCTTTGGGGACCATGAATTTCCAGAGGCATCATCACACGTCCAGATGAATACCCTGCCATCCTGCAGAAGAGAGTAGACACACCCGGTTGGACCACAAATTACAGCACAGAAAACCCAACCTTGAATGCACTCACAGCTGCACTTCCAAATCACCCCAGATGTGCTTACGTGCATTTTTGCTCAATACAGCAAAGGGACTGCTTTCTTACTGTAGCTAAAGGAAGGGAAACATACAGCTCTCTTATGAGAAAAGCTATGCACAAAGTGACTTGCAAACACCAGAGAAAAGCTCCTAAAATACATATAGATCAGCAGAATGAAATACTGCTTTCCAGTCACATGACAGGACGTTAGCAGCTTACCTAGTGTTCTTGTTATGAAAAAAAGAGTGTTTACAGAATTATTAGCAGCAAGTCAGTATGAAGGCTGAGGACATCAGAGCTTATTAAGAATGCCAGTCATTAGAAAACAGTATTTTTAGCTGGAAGTTCAGCGAATTTGATCCAGGGACATTAAAATACAACATTAGCCTGAAGGTCTTATTCCTAGTGAGACCAAACTGCTCAGCGTTTTCAAATTACAAGACAGTCTTCAGTACGGAGCCACAGACACAGAAACTTTTGTCCAGAAATGCTCCCACTGGATGGTGAGCTTGGGAGGAAGAGGAGTCAAAGGCTCTCAGGCACAGACCCAAATTTAGCAAGGACAGCGAAGAGGAGCTGTGACAGCAGGTCTGTCCCTACTGTTCCCTTAGTTCTTCCCCCTTTTTTCTAGTGGATGGCAGTGAGGGCACTGTCCCTCTGTCACTCCTCACCTGTGAGCAGCTGGCGATGGTACTCGTGGGCAAACCGATGGACGGAGCCCAGGCTACGTCTCGAACCCAGTCACTGTGAGCCTCCAGCTTCTGCTCCTCTTTCCACTGACCATCTTCTTCCCTGAAACCACACGGACACAGTCAGAAGGGTGGCCGTGGCAGCCTGTCGTGTTTCTCATCTCCTGTTCTGGAAGGCTGTGGGTTTGCAGCTTTCAGACTCCTGGCTTATCGGATAATCCAAAGCACAAGTGGTCTCCACTCCTCCCCAAAAGGCTCTATGGCTCTAACTGACAAAACCCCTCCTGGGGGACAGGAAACAGTGTAGGCCAAGAGTATTGGATCTTCAGTTACAGTACAGAAACCTGCTGTGTCTGAGTGGCAGAGGGAATCACAGACAATGAGAGCCACTTTCCCAAGTAAGATTAAGCAGGGCTGACACAAATTGCTACAACCACACTACAATCATGGACATCACTAAGTTGTTTCCAGTTTTAAAGCACTTCCCTAAAACAATAATTCAAAGCTGAAAGCATCAAGATGCCGAAAATATGACTTGAGATACGAACGGGGACATTCAAAGACTATAAAGGAAATCAAGTTTTGTGTGTTTTTAAGTCTGGCAGCAGAGCACTTACTTCCAGATCTTGACGAGGTTGTCACAGCCACCAGATGCAAATCTTTTGATGTAGTTTGGTTTCTGACCAGACGGTTGTTCTATCAGGCTTCCCGGTACAACAGCAGGAGCCCAGCTAACGGCATTACACCCGATCTTTTTAATGAAAAGATATCATTGTTAGAAGTTGCTCACTTTAAATACATAAATCAAAACTGCTAAGGGGCAAAGGACACCTAGCATGCTCTACAAGGAATTAGCCTATGTTAGGAAACCAGGAGCCTGGATGGATGGATATGGGATAAACAAGAAATCCAGATACAGTCTGTCTCAATAGGGCACTTATTCCAAAAGCCTTAGGTAGCCAAGTAACTGTTTTATGCGCAAACATCATCTGGGACACGTAAACAGTGGAGACAGAGATGGAAACTGAAAAGACACAAGACATATGCGGTTGCTAAGATTCAGGAACACAGGAGCAGAAGGAACCTGTGGGTGCAGAGCCCAATGTCCTTTTATTGCGAGCCACTGCCATTAGCTTATCACATTCTGCGTCAGCAAAAATCTCCACTGTTTTGGGAAAAACATGAGTCCTGCAGTTTTTCCAGCTTCAGTTCATCCACAGTCAGTTTGTACAGGTGTGCTTAGTACCAGAGCCATTTCCCACCAGGGAACTTTCAGCACTGTGTTTAACAGCAGTGCTTTATAACCAAGTATTACCAGTGCTGTGTAGTAACCTTCATGTCTTGTTTTCTATTTCATTTTAGTGCCTACAAAGTATACCTTCCCACTCTGGATTTATTTAAAGCAAGTTATTTTTGATTCTGGAAAATGTTTCACATCATTTAATTGTATTTCAGTGTTTATCTACAAGTTCTCTGCGGCATCAGTTCAGCATCTGTCCATAGCCCCCAGAGCCCTGTGCTGCTCCCTGGAGCAGACTCACCGTGTGTGCGTTGCTGATCTTTTTGACCTCCCACTGCCCGTCGCCCGTGTAGCTCAGCAGGGAAATGGCCCCGTCCGAGCTCCCGCAGGCCAGGATCAGGCCGTAGTCGTGCGGTGCCCAGCAGACAGAATTCACTGTGAGGGGTGAGACAGACTGCATTACAACACAGGGACCACCTAGAATTCATTAACTAATCCACTGCCTAGGATTAGTGGAACAGTCACTAAAAGTGAGCAGCCTGGAAAGCTAAAAATAAGGGTCTTAGCACTGTGAATTTCGGCAGAGCCAGTCAATTAACATTGCTTACTGAGTGACAGAAAACTGCCCTATTGTTGGCATCCATTTTAGAATAAGAACACCAAAAGAGCACTCTTAATGAGATTAGAAACTCTGACTGTCCCTCACAACAGCACGGAGTATCGCTGGCTCTAGAACAAAAGCTGAGTGGCAGGCACAGTATTTAAAGTCTAGGTTAGTAATAAAACAAAGCTGGTGGCTTCTCAGATCTGCATGTAGGAGGACACATCACCTGAACAAACCAGTTTCCATTGTAAAAGAAAACATAGCATGCTAAAATCCACCTTTTTCCTTTCTTCCTGTAGTGGATATGTACCATATTTTCCCCAAAAATTCAGTGTCCTACATCTTGTTTCTTTGAAAGCTGATTTATTTGTACAACAACTCCTACACAAACCTGGTGTGAATCAGGACAGGAGGTGACAGGAGATTATCCAGCAATATGACATCACGTAAACATTCTGTCTGTGCTGAATAGACTGTCTCTCCGTTAATTTATCCCTATCTGTTCAATGGAGGGCTTCGTCTTTTAACACTGAGGGATCTACTCCAACCTCATCTGCATCCTCCTGTATGCCCACGCTCCCTTCCCAGCTCTGGACCATGCGTACCTGAGGAATCATGCCCCGTGTACTCGTACGTCTTTTCCCAAGTGCCATTCTCCTCCTTCCAGATAATGACCTTCCTGTCGTAGGAACAGGAGGCCAAGATATTGCCATACATGGGATGAGCCCAGGCAACCTGCCACACGGGACCTTCATGCCTGCAAGAAACAATGCCCTTTGGAGAAGCTGAGGGAAACCTGCTCCTGGTGCGGCTGTTGCACAGCCATCAATGTTGTGAATCGGTAATATAATAATAATAATAAAGCGACTAATGCAGTGATACGAGGAATGAGAGTAACACCAAAATGAAACACAGCACACGGGACCGTCTGACAAAGCTACCGCCATGGAAAGCGATTCCAAACGTTTATCCTGACATTAGCAATTAATGCTGTGAGTCTAAATGCTTGACACCTGTAATTCTCAAGTAATGAATTAACTGTCTTGCTGTTCCCCCTTACAGCTCTGAAGAGCTGCTTAGCAACAGCCAGCCAGAGTAACCATACCTTGGAGGAGTTCACTGAGAAAAAGGACAAAATAATAACATTTTCCATAGATCATAAACCTTCAGTTTATGACGGTTTACCCTCTCAAGTCCGCAATGAGGATTTGCCCTCCATTCCGAACATCAAAAATTTTCACGGATCTGTCTGACGAGCAGGTCGCCAGCCGAGTGCCATAGTAATCCATCTGCGCATCGTGCTGCAAGGCAACAGAGAGCTGTGTCAGCCCTGCTTCAGCAAATCCCACTGCTTTTTGAAAGTAGCTGTAAGAATTGTGAACAGATGACCCAATCCCAGGGTGACAGGTTAAACAGGAGAGTTTTTAAGCAATCCAGACAAGCCACATAAGCCATTTATTTCCCCAATTGCTGTTTTCACTAAGTGTACAAATGTTACGCAGAAACAGTGGAGGGAATTCAGAGTGATAATGCACAGCGCTTTCAGGAGAGGGTGGGAAATTAGCGCCATTGACTGTAAAGCCTTGACCAGCTACACGTTTTTGTTTCTTAGTCTGTAAAGTGGGCATAAGAATACCGACACCTGTTATGTGTCTTTGAAACGGCATTATCTGACTGGGCTCCTCGCTTCCACAAATTACTTTGCAAGTTTTCCTCCTGCCCGTTCTTACACATCTGCAAACATCCACCTGTAGGAAAATCAGCTCCATCTCCCCAGGTTCCGTGCCCTTCAGCATTATGGTACGAAACGCTCTGTACCCGTTAGTGTGCTACACAGCTTTGGCACATGAAATTGATTTTCCTTTATGCATTTATCTGCATGTTATCTACACTAAACGGCATACCAAATATGCTAAATGTTGTTATAAAATGGTATACTGTTTGGTATACATACTGCTTTGTAAAAATGACCAGAAACAAGCCTAGATATGAAAACTGAAGTTGTAAATCATTTCCCCTTCCCCCGGTAGCGGCTTCCCCTGCCCGGGCCCTGTAGGACAGCGCTAGTTCCAGCCAGCGCTCTCCCCCCGCCCCACGGGCCGCTCCGTGCGGGTCGGTACAGGACCCCCACCCCGTGCGGAGGGGCCGAGCGGGCCCGGGGGAGTCTGTGCCGCCCCCCGCACACTTACGATCATGTCCTCGTGAGAGGTGTCTACCGTGTTGATCACCGACACCTGCGGGGGGAAGGAGAGACGAGATGGAGCGGGCGGCACCGGAGCCGGCTTCCCGCCCCGCCCGGGACCCCGGGCCGCCGCGGCCGCCCTTAGGCCGCACCGGGGACACCGCCAGCTCTTCGCCGCGCTGCCCTCGCCGCCTCTCCCTCCCGCGGAGGAGAAGCACGGCGGCCCGGAGCCCCTCCAGCGCCCTCCCGTTCGCCCCCCGCCTCGGGCCTACCATGGTGGCGGCGGTGGTGGCGGACCCCGCGGAGGTCCCGGCGGCGAGCGGCCCGGCCTGGCCCCGCCGCGCTCCTCAGACGTGGCACGGCG
>JAOXNO010000003.1:15798189-15810664 GCA_028565335.1 Limnodromus scolopaceus
TTCAGCCGGCTGTCCACCAACACCCCCAGGTCCTTTTCTGCTGGGCAGCTCCAGCCACTCTGCCCCCAGCCTGTAGCATTGCCTGAGGTTGTTGTGACCGAAATGCAGGACCTGGCACTTGGCCTTATTGAACCTCATCCTGTTGGCCTTGGCCCATTGATCCAGTCTGTCCAGATCCCTCTGTGTTTCATCACGGAGTTGAAAACCAGTTTCTGTCAAGACTGCTCTTCCTATCAAGAAAACCTCAATTTGTTGAAACTGAACATTTTCAAGTTAAAAATGGGAAAAAAACATGCCAGAAACTGGTTAGCCAGCTCTTCTCCAGCGTCACGTGGGCCTGGGAGCTGCCTGGGAGACAGCCAGGGGGTCTTAGGGTAGAAGACACTCTCTGAGAAGACACTCTCCAAACAGTTAATGCCTGGTGCCGCAGGGGGAGATGCTCACTGTCTGCAGAGAGAGTACGCCATCGCAAGCCAAAGCTGGCTGATCGCTGGTCTGGTCGGCTCTCCCAGTGGTGGTTGCTTTTATCAGCGTAGGAGGGATTGAACGGTTCTTAGCAATACAAAGACTTCTTTTTAACTGACAGTGGGGAAAAATCGCTCTGTTGCAGGCTCCACCATGACAGCAAATGTGTGCAAGAAGATCACGGCCCAGCTGACGGGAGCCATTGGCAAGCAGGAGGATGTCTCTGTGCAGCTGGAGGCGCTTGACATCCTGTCAGATATGCTGAGCAGGTACCGACGGGTTTCCTTCTGGCAGTGGTGTACAGCAGGGGGCTGCACGTACACGTTTGCTTTTGATTGCTCTATTTCCGTAATCCTACTACGAGGAATTAAAAATAAAGGATTTGGGCAGGCTGGCGCTGGGGAGCGTCTCAGCAGAGCAGAGTCCCCAGCAGGGATGAGGCAAGATGTGTGAGCCTTTCTGTGCTGGGGAGTAGCAGTGACACTGGTGGTGGATCCCACAGAGGCTTAGTTCAGGCACACACAGGGAGGGAGAGGGCAAACAGGGAAGGTTATTTTAGCCCTGTGATCTGATCACTCACACATTTTCTTTTCCTGGCGGCCTCTTTCTCTCATTGCGTAAGTCAGAGTGACAGTGTCGTGTGTCGAGTGCATGCAGGAAGTGATTGACAAACCCCCAGGTCACCCAGAAGGACACCGTTGGGATCAAACTCCTCCCTGAGGGAGACGAATAACCCCTCCCTGTGTTATACAGAATGTCAGGGTTCAGACCAAAATCCCAAACCCGTTCTTTTCCTCTTTCTCCTGACAATGTGTGTGAATTCTTCATAGCGGAAGGGTTTTTACATTTTTTGCTGGCAGGAGGGCTTTTTCTCTGAGGCTTTGGCCTTCAACATCTGCCTCGCTCTGTTGATTGCAGACTGGGGGGAACTCTCTACTCTTTCCATTCCTCCATCCTGAACTGCCTCCTGCCCCAGCTGACGAGCCCCAGGCTGGCAGTACGGAAAAGGGCCATCATTGCCTTGGGCCATCTTGTCCTGACCTGCAGCGGAAGCATCTTCTCCGAGCTGACAGAGCATCTGCTGACCCAGCTGAAGAGGAATGAGTCTACTTCTACCACCAGGACGTACATTCAGTGTGTGGCTGGCATCAGCAGGCAGGCTGGACACCGCATAGGTAGGGCGAGGAGCTTGAAGTGACGCTGGGAAACACATCGTTTTAGAGCAGCTCCTGTTAGTGGTACAAGAAGTGTGCTCGCTCTCTTCCTAACCTCTCAGTGGCTTGTGCTTCCTCCTTCCCTCTGTGGTCCTGACCTGGCACTCTGGTCTCCACTGGGAAGGGTGAGACACCAGGGTAACTCTCTGGCTGCCCTTCTGCAGTGATTTCATCTCAAGGTCTTGCAGTGCTTCCCTGGTCTGAGTTAACGCCTCTGAATTAGGTCAGTGGACTCACCCCATTTTAAATGAGAGAGGAGGGCAGCATATTGTGTTACTTGTCTAAAAGATCTGCCAGAGCTGAGATTAGAAGATTTCCTAGAAGATTTCTGATCACAGCTCTTCCTGTGACTGAAATGCCAATGAGGGGCTGAGGACAGGGAGCAGGGTTGGTCTGATGGAAATCCCTACAAGCTGGACCCTGGTGTCCAGAGGAGGAACACTCTGCCAGGCACAAGAAGGGAGTAGCAGATGAGCTGAACTGCTGGCTGCTTGCATGAGGGAAGCCTGGAATGATTTTTCGTGGCTTCTTATTTTGCCTTTCCCAGGAGAACATCTGGAGAAGATAATTCCTCTGATTGTTCAGTACTGTAACGTGGAAGATGACGAGCTGAGAGAGTATTGCTTTCAGGCCTTTGAGTCTTTTGTGAGGAGGTGAGTGCCCTTGAACAACTGTGCTCTGTCCTGTGCAGCAGTGTCTTTTGGGTATAAATATCTGTATTTTCAGCACCCGGGCTCGTGTACCTTTCTATGTGCATTCCTGGTGGGAAAGACAGTTCATGAATGAAATCTCTTCTTCACGTGCAGAGTTGGGCTTGAGTTATGAGCTGTTTTACCTCAGCACATGAGAGTGTGTTTCTGTTTTGGCTTTGCGGGAGTGGGGGTTTTCCTCGTCCTTGGAGCATTTCTCAGCAAGAGGGAAGTGCCTCCCTCCTGCTGCGGGGGGAGTGGGAGGCAGGAAGGGGCTCAGGCAGGCGAGCTGCTGAGCTGCAGCTCTGTTCTTTGGTCAAACCTTTACTGCTTGTTTGGGCAAAGGAGCGCTGCAGAGCTGCTGAGGATCCAACCAGGTGGTGATGGTAGTGTATCTATTTTCCTTTCCTGACAGAAATCATTGCATCCTCCCCAGGGGAGTATGGTCTTGCTTCCTGCACAGCAGGAAGGAGCAGCTCTGGTTTAACTCATGTTAACAAATGTTCATATAGTCTGTGAAGCGTTTTGGGATCCTTTTGAAATTAATTATATTATTTGGATATTTAAAATAGCTTAGTCTTTGATTTATTAACGGTTGGGATTTTTATTACTCATGACAGGTGCCCAAAGGAAATGGACCCTCACATCCCTAATGTGATGGGGTTGTGTTTGAAGTACATCACCTTCGACCCAAACTACAACTATGACAATGAAGAGGAGGAAGAGATGATGGACACTGAAAATGGGGAGGATGAAGAGCAAGGTGCCTGCTTGTGAGGATGACTGTGCTCAGCAGAACACTGGGTTAACATTTCTCCCCTTTCTGTTTCCTCACTTTTCAGATCTGCCCATGACAATTAGTGCTTTTAAATGGGTCCTTTTTATTTGCCAGTGGTAATAGTAGAGCTGTATGCGCAATGTTCCAGCATCGTTCTGAGTTTGTTAGTTTTATCTTTTTCTGCCAAAGTCCTCAGATCTCGCCTTGCCTTAGGCAACAGTGAAAACACTGAAACTTGAGCTCTGCACTAGCTTAGCGAGAGCCAGACCAAGGCAGCACCACTTCTCCCATGCCTGCTGGCGGCAGGAGTTGTTGGAGCACACCCAGCACCTGGGGATCCCCAGGAGCAGCCACTGCCATTCCGGCTGTTGGATGTTCTCCCTTGTGCTCCCAAAGGTGCTGGTGCTTCACACAACTGTATTTTTGCTATGAGGTAGCTATTTTCTACTATTTTGTAGCAGAAGGAAGCAAAGCTACAATTTTGAACACTTAAAAGTGCCACCATTAAAAACATCTTGGTCCATCATTAAAAACATCTCAGTCATCAGTGAAGCAATCTGATACGGGCTTCAAAAGAGACCTTTCACATGTCTTCTGAATCCTGTTTACTTGGAGGTGGATGTCAAGCCCTGGTCAGCGAGGAGGGGTGTCTTTAGTGCCTGTTTGCTATAGACAGCATTTCATAATGTCTCTGTTCATAGTTGGGCATAGCGTGGCAGCTAAGAGCAAAAGTTAGAACAAATTCCCTTGAAGAGAGGAATTTTTGTTTACTTTCTTACTAATTGGAGTAAGATCCTGGCCAGCTTCCTGGAGAATATGTTAAGCGTTCTGCCAATAACACAGTAAATTGTTACCCTGCTTTGTGCCAGTCAGAAATTGCTCAGACAAATATTTACACGTTTCTGGCTTTAAAATCTGGGAAGCTCATTCTCTGTTCACAACAAAAGCCTCGCTGCCCCAGCTGAAGTGCACAGTAAGGGCAGTAACGTTAAGGTTTATTGTCCACCAGCTCTTGCTTGGAACAGGATAATCCGACACACGGCAGCACTGGCTCATAGTGGCTGGTAGTGACTCTGTGGGGACAGGCTACTGGGGACAATTTCATGTTCCCAGATGGGTATGTGTTACTGGTGTCTCTCTGGTCTGCTGGAGAGGGAAGCTCTGAAGATCAGGTGATCCTCTGGCTCCATTTTTCTCATAATGGTGTACTTTGTTTTCCCTTGTCTTCTTTCCAGAAAGCGATGACGAGTACAGTGATGACGACGACATCAGCTGGAAGGTCCGCAGGTCTGCGGCGAAGTGCCTGGAGGCCATTGTCAGCAGCAGGCACGATCTCCTGCAGGACTTCTACAGAACTCTTTCCCCAGTCTTGATAAGCAGGTTCAAAGAGAGGGAGGAGAACGTCAAAGCTGACATCTTCAGCGCTTACATCTCCTTGCTGAAGCAGACGCTGCCCACCCAGAGCTGGCTGCACACCTCGGATGCCCCCGGCAAAGATGACGTTCCCCTGACGATGCTTCGGAACCAGGTGCGTGAGAAGGTGACGGGCTGGATGGAATCGGAAAGCTGTGAAGTACGTGCCGTGCCACTGGTGAAGACGCCCAGGAGCTAAGCCTGAGGGCATGGCTAGCTGGAGGGACCCTTGGGCACGCAGCCAGAGGGCACCACATCCCGAGGGCTGTCCGTTTGCTGTTTCTCTGCTGCTGTTCCCGGGGAGTGCCAGTCACATGCCCTCTGGTTTGTTCTGTGGTTTCCCTGAGGCGCTGGCAGGGTGTCCAAGTTTAAAGACAGTGATGGCACTAGATCATTAAACAGCAGAGCAGGAGGGAATCGTAAAACTCTGAGTGTTTAGCAGTGTGTCCTGGGCTGATCCTTTTGTTGTGTTTCTTTAGGCCTGTGTGTTAGGGGGTGTCACCAGCTTCAGGAGGGGCTGCTTAGGAGTCTGTAGAATAGAGAAAAAAAGAGTCACGGACCCTCCCACTCTTCTGTTCCTGTGTCTTTTTTTCACACGCACTGTCTCGTAATCTATCCAGGCTCGGTCTCTGGTGAATGGGGGGGCTGTTCCTCGCTGTCCCCCCAGGACTTCTCTGGCTGTCCCGTCGATGCCTCTGGCTTTGGGAGCATGAAGCCCTGGAAGCTGGGCTAACTGAGGTGTTCCTGGTTTTCTGTTCCAAACTGCAGGTCCCCAACATCGTCAAGGCCTTGCATAAGCAGCTGAAGGAAAAGAGCATCAAATCAAGGCAGGGCTGTTTCAGCCTCCTGACGGAACTGGCCAACGTTCTTCCCGGTTGCCTGGCGGATCACATCCCCGCGCTGGTCCCTGGTAAATGTCCCCGTGGGCTGGGAGATTGTATTGTATTTCTATTGACAGATTATTTAATTTGCACCACCACGTTTGTCTCTGAGCTTTCCTGCCTGTAGGTTGATGAAGCATCCCCCACTGCTGAGAGGCTCGTAATCCTGTGGTCCTGCCTCTGCTTTTGGTGTGACTGTAGAGGAAATACGTAAAACAGCCTCCTGTTGTTGTCTCTGGGCCTCATCCATGCACCTGCCTCTTATGCATTAATAGAATGGTAAAAGCCATTGAAACCAGGAGTCAGGCATGACTCCGGGGGCAGGCAGTGGTGCTGGAAGTGTTTCTCATGAAGACTTCTGGGAAACAGAAATCTGTGCCACAGAAGCTGGACTTGGCAGTTCCTCCCTTCTGCAAAGGCAGAGCATCTGTCATGTCCACGGTTATGTTCCAGACAACGCTAACAGAAGCTGTAAAACTGGATAAACATCAGAGCCCCTGCTTTCCATTTTTTTTATTTTATTTTTTCTTAAAAGACTTCCCTCAGAAGTATGAAGGGAAAGCTCAGGAAGGGGCATCCCTGCTGCCTGGGCTGCCTGTTCTTGAGACCCGGCTTTCCGCGTCTTCATTTCATGCCATTTTGTCACGGTTATTCGCACGTGACTAACCTTCCCTTCTTGTCTCAGCCCAGGGTGACTTTTCACATTAACTTTTTAAAAAGTTTTGGTAGCCAGTCGCCCAGCACTGCCACAGAGACCAGTTATGTCTGAGCTGCCACTTCCTGAAGAGCAGAAAGGGGCAAGGAGAGCAGCTCTCTCCAGTGGCATGGATCTTTTGGGTAGGGGGAGTAAAAAAAGAAAATGGATTCCAGTTGTGCCCATTTTTTTTGGGAGGGGCAGTGAGTGTGATGAAAACCAGTGATGAAATAAGACAGCAGTTGTTCTTGTCTCTCTGTACCTCTGGCACAGGTATTGTGTTCTCCTTGGCTGATAAATCCAGCTCCTCCAACATGAGGATCGACACGCTCTCCTTCCTTCACGTTCTTCTGTGCAACCACCAGCCAGAGGTATTTCATCCTCATATCAAAAGCCTGTTACCTCCCGTGGTGACCTGTATTGGAGACCCCTTTTATAAGATCACTTCAGAAGCTCTGCTGGTTACTCAGCAACTTGTGAAGGTCATCAGGCCTTTGGACAAATCTTGTGCTTTTGATGCCAAGCCCTACGTGAAGGACCTTTTCCCTGGTACTCTGAAGCGACTGAAGGCCGCTGACATTGACCAGGAGGTGAAAGAGCGTGCCATCTCCTGCATGGGACAAATCATTTACAGCCTGGGAGACCATCTAAGCACTGATCTCCAGCCAACCTTGAAGATCTTTCTGGAGAGGCTCAAAAATGAAATCACCAGATTGACAACAGTCAAAGCATTAACCTTAATTGCTAGTTCTCCACTTAAAATAGATTTGAGACCCATTCTAGGGGAAGGCTTCCCCATTCTCGCTTCCTTCTTGAGAAAGAACCAACGTGCCTTGAAGCTGAGCACCCTGACTGCTCTGGACATCCTGGTGAAGAACTACAGCAACAGCCTCAAGCCTGCCATGATAGAGTCTGTCCTAGCGGAGCTCCCCGCTTTAATTACCGAGAATGACATGCATGTGTCCCAGGTGGCCATCGTGTTCCTTACCACCTTAGCTCAGGTTTATCCATCCTGCATCTCTAAGCTCAGCGGGTCGGTTCTTGCCGAAATCTTCCAGCTTGTCCACTCGCCTTTGCTCCAGGGAGGGGCGCTGAGCGCCATCATGGACTTCTTCCAGGCTCTGCTTCTGACGAAGACGGCCACCACGGGCTACTCGGAGCTGATGAGGCAGCTCACGGCGCCCATTTACTCCTCGGGTTCAGCCGGGGCATCGGTGACACTGCACAAACAGGCATATTACTCTGTCGCAAAGTGCGTGGCTGCCCTTTCCTCGGCCTGCCCGAAGGAAGCTGCTGCTGTGGTCACCCAGTTTATCCAGGATGTAAAGAGCCCCAAGTCCAGCCCTGCTGTTAAAGTGCTGGCGTTCCTGTCCCTGGCAGAGATGGGGCGCACCACGAACCTCAGCGCACAGAGAGAGCTCAAAACCGTCATCCTGGAAGCGTTCACCTCCCCCAGCGAAGAGGTGAAATCTGCTGCTTCCTATGCCTTGGGGAACATCAGCGTCGGGAATCTTCAGGAGTATCTTCCCTTCATGCTGAAGGAGATCGGGAGCCAGCCCAAGAGGCAGTACCTCCTGCTGCACTCTCTGAAAGAAGTCATCAGCTCCTCCCCGGCCGACAGCCTCAAGCCCTACGTGGAGGACATCTGGGCTCTGCTTTTCAAGCACTGCGAGTGCCCAGAGGAGGGGACACGCAACGTGGTGGCCGAATGCCTGGGGAAGCTGACTCTGGTGAATCCTTCAGAGCTGCTGCCCCGGCTGAAGAAACAGCTCTCGTCAGGTAACGGGAAGGGTTATGGTGGTGGGAGTGGGGAAGCGCCTGCTTTTGCTGGAAAGTCCTCTTTAAACTCTGGTGGGTACAGCGGGGAGCAGAGCCTGTCTGCAGGGGCAGGAAGGAAACGAGGGATCCCTGCAGGGGGACAGGAGGAGCAGAGGTGAGCATGGAGGGCAGCAGGGTGTTTGGAACAGGGACTGCACGTGGGGATTGTCTGGGAGCAGGATTTAAACAAGGAGGTTGTTAAGATAAATCCTCTGTTCTCTGATCTCTTCAGTGCGTGTATAATGTGACCGAGAGCAGAACACGTACCACAAAGGTTCAGCAATGATTTTGTCTCTTCATCTCTCACTGGTTTTTCTTTCCATCTTCATGGCAGACTCTCCCCACGCCCGGAGCACGGTGGTGACTGCAGTCAAATTCACCATCGCAGACCAGCCTCAGCCCGTGGATGCTCTCCTGAGGGGCTGTGTAGGTAGGCAGGTGCCAACAGCAGCGGGAGCAGGGAATGTGAGCCATCATGAGCAGCTCAGGGGAACCTCATCTCATACACTTGGGTTTCATCCGAGTTTCTCTGCTTTTGGGATTAAAGAGCGTCACTGTCACATGTGTCCTTGTTAAATGCTCTGATGCCCTGCTCTTGGGCATGTTCTGTCGATGACAGAGTTTTTTAGGGAGCATAAGTTCCTTCTGCGTTTAAGGTTATGATTCAGGCATCTCAGGGCAAGGATCTTGGAAAACACAACCTACACTTATGTCTAGGGAGCCTACAGCTCAGACAGGTTGTATAAATCAGGCGGTCTGTTTCAGAGAAGTCTGAGCAAGAAAAAGCAAAACCCAACGTCTTTGAATACCAAAGCTCCTGGTCTGACTTTAGGATGAGCTAGAATCATGGGGGGTGTTTTCATACCCAAAGGCGGGAAAGTCATGCTTCTTCCATGTACTATATCCCAAATGAAGGGAGGGAAAGCATCTCAGATGTCTCTGTCAGTCTGTGTCCCAGAGTTATTTTACTGTAGGTGCTTTCAGAACCAGGCTCCTCGAAATACGCCATGATATACTTTTAAAGCACCGCAGCAGGACTGACGGGTGTGCTCTTATCCCACAGGAGACTTCTTAAAAACTCTTCAGGATCCAGACCTGAATGTTCGCCGTGTGGCTTTAGCCATGTTTAATTCTGCTGCTCACAACAAACCTTCTCTAATCCGAGATTTGCTGGATGCTATTCTCCCCAGCCTGTACAACGAAACGAAGGTCAGGAGGGAGCTCATCCGGGAGGTACGTCCTTACTCGGCCGGGGTGCAGTGACAGCGCCTGAGTACGTGGAGCCAAGGTGGAGCTATCACCCTGTCTGCCCTCAGGTGACAGCTGTGTTTTTTCTCATTTAAGGTAGAAATGGGGCCATTCAAGCACACAGTGGATGATGGCCTTGACGTGAGGAAAGCTGCTTTTGAGTGCATGTATACGCTGCTGGAGAGCTGCCTGGACCGGCTGGACATCTACGAGTACCTGAACCACGTGGAGGATGGACTGAAGGATCACTACGACATTCGGGTAACGCCACGCTGTCGCTGCTGGGGGTGGTGGCATCACTGCTCTTAGGAGTTCTCTGGGGGCCTGGCCTTGAACGGAGCCAGTGTGTCACCAAGCACAGGGTGTCCCTGCCGTGGTGTTTCCTGTTCCCCTGCAGCCTTTCCATGGTCTAGCTCTGGTTTGACTGTGGTGGCCTTGAAAACGTAGCCCTGCTGTAGCTGGTTTGGTAGGAAATTTGTCAAAGCCTAAAATAAGTGCCTTCTGCCTTTAAACTTACGATTGTCACTTGCTCAGTGGGGCCAGTGATGCTGTATTAAAGCAATTGTCACTGTTGATATTAAGCCTCATGGCTTAATAGGAAGCGCTACATCGTTTGGATACTATTATTTGATTTTGAGGATCTGTGCTCTGAGCCTGGGGGTCGGGGGCCGCAGTGACGTGATGCCCGTTTTCTGGTTTCCCTCTGTAGATGCTGACGTTCCTCATGCTGGCGCGGCTCTCCACGCTCTGCCCCGGCGCCGTCCTGCAGCGCCTTGAGCCGCTGATTGAGCCGCTCCGGGCGACCTGCTCCACCAAGGTGAGACCCGGCGGAGCCTGACACACTTTGGGGGTCCCACCACAAAGCCACCCCTGCCATTATCCTCCTCCCCACTCTGCTTTGGCAGGAGAGCAACCTGCTCCTCTCTGTCTCTGTTGGTGTGTCTGACTCTCTCTGCCTCTACTCTTTCCTAAATGGTGACTAAAACAGTGGTTTGGACTTGCAGGTGAAAGCGGGCTCCGTGAAGCAGGAGTTTGAGAAGCAGGATGAGCTGAAGCGATCGGCCATGAGAGCGGTCGCCGCTCTCCTCACCATCCCCGAAGTGGAGAAAAGTCCGGCCATGGCAGAGTTCTCATCTCAGATCAGATCCAATCCCGAGATGGCCTCACTTTTCGAGAGCATCCAGAAGGATTCCGCCTCCCTGCCCGCCTCGGAGTCCATGGACATGAGCTAAAGGAGACCTGCCCCTCTCCTGCCCCTCACCACGCTCCCGCCCAGACCCTGCTGAGGGGGGACTCGCTGAGCCAGACTCTGCTGCGACTCCACCTGCAAGTCACCGGGCTGGTTGCGCTGTGCTGGCATCAGACACCTCCCCTGGTCCTGAGGGGCTGTGAGAGGAGGGAAAGGTCCCTGTGCAGGGGAGGGGTTGGAAAACAAGTATTCTCCCTTTTCAGCCAGTTTTTAAGGGCTGCACAAAGCAATCGGAACTGAGTGGGGTTCCATGGAAAATGGAAACTGCTTCCTGAAATATTTCCTTACTGCAGTACAGAGAAAAAGTTTAAAACTTTTTTTTTTTTTTTAATATCTGCACATGCACTTTCTACCCCAAATTGCCTGAGGAATGTATTTATATTGTTTCACTAAATAACGTGGCTGAAAACTGCAGTCAGGTCTTTGGTCAGTGCTGAGCGTCGCACCCACAGCCCCGTGTCGGAGCCGGGCACCAGCCGAGCCGGGGGGGCTTTGCAGGGGCCCTTCCATCCTGGGTTTCCCACCCCAGGCCAGGCTCATGCCCAAGGTCTGCTCCAGGCTGGCTCCCCTGACTCTCATTTTTATGGTTTTGCTGCAAAATACCTCAACCAGCATCTTCCAGAGGAGCCGATTACTTGATGGTGTTACGGTAACAAACCTTACACTCGGCTTTCCTCTGCGTTGGCCCCGGCTCCTCTCCCCACCACCCCCCGAGCAGCCGGGGCTCGACTCAGCAAAGGCCCTGAACAGCAGGTTTGAGGGAAAACTGGGATTCAGAATTTCAGTGTCACAGAAGTGAGAGAGGGGAACATCACCAGCTGGCAGTGGGAGCACACACACAGCCCCCACGCACCCTGCCTGGACAGTGGCTGCTGTGTTCAAATCCTGCTTTGCACGGGGGATTCGCCTTAAGCAACAGAGAGGGTGCAGCAGCAAGAGGACAGGGCCACCGCGCCACACTCCTGGTAGCCATGGAGCTGTAATAAGCTTTCCTTTTTCCTTTTCAGATGAGTGGTTGATGTGAAAAATATTTATAATGCTGTGTGAAAGAGCATCCCTGCTGTTTGAGTGGTATGGAAAATAAAAAGTGCACTGCTGAAGCTGCGTGCGCTCCCGAATTCCTTCCCATCACAGCGACATTGCTCATCGCTGCTGTGCCTGTCCCCTGGAGAGCTGGGCTCAGCCCCCCCGCCGTCCGTGGCCCCACCTGCAGGCAGGCACCGACCTCATCTGCCCCTTTGGCCACTCAAAACACCCAGCAGAGCTTGTTTTTACATTTTATTAAATACATCTGGGCTGCAGCAGCCGCTTCACTCGTTCTCCTCGCTGCGCAGTCTGGCGTTGGGGTTGGTGATCTTGATGGCGAGCTGAGCGGCTCTCTCCACGATCACCTTCCGGTTCTTGGAGGACACGTTGTGGGCAATCTCGGCGCAGTAGGACCTGGGGGGCACAGACCGGGCTCAGCCCCGGCGCCATCCGCCTCCCACCCCCTCGCCAGCCCCACACCTTCCCTCCCGAGCGGGGACTCGCCTCCGGAGCAGCCCCACCCACTGCTCGCTTTCTTGTGAATGCACTCAGGACCAGATCATCTCAATAGTGTTAATAATTACTCACATTACTTTGTTGTGAAAGAAAGTTTTACAAGTAGATCCAGGCCTGTGTCTGAACGGACGTCAAGCCGCGGTTCTGATCATTCTTTTGTTGGTGCAGAGGCAGAGCTCTCTGCCACCGCCATCACATCACAGTTTTGCCAAAGGTGGGAGTTTTCCCGTCTGGGACACCCCCTGTGCCCTCCCGCCGGAGCCCCCCGCAGCAGAGCAGCGCCGCAGAAACCAGCACAACCTTCCTGCTCCTAAAAGAGCTTTTAAGAGGATGGGGCCAGTCTTTTATCAGTGGTGCCCAGTGACAGGACAAGACGAAGTGGGCACAAACTGGAACATAAGAAGCTTCACCTAAACATGAGGAGGAACTTCTTTCCTGTGAGGGTGGCAGAGCCCTGGAACAGGCTGCCCAGGGAGGTGGTGGA
>JAOXNO010000003.1:15810764-15857236 GCA_028565335.1 Limnodromus scolopaceus
CTGTGCAACCTGCTCTGGGTGGACCTGCTCTGGCAGGGGGTTGGAGGAGATGATCTCCAGAGGTCCCTTCCAACCCCTCATTGTTCTGTGATGATAGTCAGCTTCCCTCACCTCCCCCTGACC
The DNA here is from genome assembly GCA_028565335.1 of Limnodromus scolopaceus. NCBI lineage: Eukaryota > Metazoa > Chordata > Aves > Charadriiformes > Scolopacidae > Limnodromus > Limnodromus scolopaceus. The sequence goes on from JAOXNO010000003.1 coordinate 15,810,888, forward strand.
ACGCTGCCTTTCCCTCGCCTGACCCACAGCTGCAAGGGATGCAGCACACAGCCCCGCTGCTGCAGGAGGTAGAGGGGCCCCACACTCACTTGTTGCTCATCATGAGCACCTCCAGCTCTTTGACGTTGTGGACTAGGAACTTTCTGAACCCCGAGGGCAGCATGTGCTTCGTCTTCTTATTGCTGCCGTAGCCGATGTTGGGCATCAGGATCTGGCCCTTGAACCGCCGGCGGACTCTGTTATCGATACCCCTCGGTTTACGCCAGTTGCGCTGAAGAAATGCAGAAAATGTTTAAAAGTTATGAAATGGTATCAGTCTGAAAACACCTGCACCTCGGTAACCGCTCTACCAAAACCACTCTCCATGAAGCTCCACTGTGCCAGGCTGTTCCAGCCCCAGTGCTGACCCTTGGTGCTTGAGCTCCCCGTCACCCCCAGGGGACAGTCCCAGCAGGTGGGCGAGGGGGCAGTGAACAGCCTCCAGTGACTCCCACTGCGGGGCTGGGAAACACATCTATCACACTAATTGTTGTTTAGCTTTGTGTGCTCAACAAGTAGAACATCTGCACTTGGATGTCAGTCTGGGATGGATTCAGGGGCATCTTCTCCAACATGCCCAAGGTTCCTGCTGTTGGAGAGATCAAACCCCAGCAAAACCTCTGCCTGCCTAAACCCTTGGAATGCCAGCCAGAACAGAGAGTGCCAGCTCTTGCTCTCTCACTAATGAGGACTCTCTCTCGTCCCGCGGTGCCTGCGTCCCCTGCCTCTGCCTGGGGCCTGCTCCAGAGATTCCCCAATCCATGAGGTCCTGAGTTTAAATTTGTTCTTTGCCTTTAATCCCTGGTTTTGTGGTTGTTCTTGCCTCCTGCCTGCATCAGCTCACACAGTCCCTAGAGGCAGCCAGCGTCAGACTGGCCCAGAATTCGTTTTTTAATTAACTTCTAGTGACTTTTTACCTTGATCTTTACATAGCGATCAGACTGATGGCGGATGAACTTCTTGGTCCTCTTCTTGACGATCTTAGGTTTCACCAGTGGTCTGAGGGCAGGCATGGTGTCTGAGAGGAGCAGAGCCGGGGGTGAGAGAGGGGACCCCGAGGCAGAAACCACGCGTCCCCCCCCGGGCACACTGCACGTGTCGCAGACTTATCTTCCACTCGCTGGCCACGCCAGAGGCGAGCGAGGGAATGGGTATTCGCCTGCCGTCATCTCCCTCCCGCCTCCGAAGCTGGAAGAGCACCGAGAGCTCTCCAGATGCGATCCTGGGAGGTCCCCACCCGCCCCGACACCCCGGATCCCCCCCCACCCCGGACGCTCCCGCTCCTTCACCATCTCAACAACCCGCCTCACGCCAAGCTGCAGCCCCCCCGCTGGGCAGCATAAACACCAGAAGCACCCATTTTACCTCAACACGCTCCGGTTCAACATCACCGGGCACAAAATGCGGCGGGAAGGGGGTTGTGGGGGGGGTGCTCGGCCCGCCTGGCCGCCATGGAGGCCCTGCCAAGCCGCCATGAAGGCCCCGACAACCCGCCATGGAGACAGCGGCCCTGCGGCCCAAAAGGGCTGGCAGAGGGAAGAGGATGCGCCCAGCCGGGCCAGCGACCCCCCGGGACTGGGAGAACGGGAGGATGGAGGCCGATGACGGCGACTCACCGGGAGCGGGATGGCGCCCGTCCGCCGCTAGGCCCCGCCGGAAAAAGGAAGGAAGGAGAGATGGGTCCCCGCGCGCGGGGGATTGTGGGAGAGGCGGCAGGTCCTGGCAGGTTCGTACGGCGCGTTCAGCTGCCAGGACCTGGCCGGCGAGCGGGGCCGAGGCCCCCCTCGCCGCTTTCCTTCTTCACAGAAAGTTTTGATCTATTTTACTGTATTTTTTTTTTCCCCTCTCTAAACCTTCCTCCACCAACCCAGTTGGCATTTTTCCCTTTTTTGGCCTATTGGGTTTTTTTGGCCGCTTCCCAGCTCCAGCGGGGCAGGAGGAAAGGGGGGGATGGTGGCGAACCTCATTCTCCTCCTCCTCCTCCTCCTCCTCCTCCTCCAGGTCTCACAGGATTAACCGTGTCCCAAGGCTGGGCTGGAGTAGGAAGATCCTAGCTTTTCGGCCCCAAAATATGCCCGGAACGGACACACCACCGGGGGCCAGAATGAAAAACAACCAAGGTCCAGGGCCGGCCTGGATGAACAGACGCTGCAAAACAGGACTCAGAGTTGTAATTAATGGAGCAGGGTGGAGTTGGGCGACCCCCAGGGGTCAATACTTGGTCCAGTTTTGTTGAACATATTCATCAATGACCTGGACGAGGGGACAGAGTGTATCCTCAGCAAGTTCGCTGACGATACCAAACTGGGAGGGCTGGCCAACACTCGAGGGCTGTGCCACCATCCAGCGTGACCTGGACGGGCTGGAGAGCTGGGCAGAGAAGAACCTCATGAGGTTCAACAAAGGCAAATGTAAGGTCCTGCACCTGGGGAGGAAGAACCCCAGGCACCAGTATAGGTTAGGGGTGGAATTGCTGGAAAGTACTTCTGAGAAGGATCTGGCAGTCCTGGTGGATAGTAAACTATCCATGAGCCAGCAATGTGCCCTTGTTGCCCAGAAGGCCAATGGAATCCTGGGCTGCATAGGGGAGAGTGTGGCCAGTAGGTGGAGGGAGGTCATTCTCCCCCTCTGCTCTGCACTGGTGAGGCCACAACTGGAATACTGCCTCCAGTTCTGGGCTCCCCAGTTCAAGAGGGACAGGGAACTGCTGGAGAGAGTCCAGTGTAGGGCAACATGATTGAGGGACTGGAGCATCTCCCCGATGAAGAAAGGCTGAGAGAGCTGGGACTCTTTAGCCTGGAGAAGAGAAGGCCGAGGGGAGACCTTATCTACGTTTACAAGTATCAAAAGGGTGGGCTGAAGGATAATGAAGCCGGACTCTTTTCAGTGGTTCCCAGTGACAGGACGAGGGGCAATGGGCACAAGCTGGAACACAGGAAGTTCCACTCAAATACGAGAAAAAACTTCTTTACGGTGAGGGTGGCAGAGCCCTGGAACAGGCTGCCCAGGGAGGGTGTGGAGTCCCCTTCTCTGGAGATCTTCAAGACCCACCTGGATGCAGTCCTGAGTGATGTGCTCTGGGCATCCCTACTTTGGCAGGGGAGTTGGACTAGATGATCTCTAGACGTCCCTTCCAACTCCAACAATTCTGTGATTCCGTAATAAAAATGTGGATAAGTTTATTAAAAAAAAATAATACAGGTATTTTAAACATTTAATGACAAGGATGAGCTGCACTGGATACACCACACCAATATTTGAATTAAGAACCTGATGATCTGAGCAACAGGGTAAGGACAGGCCCTGCACCGAGCCCGGCGGTGGCTTCCCTCAGTCGATGCTCAGCCTCTCCCGGTTCTCCCACAGCCACGCGTGGTACACGTTCAGTTTGTGGTCCTGTGGCTGCACCTAAAATGCAGCAAAAGAGTCAAACATTTACTAAAATACTTTCTCTCACAACACCTGACCGCTCTGACAGTCACAGAATGATATGGGGTTGGAAGGGACCTCTGGAGATCATCCAGTCCAACCCCCTGCCAGAGCAGGTCCACCCAGAGCAGGTCCCAAAGGAACATGTCCAGGCAGGTTTGAATGTCTCAAGAGGAGACTCCACCACCTCCCTGGGCAGCCTGTTCCAGGGCTCTGCCACCCTCACAGGAAAGAATTTCCTCCTCATGTTTAGGTGGAACTTCCTCTGTTCCAGTTTTTCCCCGTTACCTCTTGTCCCTTGGGCACCACTGAAAAAAGACTGGCCCCATCCTTCTGACACCCACCCTTTAAGTATTTATAGGCATTGATCAGATCCCCCCCCTTAGTCTTTTCTCCAGACTAAAAAGACCCAAGTCCCTCAGCCTTTCCTCATCAGAAAGATGTTCTAGTCCCCTCATCTTCTTTGTAGCCCTCTGCTGTCCCATCTCCAGCAGTTCCCTGTCCTTCTGGAACTGGGGAGCCCAGAACTGGACCCAGGGCTCCAGATGTGGCCTCCCCAGGGCAGAGCAGAGGGGCAGGATGACCTCCCTCCACCTGCTGGCCACGTTCTTCTTGATGTCCCCCAGGGTGCCATTAGCCTTCTTGGCCACAAGGGCACATTGCTGGCTGATGGGCATCCTGTTGTCCACCAGGACTCCCAGGTCTTTCTCCTCAGAGCTGCTCTCCAGCAGTCCATAGGTATGAGCCCAGTGAAGCCGAAGGACAGCTTCGGTGTGGAGCGAGTGCTGGCAGCACGGCCAGGGCCGCAGCACCCACCTCCTTCCACTCGTTGACGCAGAAGATCCTGTAGGAGTCGTTCCCGTACTTGCCGATGCCGTGCAGCTCAATGGGGTACCGCCACCGCTTGCTCAGGTACTCATCTGCAACGTACAGCCACCGGCTTCACCGCCCGCAGTGCCAGAGGGCGAGTCCAGGAAACACCCGGCTCTGCTGGGGGAACTCATCTCTACTTCGGAACATTTTCAATGAAAAACACGAGTTTTAGCTATTTCCTGGTGAAAGTGGGCAATGAATCCCTATGGGACACATCCTGAACACCTTTTAGATAAATCACTGTGGGTGAGTTTTAATTAAATCTCTCTCCTCAGAATCCACAGAGGAGTACTTTTATTCTAAGTATAGAAAATACCAGAATCATAGAAAAATTCTGGCTGGCGGCACCTTCTGGAGGTCGCCTGATGCCAAACACAGCAGAGCCACCATATCATAGTGCTGCAAAGCACCATCGGTCCTGCAGGTGTTCCTGTCTCTTTCCACTCAAAAGAAGTCTCCCGGACAGAGGTCTCTTGCAGAACTCATTACGTGTGTCATTTCATTCTCAGTTAAGACAACAGGATCAGCAGCTCTGCGTATGCAAGACCAGCACATCCCAAAGCTGCATAAATCAAACCACCACCAGTATTTGCCACACAGAAGGAAGAGATATAGAGCAGGGTTTGGGAAGGATGCTGGTTTCCTCACCGGTGTAGCTTAGAGCCCTCCACAGGCAGGCTCAGGAAAACCTACCCGAGAACTTGATGATCGTTTTCGCTCTGAGTTCGTAGAGGCCGAGAGGTCTGAGCAGCTCTGACATTTCCTTCCAGTCTGCAGCCCTGGCTACTTCAGGAGAAGGATACTTCTTCAGGAACTCCCAGAGCACAGGAATTGCCATTTTACCTAGTGAAAGAAAGCACCATGAACAGAAGACCATGCAGGCAATTCTCTTTGCTGATTATCTAGGTATACTTTTTGAAGGGAGCTTTTTCATAGGCAAGAGTTAGAAATTAAAGATTTTATTTTTTTTTTTTTTTTTTTTTTTTACGCTAACACAAGTTAATATTCTTTCATTAATGCCATTTAAAAACTGTCAGATGTTCTGACCCTGTAACACCACCCCAACATTTTCACACCATGAAATCATATTTCTCTATTTACCTGAAGTTTTATTGAGAAATATTGTTGCAATGAGAAGTTTCCATGGATCATGGAAAAGCGTCTCTTGGATCAGATTGAAAGGAGAACGTGGAGGAGTCCATTTTCTGAAGGCCTTCCTTCTGGGTGGGCTGGGAGCTACACACAGAGGCAATACAGGAAAAATTATTGGGCAGTAAAGGGTGGATTTACCTATTTAAAGGAAAATAATTTTTAAAATTGAAGACCTTTTGAGGCAGATTCATCTTTGGGGGGGCACTGTATGTGGCTGGAGCAGCAGCAATTCACACCTTAGTTTTACAGAACTACAGGGAGTCTGTGTCTCCGGCAGAGGCTGCAGTAAGAGCCAGGGATGCCTCTGTGTGCTTGTGTCTGTCCTCCCCCACCCCGTTACGGGTATTTTCCAAGGAGAGGGTCCCTCCCCAGCTCCCGCCACGCTCCTGGGTGTGGGGCACAAGGGCACAAGGTTTCCCCCTGACAGGGGACACACCACAGCGTCTGAAGAGAATTCCCCAAAGCTTGTTCACCCCATCGCCTCGCAGCTGCCAGTATTTGATGCCAGCCTTAACGGCTGCTTGCAAGGTCCAAACCACTGCGGTCTGGAACAGGACAAGATCAGCACTGGTGCAGGAAAGCCAAGCTCTCTGATGCCAGCCTAAAACTGGAGCAGATTTTCCATAACATCACTTGATCTTGAGCCATCCTGTTCCTCCCCCCCATAAAAAAGGATTTATTTCTCTAAAGAATATTATACCTTCTTTACTGTATTTACTGGAAAAATACGGACTGGTTTTCCTCCTCTCCACTTGTGTTCGTGGGATAGACTCTTCTGCAAAGAAATAATATTTTAGCATTAAAAAGAAAAAAAAACAAGTATTTTGCTGTCCCATTTCATACACCATTTCCTTTATGTTGTGATGGAAATGCAAGGATTTCTTGTAGGTGCACAGAACATAAAGGTGCTTCAGGTTCACTCCAGTACTGCTCTGTATCTCAAGTCTACGAAAAAAAATTTGGAAGATAAACGACTACTTTGTCACAGTCTGAGGAAAGTGATTCTAGCACACGAAACAAGGTAAAACTAGCCTTTTTTATGAATCCAATTGACCAGCTGCACAATAACATTAAGAGTTAGTGCAGCGAAGGTAATGAACATTATTATATTACACTCCACAGCTGCAGAGATCAGTAGAGCAAGCTCCAGTTGTGAATAAATCTGCATTAAGTTAAATGCTGTTGGATAAAGAAAGGAGATAGACTGAGATGTCAAAGCAGTGTGACCTGAAAGGCAAGACTTCGCTCATGTAGTTAGCAGAACCCCCAGCAGATCATTAGGATAATGTTCTGCTCAAAAACACACAAATACTTGGCAGCATTTTAACCACTGTGAATCCTTCCTTGTCACATGGCTGCAGGAGCTCAGCATCCCTTTCAGTGTCAGATTTAAAACCCCGGTTACCTGGATTCCCTCGGTCTGTCTCTTTCTCTACTTTTAATCCATCAGTTTTCTCCTCAGATTTTGCAGATGAGGCGCCATCAGAGCCTGTCTCCACACACTGCCGCCCTGCTCGGCTCTCCCTCCGCGAGCCAGCTCTCGCTGACCTCGCCCGTGGGTCTGACCGTGACCTGGGGACCCTGCGCAGGGTCCCTCCCGCACCCACAGGGTCTGTGTTCTGATCAGCTGCGCCCCGACTGTCAGCGACACGCGCCTCGTTCTGCCCGCAGAACTTCTGAATGCACTCAGTTTCCTGTTTGTTACACGCTCTTCTCTGTCTTTTGTTTGGGGTATTATCTCCATTCCTCTTTTCTGAGCTCTTTCCAGTCCTCTTATTCTGAGCACCTTTTCCCCCTGCCCCCTTTTTCTTGATTTTCAAACAGTCCTCTGGGTTTACACCCCTCATGATCAAATCCTTGCTTTCCAGAGTGGATGTAATGTCTTCCAGGTGTTGATTTCCAGTCTGAATGTTTTGAATTCTGTCCTCTTCACCATTTTGCACACTGAGGCCTTGCACTTGGCTGTGACAATCCCCGTTCTCTGAAACAGTTCTCACTTTTGCGCTGTACCTTTTCACCCTCGAGCGGGTGTTCCTCTGACAAGGAGCCGTGAAATCAAAATCTGCTTTTAGCGTCATCTCCCCAGTTTTCTGGAAATACTCCACAGGTGCACTTTTCAGTCTCCTCTTATTTCCTTCAGGACTGCAGTATGAAAGAAGAAGAGTAAACTATTGAGGACTTCTGCATTCCTGGAGTAGAATCACAGGATGGTTTGGGTGGGAAGGGACCTTTAAAGGCCACCTAGTCCAACTCCCCGCCGTGGGCAGGGGCATCTTCAACTGGATCAGGTTGCTCAAAGCCCCTCCAACCTGGCCTGGAATGTTTCCAGGGATGGGGCATCTCCCACCTCCCTGGGCAACCTGGGCCTGGGTATCACCACCCTCAGCATAAAACATTTCTTCCTTAGATCTAGTCTAAACCCCCTCTTTTTTGTTTAAAGCCATTATGCTATCTCTCCGCTCCTGATCAAAAATCTCCCCTCGTCTCTCCCGTAGCCCTTTTAGGGACTGGAAGGGGCTACAATGGAGCCTTCCTTGCTCTTCGCTTAAAAAACTATTCTAGTATTTAAAAAACCAAAACAAACGACAGAACCGGTCGCCAGGACGATGACCAGCCCGGTTTCTGTGCCTTTCCCGGCGCAGGTTCACACAGAGCTCACAGATAACCCCCCACATGCCGTGCTCCCCCTCCCGTGAGCCCCGTGCAGGCGCCAGTGCTACCAGAGGGGAAACGCGTTTCGCCATCAGCGGGCGGCGACTCGGCTACGCCCCAGCCTCACCTGAGGAAGCACCCGCCGCTCCTTCTCACGCCGCGCTCGGCCACCGCCATTCCGCCCGCCGCTCCCGGCACCTTCCCGCCGCCCGCCGCCGCCATCTTGAGCGCCTGGGTCACGTGAGGCCCCCGCTGGCGCGCGCCCCCTGCCGGGCCGGCGGGCCCCCTGTTCCCCGGGCGCACGCGCGTTGCCCGTGGCGCCGGCGGGGGGGTGTAAACAAGCGCGCGGCGGGGCCGTGAGGGGTGGCGGGGCTGTGAGGGGTGGTGGGGCCGGTCCCGGTGCCGGGGGATGCGGGCCGCCCTCACCTGGCGCGACAAGGCCGAGCAGTGGTGAGCGGCTCTGGGGACAGCTGGGTTCCCCCGCTCCGCTTCGCAGCCAGGACGGTCGGGGGCGCGGCCTGTGAGGAGCCGTGGTGGGCCGGGGGCGGGCCGGCCGCGGCCTGGCCATCGGGGCAGCCCGGGGAGCGGGGCCAGGCACGGCTGGAGGGGGGCTCGCCGGCATCGGCCCGGCTCCGCCGCGGCACCGCCGCACGGTAGATGGACCATAGAGGTGCTGGGCCGAGCGTTGTCCCTCCCCCTTGGCAGGCCAGCTGTGGGTTCTGCTTTGCTGGACTCCTCCGGCTTCGTACGGGTGGTCCAGTAACGCAGGGGCTTTATGGGGCCCTTGTTGCTTTTTGCCCTTTACATTTAGCCGAAGTCCAGCAGCCCGTGTCTGTATCTGTGTGCGAGGGTACCGCTGCTGGCTTCTGCCAAACCCGCCGTCCCCCGGTGTCCAGGCCCAGGCTCTGGGTGGTGGCTGGTGCTTGGGCTTCTCCCGAGTGAGTGGTCTTGTTTGGGCAGTTTTCTCAGGAACCAGATACAAGTATGCAATTAACAATTTTTGTTATGTGGCATCTTTGATGTTAAAGAAAATATATTTTCTGCCTGCTAATATGGGGGTTTCTTGGGGGTTTGTGTTTTGTTTTTTTTTAGTATTTATGATCTTGCATTCAAGCCGGATGGGACTCAATTGATAATTGCTGCTGGAAACAGACTGCTGGTAGGGAAACTTACTCTTCCTCTTGCAGTTACAGCTGTATTAATATGATTTCTTTCACATTAGCCTATGAATATAACCTATCAAAAATCCTCTTATCTCTTCTAGTCCAGCCTCATATCTACATATATATTAATGCGTCCTAACTGTAAAGTGTTTTGAAGCTTTTAAATGTTTCTTACCAAGTTTTAAGCTCTATTTCCAAAAGTAATGAGATTTAATTTACTTGCATCATCTCATCCTCTCTCCCCTCGTCTGGTGGTTTGAAATCCATTAACCTGCATCCAAATTCAGGACAATGGTGTGGTATACAAATACTGCATTGTTACAAGTCTCATGCAAATCTCTGTGAAAACGGGAAAGAAACTCAATGTCCCTACTTTGTGAGAAGCTTCAACTAGAGCTTCTTTGTGGCTCCCTGGATCTGCTTGCCTGCTGCTGAACCCTCAGCACGAGCAGCTCAGGATCACGGTTCCTGCAAAGCTTTCAGATGGGGCCAGGGTAGAAACTGAGGGGTAGGTGCCTGGATGGATGGCAGGGTAACAGAGCTGTAGCTCAGAACTGCAGGACAGTGGGCTTTGTTATTTCCAGTGCTCACAGAATAGTATATTTAGTGATGGTCCTTTACAGTAACTTACTATGTTGAAGCATCTGATGTGGGGGGAGAAGTAAAACAAGCTGGCCAGATGAGCTGTTTGGAAATTCCTTATGTGCATGTAACTTTCTAATGCTGAGTCTTCTTTCATTCTGAGAAGTATTATGTTAAGGAAAGCTGCTTCTATACTTTAAAATGTTTTGTCTTGCATGGACTGTGTACTATGCAAAAAAAGCAGGCACCAAAGAAAGTGTATAATCTTGTTGGCCTTCAGTAATTTTATATCCTAGTCCTCACTGGAAGATTTTTTTACATATTTTTTTGTTTGTATGTTTGTGGTTTTTTGTTTGGTTTTTTTTTAATTTAATTTTATTTTATTTCTCTGTTTAAATAGGTATATGATACTTCTGATGGAACCTTAATTCAGCCTTTGAAAGGACATAAGGACACTGTATACTGTGTGGCTTATGCTAAAGATGGTAAATATCACCTTGGGAGGCTTTGTTAGTCTGGTTTATAAAGTGCACATCTTCTTTTTTTTATTACCAATTGAAAAATAGAGAAATCAGGGTTGTGTCAGTAACAGGGTTTTGAAGACATGTGTGAGTGGTGTTTGGTTTGTTTTTTGATGGAGAGTTTGAGCTGCTGTGCAAATGCTACATGCAGAAGTGCTGTGTATTTACATGTAAGGCTACCTGTTGATTCAAGAAATGCAGTCCCCACTTCCTCTCCCCTTCAGTGCTGGTTAAGTTTATATTTGTGGGGTAATGTGAGGAGAAGGCTTACCCCAGAGATCCCTCTTTCTAGTCCTCTACCTGCTTCTGATTTTTATTCCCGTAGTTCCTCTATCCCAAAGCTTCCTGATCTTCTGATCCTTCACACATTACCATGCCCGCTACAGACCTTATTCTGCTTCCAGTTCTTTCATTGTCTCTGATTCTTATTCTGTGGGGACTTACTGTCTGTGGACTCAAAGGACTTCCTCTCAAATACTACAGTTTAAGTTATAGGTGATACCTGTGAAAATGTACCATTTTTCCCTTGACATCGTTAATGTAAAGCTCTGACCCGTGGCTGGCAATGTTGGAAAGACTGGCTACTTGCTTGCATGGCTGGGCTTTAATGAGGCGTACTCTGTGGGAATAACAACATAAAGTTATTGGAGTTGAGAAGCGCAGTCACATCAAAAGGCTTGCAGTGTTAGGCCCTTTATTACTTGAGCCTTGTCAAGTTCAAGAACTTCTTGCTCTCTCTTTGATCAGGTATTTGGAGTGAAAGTGATTCTTGTATGTGTGGGATTTAAATTATATTTAATTCCTAGGCAAACGTTTCGCATCTGGCTCAGCTGATAAAAGTGTGATAATTTGGACTTCAAAGTTAGAAGGAATTCTGAAATACACGTAAGTGATGCCTTTCAATTCTGTGCCTCTCAAAAATGGACTTTGATTATGCACTTCTGCTGTCAAAGAGTACGTGCCGTTAGATTTGGAAGAAGGCTGACTAAGGTCAGAGAAAATGCCAGGGGGTAATAGGAGAGGGAAGAGGAAAAGAACAGTCAAAGTACCTGAATGAGGCAGCAAAGCAATTAAAGGCATAAAAGAGGGTGAGAAATCTAGGTAAATCTCTGAATTTAGAGGGCTGGCAGAGAACTGGGGAAACTCTGTGTAGATGGAAATAGAATGAAACAGAATGTGAGTCTGATCTTGTATAATAAACAAAATTAATATAACTCTGGTTCGAAGCCAAATTAATGATAAGGTTTGGTACTTTTGGTATATTTCCATCTTTCTTCTGGCTTTGTTTTTATGTCATCCCTCTTAAGTGATGGTGATGTTAATTCTTTCTGAATGTGTGTGTACATTTATTTCTAGTTAGTACGTACAAGCTAGTCTGCTACTAGGAACATGCACAAGCATACTTGTTTGAGAATTTGGATATAACCTTTAATCATATTTCACAAATTACCCTCTCTGTGCATTTTTAGGTAATCTTGATGAAATACAGTGAAACCTGCCACTTAGAGACAGTTTTTTAAGGTTTATTACTGGTTTAGTTTACATTAACTGCAGATTAATTTGATGTAATATAAACTGATTGAATTATTTCTGGCATCTGGTAGACCTTTCAACTGTCTTGCTGAAAGCCAGAAAAGGGAGCATTTAAAAGTGATTTATTGAAATATGATTGTAACTTCATTCTAGGCATAATGACTCTATACAGTGTGTTTCATACAACCCTCTTACTCATCAGCTGGCATCCTGTTCTTCCAGTGATTTTGGTATGTCCTCTTCCTCTAATGTTTCCATTAAGCCATAAGCTCTATTAAAGTTGTGTAGCTAACTGCAGATAGCTCCAGTTCTTTATATCTGGAAAAGATGAGACACAAAGCTACCTAAAGTTAAGTGACATTAGTTATGTTTATTTAAATCACTTAAACGCAGTTGGAAAGGACCATGTAGCAAGGTGCTATGGTGTGAAATGCACTACTTTGGTACTATGATTTTTTGCAGAGACACCCTTTGTGTTATTGTGATGGATTTTTTTTTTTTTTCCCATTTACTGATAAATAATAAGTATTTAAGTGTCCTTCTAGCAGTGGCTGAGACTTTGATCCCTCTGAAGTCCAACTGAGTTTTCTGACAATGTTAGTGTCTAATCTGAACACTGGTAAATGCTCACGTGTGATTTACTTTGGCTTTCTGTTTGCTTTAATCAAGGCTTGTGGTCTCCTGAACAGAAGTCAGTCTCTAAACATAAAGCTAGCAGTAAGATTACTTGCTGTAGGTAAGTTTTAAGGATTGCCTGTGTCATTTAAGCTAGTTTCAGTAAAAACAATTCAAAATAATATGCAAGCTTAAAGGAAAAAAAGTTGAAGTGAAATAGTTCATTGTGTGCAGGGCCAGCACTGAGCAGTACGAGAGAGGCTCTCCTGTCCTGCTGCTCAGTAGCATCGTGTACTTCCTGCAGCTTTGCCGGTTTCGTAATTAAAATACACGAGTAGCGTTTATAATGCTCCAATATTTATTAATAGTGACTACTGTTTATCAGATGATTTGTTCTTTCTTGTGTTGTCTTCTCAGAGCTTTTCTTTTTTTCAGTAGCCAATGGGTTTGGTTCTTATTTGGTACTGTTTATAACTGAATTCTTCTGAAAGTATCAGAGAGGTGTTCTGGTCTTGAGCAAGTGTCCTTACTTCTCTCTCCTATTTAGCTGTCTTGTGCAATCACAGTAAAATGAAGTTAGAGGAAAAATAATTATATTTTTGTTTGTAGAGCTGTTCATCTCCTGTGTTGGTGTTTTTAGTAGAAGGAGATAGTGCCACTATGGGGAACCTGAGGCAAGGGTACATTAATTTGTGTAAAGTCACCCATCACACTGTAGCAGAGACAAGAATAGAAACTGGGTCTCCTCTGTCCCAGCTCCATGCAGTTTTATCTGATCAGTGTTCTAAATGTGGCTTTTAAAACAGCCTGGTGTGTTGCCAATACTGTCATCCCCAAAAATGTATCTGTTACTTAGCACATGTTAGAAGTATTGCAAGCAGATGATAGCTTTATTTTTTTTTTATTTCTACTTTTTTATTTTATTTCTATGTATATAATAAAATGTTCTTGCTGTAGTGCATGCTGTTGCCATAAATGTGGATTTAGATGCATAAACAAACTGTAGGATTACTGGCTACCTCCCAGAACTCCCTCTGAGAAGTATATTTCAATCTCTCATCCCTATTTGAGTATGCTGTACCATCCTACCTTCCTGCTGCTTGTTTTTAGTAGTTTGCTCTTCAGTATGTGTGTGTTTTATCAGCTGGACGAATGATGGCCAGTACCTTGCTCTGGGGATGTTCAACGGCATCGTCAGCATAAGGAATAAAAATGGCGATGAGAAAGTAAAAATAGAGCGTCCGGGGGGTGCTTCATCTCCAATATGGTCAATTTGTTGGAATCCATCCAGGTAAATAATGTCATCCTTCCTTTTTTCATGCTGAATAGATAACCCTTGGCTTATTGATTGCAGAAGGTCTTGACTTTTATCCCTGCTGAAACAGATTAATGCCAAATACGTTACCTTTTTTTAAGTGATTATATATTGGGGTTTTGGCTTCCTGCCCATCTTTAATTGAATGGAGAAACTGGGACCAAGTTCCTCTTAGATGTCAAGAAACATTTCTTTTTTCTTTTATATTGCTTTTGGGTTGGGGAGGGGGTTGGTTCTGTTTGGATTGGGGGAGAGAGAGAAGCTGTTTTTCCACTTTAGTTCAGAGGGAATATTGACCCAAATATGTGAATAAACAATTGCTATTGCAGTCGGTGGGAGAGTTTTTGGAGTAGAGCAGATGACCAAGAGGAGTCAGTTCACGGCAGTTTAGAGGAGATACCGGTGCTGCCATCCCAGCCTGGCAGTAGGCAGTGTAGTCAGACAGCTGGAGAAGATCCTGAGGAAGAAGATTTAAAGTTGTGAGTGAAACCTCAAAGAAACATATATATATATATATTATCTAGAACAGTAATTTACAAAAAGGACCAAGGTCAGTATTATGCAGGGTACAAGATCAGACATTCAAAAATTAGGAAATTCTAGATTAACAGTTGCCTGGACAGTCTTCGTTAATTCTGCTAGTATATGTTCATTATGAGATACTTCTTAAGTATGCGATAGCGTGTTGCTTTTCCCCACAGGTGCATGCATTGAGCAAAGGCAGGGTGCTTACTAAACAGTTGCCTTTTCATTAGGTTTTTTGGCTGTTTGCTTTTTGTTCAGTTTATGCCTAGAGGCGTTAATTGCAGCAGAATGTTCAGATTACCATCTCCCTTCCTAGGCAAGAAGCTGTGGAGAGGTGGCTCTCATGTTTTGCTGCAAGCGGAAAAGATCATGTCAGCGTACCAAAGTTAACGAATTTGAGACCTGAAGCCTTTCCTTGTTGTGCTGCTGGTCTCACAAGAACAGTCCTTTCTTTTTTTTCCCCTCCTTACGCTGATAATTGTTGTTCACCCTTGCTCAGCTGTATTGACTTTGATGTTGGGGTGCCTTTGTGCTACTGTATGTAAGATCACAATCCGGGCCCTGGTGCTTAATCTGTTAAGGGACCATTAGCTTCACTGTACCCGCTCCTTAGGTCGCTGTATGTGAAATGAAACACCAGCCTTTGCAGTTATTCCTGTAAAGGAGACTGATTTTTCTTTTGTGTCCCCAAGCTGTCTTCCTCAGTTTTAAGTGGCAAAACGTATCTGCTGTCCTTTTAAAATGGGTTGGTTTTGTTTTTTTTTTTTAAAGGAGTAATATGAAGTATATCCTGCTATCCTATTACTTGGTTCTGTTGCTCTAAGAAATTTATTATTAAGTCTCTGTAGAATTACTATGTAATTATTTTATGGTTTTTTGTTAGAGATGAACGCAATGATATTTTAGCGGTGGCAGACTGGGGTCAGAAGCTTTCCTTTTACCAGCTTAGTGGCAAACAGGTATGTTTTAGAAAGTGCATTCAAGAGTGGCAGGGCATTTCTGGTTCGGTGTTGTGTCCTGTATTCAAAGTGTTTATATGCTGGTGCTTTATTAGCTAGTTAAATGTTTGCTGTTTCCCCAACTTTTTATGAGTGCTTTTTTTAAACCATCTTTTCCTTTAGTTCTTGTTTCTCCTACTGCAACTCTGTCTTACAATTCTTGTAAGCTTTGCTGATTTTTGTCTACTGGTCTGTAGAGGACGTCTCTGTATGTTTTTCAACCAGTTAAAGGGGGCTTTGTGAACTGCTTGCATTCTGAGTGGACTGGTTTGGGACTGGAAGATTTCTTGGATGTATTTTAGAACTGCATTTGGGAATCTTAATTTCGCCAGTGATTCTGGAGTATTGAAAAGTTGTCCATGGTCAAAGAGATGAGAAGAATGGTATCAGTGACAGCAGTTGTTACCTTGGGAAAATATGAAATGATCCTTTAGCTAATGTTTTTTTTATTTTATTTTCCGTTTTAGATTGGGAAGGACAGAGTGCTCAATTTTGATCCTTGCTGCGTTAGCTATTTTACTAAAGGAGAGTATATTTTACTGGGAGGTTCAGATAAACAAGTTTCCCTCTTCACAAAGGATGGTGTGCGTCTCGGGACCATAGGAGAGCAAAGCAGTTGGGTGTGGACATGCAAAGTTAAACCAGACTCCAACTACGTGGTGAGTAGGAACATTTTGCTGATGTTTTCACAGACCATTTGTCATATAAGACTATAAATTTCAAACTCAGTTGCTTAATGTAGAGATTCTTACTGAGTCAGCAGAACCTGAGCAGCATCTACTGAGGTCCTAGAACTAACACCACAATTAAAATTATCCTGCAGAAGTAAAACTTGGGCTGCAAGAAGGCTATAAATGAGCGTAACACCGGTTTCCAGATGGCAAGGCATTTGCTGCATTTGCTGCTTTTTGATTAAAAAAAGAGGAGGGAAAAGCAGAAAACGTGGCAGCTGGTAACTTCTAGGTTTACCAAATGTAATTCCGTGATGGGAAGAAAACGTTCAGATCTGTTGGAGTTTCTAACATTGCACCTTATGGAAAATGCCCACAAGGCAAGTGTTAGCCGTTAAGTGCTGTGCATCATCATTGTCCAAATGTGAAGAGGTACAGAGCACGTTTTAAAACCAACACCCACCCCATCCCACCCCCTGAAAAAAAAGCAGCCAAAAAATCAACGACAAAACCAAACCAAACCTCACCCAGCTAGTATGGTGGTCTCCATGGTCTATGAGGAGATCAGTCCTCATTTTGCATTGCACTTTTACCACTGGTAAGTACAAGCAGGCTGTAATTAGTATCAATCTATACATTATGCAGGAAAAGGAACATAATGTTCATGGAGATGCTACACACCTCACTAACTCTCACCTACATGTACCAATTAATTAAAATTATTTTCTTCTTGTGTTCAGGCAGTAGGATGCCAGGATGGAACAATATCCTTTTATCAGTTGATTTTCAGCACTGTCCATGGCCTTTACAAAGATCGCTATGCTTACAGAGACAGCATGACCGATGTGATTGTCCAGCACCTCATCACTGAACAAAAAGGTAATTTCACACTTGCACTCAGGCCAAAGCTTCACTCTCACTCTGTTTTGTTTGGGTTTTTTGTTATTTTTTTTTTCTTTTTTTTTTTTTTTTTTAATCAGAACACTTGGAATATATGCCGCATGTATCAGGCGGATTGTTGTCACTTTACCAGTAAAACTGAGGAGTACTGTTTGCAGGGTGAGAGTGCAAACTTGGATTCTGGAGGATCAGCGCTGACAAGCTTAATGAAAGATGTGGGGATTTGAAAGGACACTGGGAGGGGCAGAGGCTTTTAAGATAAGGTTTTAATCTCTGTGAATGAGATAAAAATACTGTACATAATATTTAACTTTTTTTTTTCCTCCTTACTAGCAGCCTCAAGGGTTTGTGGTGATTTTATTTCTTCGTACCCACTGGCTTTTTATGGCAAAGAATCAAAGTATTGCTCTGGAATGTGCTGTTGACAAATAATAGAGGGTGATAAATTGTGACAAGGATAGAAGATTACATAGAAGCAGAACAACAAACATATCTGAGCAGGAATCTGCTTTTAATTTTAGAGGTGCTTTAGAAAGATTCAATTTGAATGTATTAGTAAGTTTTCTGATTGTTTTCATGTCATCCTGTACTGTATTAGTTTTGTGTTTTTTCTCTCTAGTTAGAATAAAAGGCAGAGAGCTTGTGAAGAAAATTGCAATCTACAAAAACAGATTAGCAATCCAGATGCCAGAGAAAATCTTGATTTATGAGTTATACTCGGATGATTCTTCAGATATGTATTATCGAGTGAAGGAAAAGATTGCAAAAAAATTTGAATGCAACCTGCTGGTTGTATGTTCAGATCACATTATTTTATGCCAGGTATGTGCCTTAAAACCCAGAGTAGCCTTGTGGTGCGCTCAGACTCTAGGATAACCATCCAAACAGCCGCTAGGAAAAAGCTGTACTGTGGCAGTGCTGGTGTGATGTGTGGCGCTGACGTAGTCCTGAGCAATAGCCATGGCATGGGTGGCTCTGCTTCAGTAAAATAGTCTCTACATGAATTTGATAAATTAGCACAGAATCCAGGGGAACTTTTGGGTGGGGATGAACTGCTAGAAGAAGGTGGGGTTGGGTGCTTTTTTGTTTGGTTTGTTTGTTCGTAGCATTGGAAAAATCTTAAAGTTCACCCTGATAAATTGACTGTTTGACTTTGTGATTTTTATACATAAAAGTAGGCACACATGCTAGTGTAGGTATTAACATAGCACACAAGACACGGTGGTTTTATCTTTACCTCCATACAGTATTTTGTATGTTATTATGTCCTTAGGAGAAAAGATTACAGTGCCTCTCATTTAGTGGCATTAAAGAACGAGAATGGCTAATGGAATCTCTTATTCGTTATATTAAAGTAATTGGAGGACCTCCAGGAAGAGAAGGCCTCTTAGTTGGTCTAAAGAATGGTCAGGTAATGTGTAATGCCTGGTATGTGTCTTTTCACTACAAATAAAATCTGTTTTCTGCTCTTCAGGGGACACCTTAGGAGCAGCATGCTCTTTTACAACCTAGAACTTTATTTGACAGTCTCATCTTGTGATTAAAACCTAATTGCTGCTATCTTTCACATTCTCTGGCTGTAAAATTCATACTGAGAGAATATTTGTCCTTAGTGGGCGCTGGGGAGTGTGAGTGAGTACACTTCTCCTGATGACCACTTGTGAAGATGTGGGTGTTCTAGGGGTGAAATTGCTGTTTATTTCGCCAGCCAGTTAGCAGCTGGGTATTTCAGACTGGAGCACAGAGGTATTGGTACAGAAAACACAAATAGAGAGGAAGTTGAAATCCTCTGTTTCTTCTGTATCTATGCTATATATTCCTGTAATATCATATTAATGTAATTGTTTAACTAATGGAGCATTAAAAAATCCAGGATGTATGACATGTTTTATTTGTACAGGCTTGCAACCTAGAGTGCGCTGTGGAAACAAGTCTTTTCAAGATACCTCAAACTGAAAGCATTGCCTTAATATTAATGCAGAGGTTATCTCTGAAAAAAATTGCAACTGGATGCTTTAAACAGCATTAAAGTTTGTACCTGCTATGCTATTTCTAGTTTTGGGAACAAAAGTGGATGGACTGACTTTGGTTTCAAATATGTCTAGATTCTGAAGATATTTGTTGATAACGTCTTCGCCATCGTCCTGCTGAAGCAGTCGACGGCTGTGCGCTGTCTGGATATGAGTGCGTCCCGGAACAAGCTGGCAGTGGTTGATGAAAACGATACCTGCCTTGTATATGATATTCATACCAAAGAGTTGTTGTTTCAGGTAAAATTCAAAGCCTTAAAAGAAAACAAGGGTTGGTGGGGCAGAAAGTGCTTTGGAGTACCGAACATACCAAAGGTGTTGCTGTGCAGAAATGCATGTAACTGCCATTTAAGCCATTAATCACATTTTGTAGGATTTAACTGTGATGTATTTCTCTATCGAAACTACCCTTGGAGAGCTGGTAGACAAGGAGATACATGTGAGCAACTGTCAAATAAAGAGCACTTAAACCTGTGACCTTTTCAGCTCAATTTAGAGCTCGGTCCTGGTTCCCTTTGAAGCGTTGCAGTTAATGAGCATTCTGGCTTTATCATTAGCGTGAACAGAATTAAAGCCTAAACTTCTTTGTTCGTTGTATATTTTCAGAGTATAAAATGAACAATGATAATTCTCTCCTCATTGGCAGGGTAGCAATCACTGTAAGGGTTCACTCATTAATGTTGATGAAAAGTTTTCAGAGAACCCTTGATAGAAAGTATGAGGTGTTACAAAGATAGGGTCTGTAACTCTCTCTTTGTAGCGGGCAGAAAAATGATCAATGAAACATGCTAGCTAACTAACAGCATATTATTGTGAAATTATATGTTATCTTCTGCAGTTTGACAGTATAGATCACTAATAAATACAAAACAAAGACAATTACAGCTGTTTATTAAAATGTAAAGTATGTCCCTGTCAGTCTGTCTAGGAATATACTAGGCTTTAGAACATTACAAACATAAATAACAAGTGTGTGTGAATGTACCCAGGCTGTAATAGGTCAGACATTCTAGCTGAAGGATGCATATTTCTTAGGAAAGAAGATGTGATTGCATCTGTTGTAATCACCAGTTATTTTGCTCGTTAGGAGCCTAACGCGAACAGCGTGGCCTGGAATACACAGTGTGAGGACATGCTGTGCTTTTCCGGAGGGGGTTACCTCAATATCAAAGCCAGTAACTTCCCTGTCCATCAGCAAAAACTTCAAGGCTTTGTTGTGGGTTACAACGGCTCCAAGATCTTCTGTCTTCATGTTTTTTCTATGTCAGCTGTTGAAGTTCCGCAGGTAATCCTATAATCTCATTAAGTGTTGCTTTACATTTCATAAACATCAATGTTTAAGAAGCGAAGAAGCTTTTCTGAGATTTATTCATAGTCCATTACCAAAATGATTGCAGTTCACACTTTCCTCATTGTTATTTTAGTTACATTGCATGATCTATTTTATTTTTGTTTATTTGGCATTAATTAAGCTAACTTCCTTTTTGCTGTTATTGATTGTTGTTTCGAATTATCCCTTTCTACTTGCAAATGCAACAAGGGGCCTCTGGCTGTGTCAGGCTGCAGCTGACGGTTTCTCTCTTTAATTCCCTTCTGGGGCTTTTAGGGTCAGTGTTTTTGGGCTTAATACTCTCACTTGGTGAAACAGCTTTGTCATCAGCCTGGGCACAGAAGGGCCACTTCCTCCTGATACCTCTTCTGTTGGGTTTGAATATTGCCAAGGTGCTTCGCGATGGGCTGTTGTGCCCCTTTTTGTGATTTTAGCCTTTGGCAACAAACTATTCCCCTCCACCCCACCCCCTTTTGCTCTGCTTCCATAGTGTTAAAAACCCCAAAAAAACTCATTGGCTCATTGTATATAATGTTTCTTCTGTACAATGCTTAGAAGAATTCACATTCTTAACTACTTCCTAATATGCAAGGAACTGAAGATTTCAAGATAGATGAGTTTAGACAAGCTGGGTTAATTATATTCCAAAGATACAATAATAATAACCCCAGAATATTGTTTTATTATACAAAAACTGTACATTTATTCTCTGTGGAGCTTGTAATGGCTGTGAGTGGAATATATATTTTTATTCCCAATGTATGTAGAGAATTTCACTAATATATCTTAATATTATGCTTTCTAATACACGTTTTTCAATGGGAATCCTCAGTCTGCGCCCATGTATCAGTATCTGGAACGGAAGATGTTTAAAGAGGCCTATCAAATCGCCTGTTTGGGAGTAACCGACACTGACTGGAGAGAACTGGCCATGGAAGCCTTGGAAGGGCTGGAGTTTGAGACTGCTAAAAAGGTAACGTCGTTATTTTACTTATTTAGCAGAAAGCTTGTTCTATATTTTCATATATGGATATATAGTGTGTATGTATAATGTCTGTTTTACGGCTGGAATACAACGTGGTGTTCCTGTTACTACCGCACTTTAGTGTATACGCTATATATAGTTTATCCTGCATACCCAAGCGTTGGTTTGTTTTGTACTCAGGATCTTGAGGTGAGGTTTTAAACTGAAATCGAATTTATCTCTCCAGGTAAATACTGTGTTCTAAATGGAAGACAACGGTTTCTTTCCTCCGCTGGACAGTGCGTTAATGACTTTGAGGGCGGTGGAAGCGGGAAGCGGTTCGGTGGCGCTGGTGGCCACCGGGTGGCAGCAAAGAACGGCTTAGCGGGCTGCTTCCCCCCTTCCCCGCCGCTGTTACCTTGCTCTTCCCCTCCCCGAGTATTTAATATAACCTCCGTGCAGATGTGGAGGTTTGATATTCATTGTTATTTACACGCTAATGTTCTTTGAAAGCGGTGGTGGTGGGATGGCGTCGTTTTAGTCATTTTCTATCTGGAATTCCTTGATTTTTGGGAGTGGTCTGTAAATGGGCATATACTGAAGAACAGAGTTTTCTCCAGCCTAAGATACTTCCCTATTTTCTTTCACCACTTTTTCTCAAATAAGAGAGGGCGAACTGAGTTCAATGTCATGAATATTGTATGAAAGACAAAACATTTTAAAAATATGGAGGGAATGGCCTGTAATGATAGGCATCTTTTAATAACAGCTCTTTTTAAAAAGGAAATTAAATGCTTTTTTTTTTTTCTTAAGTAGAGACATCAGGATAATTCCAGTTTCATAGACAGCTTTATGCAAATAGATATTTTTAAAAAGAAGTTTTCAGTGCCTCCTTGGAATTTTAAAGTAGTGCCCTCTTAGAATTAGAGCGGATTAATTTGAACAAAAGCAGCTTCTTGACATTAAAGGCTCTCATAGTTCCTAGTCCGATCTGGTGTAAGCAGAATATTCTATGCCCTCTTAAGCATTACTTTAGTTAGAAGCCTTGAACGTGCAGTCTAAAGAGTTAAATTTCTATTTTTTGATGCATGTCAAGAATAAGTGCTAAGCTGCTGTAACTTGCACGTGACTCTGCCACTTGAGACTTTGGGTTGCACATTTCTCTCCATTTGCAAAAGACAGTGCGCTCTCTTGCAGTGCTTCTGCCATCATCATCCTTCCTTCCCTCGCCCTGAGCCACTTCCGTACTGGAATTTCAGAATGATGTAAAAACTATAAGCATATTCAGTATGCTTTGGTGATATGATCAATTAGATGTTCTACCTTTCAATGGTTTCCTTAAATTTCCTTGTCTATATCATGCCTCACATCAAAATGGAAATGTTATAAAATAGCCAGAATAAATGTATGTAATATTTGAAAAGGCATTTTGTAGTTCTTGGGGGACTGACATTCGTAGCCAAGGCAGGGACTAGTGGGACTGTTCTATCGATAAGCTGTTTGTACCCTGATTTACTCTAATGCCATGGAGGCCTCCCATCAGGTGAGGGACTACACAAACCCCAGCGTGTTTATGCCTCTCGTGTTTGCATGAAGACAGCTTGATTTACGTGTAACAATATTTTGTTGCTTTTTCTGGCTTTTCAAGTTAATTCATTTTGTTCTATTTTTCTTTTCAATAGGCTTTTACCAGGGTACGAGACCTTAGATATTTAGAATTGATCAGCAGCATAGAGGTAAGAGAGTGTTGAAAATAGTGTATTTTCTTACACTTAGTACTATGCCAAAATCAGTACTTTCTGTTTTGGAGGGACTTCTGTTCGAATGGTGCCTCTTCCTGTTGGAGAGTGAGAAACCCTGATGAGCTGAGATGACTCAAACCCTAGTCATGTGACTGAAACTTCATGGGGGAAAATGGGGGTGCAGGACAACAAGAACTTCTGAAACTGTCTTCAGGAAAACTGGAAAAATGTTCAATATTCAATTAGTGATTGGTAGAATACTGCTGTGCTAACAGCTTAGTACAGAATACTTTATAAACATGAGTTAATTAAGCCTTTCCTTACCCCCTGGAGGTAGGTAATTACTATTATCTCCTCTTTGCAGAGCCAGAAACAGGCCCAGAGAAATAAAATGACAAACTCGAGGTCTCATGACAAGTCTGTGACAACTGGAAATAGAATTTGGGATCCCTTACTTCCATACTGCGCTCTAATCACTAGGTCTTACTCTTTTCACACTTCTTGATAGAATTTCAGGAGACAATAACTGTCTGTCACGAGCACGTTAAAAGACGCAGTATCACCCCTGTCCTTTCCAAAGACTGCGTGCTGATGCCTGGTTTAACGATCTGTGTTGAGATGGCATAACGGGAATTCCTCTTTCTCGCGCTAATTAGATTTGCACCTTCTCTGTAAGAGAACATTCCTTGCAGAGCTGGCCTGGTTCTGTCAAAACACCAGTTGGTGGCAGTTAACTTTTCTTGGGGCCCAACATGGGACAAAGTTCTGCGTTAGGAGCCCACCTTTTTGGTGGGTTTTTTTTTTTTTGCTTTTGCTTTTAAAGGGCAGATAGGTAGATAAGAGCATTCTCTCACCACTACTAACCTTTCTTTTCCTCATATGCTTCTCTACATCTGTGTCTATTGAGGATATTCTGGAATTGTCATGTTATATTCTGTTTAATGAGAAAGATTCCCTTTGTAAATAGGTATAAACTTACTTTCAGACTTCTTGAAAATTCTCCTTCTGAAGTGAGAGTTCTACATCATTGCTTACTCTTGCTTGTGGTGTATCGGATTCCTTCTAAGGCTTGTAAGGATGTAACTAAGCACACGTGTTCCATTAATATCATGGTTTTCTCTCAGTAATGACACATTTTTTTTATAATTGATGACAGCAGGAAATATAACTGCCAGATCTCTGTATCTGGCAAGATTCTATGAAGTCTTTAAAAAACAGTGTAACAATTCAAAGATTATTCTTTTAACCAAGTTCTTTAAAGGAACTTTCAACTGGAGTACAGTATCAGCCTAGTCAGTATGTGTGACCAGAAGGGGTGATGCCTGAGTCTCCTTTGGCAGCAGAGAGCTGAATTTGTATGCTCGTGGAATTCTTTTCCCCCTCTTATGCAGTTTTTCTTTAAATTCAGTTCACAACTATATATTTGCATATGAGGTGGGCTAATCACAGTAATAATTTTATCCAGAGCAGGGTAGCAATGTGTTTCCCAGATACAGGATAAAATACACACATTGAAACAGAGGCAGGTTACCATACTTTGTCAATCTGCTTATTGCCAGCAATCATTTTCATGTTTGTCATCCCACCCGCACATATTGTTAATTTAGCCAAATTATATGCTGGTAAATTTTACAGGAGAAAATAAGGAACCCATCAGATGCGCTTTTTTTTTTTTTTAAATAGCATCGCGTAATGATAGCGTGTGTTCATTTTCCTGTGTGAAATCAAGAGAAGTGACTTTGGTTTGTATAGTGACATTTAATTTTGCTCTTCTTAATTTTAATTAAGAAGGGATTTAATCCTTTAATTATAAATTCACCAGAAATGTAGGAGAGTCGTAATTATCATATCCTGTTACAGATTTTTATTAACAGTTAAAATCTAAGCCTGAAAATCTAATTCTTCAATAGTTATTTTTCACCTAGGTCCTGATCATCTAGAATATTTTTCTATATCTCTTTTATCTTTTGCCCAGGAACGGAAGAAGCATGGAGAGAACAACAGTGAACTGTTCCTAGCAGATGTTTATGCCTACCAGGGAAAATTCCATGAGGCAGCGAAGTTGTACAAAAAGAGCGGACATGAAAACCTGGCTCTTGATATGTACTCTGATTTACGCATGTTTGACTACGCAAAGGTAATAGTTGGCAATGGAATATTCAAATGCAGAAATATTAATGTACCTGTCTCTGTTCTCAAAGTATGAGCCTACAAAAGGATTGGATGAAATGCAGGTTTTGAATTCCCCCTTTTTCTCAGTTAATTGGTTGATTTTCATTTGGCTTATAAGGGGAAAAATGGCTAACTTTGTTTCTAGCTGTAGTGGTAGCCTTTTCCTCAGAGTCTGCCACTCAGGTAGTAGATTGTGTTTTGTGTAGTCTCAGATGTGTCCATGGAATTCATAGCTTTTCAGTGGAATTCAGTGGAATCTGGACACTACCAGAGGCAACTCTTTAATAGTGATTATATAATATTATTTGTAGTAATTTTCCATGGGGTTTTTTTAATACCTAAAGTCTCATTTTTATGGCTTTCTTTCCTCTTATCTCACTCGAGTCCCTTCTTATTTTTTTGTCTTCTAAAGACAATAAGGTAGTACACATGCAAAGTGGAGGTGAGCGCACCATCCCTTTAATTAATTTCCATATAATAATTAAAATATTTTTCTTTCTGAGTTTGAACTTAAATAGGTATGTTAAGTTCTATATTAATGTATTTTATAAAGCATATGACATATTGAATTAGTATATTTTTGTTTACTAGATAGTTTTCTTCCAAAGATTCAGTGTTTCTTTTTTTAAAAATTCTGTTTCCATATAGAAACAACTTGAATATGGTTTTTAAAAGTAATGTTTTTATATGTTGATAAGAAAGCATTACTTGGCTTTTAACTCTTCTATGGTGTTTTCTTATCCAAATCCCTGAGAATGCACACGCTGGTCAGTCTCATTCATCACTCAACAGAGCCTTATTCCGCCCAAAACAGGACAGACTTTACCATGACATGCATAGAAGCTGTTCTAGCGTAGATTCCTCAAACTGTGCTACAGAGAGAGCTTTTTCTTCCAAGAGCTTAATATAAATACTTTGGGGCTTTGCTGATGTAAGTCTGACTTCCACTATTTTTGGCTGATGAGTCTTTGTTAGCTTCAATGTTTTGGCTCCTCTTGAACATAAATGTAATTCATAGATGAAAATTTTCCCATACATCTTCATGAGGATCTCTTAATTCTTGGCTGTAGCCATGTCTATATTTAACTGACAGAGAGCAAAAGGTCTCGTGTCTCCTGTCCTCGAGAGTAACTCCACGCAGAGGAAATTAAAGGTACTTCATGACATATGAAAGGAGCTTCTTGTGCAGGGAGTGCGCAATGCATGGAAGGATATGTAAAACCCCTTTGTTTGCCAGTTATTCTTCCAAGGAAAGATTTAGGGAGGGTGAGTGGGGTGTTTTTGTGTTGAGGGGGTTTTTTGTTGTTGTTTTTCTAATGCTGCCAGAATTGTGCAAAGGCACCCTCAGGGAGTCTGGCTGTTTGTGCCTGACTTTGCTTAGCTCTGGCCAGAGTCCCCACTGCAGGCAGAGGCCAGGACCTCCTTTGATATCTGCTCATAGGCTCGTTATGGCAGCACCAGATCACAGATTACTGACAACGCACAATAAAACTCTTTATACTGTAAGAAGCCGAGCTTTTGATTTTGGACTTATTTTGGTAACCTAAGCTGGAAAACAAGTTGTGTCAAAGTTGTTGTTCAACTTGATTCTTTCACTTCATTTTTTTATATTCAAAGATCATTGTGACATCTTTATGGTTACCCCTGGGGATTGGGGCCGTGCTGCAGTAGGTAACACCCCAGCAGAATCCTGGGGGGAGCTGGCTGAGGAGCTGACGTAGGGACAGGGGGTAGGTCTGTACCTCCCCACTGCCTGCGCCAGGGAAACTGCTGAATTGTGGTAACGCAACAGATCTCTTGTGTGGGTGCTTTTTGTGGGGCTTCTGCCTGTTTGTTGTTCTGTTTGCTTGTTTTTTTAAACCTGAATCAGAACTTACCAGAAACACGGAGGATGTGGTAATTTTCCACTTTTTCTCTCCTTTCCATTTCTCCTCTGTTCTAGTGTTTTATTTGATAGAAGCTGCTTTAATGGCCAGTAGCCTGTTCTGTTAACAGACAAAATTGCCCTTCATCAGTCTTCTGGTGTTGAAGTACTTCTTTTTTTTTTTTTTTCTCCTGGCACATGATGCCAACAGATGTGAACCATATGGTGCCAGGGCTTTGGTATTGGCAGACAAAGCTGAACAAACTATTGGAAATATTTCCAAAATGGTCATCACCGCAGCATCCAGGCTTGGTGCTTGTCTGTCTTGCACGAGTCCAACCGGTAGTTCAGAGTCACTCCCACTTCTGAGCAGCTGTCATCCCCTCCTTATAAAAGAACTTCTTTGATATATTGTAATACAATTATCAAGTGTCTTTGCAGAAAATGAAATTTCAGCCTTTAATTGATGACCCCGATGTTAACATACGATGAAATGGGTATGCTGCTGTTAACTAAGCATGGGGTGGGGCTGGGTCATCTTTACAAATGAAACCTTCTTGGCTTGGAAAATCTGAAACTTGGCATTGATCTATTACAGTTTTTGAGATTAGTGCTATTTTGTTTTGGAAAGGCATGTTCCTGAAAAGCACACAGAAATCATAATTAGTATCCACTTGAACAGACGCAGCAGAGAGCAAGCTTTCCAAGAAATCAAGAGGGGACATATTTATTACCTCTGAGGCAGCTGTATCCTACTTTTCCTGGCCCTACCACAATCTCCCACTTCTTTTTTTTAATTGAAAACTTTCTAAATGGGAGCCTTGCCATTGTTTCTTACCAGACATTGGCCCTTGATGATCAGTTGCTGAAGGCTGGATCAGTTCGTGCCACTCTGTATTCTTAGGAGGCATAATGATACTCATTAAAAAAGCCTTTGTGTATTGTAGACTTTCGACTGTAACAATGGTTGTCACCAGAAGGTAATGCAAACTTTTTTATTGCACTGTTTCAGGATTTTCTGGCATCTGGAGACCCCAAAGACACAAAGCTGCTAATAAAAAAACAAGCGGATTGGGCCAAGAATATCAATGAACCAAAAGCGGCAGTGGAGATGTACCTGTCTGCGGGCGAGCACATGAAGGCCATAGAAATCAGCGGGGACCACGGCTGGGTCGATATGTGGGTTTTAGTTCCTTCTCAGAGATCATGTAGAAACTCATTTGAGTTTTTATTATATGAATTCTGCATAATTTTAAAATAAGAAAAAACTTGTTTGACACATGCCTTTGTTTATATCAAATTGAGGATTTGAAGCATATCTACAATTAAAAATGTTTTAAAAGTTGCATATATTTAGAGGGTAGGGACATAAATATGTTATGAAAACAAATGTATTACAACAGCGAAGAGTCAGAATGGGTTCATCTGTACTACAAGACTGGCTTCTAAAATATGCAGGTCTTAAGCTTTCCAGAGTAATCATGACAGCTATATGGGATAGCCTAGTTCTCTTGTTTTAAGCTGTTGAGGATAATCAGCTAGTGGGTGGAGAGGACAGCTGGAGCACAGAATCCCTATAATTTTGGGGACTACTCCTGCACTCATCAAATTCTCCTTGATTTGCAGTAGGTGATACTTTGGGTGTTTGCTGCTGCCCTAAGATATGGGACAGGTCACTCTGCGTCCCCTCCCCTTGGTT
Organism: Limnodromus scolopaceus; assembly: GCA_028565335.1. Classification (NCBI taxonomy): domain Eukaryota; kingdom Metazoa; phylum Chordata; class Aves; order Charadriiformes; family Scolopacidae; genus Limnodromus; species Limnodromus scolopaceus. The sequence continues at coordinate 15,839,657 of JAOXNO010000003.1, forward strand.
TGGCTGTGTGGCAATGGGGGAATGTTTATTTGGGAGCCTTTTGCTCAGCTTGGGGCTGAGGAAGTTATTATTAAATAATAACTGATTAAAGGTGGAGTTATTACAATAATTAAACAAAAGGCAAAACAACAAGGCAGAACCTGAAACATCTGGCTTTTTTTTTTACTGGGTCTAGGTTAATTGAAATAGCTCGAAAACTGGATAAAGCTGAGCGTGAGCCTTTGTCGAAATGTGCCTTCTATTTTAAGAAACTGGATAACCCTGGCTATGCGGCAGAAACCTACATGAAGGTTGGTGACCTGAAAGCGCTGGTCCATCTCCACGTGGAGACTCATCGCTGGGAAGAAGTAAGTGCCCCTGATCTGTGTGTTTAACCCCACTTGGTGCCACTGTCCCTGGCTGCAAACAGGGAGACACGTCTGGCTCCGCTGCTGGGGAAGGGAGAGGCAGGGATGGAGGCTTCTGTTTGCTGGGCTTCTTTGATTGTCTTTTTTTTCTTTGTATTTTTAGTTTCCTGGCTGAATATTTCTTGGTCTCACTTCTGGGTGTCTTTTTTTGCCTCTTGAGCTATAGTTGCCCACTTCTTATGGTAACCCGTGGGATGCTTCTAGCCCAATAAAAATAACAAATAGTAATTATATCATGGGAAGCTCTGTTTTGAACTGTGTTACTTCTAATTTGGGCACACCTGAGTGAGAATACCTTACACGTAACTTAGATCTGATGAATGCGTGCAGTGGTAGTGTGGACTCTGCTCTATAACTGGATTTATGCTTCTGATTAGGTAAAGTTCTGACTGCACGTTTTTTTTTTCCCATAAAAACATGGGTCTGTCAGTACCACCCACTTCACAGCTGGGGTCTCCATTAATTTTGTTCTTGTTTCTTCACATTAAGTTTTTGATAGGTGTAGTTTCTGAAGGAAATGTTTTTGAAGTGCTGCTGGAATTGACAAACACCCTCCCCCAGTTACAGAAAATTGCAGACTTGGTCCTTTATTGACTAGTTTGCGAGTTCAGAAGGTGAATCTAAACTGCAATTACAGTGTTAATTCAATTTCTTTAGAAAATATATTCAGTAAAAATAAAAATAGTGTTTGTTGCTTACTGTGAAACCTACTCAATTTTATAGATAATCACTTTCAGGTTTCCCTGTTTCAATAACCAGACTGTTACTATGCTTAGCTTCTTTTCTTTTGCTGTTGATTGCTTTTTATTTTAAAATACATTAGTTTCACACTGAAGAAAATAAGGATTGCACTCTGTATTCTGGTTGTGTATTTTTATTGTGAATTTACTTAGAGCTAAAGGATTGATCCCATGAAATATTCTAAACCCTTTAACTGTTTAAACCATGCAGTATTCTAAAAGTAAGTGTTTGGTTTTTTTTTTTAAATTTACCTCAGGCATTTGCTTTGAGTGAAAAGCATCCTGAATTCAAAGATGATGTCTATGTCCCTTATGCTCAGTGGCTGGCAGAGAATGATAGATTTGAAGAAGCCCAGAAAGGTAAAAATGTCTCTGGCTGATCACTGGTCGAACGACATTTACTCCGTACTTTTCTGATACAGAATATGCAGTCTCTGCCCTGGAGAGTTTCTTATCAGTAGGATTCAAAACCAAGTAGAATCCATGTTTTCATACAGGTCTTAAAGTAGCTGGAAGTCTCCTTATTTGAAAAGAAAATGCAATCGATCTATCAAAAATGATGGCATCTAAATACAGGCCCAGATTTTCCATAGCATTGTGTATCTGAATGTGGCAGTTGCAACAGCATGTAATCTGAACTGTCTTTATTAATATTTTTATCACAATAGAATTCAAAATATGGTGACCACCATATCAACCTGAGTGGAAAGCATAGTCTTTCCTTATATTTAGGTATTGCTGGGTTTGTACAAGTAAAATTGTCCTGTTTCTTTAAGAATTTTCATGTATTTTGTTAGGTTTATAAAATTACCTTTAAAGAGAACTGTCAGCCTTCCATCATGTGGACAGCCTTCAAAACTGAATTCATGAGCTGTTCCAGGGCCAAGGAGATGTTGGAGCAAGCTTTGTGTGAGCCAGCACGTTTTTAGTGTAGTTCCTTTCCTCAGGTATAGCTCCGTGTGACTGTTGCATCTGCTCTTCCCCGAGCTGGGATGGAGGGGTGTGACTGTGTCTGCTGGAAGGGCCAAGTGTAAATGCTGTACTCCTTCAAAACACTCAGCACTACAAACCACAGTACTAACCTCAAACATTCATTTATTGTAGTTTTTAATAAAGTTGTGACTTGCAGTGTTCAGAAAATACCACTGTTTGTATAGAGATCTGATCATCATAGCGTTTTTGCTCTTTTCTATGTTTAAAAAAAACAAACCAACCACCGTTGTACAAGATCTGTGAGCTCAAGAGCTGCCGAGAGTGTGGAAGCCACAAAATGCCTAAAGATGCTTCTCATGTTCCATTAGTGTCGCTGCTTTCAAGGAGAAAAATACCAGTGTATAATCCTTTTTATCCTGCCCTGGATAGACTATTTGATATTGGCTGAATAGAGTGCTCTTAATTTAAAAACATTAATTTCAGTTAATTGATATAATCGCACTGTAAAATCCTCTTTGTTTTGGCCTTCTGTGCAGCATTTCACAAGGCTGGCAGGCAGAGTGAGGCTGTGAGGGTGCTGGAGCAGCTAACGCACAATGCCGTTGTTGAAAGCCGATTTAACGATGCAGCCTATTATTATTGGATGCTTTCCATGCAGTGTTTAGATATAGCCCAAGGTAAGTAACTGAAAGGAAGTTTGTATTTGTTACCTCCTTGTGCCTGTAGACAAACAATGACTGAATTGTGATAGCGTTGCTGCAGCTACTTCACTCTTGTGTGCTTTTGCTTTGCTTTGCCTTTGTTTTGTTGGGGTTTTTTTTAATGCTGTGTGTAACTCTGGCTTGTGCTATTTTTGTAGTCCCCCTGGTTTTCCCATGTGCTTATTTATAACAAATAAACAAAACAGCAACATCAGCATGTGTAAGCCTTCCTTTGAAATCTGACTGGAACCAAAATCCTGTCTCTTGGGACCCTGTATCCTCATGCACCTTCCCCCAACACACTTGAACTGGAGAAGTGACTGGAGGGTTAACGTACTCGTAAATAAAAGATGATCTTGGAGTGTAAGATACGTCTAGTATTTGAACATAAGTTGGGGAGGTATTTCTAGAGTATTTCTAACTTTTTAAATTTTTCGTTAGCTATCATCTTGTCTTCTGAGTGCATTTCACTGGGACCGAGGTGGAGCCAGTAGTTACTGGGTGTAGTTTAGTAATAATGAATACAAAAGATTGGTAATACTGCCTTTTGCGTGGTACTCTAAGTACCAGTTCAGCTGATGCATGATAGTGCTGATCTGTTACCCCTCAGGTATTTTATAGAGATGCAGGCTTTTCCAGTTGATGTCGTAATATATTTAATATTTATGAAACAAATGTTCCAAAACTCCTTTTATTTGTAAACTCCAAAGCTTTGGATGAGGTTTTCAGTGATGCACACCTACTATGTTCTACCTCTAACTAAGCTATAGCCTCTAGCTACATTAAAACCATTGCATCAACTGTACTGTGTTTTACCATGCTTGTTTTAGACCAGAAATTTGCTCAGGAAAATGGCATGTCTGTGTTATGTGTGGTTTGCACAGGTAGATGGGGCACACTTGACCTGAAACATACCTCTCTTGGAAGTGCTGGTGCTAAAATCATTCTTCCAGCTGAGTCTCAGACTCATCTCGGAGACTTACACTAATGCCTTTCCCTCCCACAGAGAACGACCAGCAGAAGACTGAAATGTTGCAGAAGTTTCATCACTTCCAGCGTTTGGCAGAAATCTACCACGTCTATCACTCTATTCAAAGATACACTGTAAGAGACTCACTTTACAAGTTGTGTATTTGTGCTTCCTGAGCATTTTTCTCTAGGGAGTCCAGAAATAGCCAGGAATAATTAATAACTTTTCAGGCAATTAAATATTGAGTGTAGATTAATGATGCTGTATCATAACTTTATTCATTTCTCTGCCTTCTGCTGTACTGTACAAAAACTTCTGTTGTCTTAGTTCCTAAAATCCGCAGTGTGGTTTTAGCAGCTCCATGCTTGCCTCAGTGTGCGTTGAAGCCATGGCGATAGCTGTGTCCCCTCCGCCAGCCCTTGTGTGCCAGCCCTGTCGGGTTGGCGTCAGTGACCGGAGCCCCTGGTCCTGCACAGGCTACAGTTGGCTTTTCCTTCAATCACGGGGAAACAGAGATTGGACAGAAGGCAGCACCCTGGCTTAGGGGTTCAGCAGTGTGGGATGTGTGTCAGTCGTGATGTGTGTGAACTGCTGCAGAACGACCAGCCGTCAGGAGTGAGGAGCTCCTGCTGCTCCCAGCAGTTACAGTGATGCTGCCACCACTGCTACTGGAAATACCCTTCGTAAAACGTTTGAGATCCCTGGTCCATGCCCAGAAGAAGGCTCTGTGCTGTGGAGGTCTATGCTGGTCAGACTGCTTCAGGCCTTGCAGGGGTAGAGACTACACTGCTGCTGGCCAGTCTGCCCTCGTTTTTAAACAGCCTGTTGAAGAGGCTGCTTTAGCTACATGGATCTTTCTCTCTCCTTCTGCATGTAGCAGGTATCAACTTTGGTGATAAAGACATGCAAAATCCGCTTGCTATATTCTGTCAGCACCTCTTCTTTTTGCAACCGTATGAAGGAAACACAGTGCTTAGATGCCTGGCGCTGGGATGCTCGGTGATGGGAGCTGTTGGTTTACCAGCTTGGCAATATGTGTCTGTATTTTTAATACTGCAGGAGGAGCCTTTCAGTTTCCACTTGCCTGAAACCCTCTTCAATATTTCCAGGTTTCTGCTTCACAGCTTAACAAAGGAGACTCCTTTGGGGATCTCAAAAGTGTATCCTTCCAATACAGTACAAAGTCAAGACGTTATCTTGTGAGATACATGAAAGGAATAATTGATGTTCATCCAGAGTGCAGAGATCTCCTGTAGGGTGTCTTCAGTTTCAGCTCTTGGTTATAGTTAATGGAAAGCGACTTTTGTCCCTAAGGAAATAATCAGCATCTTCAAACCATTGTGTGTTTAACTATGCACTGGTTTTTTTTAAAGATAGTTTTGGAGAGCTGACAAGCCAACTAACGTGTAATTCTCCAAAGCACCCACCCAGTCTGGTGTGTCACCTCTGTCAGAGAAGCGAGTTCTCAGGTCCCAGTTGCTGCAGCCGGACAATGCTTCTGACTCCTGGCAGTGTTGTTGAAAGGAGATGGTGCTGAGATGGGGCAAGGGGACCAGGAGCTTGTGCTGCACCAGAGGCTGGCATAGCTGGGTGGGGTCGATCAGGCTAACGATGGCACAGCTTCGTTAGCGCCTATTGCATCTTCGAGAGTTCTCCAGGAACCCTGTGGAAATGCACCTGTCTGTAACATGTCACTGGACACCACAGGGAGGCCAGATTTTCTTCTTTTCACTTAATTTTTGGCTTTGAATGGGATATTAGCTTTCCTTTTCATAACTTCCTCACTTATAAATGTACAATCTCTCATAAAATCTTTCATAACATGTCTTGTGATCAGTAACTTTCTAAGCAGCAGTTGCTGTTACGCACTGCTGAAGGGGAAAGACAACCCTTGAAAAGTGACACAGAGCGTGTGCTTTATTTCCAATAAGATTGTGTGTATTTAGTTGGTGTCAGTGGGTTGCTGGTGTTGTAAGATATCTTTTTTTATATTTTTTGCCTGGGGAAAAATCCATTCACCCTAAAACTACTGAAATTTTGTAAGTGTAGTCAGGATATTTAACCAAAGCAATGTTTATATAGGGTTAATTCCTTACCTTGCTAATAATTGCCCCCAGACATTCTGATAGTCCTTTCACACTTGTTTTCAAATGGAGTTATGTAAATAGATTTCTCCTGTTAAAGCCTGTTTAAAGTCCCAGTGTTGGATATGCTTCATTGCGCAACTTCTCAGATTAGAAAAAGTATTGTGTTTTTTTCCTAAATGCCATATGTATTTTTATTCCTTAATTAAATTATAGCAATACGTTATTTGCCCTGGCAAAGCAGAGTAAAGCTCTAGGTGCGTATAAGCTGGCTCGTCACGCCTATGAGAAGTTGCAGGGGCTGCAGATCCCAGCCAGGTTCCAGAAATCCATTGAGCTGGGCAGCCTGACAGTCCGATCCAAGCCATTCCATGACAGTGAAGTAAGTTGTAACGTGTTTCATGTTAATCATTAGTCTGCGGCCTAATCCAAGAACCTGAGTTGCTGCATGCACGAAAAAAAATCTGAAATATATTATGCATAGCTCTGTGATATAATTATATTTCTGCTGGAAACACAGTCCTCTTATTGTTATTCTTCAGGTCAGGCTTTCTTTTGCTCCTGAGAACAAATTAAAATTGGCCCTTTCTTCATGGGCAGCTTCCATCCTCCCTCTCCTGTCTCGCGTCTCCCTTCCTCTCTGCCTATTAATTCTTCCAAGCCTTTTTCTCTCCCATCCACACGCAATTACTCCACAGTCTGTCTCCCTCTCCAGCTGGAGGTCGCTTTCATTTGTCCCACTCCTGGCCCTCCTTCCCTCCTCTCCCTATCCCTTCAATGACCTCCCTTCCTTCAACCTTATTTTAACACCTTTTCTTCTTTAACTGAAGTCTGACTTTCTGCAATGCTCTATAAAGCCGTGTCTCATGGAGTACTCACTAAAAATAAATTGTATTGTGCAAGTGAACATGCACCTGGCCACCTGAAATAATAGAAACACAATCTTAAGAACTGCCTAAAATAACTGTGCTCTTGAAGAAAGATGAATTAATTGGAGAACTTGAATTTGACCAAACCTTAGAGCAAAAAACTTTGTTTCAGTAACCTTCTCTTCAAGTTCTTTTGTCACTAAGTATTTGATACAGAATTCTGCTGCTGTTACCACAAAGGCAAGGTGGAAATTTAATTGTTAGCATGGTGAAGACAGCTATTTTTAATGTGAAAACTTGCTGTTTTATTAAAAAGGGAAAGCATTTTCAGATGTTAAAGGATCTGATTTCACAGCAGCATTTCTCCAGATTAGTGCTGATGTCGTATCAGTGGTGTAAACCAAAGGAGCCTGTGTTTAATGGGAAACAAAGGGTTCAGGCTGTGCTGTTGTGTTTACGATTACCGTGCTCCGTATTTGTCTTTGCAGGAGCTTGTGCCCCTGTGCTATAGGTGCTCTACCAACAACCCTCTGCTCAATAACTTGGGGAACGTCTGCATTAACTGCCGGCAGCCTTTTGTCTTCTCCGCTTCATCCTATGGTGCGTTGCAATATTGTGTTTGCTTCTGCTTTTCAGGTAGATAAATGTTCACTGAACAGAGTAGGTCAGTACTTAATTTGTTCTTTCTGCAATGTTATTTGGGCAAACAAATCCATCCTTTTAATGTTAGATCTGAGTAAGTGGCTGCCTCTTGTCCCAGAGATTGTTGGATTTCAATGCGGCAGCAGCAAAGCATTGCTTATTATGAGACACTGAATGTATAAAGTGTTTCATTAACACAGGTGCAATCCTTTGAGAAGCTGAGGGGGTTGGGGTTTGTTTTAATTGTGTATAACTTGCTTCATGAGAACAGGTGGGCAGAACGGCACTGTCACAGAAGCCAGAGGGTGTTCATTTCTTAAGGGGCTTGGTATCTTCCAGGAGGCGTTTTCTGAGTTCTTGCCCATCAAATGCTCCTTGTTCCCCCACCCCTTTAGAAGTGCTGCATCTGGTTGAGTTCTATCTGGAAGATGGCATCACAGATGAAGAAGCTGTAGCTCTCATTGATCTTGAAGCTCCAAGATTGAATAAAAGAGAGAATAAATGGAAAGAGATGATGAGTGACAGTATCCTTTTGATTAAAACTGGTTTTTGGTCCCTTTCTTAGGGGAAAAAAAAAAAGCAAAAATCTTGACATTTCCCCACACTTAGGTTTAAAATTTTGTCATATGACTGATGTGAGTACAATTGCATTGTGTTTCCCTTTCAAGTCAGTGTAACAACCAAAGTGATGTTTTAACTAAGCCTAATATTCTCATAAAGCTTTTTCATCAGGAAAATTTGTTTCTAATCATGTAAAATATTTCTTTTTAACAATGGAATGCTGTGCTTTACTTACTCTGTTTTAACTGCTTTCTGTAAAGAATGGGGAGAATCTGAAGCGTGTTATTGGCTTCCCTTAACAGCTTGCTTTAGAAGCTGCCTTCTCTCAGCCAAGGGGAACCAGTGGGGACTTGCTTCATACCATTCCTGCTGGAATCTGCTCTGTAATGCTTCAGCATCAGAGCTCCCAGCTGCTGTGGGGGCCATATAATATTAGATGCTCAAAAACCTATTTAAATAGGTTGCTTCACTTGCTTTTTGTCATGTCAGAAGGGGGCAGAGAGGGAAGGAAGGCAGAGCTGGTGCCATACTTGGTTGTGGTCAGTTCTGCCGTTCTACAGCAGCTGCACTGATACATTTCCCTGGTCCCTGTGACTCATAGCAAACCCTTCTCTAATTTTTTCTATAATAATCCAGGCACTGTGGCAGTTTTAGAATGCTCTGGAGCACCAAGGACACCAGTCCTGCTGGTACGCTTTCATGTTTACTCTATGAGGACAGCTCATTTCGTAGAAACTCTTTTTCTTCCTTAAGAAATGTATCTAGATGCACAGAGCTTGAGGCTTGATGACAATACAGATATTATTGAAGACGATGATCCCTTTACAGCGAAACTGAGCTTTGAGGTAAGAACCTTACCCATATCTTCCAGTTGTTTCTTTCTTTCTACCAACAGAAATGAATAGAAAATTTTCACTCCAATCCCTGCTGCTGTTCGGGTGTGTTACAAGGACTGCCACCAGAGAGATACAAAGCAGGGGACTGGGAGAGAAGGGTGGCTCTTCAGAGGGAAAGGGATTTACCAGTTAACTCCTCTCTTAAAAAAACGAACCAAACAAAAAGCCAAAACCCACAAAACAACAAAGATCTTAAAGTAAACATTCCTGGAATTTTGTTTTATCATCATACCATGATGGAACAGGGCTGACCCCCAGGTACTTATGTGGCTGGGCAGTGTACCTATAAAGCAGTTGTAACTGTGGGGTGTTAATAAAGGCTGTGGGCATGGGTGTTACTCACGAGGAATTGTGTTAAATGAATAATGGAGGCTCACTGAAGCCACATTAGAGATGTGGCTGCTGCTGCTGGAGGTGCTGATAAAACTGCCAGGGGGTGTGGTGGGACTAGAGCCAGCCCAATTCTGTATTAGCTTTTTCTACTGAGTTTTACTGTGCTGCTTACAACATCTTAACCCTCAGAGGGCTCTGCAGTTGGTAACAGTAATTCTTTCTGAACCCACTCTCCTGTAGCAAGGAGGCTCAGAATTTGTCCCAGTGATTGTGAATCGCGCTGTTCTCCAGTCAATGAGCCGGAGGGACGTCCTGATCAAGCGCTGGCCAAAGCCCTTGCGGTGGCAGTACTACCGCTCCCTGCTGCCAGACGCCTCCATTACCATGTGCCCATCCTGCTTTCAGGTAATGTTTACATGGAGAGGCTTAAAAACAACAACACAAAACCCTACTGAGAACCCTACGGTTGAAATAATTCTAATAATTGAAACCTCGTACTTGAAAATGTATTCAAGAAATTCTTGAATGATGTAGAGGCAGAGAAGGCCTCGAAACCCAGAAGCTGAGCTATGTGATGCATGGAGGAGCAGCTGCCTTCTGAAAACCTAGAGGTAGCTGCATTTGAGACGTTGCACTGAGAGAAGTCAGAGCCTCTTGAGCAAACCTTGGCTGAGCAACAAGTGCTGATTTGTATTTATTTCTTCTTGCTCTGTCTCTCTGATTTTTAGCCTGGTCTAGCAGGGGAAATCAGTCCCTAACCAAGCAAGCTTGTGGTTCAGTCCCTCTTCTTCCCCTCTCAGGAATGGCTTTTGGAAATAATGGAATTCAGTCACGTTTGCTTACACAGAAACTGTCTAATTTTTGTCCTTCCTTCTGCAAAAGTAACTAATTGGTTTGTGCCTCCACAACAGCATTGGCAGTGGCCTGCAAAACGCTGCTCTGTTCTGGGTTATGGTGCTCTCAAGCAGCTGAAAGGGGATCGATTCTCTTGTGGTGGCAGCTTCAGATGTCTGTGCCATGGAGAAGCCATTGAGCTCAGTTTGCATTTTCTGTGAGCTAGTCACAGGCTAACTTGTCCCTAAATCTGTTTCTAATTACCAGATGTTTCACACAGAAGACTATGAGCTTCTCGTGCTCCAGCATAATTGTTGTCCGTTCTGTCGACGGCGAATAGATGAGTCAAACCAATGAAGAAAAACAATCTCAGACCTCAACTGACAGACTCCCCTCTTGGCTTCACAAAACACTTCTTAGATTCGTAGAGTTTTCATAACAACTTAGTTCAGGCATCTTGTTCCATTTTGTACATAAGAGTGGAACTGAGTTGAAGAAATGTAACTATTTTTTTAAAATGAAAATGTCTTGTTTGTGAATGTCCTCTACGTTTCCCAGGCAGACTGCTGAAGTGCCACAGATTTTTACAGGAATGTTTCTAGGGTCAAGTTCAGCCTTGAAGTCACAGTTGTTTTTATTCCAGCTTGTGTTAGGACTTGATTTGCTCCTTAATATGTACCCGTTATTGACAAATCTTCAAATAAACGGGACTGTTTTTCACTATTCTTTGTCTTGGAATTTGCTATAATGCTGCTGCTTCTGAGGTGGTGTATTTTTTTTTCTTTCTACTCCATTTGTGCAAGAGCAGCATTAGAGTTTAGAGCCCTTAAAATACGATCTCAAGATCTTGGCACTGATCTTGGCATCAAGGGCCACCTCACAGCCACGCTTGTGGGGGCAGCGGCAAAGCTTTTCATCTGTGTGGAATTGTCTCTTGATCAAGCACTGGCTGCCGGGCTGTGCTGGGAGTGTTTCATGCTGACCAGGCAGAGGTACCTCAGTTTGCTGCTCATGAAAGAACACCCCTGGCCCTATGGGTTAAACTGGATCCCTTTGCACACTTATTTATAGGTGCCGAGCAGGAATCCCACAGCAGCCGAGGGCTCCGCTAGCCGGTGGTGTCCCCAGCACCTCCTCTGTGCCTGAGAGAGGAGAGTTCCTCGCTGGGGAGATGATCCCCAGGGATGTGACCTGCTGGGGAGCTGCAGTCCCAGGGTAGATCCCACTGCTCCTGGTGTCCTGTCAGTTCCCGTGGTGTCTGACCCCACAAAGTGTCCCTTTGTGGTGGGCACATGCCTGTCTGAGCCCCATGGATCCCAGTGACCAGCACAGAGATGTGCTAACAGAGCTTCTCAGCAGTGTTTCCAGCAGAGGCTCAGCCCAGAGCCAGGGGCAAGCACGAGTAGAGTTGTCCCCAGCTGTCCCCACACTGTCTCCTCACCGCTTCTCGCCCAGTGCTGGCCTATCCCTGGGTGGAACGGAGCAGGGACAAAGGCCACCTCATTGCTGTGCAAGCACTGCTGGCTGCGGCCGCCCTGCTGCTGCATTACCAGCACTGGTTCAGACCCAGACCCAAAGCACAGCACCTGGCTGCTGCGAGGGCAGCTCACCCTGTCCCTGCTGCCCCCAGCCGGCTCCTGGGTGGCTTGGTCTCCCGAGGATGGTCACTGGGAGTTCCCGGCAGCGGGAGTTTGTGTAGGAACCCGGCGGAGCTGGAGCTGGGAAGCGATAGGTCTCTTGACTTTGCAGTGTAAGTTGTGCCTGTGTTACCATGAGCTCTGTTGTTGTTGTTGTTGTGACACCCTGTCTGTCGCAGCCTCCCTCTGTTTTGAGTGGGGAATGGTTCTCTGCTTCCCGGCCGTGAGCTGCTGGGAGCTGGTGAAGCCATGTACCCAGCGCTTCGCACGTAGAACGGGTTATGTCCCTGCTTCTGCTTGAGTTCCCCTCAACAGTGACACCCCTCAATGGCACTATGGGCTTTCAGAGTCCCTCCGTGGTTCCTGACCAAGTTTGCTAATTTACCGCTTTAAAAACATTCTCTTCTAATTACTGCTCGGCTGCGTTTTGACTCATCTGTCACTGTTTGCAATGAAGACTTTGCTATTGACATGGATAAACAATGCTGTTTGAGAGCTGAGCCAGGATGGGACTGGGCTCCTTCTCCCGGAACTGAGCTGCCTTTGTAGAGCCAGTGGGACTGAAAAGTTATAAAAATAAATCGATAGGGTTTGCTGTGACGCAGAGGCAAAATGGATCAAGCAAGGAAGCTTTTTTTCTTTTTTTTTTTAAAACAGCTCTGTGAACACAGTTTGATCTGAAAAGCCTATTGGGCTTTTCCGGGCAAAACCACATGGGCCACATTTCAAACACTGGGAAGCTGGTCTGGTTGCAGCTGCCTTGTGCTGCTGGGACTCCCAGGTAACCTCATGGTGAGGGTTCCCTGGGTGTGGGAGAAGCCCCACCGCTGCACCGTGGGGTGCAGCCCCTGCGAGCCCTTCACCGACTGTTTGCTTTGCTTTGCATTGTTCTTCCACCTCGTTACTGCCCACCAGTCCCGCAGCGCTGCTGCGGCGGTGACGCACGCCTGACCCTAAGCCCTGGCAGCAGCTGCTGACCTCAGCAGTGGCTTATTGCATCAGAGCTTAAGGTGGCAAATTTGTGTCTTGGGGAGATAAACCCTTAATCCTGCTTGTGTGCCCAGGAACGGGGCTGAACAGCTGCATTTGCACTTGGATGGTGGCACTGCTCTGGCCTTGGCAACACGTGTGAAAAGTTAATGGAGAGGGACTTAGGAGGAGTGGGACGTGTGTGAGGACATGGTGTTTTCATGTTAACCTGAAGGAAGACCTTTGGGACTGGCCACAGTGATCATGGGCTGCCTTTGGCTGCAGCCACCCACCTCGTCCTTTGCCAGTGGTGCCAGCACTTGAGGTCCTTTAGACCTTCCCTGCTTCCAGCAAAGGTTTCCCAGCTTGGTCCCTTCTTTACAGGGAACAGAGCTTTGTGCTTTCTTCCTTTAAACTTTTTCCGTGGGCTAAACTAACCCACAGGGAACACTGACAAAAACCAGGCCAGGACTGAAGGAGGTTTATTAAGGCCAAGAGGAGGTGAGCTGCTGCCCACCTCGCAGCCGTGACCTCCAGCAGCTCCGGCACATCCTGCTGTGCTGATGAGGAGCTCCCTGTTCCCTCCTCTGCTCCAGACCAGCAAGGGGAGGTGCCCAGGTCCCCTCCAGCCTGTCCCCACTGAGGGACAGAGCAGACAGTCCTTGCCGAGCCTCCCTGGGGAACCAGCTGGAACCCCAGTGCTTGCTAATGGGAAAGGTGATAAACAGTGGCTGGAGAAAAACAGAAGAGACGGGGAAAAATAGCTTTGGAGCTTAAAGGATTGATCATAATGGTGTGAACTGTAAGGAACCACTTTCTCCAGAAGAGAGATCCTCTATGGGGGGCTTCGTTGTGCTCACCCTGCCGTACGTGTTGTCCCACCGCCTCTGACAGATTAAGGAAAGGTGGTGTCGAGCTGTGCTGCTGGCTGGCACCGAGAACATCTCAAGCCCAACTGAGTGCATGGAGTGGGGAGGCAGAGAGACACGGAGAACATGGGAGGCTCCAACAATGGCTTCCCCTGTGGAATTTGATGATTCTGCAAGGTTTCAGGGAGACCGAGGGTGTCTGTCAGCCAGCATGTGGAGTCAAGTGTTGGCTTCAGCTTGGAACCTCCCTTCGGTGCCCTTGTCCAGCAGCCAACTCAGCACCAGCACAGAATGGTGTCTGTCCAGGACAGACAGACCAGGTTATTTATTAGGTGCTATCGGTGCAATTAGTGTGGCCCAAACCACGTACAAAGCCAGACACAGAGAGGGTGGTACAACTGGAAACCTGCCAGTAGGGTCAGCGTTCCACTGGGGGGTTCCTACCTCCCCAGCCAAGTCCTGTAGCAGAAAGAGGTGGCTGAGAGCACATGGACAAAGGGCTGGTGATGTCTGTGCTGCCCAGAGCACCCTTCTGCAGGAATGGCCCTTGTGGTGGGGATGGCTCTCCAGTGGGGATTACCTGGTGTCATGGACCCACTGTCCCCTTGTAAGACTGGTCCAGTGACACCCCTCTGTCACTGATGGACCACACACCACTCCTGCCCAGCCCAGCCCAGCAGCCTCTGCCACCCCCAAACCCACCGCCATGGGGTTTGGAACCATGAACGTCCCCCCTGTCAGCGGAGGACAGGGAGGAGCCCCTGTGCTCCTGTCTGGGGGAGCCTTGAGAAAGCACAAGCAGGGGAAGGGTCCCCGTGGGCTGGCACCCTCCACTTGACACCCCAGCGGTAATGCAGCCCGACCCCAGTGCCTGTCCGTGGGGAAACGGAGGCATGTCACACGGGGGGTGTAATGGGGGCCTTGGGGGGAGCAGGTGCCTCTCCCAGCTCTAGATTGTGGGGTGCAGTTGCTGCTGTGGATGCAGGGCCCACCCCAAACCCTTGCTCCTTGGGGAGCGAGGCTGTGGGAGCGGAGCTGCCCTCCGGTTTGTGCTCCCCCAGGTGCGGTGCAGAGTTACCTCTTTATATATGACCATGAGCCGTGGTCTCCAACAATGACAGTGCGCGCCAGAAACAGGTGTCACCTTAATACTTTCCCAGGAAAGCCAATTACCCCTGGATGATTATGATTAATAATTCTCTAAGCCCTAATCGTGCTGACACCAGTGCCCGGAGCTTACCCCAGGGGGCACTTTATAAGGGCAGCCCCGCGAAGGTGAGCGTGGCCACTTCTCCTCGGGGTGACAGCGACGGCTGAGAGGTGGCGGGAGCCCCACTTCAGAGGCGATCCCCCCGTGCTCCAAAAACACCCCTGAGTAAGAGCCAAAGGCACCTCACAAACCGCAACCATGAACGGGACAGAAGGCCAAGACTTCTACGTGCCCATGTCCAACAAGACCGGGGTGGTGCGGAGCCCCTTCGAGTACCCCCAGTACTACCTGGCTGAGCCCTGGAAGTTCTCGGCGCTGGCTGCCTACATGTTCATGCTGATCCTGCTGGGCTTCCCCGTCAACTTCCTCACGCTGTACGTCACCATCCAGCACAAGAAGCTCCGGACGCCTCTAAACTACATCCTCCTGAACCTGGCGGTCGCTGACCTCTTCATGGTCTTTGGAGGCTTCACGACCACCATGTACACTTCGATGAACGGGTACTTTGTCTTTGGAGTAACAGGGTGCTACATCGAGGGCTTCTTTGCTACTCTGGGTGGTGAGTTTTCCAAATATTCAAAAAACTTCTGCCAGGAATTGCCCCAGATTTTAGGAGGGGGAGGGAAGATGCCCAGGTGATTTTGGAAAACCGTGGTACCTGGAAGGTCCTTGGTGTGCTGCAGCTGTGGGATGAGGCGGTGTCAGTGTTTCAGGGTGGGAGGTGAAGAAAGTGACAAATGACACTTTCTTTTTTCTTTTCTGACCTTATTTTGGTAGCCACCTGCTCAGTATCCTGAGAGCAGCAGCGCAGCGATGAAAAGCAACCAGCAGCAGATTTTGCGGTTGTTGGGTTTGCACATCTTTCTGGCTGGCTTTCTGACTGGAGAGATGACAAATTTGTTCCTCCTGTTCCGTGGTGGGGCTGTCATTGGCTCTGACATGGTGTGTGGTGGCACAGGCTCTGCTCCCTGTGCCTGCCAGGCTTTGACCGAAACAGATGTTAAATAAAAGTTGTGTGTCTAAAAATGCCCTCCTCCGCTCAGCTCAGCCCTCAGCCACAGGCAGCTGTTTCACTGGTCGGGTCCTGGTGGCACAAGTTCCCAAGGAAGCTGTGGGTGGCAAGGAGAAATCCTGGGATGAGGGGCACTTGCTGTATCCCGGAGTGGGACCGTGGGCTTGCAGGTGCCAATGCCGCTCAGGATGAGCAATAGGATCCCGGTGTGGATCTCAGAACACAGCAGCAAAGTGGTTCCTGTGGGTCAGCAGTACAGAGAGAAGGTGTCTTCTCATGCCTTCCTACTGCATCTGCACTTGGCCTGTGTTCAGTTCTCTTCCCAAACCCTGGCCAGAGCCTTACCTGCGGCCGGGGGTCCTCCTCGGGAACAGCAGTCTGAGGAAGCCTTGTGTTGGCATCAGCGTGTTTTTCTCCTCCTGTTGCTCAAGGTCCCTGTGTCCCCATCCCTCTCTCTCCCTGGTGCAGGTGAAATTGCTCTCTGGTCACTGGTTGTCCTGGCCGTCGAGCGATACGTAGTGGTCTGCAAGCCCATGAGCAACTTCCGCTTCGGGGAGAACCACGCCATCATGGGTGTTGCCTTCTCCTGGATCATGGCCTTGGCATGCGCAGCTCCCCCGCTCTTTGGCTGGTCCAGGTAGGGAGGGCTGTGCCCGGGGCCTGGGGCCACGGGAGCCCGGCTGGCGGCGACTAAGCCGTGGCTTCCATCTGGTGTCCTCTGCTGGCCACTGACCACCCTGGCTTCCCTTGCAGGTACATCCCCGAGGGCATGCAGTGCTCATGTGGGATCGACTATTACACTCTGAAGCCAGAGATCAACAATGAATCTTTCGTCATCTACATGTTTGTGGTTCACTTCATGATCCCACTGATGGTCATTTTCTTCTGCTATGGGAACCTGGTTTGCACTGTCAAGGAGGTGGGTACCTGCCGGTGGCGATGGGCTGGGGGCCACCCCGTGCTGGGAAGGGGCCCACGCCAGTCTCCAGGTGACAGGCTGACCCTCCAGGAAGGGGAATCAGCAAACTCCAGCTGTGCAGCTCTGCTCCCCCAAGCCCTGACCTCGTGTCCCGTGCTGGCGCAGCCCTCCCCACCTCCATCACTTCTGTCCCTCTCTGCCCGCAGGCTGCTGCCCAGCAGCAAGAGTCTGCCACCACCCAGAAGGCAGAGAAAGAAGTGACCCGCATGGTCATCATCATGGTCATCGCCTTCCTGATCTGCTGGGTCCCCTACGCCAGCGTCGCTTTCTACATCTTCACCAACCAGGGGTCGGACTTCGGGCCCATCTTCATGACCATCCCGGCTTTCTTTGCCAAGAGCTCTGCCATCTACAACCCCGTGATTTACATCGTAATGAACAAACAGGTAACTGGCCGGAGGCTGGGCAAGCTCCATGTTTGTGTTTCACTTTATAACAGAGAGTTACAGCACCTCAAGGTACCGGTGAGCTGGGAGGGGGGTTCTGTCCGGGTGATATTGATCCAGCAATGCAGGAGGGTGACTGCAGCTCATCCTTGGCATTGCATAAATCCCATAAATGTGAGCCCGTCCGGTCCGAGATGATCCAGGTGCTGGGTTGGTGGAGGAGCTGGGGCTGTGTCTGGGCCAGCAGCAGGCAGGGTGGGCAGCGGGCAGGGTGTTTCCAAGCTGCTCTGCCGGGCTGGGAGGCATCCCCGCTGCTGGAGCCGCCCTGGCCTCCCCGGCCTCACCCCATCCATCCCTCTCCTCCAGTTCCGTAACTGCATGATCACAACCCTCTGCTGCGGCAAGAACCCGCTGGGTGACGAGGACACATCTGCTGGCAAGACAGAGACCTCCTCCGTCTCCACCAGCCAGGTCTCTCCCGCGTAGGCCCCGCTGCAGTGGCCGGTCCTCGGGGCGCCCCGGGCCGCCCCCCGGAGCCGGGACCTGGC
>JAOXNO010000003.1:15864545-15915745 GCA_028565335.1 Limnodromus scolopaceus
CCCCCCCCCCCCCCCCCCCCCCTTAACATACTGGATAAAGTCTATCATTTGTTTTAAAATAGATATCTATATACACATACACGATTCCGATGTTCCAACTTCTGACAAATGTGGCATTACTGGAAACGATGGGATGGAGGCCACCTCTCCATTGCAGTGAGTCACCCAGGAGGAGTTCTGGTGGACTGAAGTCATCTAAAACCAGGTTGCATCCTTGCCAGCTGGATGAGTAGCGGAGGCTCACCTTACACCCTGCCTGGAGTGAGGTAGTAACTTTTTTTTCTTTTTCTCTTTTTTTTTTCTTTTCTATTTGGCAGTTTGGAAACACGGTGGCTACGGCTGGGTTTAGCTTCCACGGGCAGGGTGTCTGCCTGCGTGTGAGCGCTGGCTTTGGGCACGTGGCCCTGCTGGCGGCCCAGCCTCTACAGAGGGGCCCAGGTGATGCTGGAGAAGACCAGAGCAGTCACAGCCCCCCTGGCTGCAGAGAGGACGAAGGTGCCAGCAGGAAGAACAGGCCACCAAGCTGGGACAGGGGGCTCGCCCCAGAGTGGATGACACAGGTTGGCAGTGAAGTTTCTAGGTCTAGGCAGCGAGTCCCTGCTTGCTGACCCCAACGTAAGGGACACTTTCTGCCTTTGTCTGCAGCCTGGGGTGCTGGAGCCGCTCTGCTGGGCTGTGGGAGCCTCGTGCTGCCAGGGCCGTGGCATCCAGCCCTTCGCCTTTATGGGCCGAAAAAGAGACTAGACACGCAGCAAAATGGCGCTCTCCTGGTTGCTCTCAGGTGACAACCGTGGCCAGCTGGGTCCAACACAAGCAGAACAAGCTGCTTTAGGAAGACACCTCTGTCACACTGACTTTGTTTTTGGTGGTGGTGGTGCTGGGGAGATGCTGGAGTGTGTGGGGCAGAGGGAGGGAGGATGCTACCCAGTGTTTGGCCCTGCACGTGGCTCAAGGCGCTCTGTCGGGGGGCTGTCAGCAGGACCCCACCCCTGCTGGTGTCACTGGGGCCGAGCTGGGGCTGTGCCGTGGGTGCGCAGGGAGACCAGGGTGTCAGGCAGATGTCCTGCCCCTCGTCCACTGCCTCTG
The DNA here is from genome assembly GCA_028565335.1 of Limnodromus scolopaceus. NCBI lineage: Eukaryota > Metazoa > Chordata > Aves > Charadriiformes > Scolopacidae > Limnodromus > Limnodromus scolopaceus. The sequence continues at coordinate 15,865,632 of JAOXNO010000003.1, forward strand.
GGCTCCTGCTCCTGGGCAGAAGCCATGCCTGCGGCAGTTGTCTGAAAGGTGGGCTGTGAGGGGGTGTTTGCCCACACGCTGCAACTGCAGCTCACCCTGCTCGCAGAGCTGGGGAGGGGGAGCAGCCCTCCCCCCACCTTTTAACACCTTAACACGGTCCCTCAGGGGATAAAGTGCTCTCACCGTGCCTTAGCTACTCGGGAAGCAACCGCCTCATCTCAGCCCCCAGTTCCCCATGTTGCTCAAGTCTCAGATGGAGGAGTGGTTATGTTTACACATACAGTACAAAAATTAAAAGGCACAAAAACACACAGAATGCAGCAGAGAGTGAACAGTTGATAGAGTCTCTGGTGTTGGAAAAACAAGGATGTCAGAAGGATGTTGTGGAAGGGAGCTCAGGCGTTGCTCTGATGGCCTTTGCCGTCTCCACGAGTTACTCCCTGAGGCTACCCTTCTGCTTTGTGTCTATTCTTACAGCTCCTGCAGCCCCCTTGCTCGTCCCGAGGAACCACAAACAGGGATGCGGGGAGCCACCGGGCACTGATCAGAGGGAAGTGGTGAACTGAGCCTGCCACAAGCGTCATATCTCCATTCCTGGCTGGCAACAGCAAATAAATTATGGGTGCCACAGCGCAGACCAGAGGGGTTTTGAGCTGCTCAGAAAGGTGTCTCGTGGCTTCTTGTTAGGAGAGGGAGGTCTTCAGCCATGGGCCAGGCCCACCCCCCACACGAGGCTGGCTTGAGAATGACCCTGGCAGAGGTGATCCAGGACGTATCCACGGCTGAAGGCGGGTTCCCAATGGCACTGTGCTGTGGAGAAAGTCACTCCCAGGGCTGCAGTCGGCCTAGGCTTCGCTGCAGCACTCGTAGATGTTGTCCTCCATGAGTGCAATCACTTGCTCAAACTTGTGCTGGAGCTGGGTGCGCTTCGTGGTGGGGTTGGCATCCAGGGCAGCCACGATCTGCAGGAGACACTGGCAGTGGGTGACAGAGGCAGTGCTGGGTTGGGGTGCCTCTCTGCTGAGCTCCAGTCCTGGCTGGACTTGAGTTGGGGGAGCCCACCCTGTGCTCACGCGCCCTGGCACCCACCGAGTCCCTGGCAGGGGGTGGGAGAGGAGGGGAATGCAACCAAAAACCAGCTCACAGTGCAGAGGTAGCCCATGGTGAGAGAGGGCAGGGGACAGGAGCCAGCCAGGGCTGGGGGCAGCGGGTGGCAGGTTATTTTGGCTGTGGACTGGATCAGCTCTGCCCTCCTGAAAGCATCTCTGGGTCTACACACTGGGCAGCCCCGCTTTGGTCCTGCCCAGCCAAACACTGCTAAAACCAGCCAGGAATAGCTGGCCTTCTCTTCCAAGTCGTGAGCCAAGGGAGAGGAGAGCAGGTGCATCTCTGCGTGCACATATTACATATGTGTGTGGGATTATGCAAAAAAATGATAATCCCTTTTCTGTGGGACTGGATGTGGGTGTCTGACTGCTTGGCTACAACGCACCACTCGTTGTTCCCTCCGCAGGTGTGCTGAGGCCTGAGCACAGCTCAGCCCACTTACCTGGGAGCGGTATCTCTTGGCGTATTTGTAGATCTCAGCCATGGCGACGTTGGTGTTGAATTCATTCCGGTATTTCTTTATAAATACAGAACAAAGAAGGGAGGAATATTAACATGATGCAGCAAGCAAGTTCAAGCCCAATCAACAGGCGTTAACTAGATTAAAAGGTGTTTTTTGCCCGGCTGCGGAGAGATGGTTTGATTCTGAGGAAGCTGCTGCCACTGGCAGGACTCGGATGCAGAGTGTGGCTGCCAGCTCCCGTAGCTGGTACCAGGGCCAGCATCCCGCTCCCGGGCCAGCTGCTGGGGACTTGGGGCCGGTGCTGGCAGAGGGAGCCTGGGGGCCAGCTGGCCGGGGGGCTGCGGGACTGCAGAGAGCCTTTTCCAAACTTCCTGGCTCTTTGGCACTGAATTCCACTTTCAGCTCCCGGTGGTGCCAGAGCTCATTAGGTTCAAGCTAACTCGTGGGTGTTTACTGCAGCTCCGGCAGTAGTGGAAGATGCTTGGAATTAGGTCAGATCAAGTTTGTGCCTGGAAGTCTGAAGCAAAATATCCTTTCTTGTTTGCTCCTTCCAGCATGGAAGCAGCAGCCGATTGCAGCCTATCTGCGTTCCCTGCCACCCCCGAGCCCTGCCGTCAGCCAGAGCGGAGCGGCTCGGTGTTCCTCACCCCGGCAGGGCACCGAGCCCATCCCCAGCAGAGGGTGTGCACCAGCAGAGCCCCCCTCCGTCCCCAGCAGCCTGTCTCCCCTTACCCGTGACTCCTCTGCGAGGTGGGCGTTCATTTCCTGCTCGCTGAGCGGGGGCATGTCGTGGATCTGCTTGTAGTATCGCTGCACGATCTTGCGATACTCGGGGATCTCCTTGGCGTACAGTAGTTTATTGGTTGGGGAGTCCTAGAGCCAGGGCGAGACACCGACATCAGACACCGTGTTGTTCCTGGCGGAAAACTTCTAATGCTGTTTGTCTGACCGAAGTGCTAACCATCAGAAACCGACTCCAGCTACAGCTGGGTTCAGGAAACAGCTATGTCTTTGGTCCTGGCTTTGCTCAGATGGGAACGTGGCACCGAGGCACAAAACAGCTAATGACAGAGGCGCCTGCTCAGACACATCAAGGTGCTGCGGAGCCACCGCACTGTCCCTCTGCCCTTCTTCCCAGCCTGAGCGGAACGCCTGTGAGCTACAATGCCAGGGACCAGGGTCTGCGTGAATGTGTTTTAATTTGCAGGCTAAAAAGCGTGCAGAGGGTCAGGCGGGGTGGCTTGCTGCCAGGTGATGCTCTGCAGATAAGTGTGGCACAACGGTGTTAGATAAAACACTTGTGCTCCGGGGCTCTGCCTGTGGAAATTGGTAACGAGGGAAGAGCGTCTGCAGGCATTCGCTTGGGTCTCTTGAGCAGCCAGTGTGATTTAAGCTGAAGAACAAAGCTCTCTTACAAGCTGAACTCTGTCAGTTGAAATGTTGCTCTTGGATTTTTCATGTAGCTTTGATTTATTTTGCATTGGCTAACCCAGCCTGCCTGGCCTATATTGAGTGCATGTAAAGTAATTAACAGAAAATTCTGAGTTCTCTTGATTAATGTCAGCTTAGACAAAGCAGTCTTAACCCCCCAGCCATGCCATCAGGTTGTATCAGCGAAGGCATAACCTCGCCTGCGCTCCTTGCAAACACCAGCATGAGTGATTTTAACCTGGAGGCACTCCTGCCCCACTGATATCATTACCCCGGGAGTGAACCTGGCAGACTGACCCTGGCGCTGCCTCCCAGAGGGACACAGCCCTGGCCTTGGGGACAGAGGGGAGTGAGATAAGCGTGTCCCACCGTCCCAGCACGGGAGTGGGGGGCTGGTCCCCGATGCTGTGGCAGGTGGAGAGGGGAGGGGGATCAGATGAGCGGCGGGGCTGCCGTGGAGGCAGCATCTTCAGCTGGATCGGGCAGTAAATAAGGAAGCCCAGGGTAATGGCAATCTGCTGCCGCAATATGTAGCGTGGCTAATGCTGCGGGGGAAATGGGCACCAGGCTGCGGCACCAGATCCCACAGCAGTTTATTTTCAAACCCAATGACAAGCCATTGCAGGAATATAGCCAAGTTGCAAAGCCTGCTCACAGCATATTTTTTTTTCCCCCTTAGAAACACAAAAGAAACCCATGCTGACTCTTTTTTGAGTTATTTTCTAATTTGTGTCTTTGTCCACTCTTCTGTATTATGAAGGGATGGGCACTGGTTTATTAACTGCTTGTGCACTGCAGATGTATGGAGTCTGAGTCTGCTCTCACAGTTGCAGTATCAGGAGCAACACACGGAAACCAGGGGAAGAACCCAGCCTGGAAAACATTCAGCGATACACTGCCCCTATACGCGAGCTGATTTTTATGCTGAGGATTTATTCTTCCCACATTACTCAACAATCCCTTCACTTATGCTATTGTATTCCTGAAAAACGTTTCCATCTGCTGTCTGACTCCAGCTGACCCCTCTTCCCCTCACCCACAGCTTGACAAGGACGAATTGTAGGTGTTTCGTAATGCATGCAAAAAAAAAGACCCAAAACCCAAACAAACAAAAAAATCAAGCGCTCATTAGATCTTCTTCCAGCATTAACCTCTCCCAGCGAGGGCTTCCTGTTGCTCTGTGCCCAGCTCCCGCCCCACGCTCCGTAGGGTCCCCTCCACGTCACACTCTGTGCCGCCGCCAGCCCCCAGGGCGAGGGGGGGGACGATTTACAGCACTTCTTAATAAAACTTATTTATGTCAGGAAGTTTCAAATGTCATCACTGCGCTCAGCCAAGCCGGTGGGAGAGAGGAGCCATGCTTGCGGGCCGCCTCGCAGCTGCCAGCCCTGAGGGATGGAGTGGGAGAGGGGACCTGGCCTCACAGCCCTGCGGTGCTTGGAGCAGGCTGAGCCCCCTCAGTGGGTGTGCTGAGCCCACCGGGCTCCCACCGCACGCCCGAGGTGGCCAGCGAGTGACGGAAACGTGCCACCGGAGGGGAGCACCACGTGCTCCACAGGCAGGGCTGCAGCACTGCCCACCAAGTGCATCCCACGTGCTGAGGGATGGTGCCAAGGGGTGGCCCTGGTGTGTCCCCACACCTCCCCGTGGCCAGGCGGGGTTTCTGCCTGTGTCCCCGAAGGCTCACCTCATTGCCTGAGCTTCTCACAGCTCTCCCAGGTGAGAGGCCATGCAGAAACCACTGGCAGTGGTGAGTAAAGCTTCACCTGGAGCTACAGCCTCTTCCATCCTGCTGCTGGCCATTCACATTGTCCCCCAGCTGTTCTCACGGGACTGTTATGCCAATGATGTCCCCTAAACCAGCCCTGAGTGACTGAGCTGGGCTCCCATGCTGAGTCTGCCTGTGCCCCAAGCAGAGCTGACACCCACCATGCTCCTCTTGGTACAGTAATACCCTGCCTGAGCTAAAAACAGAATATTCATCTGCTAACACCCCAGCACAGCCCCATCAGGAAGCGTTCCAGACACTGGGTGCTCTCCTGGGACCACAGGACAATTCCTGTGGCCACTGAGTATTGCCAAGCACAAGCTAGCAGCTGGGTCTCCCTCCATCCTCCGAGCCTTTCGGGCCGGGGCTTTGCCCTTTGTCCATCCTGTGACCCTGTGTTCCCACTCCCTGACCGCTGTTTGTGACACAGGGGGTACAAATTTAAAGCTCAAGCCTGAACAAAGTGGTGGGGAAGGGGAGGGGAGACCTCATCCTCAGAGACAGCCAACACTCATCGGCCTGAACCTGAGCTCCCAGCCGGCCCTGTTGCTGGGGGGTCTGTACTGGGTGACATCCAACAGTCCCTTCCCACCCGCGCGCCTGCCCCAGCAGCAGCCAGATGTCCCCAGGAGGGTACCTTGCCCAGCTGCAGGTCGGACAGGGAGCAGGCGTCAATGAAGGCCTGGGCGATCACAGAGAGACAGGCGTCGATGTGGTCCGTCTTGTCAATGTCGAAGACGAACTGTGGGTTCTTCAGGATGTTGACCCAAAACCTCAGAGGTAGGCTGCGGAGGAAAGGAGCCAGGAACACACACCGGGTGAATTTTTGTACTCCAGAGGGAGAGGGGAGGAAATGCAGCAGAGAGAGTGATAGAAAGTGAATAGTAGAGAGGAATAAAATGAGGAGCTGGGTTCCGCTATTTAATCACATCTAAGCAGCATAGGGCCCTCTGCCCAGGTCGAGGGGCAGAGGCACATCTTCACCCTGAAGAGACACTTCTTCAGGCTGAAGCATGCACAGGAGACATCGATGTACAGCCTTGTCCAGGCGAGTGTATGCCCTGGCTCCTTCAGCAGCCCCTTGAGCCACCGTGGGCCAGCAGAGGCACCAGTGGGTTTGCCAGCACGGGGCTGTGGAATCAAGCTTCCCCACTTGCTGATTTCTGCAGCAATGGTGTCAGCTCCTTTTCCTTCTTCCCCGACAGTAACCGTCATCTGGTTCTGATGGTAAGCCTGGCCCCATGAAATGCATTTCATGTGTCTTTTTTCCTGCTCTCTCATCATTTTCTCCTCCAGTTATTTCTCTGCTCATTTGGCCACAACACCATTTCAGTATATCGCTCGCCCTTCCATTGTCAGTAGCCGAGGAGTGAAAGCTGTAAATCTTTGCTCTACTGGTAATTACAGGTAACAAAGGGTGGGCAAATCTGCAGCTCAGTGGCTGTGTCTGCATGCCTGCTACCCCCCGCCCAATTTGGTTTTAATTTTCACACGTTGGGCTGGAAACAGTTACTGTTCCTGCAACCTCAGAAGCACTGAGCCTCTCCTCCGCGCTTTTGCTCTCCCTGGTTAAATCTTCTGGTTTCTCCCTTGCTCTGTTTCCCCCCTTCCCTTTGGCTCCCGCACCCTGTTCCTGCTGCTCATCCGTCCCACCGCACCGCCCCCGGCGGGTCCCCGGGGCACTCTCCTGTCACAGCACCAGCTCCTGAGGCCTGAGAACGCCCTGGAGTCTCAGCTTGGTTACAGAGATAAGTTGGGAAAAGTGCCCCTGAGGGCTGAAAAGCCAGAAAGCAATTGAACAGGAGCCAAATGTGCAGGTTTTAAAATCTCTATGATGTTTTAAGACCTGACATGATTTTGGACTCTGTTTCAGATCTCCAGCGCTTGGAGCTAACACCATTGCTATCTCCTGTTGTCCTGTCCCTCTTCTGTTTCTCCTGTAATTATTTGTATTTGTGTGCCAGTTCCATCTGCCCTTTATCTGCCTACGCCTCCCCTTCCAGCTCGCCGTTCCCCTGAGCTCCGTGTTTGTTCAAAGCTCTCCAAGCCTGTGTTTGGCCCCGTCTTTTGCACCCCCCCCCTTCCCTCCCTCCCCACTCCTCCTGTCTTCCAAGTTCCTCTTCTACTTTTAGCAACCTAATGATTAGTTCAGGACACCAAGGCTTTGCAGCTGCTGCTCCTGAGAGATGGAAGGAAGGAAAGAAAGAAGTCATTTCCTCTTCCAAACCTGTTGGTCTTCCAGATGTGCATAGTGTCAGGGTCTGTGATCCCTCTTTTCTCTGCTTGCTCCTCCAGGAAGTCAAAGAAATACTTCACGGCCACAGGTGGTTTATCATCTCGAATGCTGAGAATGGCTTTGAACAAGTCGTCCAGGAACTTCTGCAGCGTGCCCTGTGGGACAAGGCACACGGTGGGGACTGGGAAGAGAGAGCAGCAGCCCCCGAGCCCAGGAACACAGCGAGAGGGGCTGCAACTGCCACACACAAGGGGAAACCCTTTGCTGCCAGTTGGATAAGTCAGAAGAGAAAGAGGATGCCGAAGCAGGGAGGGAAAGGTTTGTTTGTGAATAGCGATATAATTAGCTTGCATTTGGGTTTAATTTCTTTTGGCATCAGAATTTTCTTTCTTACTGCTAGGATCTCACATCTGTGATTGTTCTGTATAGCGAATACAAAGAAGACTAGAGACTGCTGGCCATTCCTGTGATCTCTGCTCCAGTGAGGCATCATGCTGGGATTAAAGATGGGCTTGGAGCCCAACTGCTGGAGCTGAGCACTGGCAGAGAGTGGGGAAGTTCAAATCTGAATTAAGATCGCGCAGACATTCCCCCCTGCTCCCAGAGCTGAGCATCTCCATCTCCCTTCCCAGCAGGACCTCTCACTGGAGAGACGGGTTCAGGTCTAACTGTGCACCACAAGCCCCGCGGCAGCTGGCATCCCTTTGGTGTGCACAGACCCAGGGCAGCCCGGGGAGATGGTGTGGGGCTTCACACAGCCGCGCTGCTGCTCTGAGAGGGAGTTGGAAAGCCGGAGGGATCCCAGGGAGGCGGTAGTGCCTGGCAGCCTCAGTCCACACACTCCAGCCGCCCAGGATGGGAGCCCCACCATCCCTCCAAGGCAGCCAGCCCCACCATGCTCCTTCCCTCAAGAGGGCTTCTCCCTACAGACCACCAACCACCCCACATCTCCTCCTCTACCTTTGTGGAGAGTAGCCTGGTCAGGTAGATCTCTGGCAGGACCTTCTTCCTATGGCTCTGTCTGTGGGACTTCTTGTGTTCCACTGATTCATCAGTTGGGAGAACCTGGGCCGATATAAAACACATGTTCAGAGCGCTCCTCTCTGGGAGTGTCACGCTGAATTTCCCTTTAAGTATAGAATTTCAACTGCATATAAAATTCAATTAAAAAGTAGTTACTATGTTATAAATACACCCTTATATGGTTTTAAAGAAGCGATTCATAATACTGGGTTTTTCTGACATTTGTTTCTCTAGTGCTCTTTATTGCCTCTCTCAAACTAGACAAAGAAAATGAAACAATCCATCTCACTTTGCATGTTACTCTGCTCACCCTCCTGCTCCCGCTGCAGTGCGCCTGTGGCTGCAGTTTAGGTCCCCAGAAGCAATGCACAAGGCTTCTGCGGAAAGCAGCTTTTCATAGATTTGGAAAAAGTGCAAGAATGATCAGCCAATATTCCTACCCTGGCCTTTTTAAAAGCAAAAATAAATATTCCAGTGGTCAGGTCAGTTAATTCCTGTTCTATAATGACCTAGCAAGCCATTTAAGTCCATCTTGGCATTGTTTCACATGCGCACATTCGCTTTCCCATCCCTTCTCCCTCCTTGCTCTGCATGTCCATGTGCGTGTGTGCACGTGTGTGTGTGCACTGGGTGTTTGTACTCTACTCGAGCACGGAAACTTTAGCAGAGAAAAAAAATAATAATAAGAGGCTGTAAAATATTGTTGTTGTCCATAACACTTTTTCTCGTAACAGCTTTTAGCAATGTTTAGCACTTTGTACTCCCAGCGTGGCGCACAAGCAGGAACTAATAAATCTCCGGGCCCTGGGAGCGGGCGACGTGCCAGGCGCTCCCGGTGGGTGACTTGACCAAGGCTGTGCGGGTGCTACCGGCGGTGCTGCTCCCCCCGCTCCGTGCCCGCTGACAGCCAGATCAGGCACAACAATTACTTTCCCACCCAGGTAATTTTTTATGATGTCCCATAGTACTAAAGCTTGTCTACAGATAACCTTTCTGCGCCTCTTTGAGCTTCTCTGAAGAAAACTAACGAGCCCTGATCCAGCTTGTTCATCACATCTGACGTTCCAGCCCAGGGAGATGAATTAAGTTAATATTAGCAAGGCTGAGAAGATTTTCTCCTCTTTCATCACATGCACTGAAAAAACAGGACGCAGAGACTTCAGCGCAGGATAGAGGCGGGATCGCCACGTACTCAGAGTGACTGGTCACCTCTTTGCTCCCAGTGCTTTCTGGGCTGCTGCTTTTTGGGGGGACGTCTCACCGAGAGCTAGAGGACAACCTGGCCCCCTGCCTGGCTGAGGGGTCACCACAGCCCAGGATCTGCCCCAGCACGGCTGCTTCTGGGGGAGCAGAGCTGCTGCTGTGACCCGTCCCGTCACGTGGCAGTGCCACGTCCTGGAGCGAGTGCCCAGCAGCGCTTCCCTGGGGAGGCAGAGGGGAGAGTCGCCCCCCGTTCCCCACCACGCAGCCAGAGCAGGGCACTTACCAAGTGGAAGTACTTCTCGGTGTCCAAATCCTTCACTGTGAAGAAGAGAGAGACACAGCGGCTCAGCGGAGGACCCACACCGAAACCCGCCTCTGCAGATGCCCTCCATGGCAGGAGGCGTTTGCTTTCCCCAAGCTGGGGAAAGCCCCGAGCTGGCATTCCCACCCCAAGGGACCCCAGCGTTTTAATTTGTTTTGGGGTTGTTTATTGCCTTCTGGGGCACATGGCAAGTACTTGAGGATGACTTGAGGTCTCCCAAGGGGCACAGACTGAAACCTAGAAATACGCTGGCAAGAAACTGAACATGTGTAATTGGGAGGGAAAGGGCTTTTCCCAAGTGGTTTCAGATCCTTCCTTTTTTTCATGTTGTTAGCACAGATCGAATGCAAACCCCTAACGAGGATGTGAGATGGAAGGTGCCCTCTATCTTATGGGCTGGGAAAGCACTCAGCAAGCGGAGAGAGGAGAACACTGAATAACACATTTTTAAAGCAAAACCACAAGCATGGCACTTGCATCTCCCACAGTGCGTACATCAAATGTGCACACTTCCCAGACCTTCTTCACTTCTTCTACAGAGGGAAAAGCGGGCACAAAACCCCACATTTGCAAGTGACACAGACAAGTCTTAAAGTTAGAAGGGGTGTGGAAGCCTCCCACTCTCCAGGATCATTCCCAGACCCTTGGGGACCTGTGACCTCTCCAGTGGCCACTGCAGTGTTGACCTGGGCAAACCTTCATCCTGTTCAGTGGCCCTGCTCACTCCCCACGCCCTGCAGAGCCCAGCTCCCCACATCCCACACTCCTCTTCCCCAGCTCAGGGGCTGGCTGCGGTTCAGGCGATGCCAGCACACACAGCAGCCATCACAGTGCTCAGTGTCTCCATTCCGCCTCTCCGTCTCGCCATCGGTCCCACCTGGGAGGGTGGCACTGCCACAGCCGGCGTGGCAGGACTCTGCAGTCCCCATGGGGAGCACGGGCCCCTGGCTCAGCTGTGGCGAGGGGGAACGCCGTGGGAAGGGGGGAGGTATGTCTCCTGCAGCTCCACAGCTGTCTCTGCCCCACACATATGCCACAGAGTGGGCGAAGGGGGTTTGCAGGAGCACAGGGGAGACCCTGCAAGACCCCAAGGGCTTCCTGAGCCTGTCCTGGGCTGACCAGCTCAGCTCTCCTCCTGCTGCGGTGGCAGTCCCAGACCACATTCAGTGTCCTCCCAGGCACAAAGCTGGCCCGACTGATACCCAGCTCTGCCCAACAGGCCACTACAACAGGGTGTTCTACGAGTGCTGGCAACACCAGAGCCAACCCTGCACCAGCTGACACCACACCCCAGCGCCCACATAGGGGGCTGGCAACCGGCTCCCCGCATCCCTGGCCAGACACACCCCAATAAAAACACTGGTGTTTCTGCCCAGCCACCAGCAACAGGGAAAAAGAGGTGAGACCTTACCTCTGCTCAGCGTGGTGTCCTTCTTGTCCGACAAACTCATAGCCAGGGATGCACCCTCGGGGATCTGCAGAGGAAGGGAAGAGCAGACGTCGGTGATGGGAGCCCTAACGGTGCCTCCCATGGAGCCGGGAAGGGCCCTGGGAGGATCCCAGGAACTGGGGGATGCTGGTGTAATGGCTGCTCTGCCCCAAAATCCTCCATGCCTGCCCTGCCCCAGCTCCCCGGCTTGGAAACCTGCAGTAACTACTGCTCTGCACAGAAAGGGTTTTTTAAATGCAAATGCAAAATAATGTGGTTCTCAAATCCGATGGGAATCAGGCAAATACATGCATCCAAGGAACAGTTTTGGTTGTTAACACCAGGTGACTGGAAGGGGAAGGAGTGTTCCGCTGTATGGATGCTGCTCTGCCTTTCCCTGGGAGGGCAGAGGGGACCCGGCCACAGCCCGGAGCCGTGCGGCGCCGGTGCCACCTCTCTGAGCTGCGGCTCCAGCCCCTGGCGCAGCAGGGCACCGTGCCAGCAGTGGGGCTCTGCAGCACGGCTGCTATGCAAATAATAATATTAATAGGTACTCAGCTCCGTTTTTCATTTTCCATGCACTGTTACAGACCAGTGAGGATTATGCTCCCAGGCATACCAGGGAGTATGGAAATCATACAAGAATTTCTGGTTTCATTTAATTTTAAAAGGAGAAACAGTCAAGAAAACAATTTGATTTGCGCCATTTCCCCACCCTTTTGGCCGCCACTCCTCGATGGCATCCCGAGCCCCTGCTCTTGGGGCAGGCAGCGACAATTGTGCCAGTGATTTCAGCAGGAGCATGGATCAAGAGCAGAGTGATACTAATCAGCCAAGCTGGTGGCCGTTGGGAATAGGAGCTTTTTTCCTTCCCTTTCTGTTGTCAGTAATAACTTGTTTTGCATGAAGAGTGTTTAATTAGTTTCAGTGTGTTGCAATATTAACGAGCTTCTCGCCAGGGCAGATGTCTATTCCCCGGAAGCTCTCACGGAGCTATGGCAACCTCCCTGCTCGTTCCTGATAATCCTGTTTTTGGAGGGGGAGACGCAGCTTGCTCCTGAGGCCAGGCAGCCTCCAGGGAGGAAAAGCCCTCCTGCAGTGCAGCGGGTTTACCTTGTAATGTGCTAATGTGTTGAGTTTCTTCCTGCCGTCCTCCACCACCGAGGTGTCATCCAGGTCCCGGAGGATGTAGCTGTCAGTGCTGGTGGCGAACCACTCTGAGCACAGAGAAAGAGGAGTGAGACACTGGCTCCAAGGAGGCACGTGCAGTGGGGCCTGAGGCTCCAGGGACTGGCAACGCCGTGCGGGGGGCTGCACAGCCCCACTGCCACGGCCACAGGGGCTCTGCAACACCAGAGCAGAGCAATGGCTTCCAGGGTCTGCCCCTGGAGTGGGGCCTTCCAGACTAGAGCAGAGCTCGGTGGAGCTGGGAGACACGACAAAGGCTCTGCTGGAAGAGATGGGGAGGAGCATCTCCCCCTTCCCCTCTCCCCGTCTTGCCCCTGGGGCTGTGTGGGACCTGGCTTGTGGAGCACCAGGCAGGTGAGATGCTGTGTGGCCTGCACATGGCCACAGAAGGTTGGTGGCGGTTCCCCACAGGGCAGAGCTGGTCGAGTATCTGTGAACGGGGCACATGCCTCCTGCACCAGCTGAGAGGAGCAGGTCCCATCACTGCTCGAGCCCAGGGTCTTCTTCTGGAGACTCCCTCTGGCACTGACCACATTGAACACAGAGCTCAGGGGGGTTTAAGAGGGTACCTGTTCTGGAGTTAAGACTATAGGCTTTAAAGGGTGCAAGTCCAAGCATCCTTCTATGCCACCCGGGCTCTCCTCAAGCTTCTTTCCAGTTTTGTGCAGATTTATTCCTGCCCACCAGTATCTGGTCCCAGCACTTATTCCTGAAGACCACCCTCAGGAAAGGCTGCCCTGATGCCTGCCCTCTGTCAGTGCTGTGTCACCCACTGCCCTCTGACCGATGCCAAGAGCTACCATGCAACACCAGCTGCTTCATCTGGCTTTAAGGACTGGCTGGTCCCACACTCCTCATCCTTACCAAGGTCGACGTCTTCCACCCTTGGCCACTGGGAGTAGGGGACGTTCTTGCAGAAGGCCTCCAGAATCTTCTCCTTCACTTGGCTGAGAGTGTCCGTGTCCATGGCCCTGACGCTCAGAGAGTCCATCCCGCAGCCTTGGAAGGAGACGTTGAGGTTCTGCAGGCAGAGGCTAGTTAGGGGTGACCTGCCCAGTTCTGCCGGCTCCCGAGGAGGCATGGAGGCGGCTGAAGAGCTCTGGTGTGCTCTGGGCCCCGTGCTGCTGAACAGATGTGGTCATCCAGGCTGCACCACTAGTGAGAGGTGCTGATTTATAACCCCCGGAGGCTGAAGGCCCCGTTTGTTGACGGAGCCAGGGAGGGACACCACAACCTCCTCTCACGCTGCCTTGCTAATGGGCCTTAGCCCTGACACGCAGGGACCACCTCGAGGGCGGGAGGAAAGGTCACCCCCCATAACCAGTCATGTCCGCAGCTTCTCGGCTCCCACCAGTGACTAATGGCACCGCCAAGGCTCATTGCTCAGCCTCTCCCTGACGCAACGGCCCAGCTCCTCTGTTTAAACAAGCTGTAAGCACGCCACAGGCTGGGTCTGCGGCAGCCCTGGAGCCTACCACCAGCACCACCAGTAACCTGCTGGAGAGCGTGCCCACCAGTGGGACAAGCAGCTGCAGGGGGCTGCCACAAACACCAGTGCAGACCTCAGGGATGTAGAGCTGCTGCTACGGTCACGGCAGAAAGCTGGAGGGCAACCCGAGTGACTCTCCTCCCATAGAAAATCCTCTCCACCCAGGGCTTTGCTCTGGGACAGCCTCAGCTCTGCCTCTGCTGGTGTCCTCTGCTCCTTGGTGTGCCCGAACTGGAGGGCAATGCTGCACCTTCGTTTGCAACCCTGATGCCACAAAGTCATAGAATTGCTTGGGTTGGAAAGGACCTTTAAGACCATCAAGTACAAACATCCACCTAACACTGCTGAAATCACCACTGACCCATGTCCCTCAGCACCACGTCTGCCCAGCTTTTAAATACTTCGTGGGATACCTCCACCGCTGCCCTGGGCAGCCTCTTCCAATGCTTGATAACCCTTTTGGTAAAGGAATTTTGCCTGATATCCATCCTAAACATCCCCTGGCACAATTTGGGGCCATTTCCTCTTGTTCTATTGCCTGTTTCTTGAGAGAAGAGCCCGACTACCCTCTCACCATCTCAGGGCCTGGCTGGCCAGCCCCAGGTGGGGAGCTGGGAGTGCCGGGGCATTGCTTGTGCACAGGCACAGCTGCCCCTCAGAAGGAGACCTGGTTCACATGAGAGTTATGGCTGGGATTTCCACAGCTGAGAGGTTCCTTTGCAAATACTGCTTTTCCGTATCAGGACACAGAGTCAGACTAACGTGAATGCGCAGGTGAAGTCCAATTCTCTCCACGGCATTAAATGAAGATGTATGTTATTTAACCTTGTATACCATGCAGGTGTTCTTTAAAGCAGAGGTTCAGTTATCAGCAATGTGGGGGACTGCCAGTGAGTTAGCACTAACCCTCCGGTTGCTCTCCTTCCTCCAACATACCCTGCTCATGCTCTTCTTTCTCTTCTTGCAGAGTAGGAAGCAGCCGCTCTTCCACTGCTCAGACTTATGAAGTTACCATTTCTGCCGAGAAAACTAATACTTTGCGCCCCGCTGCTAACCCCGCTCGGTCTGCACTGTAAATTTACAGGTCAATTGGTAACAGGAATCTGCAGAGGATGTGGAGCTCGAACCTGCTCGGAGTTACAGTGATGCACGTCTGGGGCAACCTACTGTCTTCAGTGAAGCTGCTCCAGATTTATGCCAGGTAATTGAAAGCAGGATCTGACCTGGGCTCTGGAAAGGCGCCTGCTGAATTTTGCATCAGGCCCTGGAGGGAACCGGGCCCTTCACAGGCACAGCCCTCCTCTGCCTCTCCCTGCCGGAGGCGCTTTGCAGAACGGCTTCTCGGTGCCATCCTCGTCACAGCCTGGGACCCAGGGCTACAGCCAGCACCTCCCCACCGACACCACAGATGCTCTCTTGCTGGGAACAGTAAACCTGTTAGTTTAACTCTCTGAATATGGCAGAACAAACTTTCTTACCTCCCTCCACCCCTAATCAGAGCTGCCTGGGTGACCCTCCAAGGGATGGACATGAAAACAAATGGTCATTACGAGCCCTGTTCTGCAGCTGTGAGTTTAGGCAGCAGCAAGGTGCCTGCGCAGGTGTGTAATTTACATGTTTATTGCACCTGCATGGATACCAAATCAGACTCTTTCAAAACAACCCCAGCAGGGGCACACACCCGTCAGACCCCCATGCAGCAGGTACTCACCCTCGGCTTTGCCTCGATGTTCTCCCGCAGGAGCCACTCCTCGTTGAGGGTGTACCTGGCCTTCCCCGTAATGGCGTCGATGGAACCTTTGTTAATCTGCTGTTTGATGGCACAGATCAACAGGAAGAAGGGTTCTCCCACTGTCTCCTGGGCAAAGGAGAGAAGACCAGGTAAGCACCCCAGGCCTGGTGGTGGTAACCCCTTCCAGCGGGGCAGTGGGGACAGGCTCTGCCTGATGCTGACGGTGCCTCCGCTCACCAAGGAGCAGGACAGGGACACCCCAGGCGCTGTGAATCCCCGGCGGGCGCTCTGAGCCATCGTCCCCCTTCCTGACTCCCACCAGCATCTCCCTGAGGCTGCTCAGAACCTTTCAGACTCGTGGCACCGTGACAGCGCAGATGGGGAAGAGGACATAACAGCCGACAACAGCCGCAGGCAACTTTTGGGGAGGGCGGGCTGTGATTGTCAGCATCAACATACCCCATCCAAGTTCTCCAGCAAGTACCGGGGGGGTCATGATTGCCACCAGCCGGCGGTGCCAGCATTCGCTGTCTCACGGGCAGAGCGCTGGGGGCTGCTCAGGAGGCAGGGGCATATGCATAGCTGTGCTGAGTGGGGACGTGCACGCATGAGGCTCAGCAAAACACAAATGTGCATTAATTTACATGTGAAATTACACATGAACTTCAGGGAGAATCTGGCATACTCCAGTGCAGAGACGTTTCTTGCAATCTGACAGCACGCAGACTGCACTCAGCGGGACAAGGACGGGGCTGACATGCACAAAAATCCAGGTCTACAGAAATATTTGGGTGCTCAGCTTTCTCGTGAAGGTATCGGCCGAGTCCCTCTTTGCGCTGCCTGGTTTGCCATTGAGATCCATGGAACTGAGCCCACGGCTTGTGCCTGTGGCTCTGGGAACCGGCGTTCATACTTCTCATACCACAGCAGAGCCCCGATCACAGCAAAACAGAGAGGATCAGGGTCAACAAGCTGTTCCCATGCAACAGCAAGCAAACACACCATTTAACTCCTTACATTCATCAAACTTCGCCCTACAGGAGAGAGGTGAATTGTGACACTGCTGCAATGAAAACAAAATACATAACAGGGACCAGCTATTTGTGATGCGGTTCAGCTACATGGTTTAATGCCAGATTTCTGATCCGCTTCTGCCTGCTACGCTGATGTGCAAGTAAAACATTAGCTATTTTCTTAAGGAACTTTTCAGTACTGGAGTACATCCCATTCTCCCTAATGTTCATGTGCAATTTCCTTCCAACGAGGCAAGTGCAAATTATTGCACATTTATGTATGTTCTGAGCATCTCACACACCCTGCACAAACATTCCTGCCATCTGAAATCCTGCTCAAGACAACAGATATCGAATGATTTTGATATTTCTCAGCTAGGAGCTGCTAAATCCTGTTCAATCTGCTTCTTAATTAAGACTTGGTGATTCTTTTATTCTAATTGCCCTATAATTGCTAAAGCAATTAGTTTGATGTCAGTTTTGATTGGGTTGCGTTCGGCAGGATTGAGGATAAGACACTACAGCAGGGCTGTAGGTGGGCACGCGCCATCTGTGCCAATGGTGCACCCGCTCCATTTTCCGAGGGCAACTGTTTTACGAACACAGGGACGCTCCTTGGGCCTTCTGCCGGGGTGCAGGGACTCCTGCAACGCTCCCTCTGAGCACGCAGCCTGAGACGGGCTCAGCAGCAGGGGAGGAAGGCACGGCTTCCAGAAAGCAGAGAAAGACGTGAAGTCCTGGGGATGCGGAGAAGTTGAGGATCACGAACAGAGCGGAGAAAGTGTCAGAAGACACAAAGAAGAGCTAGTTTCTGAGAAAGGCAGGAGTATGAGATAACAAGCAAGGGGCTGACACCGGCCTGGGGACATCCCCAGGCTGCGGTACCTGCCGTCCCCACACTGTGAACGGAGGAGCCAAGCCGATGCTACCCAAGTGCCGACAGATCCTGATCCTCAGGGGTACGAAGAGGAACGCTTTTTGTGCCACAGGGACAATCCCAAGGCTAACACCAGTGCTGGGGTCTGGAGCCTGCCCCATGTTCCCTGTGGGAAGCTCTGGCCGCAGCTCTGGCCACAGAGAGACACGAGGGGCTGCCAACGGCTACACGCCTACCTCCAAAAACATTTAAAAAGTGTAAGTCCTGCTGATGCAGGAGCTCTTTACAGCTCGAACCCAGCAGAGGCTGCAGGGGTCGGGGCTGCCCGTGCGGCCCCTTCCCGCACGGTGAAGCGGTTGGAAGTGGAGGAGTGCTCAGGACCCACCGCAGCGTGCCTGCGCGGGACCGGCCGCACAGGAGAGAGCGACAGCCCTCCGACAGCGAGATACTATTTCTGTTTTGGCTTTCAGGCTCAGGAACTGTGGGATGTTATGGAAATCTGCAAAAGTGCTAATCAGACAGCAAATTTCAAAGAGGGGAAAGAAGGGCTGGCAGGCAGGGACTAGAGATAAAATGGCAAACTTGGAAACCTCAAGCGCTGTTCAGAAAACTCATCTGGAAACGAATCAAAACTGTCTTTGGACTTGGCTAGTTGGGAGAAAGGAAGTTTAACTAGAAGAGATCAGTGCTGATTCAGGACAAAAAAGTACTTAAAAAAACACAGTCTGGGGCCTTTTTCCTCCTATTGTGAATGTATTTTAATGAGACTTCATTTTCATTTTTGACTGAACTGTTACGGGCTCTTAAAGCTACCCAGGGCACTGAAATAACTTTGCAGTAATGGAAAGCACAGTTCAGGCTGGCATTACTCGAACTGTTTCACGCACGATGAGCGTGGGAGGGCTTGGGTTTTATATGCTTGGGAAAAAAAAAAGGTTTAGAGCACAGACTGGATTCACATGTCGCTGCCCTATTAACAAGGCTGACAAGTCATTAGAGATGTCCTCCCAGGAACACGTTATAGCCATTTCCAAAACATCTTGGTGAGGCTGGGGTGGGAAAAGCACAGAAAACAGATGCTTATCCCAAGTGCCTGCTAATTTTAGGACGATTATCTATTTGCATTCTGTGAAGAACCAAACCTCAGTGCCATCCCACATGCAAAACTTTGGGGAGCTTGGACCCAGACCTAAAACCTGAATTCCAGGACCTTAATTTTGCTTTAACTCCTGGTCCCTGATCCTGTTAGGAGCCAGGCACAATGGTACCACGGTGTCTCATTTTGCAGCATTTTCCACCAAAGCGGTAGCAGAAAATAGAGACATGGACCATTTTATCTACAGTTCTCACTCAGTTCTGTAGAAACAGAAGTCTGCATCGATTGTGCAAATGCTGCAAAGTTTCCTCTGAATCCAGTCCCGAGCCGCAAGCCTCCTGCTACTTCTCCATCGCATGTCCCGCACGCACCCAGCCAAACTCCCCAGCAGAGGGGTGGCTCCACTGCCTTCAGGTGCCCTCCACATGTTCAGACCACGGGTGACTGTGGCCTGCAGCCCCTTCCCAGCTGAAGACAGCTCCTTCAAATCATTTTCCCCCAAAACACAAATGGACGGACTGTTAGGCAGAACATTAATATGAAACAAATGTTTCGAGCATGTAGCGTTGACTTACAAGGGAAAATACAAGCACTTGGAATTTTTCCACTGCACAACGGCAGGGACCTTTGCAGCAGCTGTTTTGAATAGACGTTGTGATTAATGGGGATAATTCAGGAATGAAAACCAGACCAATCGTCACACTTCTGACAGACCAGTGCTACAGGCAGCCGGGCAGCCTCTTTTTTTAACCAAGAAATGCCTCTCTGAAGACAACGGAGTTTGATCCAGAGGAACGCAAGGCACATGGGAGGCGTTTGACTACCGCTAGTATTTAAATCACAGCCCTGAGCTGAAACGAGCCCCAGCATGAGGAGGTGCCGTCTGTCGGACAGCAGTGGCTCCCTGCTCATTTGTGTGGTGGGGACCAGATCGAGACCTCCTGTCCCTTTGCACAGCTCAGCCCGTCTCCACCTGCCGCAGCCAAAGACCTCTCTGGACATTTCTGTCTCATCAGTTCTCCTCCGTACTTCAGCAGGCAGCACAGTTTCTCCTCTGACCAGGTCCCCCACCTTCACTGTGGGGCACATGTGATGGGAAAGTCTCTTGGAAATCAACTCTTCAATGCACTCTAGTATGGAAACCAATTGCTTTTAAGAAGTGGGAAATAGGCTGTGGTACAGAGTGCCACGATGGTCTGCGCTGCCCCAGCACGCGAAGTGAGGAGAGGGCTGCCAAGCCAGCGTGCACCGTCAGCCCCTGCTGAGGACCCATCCCCAGGAGGATGGAAATGCAGGTTCAGCTGGTGGCCCATCAGCTCTGCAAAGGGCCACCGTCGCCCCACAGACCCGCTCCTGTCTGTACCAGGTCCTTTATCCTCCCTCCGCGGGACGGGCCAGGGCCCCACAGCACGGGAGAGCCAGCTCACAGCCCACACCAGCATCCTCCGCACCACCCCAGCCGCGGGATGGCCACCGGCCCCACACAGCCCCCGGCCGAGCCTGTGGTGACCTCCATGCCAGGTCCCCCGGGAGAGGGCAGCAGGCCGGCACCCCAAGCTCCTCACTATTAATTAGCTATGTAACGTGCCCAACTCTTCAGGCCCATGTGATAAGACTCTATTTTCTTCCCTCTTTTTTTTTTTCCCCTGAGAAAGCCTTCTTGCACAATGTCCATTTTTAGCACAAACTGGAGTTGGATCAGATGCCTCACATGTGGTCTCCACTCTCCAAAAGAAGCCATCAGCACTTTTTTTCTCCAACGGTTTAACTACAGGCACAAAAAACTGAAGCTTAAAAAAAATTTTCACAAATTCACTCTTTTCTGCGCTTACAGGCTGGTAGTCGTGCTGCATCAGCACAGACATCCTAATTCCCTCCTGTAACTTTTCTTTCAATGTACTGGCTAACTACTTGAGCTAAAATTAAAGATTATGAACTACAAAACCATAGGCTTTAGGACAAAAAGTGGTCATCAGCTGGGATCAGAAGACATTACAATATGTATGAGGACAATACAGTATTGCTTTGTGGCTATAGCAATAGCAAACACTTTGGGAAAATAGATTTTTCAAAGGCTTTTTCAAGACTCTCCCCTGTGGGTATAATGGGGTGTCCTCCAATTAACTGCCATGGAATCAATTAAGTTATTGCTCAGTTCTTCTGGGAAATTCCTACCAGAACTGGCAAACGTTGGAGATAAAGCACTGAGCAGATGGACTGCTGATGTACTCTGGGATGCCAAATATATTCCTTTCTGTTACCATCGAAAGACAGTCAGGCTTCTGGGACAGGCATCCCCCCTCTCCTGAGATCTGCCTGGCCAGTGTGGAGCCATGAGGATGGCCCCCAGGCGAGAAGCCCTACATGCCACCGGGCACCGTCCAGGACCAGCCCCCAGCCCCGGCGCCACCATCGCTCCCGGCAGCCGGGGTCTCCCGCTCCAGCCAGACAATGCTGAGCTGGCTGCGTGAGCTGGTCAGAGAAAACAACAAATAACTGTAGCGGTATCCAAAACCTCAAGCCATTCTGGTTATTTTTCAACTCCCCTGTAGCTCTCTTCTCAAGTATGGTGAAAACATTAGCTCGTGCCCTGGCCTTAGGAAAGGCCCACCGCAGAGTCTGATCCCACCAAATCCCCAGGCAGATGTGGAGAAACAACTGAACTTAAGGTTGCTTTTCCACACTCGAGCCTTTCAATACTCTGGAGTTTGTCAACCACGAGTGACAGTTCCAGTGGCAACGCTGGCAGGTCCTCAGCTGTCCCACACACACCTCGTGTGCTCAGCACCCACAGCAGCGGTGACCTGGTTCTCTTACTCTGAGATAGCTGTACATGCAGATGGACATCCAGTTGGTGAGCATCTTCTCCACCACAGATTCCGTTCTCCTCAGCATCAGCTTGGGGTTTTTGGAAGCTGAAGCATCTATTAGATCCACCAAGAGGTCCTTCATGATGCTGGTGTAATACTCCAGTTTCCCATGCAAGGCAATAGTAAGCAGGGAAGCCAGGTTACATCTGAAACACAGAATTGTGTGTGACTCAAGCACCAGCGCAACAAGACTAAACTGCCGACTGGCATAAAAAACCACCCAAAACACAAAAGCAGTATTTCAGACAATTTTCATGAGCCCTCTCAACAGTGTTAAAACTTCAATCCCTCTTTCAGTGCTGCAGGACCTCGGGTCAGCTCACACTCTCTTAACTGGTAAAGCAAATGTTCAGGGACACGAACACTCATGAGCGAGTCACTCGTATCTTTGGTGCTGTTCAGGATAACAGAGGTTTATGGCCGTCTGTTTCTAATAGAAAAGTGGGAGGCAAGCGTAACTCAACCTTCAGCTGAAATGCCCGGCTCCAGTGATGGGCTGGATTGCTTACAGGTTAGGGATAAATCAGTCTCCTTCAGCTGCCAGGTCTTTGGTTCTGAAGCTCATACCTGTCTCTAACAGCAAAGTCCTTCTGTTGCTCGAGAGCATGGACAAACACGATGAGAAAGTGCTTGTTGTTGAGTAAGGTGGAGAACAGAGAGATTCCTTCTTCCATATTGGGCCTGCAGTTTTCAGGGATCTAAAGAGAAATTTAGGAAGCAGAATGAGAAAAACCCTGCTTGTGGTTTTCCTCCAGCTTTTATTGCTCCTGCCTGCAAGGATGTCCCTGCTGAATGCAGACGTACTCTCAGTGCTCGTGAGGCTACTGGAGGAAAACTGTGGCCGGTTTTGGGCTCCCTGCTAAGAGATGGACATTGGCAAACCAGAGCAAGTGCAGCTTAGGGCTACCAAAACAATTAGTGGGTGTATGGGGAGAGGTGGAGAGGGCTGGGTTTGGTTAGCCTTACAAAGAAGTGGTAAGGGGAGATCTTACTGCAGTCTTCAGCTGCCCCACAGGAGGGCAGAGAAGACAGAGCCGGGCTCTTCTCAGCCACCACAGCGCTAGGACGAGAGGCAAGGGACACCAGGCAGAGCATGGGACACTGACTGAACATAAGGAAGGAAATTTTCACCCTTCAGGTGGTCGGGCACTGGAACGGGGCCCCAAGAGGCTGTGGGGTTTCCATTTCTGAAGACATTTGACACAGCTGGACAAGGCCCTCAGCAACCTCATCTACCTGGAGCTGCTTTAAGCAGATCTCCCTTCCAACCTAAGCCACTCCCTGATTCTTCAATTCCTACTTCTAGTCCACATGAAAGGCAGCTCTGGGACAACAACAGCTTTCACCAAGTCCCAGCTTGGGAGAAATCTCATTTATGATGAGCTGTGGGCTGAGGGGACATACGATACAATATACCCAGGAAGAAAAGCCCACACCAAAGCTGGGGAGTATCTCAGGACAGAGCTCCTTCGTGTGAGAGCAGATCCACAGATCTTCCTTCTCCAATCAGCCAAAGCTGATCCAGGGCTGGTATATGTTAATTGTTTTGAGTGATCAGCCATCCGCCACACACCACAAGAAAGCAGACGGCAGTGTCAACACACGCGAGTACGGTTAGCAGCCACCCAAAAGCATTGGTTTTGTTAGTGGGTTACTCACTTTCCATTCCCCCACCAGGAGCGGGTGAGTTTCCTGGGCCTGGGAGCCCACCTGGGAGCTGAGCTGCTGGGACGGCAGGACGTAGCACTCCTCGTAGAGCGAGGAACACTGCAAACAGGCACCGCGTTAGGGGAGGGCGGCTGCAGCCGGCCAGGGACACCCCTGGTCCCCGTGCACCGCAAGGGAACGAGATGGAGAGACATGTCATCGGGACTGAAGACCACCCATTAGGAAGAAACGCATTGGTATGGGTTACGGAGCATTTAAACACTTTGCAAGAGCCTCTTGAATGAGCAAACACCACAAGAATTGGGGGAGGCAGATGTCTGCACAGACACAAGGCTGTTAGGGCAGGGAGACTGCAAATAGACTAATTTGACAGCTAGAAAAATCCCAGAAGAGAAAGCATTATAGAAGACTAAGTCAAAATAGAGGAGTACTGGGTGTTTTTAACATATGTAACTTTTGAAACAGATGGGAAAAATGTTTAAATCCCTAACATTCATATAGCAGCCGGATTCTTAAAGACTCCAGTGTGCAGATATATAGAGATTGGATAACTTAAAAACCTGAGTAATAACTACTAATGAAACACTCTGCAGTCATAAATCATCATCTCGCTCCTCACCACTGAAATGTGGCTGCCTCGGGGGTGAAATACAGCCGCTGCTGAGGGCGCCCCACGACACGCAGAGCAGCCGGTGACGGGAATTACGGCACCGGTGTGTCTGGCACGGCCCTGGGGGGGACACTGGCGAGACAGGCTGGGACAGGGCGCCCATGGGGGGGTCCTACTGGGAGCACCGTGCATTCAGCCTTTGGCAGAGAGGAGAGAAAGGGGGAGACAGAGACATCCAACGAGCTCTCAAGGACAGGAAGAACAGCCGGGGACACTGCATGGAACAAGAAGCCCCCTCTCCCTGAACGCCACCAGCAGATATGCCCTTCAGCCTCTGCAGAACAGAGTGGGGTGATGTTGGAGCCCCCGGGGAGAAGGGGGCATCCCCAGAACTTCCTGCTCATGGGAGAGAGCACTTTCGGAAGAGGGTGTCCAATGGCATCAACCAGGGGAGCCAGAGCAACTGCAGGGATGGCGCTGCCGACGGGCTCCTGTTGTGTGGGAGCGAGCCTGACCTTACTTCACACCCCAGGAGCTGCGGCTCCACTTTTGACGATAATTGAGGCTGAAATACGTGACAACTAAATATAAAACAGTGGAATGGTTTTGTACGCTGTAATAACCCTTTGGAAGAGAGAAAGCAGAGCCCTGATTGGGTCAGGAAGGACCTGGGAGCAATGAGGTGCCCGTGACACGCCTATCACCTTACTTTGGGGAAGAAGGTCCGGGTGACAAAGTGCTTGTACTCCAGGAACGGGATCCCCTGGCTGCGGTTTAACTCCTTGGTCAGGTCTGTCATGTCCGTCTGCAGTTCTGCAAAACCTGACACAGAGACACCCGCAGACAATAAGAGCTCTGAGGCTGTACCAGCTGAGACAGCAGCAGGCTGGCACAGCGACACGTGGCATGGCTCCTCTCGGCCTCCTCGAGTGGCTGAAGCAGGGTTTCTGGAGGAGCAGCCCATTGCCGGCAGGGTTTAACCTCAGCATCCCACAGCACTGATGGAGGGAACAGGTCCCTCCCCGCCAGAAGAGCAGCCCCCAGACGGGTTCTGCAGGAGGAGGACCTCAGCAGATGCGGACACTTGCATTGCTTCTCCCATGGCTCTAGCAGGAGTGTGCTGCAATTTACCCAATGGTAAAGCACACTAAAGGTTAGTGTGGCCTTCAAGCAACCCTGTGACACGACCGAAGGACGTTACCCCAAGGACAGATAAAGCAGTGGCACTGAAGATCAGTGGCTTGCCAGAGTCAGGCAGCCAGACAGTGGCCGAGCCACGCTTCCAGCCACCGAGCCTCATTCACAAACCCTGCCAAAGCTCAAAGGTGATGACAGAAATTCTCCTGTAAATAATTCTATGAACCTCTACAGAGTAGAAGGTGAACAGCTTCAATCCTGCTATTCCGGCACCTCCCTCCCAGTCCTGGCTCCATCTTGGCGCCCAGCACAGTGACTTACCTTTGCGGATTTCCTCCCGGATCTGCGACTCCATCTCCTCCATCTGGAGCAGGGTTTTCTGCCAGTAGCGCTCTGCTCTGCGGCTCTTTGTGCAAAACACAAAGAGAGCTGGAAAAGAGGAAGGGAACAAACCTTTTGGACTAGGGCTTGGGAGCAGCTGCAGCTGGGATCAGAGTGGTCCTCTGCGGCCACGGGTGCAGAAAACTAAACTCAGCGTTGGTTTAACACACCTACAACAAGACTGGTATCTGATCAGGCAATTGTCAATACCTGTAAATAAGTAAAACCAGCTGGAATTTAATGATCATGCTGTAACTGTCATATTCAGTTTAGCTTATATTCAGCTTAACTGTATATTAATGCATTCCAGCTGATTAATTAATTAATACAGATTTTAAGACGTTTACCACCTGTATTACAGTGTTCATGTCTGACAGTCTTCCCATGCCTCCAGAAATATGTTTCTAATGACAGGTGGTGCATTTAATAAATAGCGTGTGTTACAACCTTTATTAAAAATAAATTAAGTCCCTATTAGGAACACCTGATTTGCTGTCACTGACAGGTTTCCTGGCACACAGTCATTCTGGGCGCGCAATGAGGAGATGCCCCAGCCAAAGGACACAGGTGTGTTGCACAGCTTCCAGCGAGGTTAGCAAACTCTGTGTCTGCTCCAGAGCTGCAGCCGCCGACACTTGTGCTGCTCTTCACATTCTTTGCCAGGCGCCTGTCACTGGCTGTTACTGATGACAGGACCTGGGGCTTGGTGGGCCTCAGGGATGGGCTGGGACAGTCATGCCCGTGAGAGAGCCCTGTTCAAGTCAGCCCCAGTCCAAGAGCGGTTTCTTACACTCTTTGTTTTGTATTATAGTAGCTGCTAAGTGTTTGAAGGAAAAGGGTAAATTTATAAATATCTCAGGCTCAAGTAACAGAGCTGAACTATGAATTCAGCCAGCAAATGCTCCATGCTGCAGCACTCAAGGTTTCCTTACATGTCAGTAAGTCATCTTCACCCCTCCACATGCAATGAGAAAAAAACCTCGTCACGGCCTAGAAACTCATCATTCCATTCCCTTACCTACAACAGAGAGGACGAGCAAGATGCTGCAGATGACAATGGAGACGATGATTGCGGTCTCTCCTCCCCCAAGGTGCAGCATCGCAATTGTGTAGTTGAACTTTCCAACTTGGATCTAGAGCAGGAGAAAGAGGGCGGAAAAGCAGGAGCTCAGCATCTCAGAGGTGGAGCAAGGAGGGACTATAGGGGAGCACCCAGCAGACCTTCGCCCAAGGACGTACTGACCACGCTGGCTCAGCCCACCAGGCTTCGTGGGGACACAGGGCTGTGCCTTTCACTGTTGGACGTCGGGGACTTTGTGTGTCTCAGAAGAGCCCAATTCCCCTCTTGCGTGCCCTGGTAGAAAACTGAGGCTGGCTCACAGCAGGCTGTGGTACCACAGTGGTGTCCATCCCAGGGCCACCACGGGACTTTGGTGGCAGAGCCACAGGCTCCAGACCATGTCATGGCCCCACCATGCCCACCCCAGAGCATGAGACACCCCCCCTTAGAGAGCTCACCACACCACATAGTACTGCCTGTGCTATTTTACTAGAAAACCACTTCCACTAACATGACTTTGTTACACCTCTGAATGGGCTCTGAATCACAGCTGAACTCTCCTTTCTCCTCCAAAAGCAGAACCGCTGCCACTCAGGAGAAGGAGGGTAAAGGAACTTTAAAGTCTTTGAAATACAAATAAAGTAAGGGAATAAAAGCAAATAAGAATGCGACCAGAGACGAGTAATTATCTTGCGGCTAAAGCAGTGGACTGGGTGTCAGGAGGTGCTGGCTCTGCTCCCAACCCGTATTTCTTGTGACACCAAGTGCAAAGCACTTGAGCTCAGTCCTTCGGTCTCCTGACCACCAGGAGGGAAGAGGCCGACACATCACAGGCAGGCAGGCGAGTTTGCTGGATGCTGTTTATAAATGGCTCTCGGGCCCCTGGGATGAAAGGGCTTGACAGCATCATCTGATAAGGAAAACTCATGACCACACAAGTCTTTCGCTTCTGGAAACGCAAGTTTCACTTCTCCCAAGGAATGAGAAGCGAGAGAAACTTGGGCAAAAAAACTGAAATGAGGTAGGGAAGAGATGGAATAATCTTGATTACATCTGTGTCATGGAGCATTTCCGGGAAAGGTTCACATTGTGGTTAAATTACAATCAGCTCTCAGCAGCTGGGACAAAGCAGTGCCACAAGCAGGGCCTTCCCACCACGATACATCGAACATCACATAGCGCACAGCTCCATGCCCACTGGGAAATCCAAGCCCTTGCTCTCAGGAGCACCATTGAGGGCACTGGTGCTGCAGCTGGAGGCACCAAGACAAGCCTAGGGGAAGGACCATCCTGCCACAGGCAATGCTGGCTGCCATCGCCAGGGGTCAGAAAAACCTTCAGCACCTCTAACCACCAGCGCTGAACCATGCAGCCAGGCTTCCACGGCTCCAAGCTCAACGTGCCCTTGTACCAGCCCTCGGACGGACCCTGGCACTGGTGGGTCCTGGGGTGGTGCCTCCAGGCAGCATCCAATACTAAGAGCTTCCATCTCCTCCCTGGCACATGCTGGCGGGGAGCAGAGAGGCTGGATGGGGATGGGGAGCCACAAGTGTCACACAATCATCTGCAGAGGTTCATTTACAGTCTGCACAGCACCCTGCCCAGCATCAAGGTTTCCACCTCTTTCTTCTGAAACGCTGCAATGAGGCGAGTCCTCAATGCATTCCCAGTCTTTTTTTTCCCCACAAGCTCAACCTTTTGCATTTGCCAGAGGAGAAATCCCACGCTTGCTGTTTAACTCGGTGCTTAAGCAGTTTGGTCATGAACAAAAATGGATCTGAAGGCCTCCACAAGCTTCTCTTGTTTATTTAGCTTGGTCTAACTCGATACAATTTTTTATAAAGAGAATTAATTAGGCTGCAGGTTAAACGGCAACATTTCCTGTCACCAGCACATTGTGGGGTGCAGAGGGGGCCAGGACTGGTGGACACCCTGCTCCTGGGAAGAGCTGTTGGGGCTGTCAGGACTCCTGGGGCACAGGGCCACCTCGGGGGTCACCGGGAACTGCTCCAGCTCAGGGGATGGAGCCGTCTTGGAGCCTCCCAGGGCACGAACAGGATCCCCTTGGGACTAAACTAGACCAAAATCAAGCTCCTGCTCAACCAAGGCACTCCCAAAAGAGCTGCTCCAAAGTGACCCCCAGAACACAGAGAGGCTCAGGACCCCCATCTTCAAGTTAGCCACTTGCTAACACGGACCTGGCCTGAGAGAACAGGCATACCCGAAATCATGGTGCTCTGATCACTGCAGATGTGAGCTCTGCATGAACAAACCGAGCAGTCACAGCAACAGGCACCTCACTCGCCAGAGGAGAGAACCTACCTCGGCCGGCGAAGCTTCTGCAGCCCCCCACAGCCCCCTCGATGTGGGGCGGGCAGGGCCCACGGTGCAAGCCAGGCCCCGCACGATCAAAGCCATTACAGGAATTCTACCAAAGCAGCCGCTGCCTGTGGAAGGGCTGGCGGGCGATAACTCAAACCACGTCTGGAGGGTTAGTAAGTGTGCACATACATACATGAATACAAGTTAATTATTTGGCTGCACTCTCACTCTGGTACACCCTGCACAGCTATGTGATACTTTATCATTCTCCTGCTTCCTAGGAACCTACTAAGGCACTGCCCTGAATGTTTTATATAAAACCAAGACAAGCAAACTCATAAATTCCTTTTCTTCCCCAAAGGGATTTCCCTGTTTCTCAGTTCTCACTAAAACCAAAATTACCCTATTTAAAATTTCCATTAAAATGACTTGGGAAATTCTGCTACTTCTGCATTTCCATATTTCCAGTTTGCAACACACCACAGGCTGTAACCAGTAAATGGGACAACCCTGTCAGTGAACTGGTGGTGCACCTTTGTGCCTTCTGGGCAGCACAAGCCCACAGCCTCCTCACCTCCCTTGGCAGCCTTCCTCCTCCTCCTCCTCCTCCTCCTCCTCCTCCCTGCCTGCACCACAGGCTCCCACCACTCACTGTTAACTCAGGGACTGGGAGGGGGCTGCAGGGTCTCAGATCATGGTGATGAAGGCCTCTTCTCTGCAGATACAAAGAGGCATGGTCACATCCCTGCGTGGCAATGGGCTGCGTGTGACATGAGGGACACTGAGGGCCAGGAGTTAAGCCAAGCCCTCTGTGGAAAAAAGGACGGTAACCAAATATTGTGAATTTTGCAGACACAGAGATGAGCAACAGCCCTGGAGACCGAACTCCTTGCGGTGACAAAATGGCAACACAGAAGCTTCCAGCTCTGTGCGCTCCTCCTGCCCTCCCTGGTCACTCACGGGGGCCCATCTCCAGTGGCTCATTGAGGGTGAGGGTCACATTCTCATGTCCACTCGTAGCTCTGCTGCTGGCAGAAGGAGGCCCAGCTGACTGAAAACTGTATGGAAATCCCCAAACACGTCTCATGAAGGGCAGAAAGAAAATTACTGCAAGTGACAAAACCTCACATGCCTGGGGTTTCACAGCGCCTTGCAAGAACCGACAAAATCTCCCTGCCCCCAGCGTACAGCATGGTTAACTCGGCGGCAGCTCCTCTCCCTGACCCAGGGCAGCCTCAGCGCTGCCTGTGCCCGTGTCCCACTGCCAAGTCCCCCCTGGGATGGCAGGGGGTGCTTTGTCCACCCCTCTGTCCGTGCAGCTCCTCCGCAGGTGGGGTGGCAGCAGGGACCCCTTCTGCCCCGTGCGCCCGGGGAGCGGAGGCTCCCGGCACTCACCGTCACCGGCAACTGTCTTTCCGAGGTGCTCAGCGACTCGTTGACAGAGCAGTGGATGACTTTGTCCGAAACAATCTGGATCTCGCACGAGATAAGGCCAATTTTCACCTGGTACTCATTGCTTTCCAGGCCCAGGCTGTCAGGCTCTTTCTAAGGACAAAAATAGAATCCGGATGTCAGTCTTTAGAGTAGCAGTTGGAATTGCAATGGATTTTTCCTACTTTACTTGCCATATTCCCTGCTGTGTTTCAGGCCTGGAAGGACTCCCCCTCACCAAGGACATTTTTCCAGCACTCCACAGGAAACCCAGAACCAGGCCATTCCCCATTTTCCTGTTTCCCATTCCTCACTCCGCATGGGGCACGGGACGAGCAAGCCCCTCGTGGAACCTGGGAAAATCTGCTTTTGATCTGTCCTGGCTGTGCAGCGCAGATAAGGGCCTAGGCGCCCACCTGGGAGGGGGGAAGGATGTACAGCAGAGGAGAGAGCCAGGGGATGTGTCTGCAGGGCCTGAGAAAGGGGGGGTGCGTTTCTCAAGCACGTTGCAAGCCGTGAGGATATCCTGCAGCGAACAATGGCCTTTGAATTACTGTTACGCATTGTCCAAGCCACCCAATTGCTGTAGCCCGACTTCCTTGTTAACTGAGCTGAATTCAGTAGCCAAAAGAGAAGAATGCATGACCTGATTCTGCAGGAATAAATATCTATTGTCAGGACCTTCTGGAGTACCTGCCTGATTTCAGGCCAGTGCTTTATCGTTCTTTTTCGTACGTCCAGTATTTTATTTAGCTTCTTGCTCTTACATCCTTCAAACACAGCTCTGTCATCATGCCTCAAAGGGCATCCTCAGGTCAGGCTGCATCTCCCAGTGAAGACTGATGCAGGAACTGCCTGCTCCTGCCTCCCCCATCCTCATCACCCCCTTCCCCCTCCTGCCTTTGTGGACAGCCCCTGTGCTGGCACTCTGGACTGGAGAGCTTCCCCGTGGGAAGCAACAACACCCCAGAAGAAGCAGAGCTGTAAATGCCACTCTCGTACGTGTATAACCAGAGTCAAGGGCTCGCCAGGGTGGTGCTTGATCCACTTCTCCTTCTTGGCTGTGAAGAACTGGGGGTCGGCATAGTACTCCAGGCTGAACTTGCTGATGTGCAAGGCCTCCTCGGGGTACATCTCCTCATCCAGAGCCGGACGGTCATCCGCATAGAGGCGGCCGTTGAGATAGAAATCCACGGGAGCGGGCTTGCTCCCCGCAGTGATGTTGGAGGCAGCCGGAGAGGGGCAGGTGATCACAGTGTCGGTGTGAACCTTACAGCTCTGGAAGCAGGAGAGAGCAGGCACATCAAAAACCTGACCTCCTGAGTGCTCATGCCCAGCCACAGGCTAAACCCTCAGCCTCACGCCCCGAACACCTTCAGGCCCCGAGCACGCCGCCCCACTCCCGGTCACCAGGCAATACCCAGCAGGGACACCCACTGTTTGCTCTCTCCCGATGCCACGGACCACCATGGACACGTTCTGGACCAGCTCAAAGCCTCTTCCTTCCAGGGTGATGATCCTGCCACCACTGTGAGGAGAAGGGAAGAAAGAGAGGGTGATTGCAGGGGACAGCACAGAGCAGCGAGGAGCAATGGCTGGGTGCCGCCTGCTGCCACTTCCCCAGGGATGTTTCCCGGTTGCTTGAGCAGAAAATGTGACCCAACAGCCAAAGTCTTCCTCCTACCTGCAGCAAGCACCCACGCTGCTACCAGGATATCAGGGAAGGGAGGAGGAGCAGCAGCTGCAGTGGTGGATCAGGGGGACCTCTTCCCACAGCAGAAAACTGTCTCCCCGCCTCTCTTGCTCCCACTCCCCAGAGGAGCAGCCTGTCTCTGCATGCCAGGGCCATGCGGCAGGTTGCCCAGGCCACCAGCGGTGTAGGAGGTTAACCTCCAACCCCCAAAGCACGGGCCGGGAGATATTCCCTGTCCCTGCCCCACAGAGAACTCTAAGTCTTGGAGAGGGAGGAGACCCCTTTATGGCTGACAGGGATCCCGTATCTCCCAGACACTTCTGATTTAGATCAAAATGTGAAAGTTTTTGTGTTTTGGATCTGCTGCCTGGGGAATGCAAAACATGGGCCTCTCAATGTGCAGTCAATTAACGATAGTAACGAGGGCCCTGATGCACACAGGCAGAGCAAGGGAGGGAGAAGCAGTGCCGCTTGCCTGCTCCGGGCAGCAGAAGCTCTACCCCGGGTCTACCTGCCCCTTCCTCCATATCACAGTTGGTCTGTTGGGAGGAACAGCCAGGAACGGTCAGGACTTACAAATCCCATTATCTCAAGGCCACTCCAGACACAGTGGCTTAGAGTCCAAAGCCCTGAAAGTCAGGTTGTCTGAAACCTGTTACAACACTGTAGATATTACCACGTAGTTATGATCCAAGTTTCTAACTAAGAGCCTGCAGACTAGTTTACAACTTCTGTTTTGTTTTAGACTTTGCTTACACAGATTTTTATTTTTTAGCAGTATGGTAAGACAAATCAGAGCCAGCTAAATTTTTAGACAAGTTATTGACACCTCATGGTCAACAGCCCAGCAAGGCACCGGAGCAGTTGGGCTCCACAAGCCACCAAGCAGCCTGTGTCACGTTCTCAGCCGTATGAAATTCAGAAACTGCTCTAAGTACTAAGAAAGCAGACGAAGGTGACGGAGAAATACCCTGGTGGTTTCCCTGGTGAATATGGGCAGTGACATTCTTCCCCTGTCTCTGTGCTGAGCCATGGCTCTCGCTGCTCAGCAGAGCCCACGGGCTGGCGAGGAGCTGGGCTTGGCTGAGTCACCGCTGCGCCTTGTCATTAACTTTCCCACAGCCGCATCTCTGGCGCTGCGCTTGGGAATGCCGAGACACAGCCTCGCTCCCAGGGGCTCAGCCCGTCGGAGCCTGCGGCAGAGCTTGCTGCTTTCAGCGTGGGCCTGCAGGCACAGGCGCCGGACTCTCAGATTTCTTGGTCAGCCCTGGGTTTTCCTGGCTCCACAGCTGAGAAAGGTGGGGTCTCACCATGGTATCCAAAGGAACAGGAGCCTGAGAGCTCCTCGGAGAGACATGAAATTAAAAGCAACACGCTTTAAAAATGAAATACTGTGACCTCGGGGAAGTTTGAAATCCAGAATTACAAATCTCAACTTATCCTCCAGCAGTTTTACTGCCAAGAAAAATCCTCAGGGTCTCATAGAGGCCCCCCACCTGAACCTAAAGCACCCACCAGGTATACACAGTTACCAAGGCTGACTTTTTTCCGTGTCTTAAATGCACTGAAATGAGCTACAGACAATCCTGGTGCGTGAGACCTCTTCCACTCCAGTGCTGGGGTACCCAAAGTGCCCCGAGAGCTCTCTGCAGTGCCCCTTTTCTACCTGTCCACAAGGCAAGGTGTCAGACCTCACCGTCCCCCTTCCCCCCGCCAGACCCTCTCCCACCAGCCTGGAGCTGTCCCTCTCTTTTGCAGGCAGATGCAGACACATGCCAGCTCTGAGATGGAAGTCACGATGCTACAAGAGCGTGGCACAGGCCCCCACACCGTGTGCTGCCTCCTGGCTGGGCTTCAGCGACTCCTGGGCTCCTGACATGGAGCTTTCTCAGGATCTGCTTAGCTTCTGGATGGCCTGGAGCACAGACAGGGTGAGCTGGTGTTGCCTGCAGTGGGCTACACCAAAGAACTCCAATTAGCTCCTACTTTGATGGGAGAGCGCTCTTCACTTTTGCATTCGGCAAAAATTATGAGGCTGAACTCAACAAAGGCCACAAATCCTGGTAGACATGGCTGTCCCCGCTGGGGGAGGGATCTCACCTGATCTGGCTCTTTTTGGGGTTGATGTCTGATATAACCGGGTTCTTCTCGTACTTGAAGGTGATGTTGTAGCTGGCACAAGACCTGTTCTCGAACTGGACACAGACTCGCACAGCGGTGGTGAGTTCCGCGGAGGGCATGGTGCAGGTGATGGTGCTGTCGTTGCGGCTGCGTGGGGAAAGGCAGGGTAAGTGCCGAAACCATGGCAGAGAGAGCGGCCAGAGCCGGGCACCGTTCGGAAGCGAGGTGTCAGCAGAGCAGGCAAGAGGGAGCTTCCAGTCACCTATTAATTACGTTGCCCACTAACAAGCAATTCCAGACATATACCATCCCAGGCTGCCAGATGGATTTCCCGCCCAGCCAAAGGAAAAGGGCAGGCTCCTCCTTCTTCCCGCTGGTGAGATGGGAACACAGGGGATGAGGTGTTTGCAAGGTGCCGCAGGAGCGGGACCCTGGGAAGGCAGGTGCCTTCTGCCTCCGGCAGATCTGGAAACAAAGCCCATCTCTGCTTCACTCCCGGGACCAGGGTTTTGGTCCTGGTCCCAGCCCACCCACAGGGCCCGGCAGCGTCCTGCAAATGGCGTGTGAGAAGCACTTTGGTTGCTGCTGGTCACCACCACCACATCATGGCAACACCGATGCCATCGCCTTGGCAAAGAAACCTGCTCCATCCTGGTGTCAGGGACTTGCACCATCGCTCTGCGTCACCGCTCAGGGACACAGACACGGGGCAGGAGGCAGCCAGGAGGGCCAGTGGGGAAGCTACAGGGGCTCC
Source organism: Limnodromus scolopaceus (assembly GCA_028565335.1). NCBI lineage: Eukaryota > Metazoa > Chordata > Aves > Charadriiformes > Scolopacidae > Limnodromus > Limnodromus scolopaceus. The sequence continues at coordinate 15,900,056 of JAOXNO010000003.1, forward strand.
AAGGCTAGCAGCAGCAGGCAGTGGCGGCCCCCACCCAAACCCCAGCTCTTCCTGATCTCCTGGGGGACAGTATCATCCTTCCTAATGCTGTGGCTCTTGTCACTAGCTCAGTGCCAGCCCCCAAACCAGTCCCACCTGAGTTCAGAGCACTGCTTGGAGGTATTGATGAGGACACGGAGCTCGGAGCCGACGTCCAGCCTGCTGCCTCTGATGGTCACTCTGGTTCCTCCAGCCTTCGGGCCATTCAGGGGAGCTATGGACTGCACCACGGGAAGCTAAAAACAAAGGGGAAATCTGTTTTCTAGCTCAGTAAATTCACATTTGGCTATCCCACACTGCACGTGGGATTTGCTTCAGTAAATGTAAGTATCTGGTATTGTGAGGCTCTGAAACAGCAGCACAGCAAAAGCTTCCCCTGGCAGGGTTTCAGAACAAGGAGAGAGGTACAAGGGCTGAGGAGTGAGATCATGTAAAACCTCTATGACTCTCTGCAGTCCCCAAATTCTGGCAGTAAATGAGACATGAGTCCAAACTGGAGCCCAGGATCCCACCAGTCCCTTGAGATTTCCCATGGAGGGTCCAGAGCTGGCAACAGCTCAAGGTCCATCAACAAAAGGAAATTTCTCATTCATTCCAGGTCCCACTGTCTCTGCCCTTCCAGATCCATTTCCTCCTGAATGCGAAGCTAATGCTAAAGCCCCACTGGATGATGGCCTTGAGATCTGTGGAAAAAGCCACCTGGGTGGAGATAATTGAATATCAAACTCCTTCTTAAGAAAGCTTCAAATCTGAATCTCTTGAGGTGACAGGAACTAAGGGGGAAGTTACTTTGCCTCTCACCATTTTCAGCAGAAATTAGCATGTATGTTATCTGCATTTGCAGCCCCTGGAAATCTTCCTGAGATTCATGAGCTTGAGGCTTTGATAACTAATGCAGCGCTGAACCCTCCTGCCTGCGACACAGAGCGCCCCAGGAGAGTCTGCTGGGCAACCTCCCTGCTCCGCTTTGAATAGGACACCAAGGGCAGAGCAAATAATGATTTCAAGACCCTTCCACTTGGTAATTCCCTGTCAAACACCGCAGACCCTGGAGGCAGGAGGCCCTGCGGAGGTTGGCTGCCGCCTCTCACCGCCGCAGCCCGTCCCTCGCTGCAGAGCGAAGTCGCGCCGAGGCAGAGTGAGGAATCCGGGCTGAGCTGCACCGTGCTGCCTGCTGCCAGTGCCCTTTCCTGTCAGTCCCAGCCACACAAACAGGATTATTAATAGCTATCCTTGCCCTTGTCCTACACTCAGACTGCTTTATTTCTCTGCAGCCATTTCTTCTGCTGTTTCTGATCATTACCCATTTCCACAGGATTCATTTTCTTAATTTGTATTTCTCTGAGTGTCTGCAGGCAGCTGTCTCCTGCCCTTCGTCCCTAACCTATGCATGCAAATCTGCAGCTACAACAGCAGAGAGGATTATTCACGTTCCCCAAAGCCCTCCAGCTCTTCCCCTCAGCAAGAGCTGGTGCCAGCAGCCACTTCTGGTGTGGAACACATGGTGCAGCTTCTCCCCCGACACAGGCACGCACAGAGCAGGGCACTGCCTCATCCCCTCCCAGCTTTGCTGGGACAGACACAGGACAGCTTTCTGCTGTGCCACCCGAGCAGACAAGGGCTCCTCTCCCTCCCCCGGGAGGACAGCCTCTGCCGTAGCCCTGCTCGGGAGCTGCCAGCACGGAGCTGCCACGGGCCCCCTCTCAGTCCAGCCTCTGGCTTTTGCTCCTCCTGCTTTGTTCAGCGCTGGTGCTTTTACAGGTGCTTCCTGAGTGGGCTTTTCCTTGTGCGCCGAAAGCCGGCGAAGGAGCCGCCCAGCCCTTTCCCACTCCTCGGGCCCTTCTCCTCTTTGTCCAGAAGACAATTGTCCCTGCAGCAGGTGATGTGGCCCAGCCAGCACACACACCCCAAGGGCAACACACCAGAAGTCCCAAACCCAGGGTCCGATACGGTCACACCTCACTCCACTCCAGACTGATGGGTCTCTAAGATGTTCTGGATGTGAACATGGATGCCTGGAAACGATGGGAATGGGTCCCGGAGTGAACGTGCCCCCGGGAAAGTAGTGCTGAGCCCAGCCTGGCAGTGCCCTGGCCTTGCCAGTCCCCTCCTGGTGCCCTGCCAGGGCTGGCTCTGCTTTGGGGTGTCGGGACGTGCCCTGCCTCTGCCAGCTGGGAAACCTCCAGGAAATATATGCCTAGCACGCCATGGGTTACAGGGTGGGGGTTACGCTCCGTGATCCTGCCCTAAACTCCTCACAATGGCTACCAGGAGTCCTTTCCCGGGGCTCAAGTCCTCTCTCAAGCCACTCACCTGCAGCCCCTGGCCACGACCCCGCTGGGTTTGCCCCAGGCTGCTCGTGAACAGCCTCCGGCCAGGGACCAGGGTGCTTGTAGGAAAGAGAAGAAATGCACGGATTTCTTTCAGGTTCACAGAGATGAAAGTTATCTGTGTGAGACGGTACAGTGCAAAGCTATAAAGGACTTTTCTTTGTATAAAGACACGGGATTAGCTCAAATCTAATCCCTGTGTGTTATTCCCATGCAAAAACTGAGACAATCTCTGCAGGAAAAAATACCAGTTTTAAACAATGTGAGTCCCTGGTATGTAACTTCCACAGCACAAAGAGACTTTGCAAGTCTCAAAAAATCTCACAGGCGGTAACAGCGCTTTAGCAAAGGAGGAGGAAGAAAACTGAGCCCCCTTTTCTGGCAGGAGCAACGGTGACACAGCCAGGATAAATGACAAACCCCTGCAGGAGCTGAGACCGGGAGGAGGTCGCGTGTGACACCCCGGTGCTCATGCAAGCCCGGCCTCTCCAGACCTTGCTCAGGGGACGGGACATGCCAGCCGCTCCTCGGGCCCCCGATGCTCTCTGTCATAGACCCTCTTCCTAAGCCAGCCGGAGTGCGGGGCTGCAGCTTTGTTCTCAGGGGTGAAGGGAACGTCAGCGTGAGAATCACCAAAGAAACGTCCCGGGGACAGCCACTCACCACGTAGGAGTACCGCTCCCTGGACCTCCCTTCCCGGCTCACGTTGACCGTCACCACGTCAGAAAATGCCTCCGGAGCCTCTCCGGTCTGGCAGACGATCCTGCGGAGAGGAAAGGGAAGGTTGGTGGTGGTGTCACCTCAGCACAGCCCGGGCAGAGCCCACAGCCCCCTCCTCCTCCGCGTGCTGCCCAGCGCCATGCGTCCCCGGCACCAGGCACCCACCTCCCAGCCGGGCCAGGTCTGCACCCTGCTCCTGCCTGGGGACAGGGAGGGACAGGCACAGGCAGGGGACACCAGGGGGACATGGCCCTCCTCCCCAGCCCCCCCAGGACTTACGCCTCAGAGACGACGTATCTGTGGGGCAGCGGGGTGCACTGCACGCTGCCTATCCTGACGGCGCCCAGGACGTCGCTGAAGCGTCGGCCCAGGTTCCTCCCGCGGATGGTCAGCAGCGTGCCCCCCTCCAGCGGCCCGCGCAGCGGCTCGATCTGCAGGAAAGGTCGTTGGGGAACCACCAGGAAGCTTCTGGCCTTCATCCCGGAGCCCATGCCTGTGTCCATGTCCCACTTGGCCCCCCATGAAGAAGACCAAATGGCCCCTCACACTCCTGCTCCCCACACAGTGTGCCTGACACCCCTCACTGCAGTTTTGCAAACAAGAAGCCAGAGGGTACATTTAGATGGGATCTCTGGAAGAAGACTGTCACTATGAGGATGGTGAGAGCCTGGCCCAGGTTGCCCAGAGAAGCTGTGGCTGCCCCATACCTGGAGGGGTTCAAGGCCAGGTTGGAGGGGGCTTGGAGCAACCTGGTGTGGTGGGAGGTGTCCCTGCCCAGGGCAGGGGTGGCACTGGATGGGCTTTAAGATTCCTTCCAACCCAAACCAGTCTGTGACTCTATGATTTTGTGCTGGGTTTGGTCAGGGATTACTCCAGCTGCAATCACATCTGGATGAAACATTAATCCTTCCATGCCACAGCTCCAAGTGGAGTTGGGGTAGAAACAAACCCAGAGGAGGGATGATACTGTGCTGGAAAGACAGAGTCCTGCCATCACGTTTTTAAGGGCTGTCCCGAACACAGCAGGGCCCTTCATGACAAAAACAAGTCCAAAAGTGTCCTGATGTGTGGAACGTGGCCAGAACACCAGGACTGCAGCACCCTGGGGCGCAGGATGAGTCCAGCAGCGTGGGAGGAGAAGGCCTGTTCCCCATCCATCTCCTGCACCACAGGGTTTTCATCTCGCAGCTGCTGACCCCACCGCATGAGGGGACATAGTGATGCTGTTCACCACTGTGAGGGGACAGGGTGATGCTGTTCCACCGCACAAGGGGCATCCCTGGGCAGTGTGACCACATCACTGAGCATGTGAGACAAATCCCTCCGTTTCATAAATTGCTCTTTTCCCTTTGCAAAGGCAATGGCACACAAAGCCAGCACAAGATGCCTGGTGGCATCAGCTGGCCAAGCCAGCCAGGGCTGGCCAGGACCCACCACCAGGCTGGGTGTCCTTCACCTGCTGCATTGCCCTCCGCTCCAGGAGGGCTCTGTGGGGGCTTGTTTGCTCCCGTGACTCTGGAGGATTTGGATTTACCAGCTGCTATTTGCTAAGGAAATAGTGGCAGAGTCCTGCGACCTGGGCTGTGGTTTCCTTCCATTATTTTCTGGCCAGGTGCTGATAACGCTTGACGTGTGCTGGGGAAGGACAGGCTCGGGGTGACGAGCCCCTTGCGGTGACGAGAGGGAAGAGGCAGGTGGTGGGGATCCTGCAGCCCCTCCATGCAGTGTTACAGCACCCTGACTTTGAGCAGCTATCGTTATATACCCCACTAAGAAGAGAAATCCCATATCCCTGCCAATTTCAATGTTCATATTAGCTGTTTTGCCTCTCCAGCCTCTCCTTTCCCAGGGGGCTTAATTTAAGATTTGCTACTTGTCAAGGGACAAATTTGTTGGCTCACGCCATACCTCTAAGCAGAATCCCAGATCCAAATGCCCCCAACAAACATTCACTCAACTACAATTTAAATAAAACTCATTTCAAACTGCATAATGCCAAAAGGTCCCTCTGCCACTCCTAATCTCAGCAGAACGGCAGAGCACATGTGCCTGGAGATAGGGCTCATGTTCACACTTCAGCCATGCTCTATTAAACGCTAGTCCTGATAAGAATCCTTCAGCCAACCCTACAAATCTTTCTCGCTTTTACCAACCCTGGGAACTCTGGGACATGTTGATTGTGCTGCTGTTTTTCCCACTAATATGATGAAGATTGGATCTCGTCACTAGAGAAGATGTCCTTGGCATCAGGTGACTCAACAGCGTACAAAGTCAGTGAATAATTCAGTGCTGGGCTGGACCCTGACCAGTGCCAGGGGCAATGAGTGGTTCCCCTATTGTCCCTAGCCAGTTTCAGCCCCCGCACCCCCTGCCATGCCACGCACACCCCCCACGCCGTGTTGGGGTCTTACCTTGCGGATCTCGGGTGGCGGGCAGAGGTCGGAGAGCTGGGGAGGCTCGCTGTGCAGCCTGCAGCTGGAGCTGCCCTCGCTCCAGAGGCAGCGGTGACCCAGGTCCTCCCTGCCCAGGCACTGAGAGCAGTCGGCGCTGCCGGTCGCACAGTTGTACACCTCCACTAAACGACCAGAGACAACACAACCATGAGCTCCCCGGCCTCAGGCTGCCATAGCTCTGCTCGGCTTGAGGCAGTCACCCTCCCTCCCAACTCTCCCATCCCCACCCCCCCGGTTGCATTAATCCAAGGAACACCCAAAATCCAGGGGCTGAGCAGAGCAGCTTGCACATACAGCAAGATGAGGCAGCGCTTGGCTGCCATCCTGAAGATTTCCCAGAAGGACTGGGTGCTTGTTCTCACTGCGATATAATTTAGCACTTTCTTTTCCTTTTTCTTCCCCTTGAAAAACAAACAACACCCAAACTCGGAACCTTTTGTCAATTTATGCTACATGTTTCCAACTCTCAGCATCCACACGGGAAGCTGCTTGGCAAAGCTGGCTCCATCCTGTTAGCAAAGCAATCACATTGCTTCCACACTCTGGCAAAAATCGGATGGTTACAGTGCTTTGTACAGTGTTTACAGTTCCTTTCCTTCCCCCTGGTGACCATGGGCCCCTTTCATTGACTTCTCCCTTCAGATCTGCTCAGCTCAGCTTCCACATCACTTTCCTACAGTGCCTTCACCTCTTCATTAGCTGGTGCCCCGGGTTACATTTCCTCTCCAGCCTAAAGACTTCTGCTGCCGGAGTGTGGGCATCCGCTGAGATAAACAGCCAGAAACACTCAGGAAACGGTGCTTTCACACCCCGTTCCCCAGAGGAGACTTTGCAGGAGAACATAAAACAAAGCAACAGTCACATTTTGCACTTCTGTTCACAGGAGGATCTCAAGGCGCTTCATAAGAAGCCAACGAATCCCTCAGCCATCAGCCTTCTGCCTGTGCTAAGGAAACGTCACTGGCACGCAGGCAGTCTCCCATTCTACCCCCAAAAATGAGCTTATTTCATCTCCTCTGGAGTCCACCCAGTGAGTTGCACTAGCCGGTTTTCCACCCAACAGCAAAGGGATGGGACTCCTTCAGTGGACTACCAAAACGCAGTTTACAATAGAAGCAAATACATATTGAAATAATAAACACTAGTAACAGTAATTCCATTAAAGCCAGTATGAAAGATGCCGGTGTTTATAACTGGCCCGGCAGATCTCTGCTCACAAGTCAGCCTCTCTAATTCTCCTTGCACCAATCTGATCAAGGCGAGGAGGAGCCAGAGCAGTCTAACAGTCCCGTGGGACCTCCAAATATTCTGGCAAATCCAGATGGATGCAAACACAGTCTGTGTGAGCGGCTCTTTCTCCGCACAGGAGGAGGGGGGACGCTCTCCCCACAGCCGCTCCTGCTCCCAGCACCTCCCACCCTGAGAACTAGGGGTCCCTTCTGGCCGGCCAGAACAGCCCCAGCTCAGACCTCCCTCCCCTCTCCTCGGGGCTGCCCCTGCGGCGAAAACACACCGACACCCTCCTCTTTCTGCAGGGAAGCCGTGTCTCATGCCTGCCCATGACTGCTATTTCAAAGGTTATTTCACCAAAGTGGAATGTTTTGCAAGATAAGCCTCCTTTATGCTGGGATTTACAGCAGGGGAACCTTTTTATCCTGGGTCAGTGGCTGATGGTGTTAACACCTCTATTGCAGCCATCCTCCAAAGAAAATCTCACTTCAGGCATCTAGTTCTCATTTGCACTGAGGGTAAATCAGCTCCTCCCACGGCTGCTGACAGGACCGAGAGGGAGAAGAGCCCGACGTTGCTGCCCGGCGAGAGCCCACGCTGGGTGCACCATGTCCAGCCAGGGTGGGGAGAGGTGGCCATGGGGCAAGCGTGGGCTCCGTTGGGCCACCGGCCAGGCCTGTCCCACCAACGTGCCTCCTCTGAACAGACTCTGTCTGACTCTGCCTGCCTCACTCTGCTGATGCAGCACGGGCATTTTGGGAATCTGAGCGCTCTTCCCAGAGACAGAGCGGGCCAGGGGTGAAATGTGTTTACACACTTCATTCTTTCTCAGCACAGGAGGGAAAAACAAAAAAGACTCCGTTTTTACAGTGTGCTGAAAACTGTGTGCCACACTTCTGAGAGAGCTCAGGGCAGAGCCCTCCCCTGTCCCTGATCTCCTCGGGGAGGAATCTGTCCCCACCCCGGGACACCCCACATCTCTGTCATGACTGAGACACCAGCACACCCTGACCTCGGCTGCTGCGCACGCTCAAGGAGGGGGCCTGACTCTCCCCAGGGGCAAACGGGGCATCCACAGGCGTCTGTCGGGGTCCTGGGCACATACTCACATGGGCACAGCTCCGGGCAAGCACTTTTTCACCGTGTGCCTGAGAGAAAGAGCCGAGCTGTGCCCGGGTGAGCCACGGTCTCTCTCCTGAACCCATAAACTTTGCCAGGATTTGAGAGTCATTCAAGCTGACCAGATGAGAGCAGAATAGAAATATTTCCAACTCAGACCTGTCATCGTCTCTGGACTGTCGATAAATCTGTCTGGTCTGTCCTTCAGCTGAAGGTTCACTGGGAAGAGATGGCTTTTTTCTGACGTGTGGAGCTGCACACAAAAAACAAATAAACAAAAGCTTAGGAAATTTAGTAAAATATGAGGTTCCATATGCACACTACATGGATTAACATTCCTCTGAGGCTTCTCTGACCGCTGCTTCTCAGTATAGGAGAGTCTCCTCTTTAGCAGAGAGAAGGCTGTTCTCTGTTTTAATTGTTTTGCTGAGGTCCCAACGCAGGGCACTGGGGCACGGTGCCCATCGCAGGGAGAGCACAGCCCTCGCCTGCTGCTAGTTTTAGCAGGAACGGGCAGGAAAACTGACAGACTGGCCTCTCTGTGCATTTTCGGCGCCGGGCTCCAGTACGGAATTCTGCAGGTGAGTTGATGGGAAGTGCTTCTCTCCAGCTTCTGCTCACAGCATTCCCATCGGGGGAAGCCCAAACGCTTGCTGTGTTTCAGAGTTTGCCCTCCAACAACCACATGCTGCTCCTCGGTGAGCCTCCGAGCATTTTCTCAGGCCAGTTCCTAGCTCAGAATAAAAGCTACAGAAATAGCAACACTGAAAGGTGGCCAATTTTTTTGCCTGAGCTGAACTCTTGCCATTTAGAAAGGTAAACAAGTAGCTCCTTCCCAAGCCCCGGCAGAGCAGGGCCTGCAGCCACGGGACCCACGGAGCAGACGACGCAGCATCGGCCACTCATAAACGCCCGTCCAGCATCAGCTCAGGCAAAGAGCCTCTTGCCAGAGGGGTGAGTCCAGTCCACTTTTTTCAGCTGGAAGTGGAGGGAGGGAAGAGGGGAGGGGGTGTCCCAGCCACTGGGTGGGAGGTTTGGGGGGCAAGACCCTCCCTGCCCTGGGAACTGCCCCATGCCGTGGGGGGAGCAGGGGCTGGTGGCCTCACCCCACAACTCACCAGCACGTGTAGACACTCCACAGCCGAGGAGTTCACCCACCGGGCATCGAACGTCCTCTCTGTCCCAAAGTGGCACTCCAGAGCTGTCTCCTGGGAGAGGGAAGACAAGGGCAGAATGGCTGCTTTGTGCAGTTCTCCTCTCAGTCATCCCATCGGCCGGCGCCGAGTCTCACCCTGTTTCTGCCGTCAGTACCCGAACTGCCTTCAACTCAAACAGGAGACCAGAACCCGTCTCTGGGATCAGTGCCTAATTAATCCCGCCCTGTTACACACCTCTACAGAAAACTGCTGCAGGCTGAGCATCGCATGGGGAGCCGAGCTCTGTCCCCTGCTCTTGCCCAACGGGCTGCTCTAAAAAGTCACCACCAGGCGTGGGGCTTCTGGAGCCAGAGACATGCAGCATGTGCGGAGCAGGAGATGTGCCAGACCCACAGCATACCTGGACCAGATGTGCCTGACCCATGCCACTCACAGACCAGGAGATGTGCCTGACCCACAGCACGCATGGAGACCAGAAGATGTGCCTTCACTCCCATGACACCCATGGTGGGGTACCCGGGTGCCGCCAGACCAGGGGTGTTTGGAGCCCATACTGCAATGCAGACCAGGAGCCAACGTGGTCCCAAGCCGCCTCGCCCAAACCAGCCCAAACCAGCCCATGATTTGGGCTCAAAGCCACCTTCCTTCTCTGCCCAACAACTGCACAGAGCAAATCTCTAATTCAAATGAGGACCCAGCCAGGAGCATGTTCAAAAGCAGATTTTCTGTGCCGTTTTCCTGATAACATAAGGATGATATCCTGCCCCAAGTTACTGCTGTGCCCCATCCTGCAGGAAAAAAATTCTATCTCCAAGCAGGTTGATGCTCCATCACTACTGAGGTCTAACTACGCTTTGAAAACCAACAGATCTGATAAAAGACATAAAAGCAAGCACCAGACTCCTGGCAGGCAGCTGCTGGCTCAGGGAACACACAGGCAGCCGTGAGGGGGAAACTGGGCTCTCCCCCAGCCCATGGCTCATGCCCCAGCAGCTCCAGCTCGGTGGGCTGGCCCGTGCTCCTTGCCCCTCACCCCCTACCCAGGCAGTGCCCCTGCGGTGGCCAAGGTGTTGGGGAACGTGGCCCTGATGCTGCGAGCTCCGGCAGTGCTCACGTGCTGCCGTGGAGAGGAAAGGAGAAGGAAACCCCCCTGGCGCCCTGGGACAGTTTGCGGATGGCGGTGGGAGGAAGCTGGACTGCCAGAACCCCTCCGGCCCCCTGGGGCGGCCGTGCCTCGGCCCCTTTCCTGCTGACTGCATTTCCTATCGGGTTCCGTGCCATATTGCTTCCTCTCCAGCCACCTCCAGCATCCACAGAGGAAGAAAGGTTTCTCGCCCTCTTCTGCTGATTACGGCAGGCACATCCCCATTTGCAGGGGCCAGACCTGCGCAGGAAGAGCAGCCCCAGCCGGGGAGGAGAGCTGGTTTCTGCCCCCACACCAGAGGGGATGAGGTCTGGGGGACACGGTGCCCCAGAGCGCTGGCAGCCCCCTGGCACAGCGAGCAGGGCAGCGACACCAGCATCTCCAACCCTCTCCTTTCCCTGCGGAAGGAGGAGCTGCCTCCAGTGGCAGGTACCCTCCGCGGGGGCACGACCACCCAGGCCCCGCTGAAGACTTGACCCAAACAACACAGAGCGCCTTTCTACAGATACCAGGGCCCAGCCAAGTGTTTTCCCAGTGCCCAGCTTCCCTGCCCCAACTTCCTCTGGTTCCCCCTGACATGGGACACATCTCCAAAGGCACCATTTGACACCCATTCCTGCTTTTTGCCCTATTACAATTCGCATTCCAGAAAATTTCACTGAAAGGATTTTTTTGCCAAAAGAAAAAAAAAAAAAGAGCTCTGCAGTGACCACCAGAAGTTAAGCTACAACACATTCCCGTGCCGTGCTCCAATCAGCGGCCAAGCCAGTGCAGGGCTCTGCCCAAGCCCAGGCTCTGTCCTTCCCTCGAGGCCAGGGCAGTGGGACTGGGCTGGCACACGGGGCACCGACACCAGTACGCTTTGTGGCGCGGCACATACCCACGGGGAAAACGGGAGTTCTATGTCCCCCAAACACTGTGTTCTAGTGACTGTTTTACAAGGTGTATAAACCTCTTTTTTCCACCAAACACAAAAGCTTGTCACTAATTACCGAAGATCCCTGGAGAATGCCTGTGCACAAAGAGCATCTCCCCTTGGCTTTGCCGCGCAGCCTCCCTCGCCATCAGGTGATGCTTTCCACCAGCATCTTTTGTTAATGCAGTGATTTCAGCTGCGAACGCCATCACCCGCTCCCAAGGCAGCTGGCACTTAAACTCCCTTTGCAGGGAGTCCTCACTGGACACCGGCCCAGGCTCATCTGAACCCTCCCCATCTCTCCAGGAACTTACCTTAGAGAAGGTGGCGTTAGCCAGCAAGATGGTGATGTCCCGAGATACTCCCGTTGGCATCGGGTCCACGGAGGCAGGTACAATTCGCGGACAGTCAATTTTCTTCTGTTAGGTAGAAAACAAGACCAAAAAAAGGAGAGGTTAGCTGGGTGCATGCTGAGCATCCTCAGTGACGGGGTAAGAAGACACATGGGGCCCCTGAAAGGTTAACTCACTACATCTTTAAAGTCAGACCACACCGTAACCCCAGAAAGTGAAAGACCAAAATGGCACCGTGATGCACAGAGCAGTAATGCCACATGGAGCCTTCCTCCCTGGGTCACCAGCTTTGGCACTGCCTTAAAACTCACCTCCCCACTAGCAGTCGGACAACCACAATGGGTGGCTGGGCTTCCAGGAGGGCTCGTCTGCCGCCATGGCCTGGCAAAGGGAGGGAGGGAGACACCAGGAATCCCACCTCACTCCTGCTGGCTCCTCCGCCAGCTCGGGGACATCGACAGCTCCCATCCCTGGGCGGTGGGGCTGCCAAGCCTGCACCTTCATCCTCCCACGCTGCAAAAAACCTCCTCCCAGGCAAAAAGCAAATGGGTATGCACTCCTCAGCTGCCACTCTGGCAACTCATTACATGCACTTAAACGCTAGAAGACAGGGCTGGAATGACACTAAAAGGAGGCACCGCAGCCAATATGGGCAAACCTGCTGGCGTGACCCCTCCTGCCCGTGGGCAGCCCGTGTCTGGCACATCGCAATGTGCGTTTCTGCACAGCCCCTGCAGAGATTTCCGCTCTCCTCCCGCGCAGTGTCATTTCGGAGGTGTGCGGGGGTTTGTGTGTGCAGGGGAAAGGGTACAACGAGCTGCAGGGGCTGCAGCAAGGGGACTGCGGCAGGACGGCTGAAATGAAAGCCCTAAATGAAGCTGAAAAATGATTTTAAAAGGTCATCTGTCCCCTACTTTTGTTCTTACTTTAAACTGATGGCTCAGATACTGGAGCTGACTCAGAATTCAAGTCTGTATGACAAGCCCATCCTGTTCTCTCATGAGATGTAACTCACACTGCAAAACTACAGCAAAAATGAAGCCAGATTCTCTGTTGCCCCAGGGTATATCCAGATTAATGCCTTTGACAGTGGAGCCATTGGGGTAAAAGACGACAAAATATTTGGTCCATTATGCAGAATAATTTGCAGCAGGCCAGATTTCCTTCTCGCTTGCACTAAGGGCTACCCCACGGTGACTCCACCAATGGCAGAGCTGCTGTGGCTCTGACCAGAGGCAGAGCCTCCCCCCAGTGCCACGGTGCCCAGCAGGACCCGTCCCTGGTGTCGGACACACAGTCAGCAAAACGTTTCCTCTTGCCCTCCCCAGACCCAGCCGGGGGTCAGGGAACTGTCTGGAAGTGCTTGTTTGACTGCAGAAAACACGCTTCATTTCTATCAGGACACTCATCTTAAGCAAGCACAGTTGGTGCCGCCTAAACAAGGAGATTAAATAACAGAGATGCACATGATAAGAGAAGGAAAACAACAAAGCAAAGCACTGGAGAGAGATTTCAGTCCCAAGCCTCTTCTAGGAGAATCAAAAGAGTTAAAATAAAACCAGCAGGGCTACAATGGAAAATTCATGCAAAAGCTCCTGTGGCCTGGTGTGTCCTTGCATGTCGCAGCAGCTGGCATGGCTTGCTAGATAAATACACTTTAGAGGACTGATTAACTTGTCGTCTTGCAGCCCTTTCTCCTGCTGTTCATCAGCGGCTAGAAATAGAGCTTTCCAGCTGATTATATCATTCACGTCTGGATCAGGGCAAAGGGTCTCAATGTTTAAAATGCTGTGGATGAAGCCGGTACGATGCCGGCTTCCCAGCGGACCCGTTTTCAGGTGCAGCCACGCCAGGAAGGGTTTGTTTACTGAAAGCTCAGGCTGTAGGACGAGGCACCATGTTTCCAGGGCTACAGAGCACCTCATCCTGCAGGCTGCTCACGGAAAACAGCAGGGAGAGCTCAGAACAGCACAGAAATAAAACACAAATGTGCCCAAACCAGGTGCAGCATCCAAACAGACTGTACTGCTGGAGCAGGAGATCAGAGGCAAGAACACGAGGACAGGCAGGGTCATCGTTAAGGCAGGACAGACAATCATCCCTGCCAGAGAGTAACCCTGGCTCTCCCCACCACGCAGCCTCGTGCATGGCTCCCACACCAGGAGCAGCCACCAGTGATGGTTTTCCAGTGCTCAGTGCCCATCCAGGCAGCAACAGACAACACCAGATACTTTCTGAAGCCTGGGACGTTGAGGAAGTGGAGGGTGCTCCCCTCATCCGCCCGGTATGAGCGGCCCAGACGTTCACCAGGAAGCACAGCCCTCGCAGAAACCCTTCACAAGCCAGAGGACACACCAGCGCTGTCACCCCGCTGCCACCCAGCAGGGACAGGAGACGTTTCCCAGGGTTTTACACCAGACAGGACCACACAGAGCTGCAACTTAGTGGCCTCATCTCCTTCCTGGTCCCCTGTGCTTGCAGCCGCCCACCTCCTCCCCGCCGGAAGGGACACCATCCCCAGGGTCAGCCCGGCCAGTGAGGGTGGGACATTGGACACGGAGCCAAACTCCTGCCGGCAACAAGCCCAGGGAACCACTGGAAGAGCAGAGATGAGAGCAGAGCACTGGTGCCAAAGGGATATTCAATTTACAGTGTAAAAGCTTGGCTCAGATCTACGGCAGATTGATTACTAAAAAGCCAATTTTATTTAAATTAACTTCAATTTAAATTTCAGAAGCAGGAACACACTGGGTCTCTGGGTTATTAGATGCTGTAATTTGGAAAGGGGCAATTTTCTCCTTTAGACAAGCACCACCAGTGGTGCTCCAGCAAATTATTAACATACCCAACAGCCCAGTCAGAGCTAAACGAACTGTAAAGTGTTGCTGCATTTACTGTATTGGCCAAACCCAGGAGTCCCAGGATGCAGGGACACAGCAGCCTTGCTCCAGATGTGAGGGGAGATGGAGAGCCAAGGGATGGAGGCTGCTGGGAGAGACAAATGCTCCCGTGAGGCTACCAGCTCCTCACACACACACGCTTCTGGGCATGACATGGCACAACCTTATTTGCCCCACACACGTCCCCCCTCCTGGACACCCGCAGGGGAGGGTGCCCCAACTCCAGCCCGGGACGAGCTGTGGCCACGTTACTCTGGCCAGCAAGTGCCAGCCACTGATGGAGGAGTCTCGGGGTGGCTGAGACCACATTGAGCACCAGTCCCTAAAGACCTCCCAGGGTCACGGGACAAAGCGAGGTGCAGCCCAGGGACCTCGAGGTGAGACAGTCCGAGACAGCCTCAGCACCAAGCTCACCGGTGCTGCCAGGAACACTGGGCAGTGCCATCCTTGGACCTGCCCCCTGCCAAACCCAGGCCATCTGCATCCATCCCTGGGAGAAGGAAAACATTATGGAGATGCGGAAGGTGTCCTGAGGTGGCACAGTCTGAGGGGCCTTACCTTCATCTGCAGTGCGTCGTCACACTGAGAGTGGTTGGAGACACAGGCGTAGGTGGAGGGGCACCAGTGACACTTCCACCTGGTGGAGAGGCAGCTGGTGCATCTGAAACGGCAACAGTGCAGTGAGAGAAGCTGCTCAGGGAAGCCAAACCTCAGACACACGATCGATCCTCACACATTGGGTTCAGTATTTAACAGAGCCCAGAAAGACCCATGGATGGCACTGGTTCCCCTCTCCTCTCCCTGGGAGCTGAGGGGGAACACAGGCAGAGTCCATCTTCCCCAACATCGCTCTGAGGGCAGCTCCAGGGTGTCATCACCTGTGGTGCCATGGCAGACCAGGAGCCACCGGCTCCAGCTCCTCCCCTGCTCAGTGAAAAACATTTTTTTCCCAAAAAAATGCTCTTTCCACACATTCATCTCCCCAAGGAGTTGTCACCTCATCCCTGACAAAGCACAAATACAGAATGGGGGATGAAGGGATGGAGAGCAGCCCTGCCGAGAAGGACTTGGGGGTGTTGGTGGATGAGAAGCTCAACATGAGCTGGCAATATGTGCTGGCAGCCCAGAAAGCCAACTGCATCCTGGGCTGCATCCCCAGCAATGTGGCCAGCAGGGCCGGGGGGGGATTCTGCCCCTCTGGGGCTCTGGGGAGACACTCCCCCAGTGCTGCCTCCAGCTCTGGAGCTACCAGCATCAGAAGGACATGGAGCTGTTGGAGTGGGGCCAGAGGAGGCCACGGAGATGCTGGGAGGGCTGGAGCCCCTCTGC
>JAOXNO010000003.1:15915989-15942460 GCA_028565335.1 Limnodromus scolopaceus
AGAGAAGCTGTGGCTGCCCCATCCCTGGAGGGGTTCAAGGCCAGGTTGGAGGGGGCTTGGAGCAACTTGGTCTGGTGAGAGGTGTCTGTGCCTATGATCTTCAAGGTCCCTTCTAACCCAACTGTTCTCTGGTTCCATGAAGGCTCTCCCCCACTGTTCATGCAGGGTGTGGGACCACCAGTGGGCAGGACGTGGGGATCCCCCGGTCAGGCTCCGTTGTTACACCCCTGAAAGGTGGATGGGTTTCTGTGGGTGGCACCAGCCCATGGTGCTGACAAGGGGTACATGGCTGTCCCCCCCAGGCTGGCAACAGAGGGAATCTGACCCCTACACCCTCCCTCACTGTCCCACAGACCCCTCAGAGATCCCTGGGGGGCCAGCTCCGCTTCCTAAGGGTTAACAGAACAAGCTTTATATAAAAATATGATTCACAATTAAAAAAACCCAACATGTCCAGATGGCTCGAGCTGCCGCGAGGACCCTCCCTTGTAAATCCCTGGCAGCGCATCCCCTACCAAATCCCTGCCAAATCCCGCCAGGCCCCGGCCGCCCCCCAGGAGGAAGGGATGGAGGAAGGGATGGAGGGATGGAGGCTGTGCTCTCCCACCAGCCCCGTGCGGGGGGACCCTCGTCCGGCTGCTCGCCATCACCCTCCCGGCCTCCAGCCCCTCCATCGCCAGTCGCCTGCCCACGGTGGCCCGCACACCGGTGTCACTTACGCTCTCTTCGGGTAAATGTTTCCAGTTCTTTTGCAATCGTAGATGGTGAAATTGGCCTGGATAATGTTTTTGCCGTTGACCCGGAGAGCAGTTTCAACAACCACGTGGTCTGAGAGAATCAAGCCAAAGAATATTGGGTTGCAAGAGCCTCTCGCTTGCGCTCATGCTTAGAAGACAAGACAGACCCTTGGGAAAACAAGGGCTAAATCTGATTTGTTTTCTCTAGGGCTTCCTCCGAGCTGCATTTCAGAGCTTGGACCATTCATCTTTTGCCCTCTGACTTTCAGCTCTTCCCTCTTAAATCAACGCTTTACATCACCCTCACCAGAAAAGAACATTGCGACTTTCAGCAGAAAATTCCAGCGTGTTGTGCAAGTGTTAATTAGCAGAGTTAATTATTGTCTTCGCTTACAGTTGGTGCTAAATGATACTTTAAAAAAAAATGTGGTAATTAAAACATGTTAGTTATCATGTTTTAAAACCCCGCTCACTTTCCCCATGACAACAAACCCACAGAGAAGAGTGGAAATCCCTTTTTTGGCTACTTAACAGGCTATTCTAACTGCCCCTCCCCCCTGAATTGCTTAATTTTTTTTTTTTCTTTGCAATTTTGCCATATAAGCATGAGGGACAAGAGACAATGCCTCTTTCAGAATATGTACAATAAATCAGTGCATTGGATTCCAGAAATTCATTTGGACATTGCCGTAACCAACAATACAGAACAGTTAATGATCTCCCATTCTTTGGATAGCTAGGGAGAAAAACAATGCAGCTTTATAAACTTGCATATGAAAAGTGGAATTTTCAAAAGGACTGGTTAATTCTTCTCCTACTGAAGTCAGCCATCTTCAATAGGGCATTCACCCCAGGCTTGAAAGATGAAGATTTAAGAAGCACTCAAAGCTGGAATGAAGTACCGAACTTCCAGAAGGAGCTGTAGAACAGGGCTGTCTCCATCGCTGAGTGGGCAGCATCAGACCTGGACAGCTTGGCCACCAAGGCTTGGCCCCCTCCAACCTGCTCTGCAGGTGCCCATCACCTCCAGAACGCAGCCCCGCGGAGCGTCAGGGTGGGCATCCCATTTGGTGCCACCTGAAACCAGGGGGGACCAGAAGACCTCGGTCTGGCTTTTAACTGCATAAACAGGATTACGAATTTCTGAGCTGCCTTTAGGTACACACTTGCTCTTCTTCCAGAACCTCCCCTGAAAGGTAGCGCATGTTTGGGAGGAAAATTGAACAAAAGCAATTGGAAAGATCTATTTAAGTAGCAAGATTATTTCCCCAGGGCTAAAAAGTATTTTTGAGTAATTATTAAATCTAAACCAGAAGCTCAAACCAGATAAATCTTAACAAAATAAGTACATGAACTGGCTTTTAAAATCTGATATTTAAAACAAAAATTGATAGATTTGAAATACTGTCAATTCATGTTAGGATGGTGGAAACTCCCACGCTTTAAAGTCATAGGCCCTATAAAACAGAAGCAGCTTGGGTCTTTTTTCCCTGTATGCATTATCTGCACATACAATTGGAAAAAGGAAAAAAAAGCCTATGAAAAGTCATGTCCACACAAGTGGCTAGAATGAACCAAGCTTGTTCTCTACATACCTTGGTCGTCTGGAAACGTTGGGTACTTCTCGCGTGGAAGTAAATTGCAATAAATAAATTGGTTTACATAATCTCCAGCAACTCTGGCTACTGTGTGGATATTATTTCCATAGTCACATGAAATATTTGTTCCATTCAGGTTTGGGATAGTTCCATTTATTTGTATTATCAGGGCCTATATTTGGACAAAAAAAATAATCAGTTATTATGACAGAAAATTATAATTAGAATTTGTCAGTGTTTTGCAAGCTTTTCATAGGCTAAGGATTCCAAAGTGAGTCCACAGATAGCCGTTTTTTTCATTTTATGCACTTTGAACCCCAAAAGCCATCCGCACATGAAACCTTGCTTGAGCAGAGCTCTGTCACACCAGCTCCAGCGGCTGTAGCTGGTGTGTCACCATCTGGCAGGACACCCGGCCCCTGGAGCTGGCTGGGAGGACGCGGGACGACAGGAGGAGGCAGGACGCAGAGGCTGAGCCCCCCCCGGCTGCCCTGGCCCCGCGTTGCCTCCACCATTCCCTGTCTGTCCCCATCCCGCAACCTCCTGGGCTGGAGCAGGAGCGAGAGCAGAACAGAATTAACCCATTTCGCTGGCACCCCTCTGTGCCAGGGACAGAGGGTGGGAGGCGTCGAGCTGGCAGGAGTTGTCTGGGAGGGCTGGGGGCGCCACATGCCAGCGTCCCCCCAGGCACACAGGGGCTGAGCGGGGGCTCCGCTTGGCACCAGCCTCCGAGGGGAAGGGAGGGGAGGTTTGGCAGGAAGGGAATGCATTTGAGGAGGGTGACTCAGGAAAACACAGGGCCCACGTGCTGCGCTGGCCTCCCCGCCGTCAGCGGGGAGACTCCCTGGGGACCCCCAGCCCACTGCTCCTGCGCGGTGGCCACAGAGTCAGACCAGAGCTCGGATCCGGTGGGATCCCTCTCTCCGGCCCGGGTCTGGGCTCTGCCCCAACCACCGCCCGTCACCGGCGACTTCCCTACGTTAGGGCTGGTCGCGAACTTTGGCACACAGAGATTTCTGCCGTTGGGAAAGGGTTTGTCTTTAAATGAAAAATATTTTGCTGAAAACACTTAAAATATCGTTAAAATACAGTTAAAAATAGCAGCAATATGAGACCAGAAAATGAGCTGATTTAGCTATCTGCAGCTGTATTTTGAGACTTTGCAGATCTCTGCCGCGTGCTCAGCCTGGCAGCCTCACGGGTCCTGTTCACCTACAGCCCCAGCCTCGGCTTCCAGGGCCCTGAGGTGCAGGAGGTCACCTCCAGGAGCTTTAGAGGACCTTGGCCTGGCTGGGTACCAACAAGAGAGCTGAGCATCCCCACAGCCCACGCTGCGTGGAGCTGTGCTGCAGCGCTAGAGGAGAGTGGGTATTTGTCAGCCCCGAGAGCAGGTAACGACCCTCTGGGACACTGCACATGATTAATTTGGTATCGACGTCAAACGCACCGGGTTCTCTTTGTCGATATTGATCTCAGGTTCCAGGATGGTCATGGAAGGGCACTGCTGCACTCCTTCGCTTGCGCTCGCCCAGAAGTTGGCCCCTGTGAAGTTGGTGCACTCACGCTGCAGAGAACACCTGCAACGAACAGGGGGACACGCGGTTGATCATTTTTAAAAGAGGTGATAAAAATGTTGGCTTTCTTGTGAGGGAAGATCCTGAGAAAACCCTGTGCCTACATCTTTTCCTCCATCCAAGCAGCTAAGCCTAAGGCTTTGCTGCTATATTTAAAGTGTCTGGTTGCCGTGATAAGAGCGCGTACTCCCACCAGCATCAACGGAGCACCAGGATTCGGGGTAAGCGAGAGCGGGCCAGGCTGAGCCCAGAACCGAGGAGGAGAAGGTGACATTTTGTCCGACATTTTCGATTTGTGAACGCAGAATCTAATTTTGTAAATCCCTTTTTGAGTGCTGATTTTCTCCCACTCATAAGCAATAACTGCAAGGGCAAAAGATGGTCTTTAACAGGGTGTTGGCTCCCTCAGTCCTGTGGTTGGATGCCTGCAAGATATTCTTTTCGCTGGCAGCCACCCGCAGCGTAACAATGCAGCTACAGAGAAATCCTGGCTCTGAAGAGCATCCCAACCGTTTGAGACCAGATGCAATTGTTTCTAAAAGCACGTATTTCACAAGGAATGGACAAAGACGAATTGGACTGTGACCGTGTTGAAATATGAAAGGCACCAGAAGTTTTTGCCCAGGCTTGAGGGCCAAAGGACATGCTGAAGCACACCAGGACCCAGCCAGTCCTACCTGGTCTCCATCGTGCACCACCCGCAGTAGGCGTCAGCGGCGGCCAGGCACTCCCTGCATGTCGAGTACTGGTTGCAGGCAGCCACCTTCACCCGCGTCATCTGCACGACAACAGCACAAGTTTCTGAATGTCCCACACCACCACAGCCCACAGAAACGCTCAGCCCGGCCGGGATGCGCTGGCAACAAGGCACCAGCATCCCGGGCTGCTTCGCCCGTTCGCCTGGACCAGGCCCTACAGACAGGACGATGGGGAGCAGCCCCTGGTGCCACCACCCTCTGCCTCACACCAGCCCACACGGGGACCAGCACGGGCAGCTGCCCCATGCCCCCAGCAGAGCCCGTCCCAGCCCGGGGGCAGGGAAGGGTGCCCACAGGACAGGGCTTGCTGCGGCCACTGGCGCCGTCGCCCCACGGGGCACGTGGCAGCGCCGGGCTGAGCTGAGCTGCTCCCTTTCAGCTGGCACCTTGGCAATGGATGTGTGACGGCCAGGCTAGCGACAGCCCCACCACACCTTCATGATGCCTCAGATGGAGATGGTTTCACAGCTCATCCCTCCCTGTGAAAAGCTCTCACTCAGACCTGCAGAAAGCGCCTTTCCAGGCAGAGCTGAATGCTGTCTGGCTATTTACGAAATAACCAGAAAGCAAAGCCACTCTGGAAACCTTAATTTGTAAAGAAATCAAAGTACCTCTGGGGACTTGCTCGGCAGGAGCAGTTGGAGGGAAAGCATGTGTCAGTTTCTGCTTTTTCCTCCCTCAATTTCTAAACATTTGGGAAAGAAAACTGAGTTGTTTGGTTCAGTGGGGACTGTGAACGTGAGGCGGTGAGAGCCCTGAGCTCCCACCAGGCGAGCTCCTTGGCCTGACCCAGGCTCTACCCGCAGCACCTCGCTGCTCCCCAGCCCTGCGGTGCTCAGCACCCCCCCAACCCCATCAAGCTCCCAGGGAGCTTTCTGGGATGCTAATTCCACCAAAGAAAAATCAACTTGTCTGGTTTATTGGAAAAGAAACAGAGGAGAGCACCACGAGCGCTGCGCTGGGTGTGCGATCGAGCCCCAGTAAGGTGCACAGCACAGCGCGGGAGCAGGCTGAGACAGTCTGAAACACCAGCTAAAGAGGCATCCCGGGAGGGTTCTGTGAAATGATAATGACCAACCTGCAGGGAATTAGGGCTTGGAAAACATAAATGCAACATATAACATTTGTGGTTGTGCATCTGTTTTGACAGATTAAAATGTAATTCAGGACAAACCACCAGCGCCTGGAGCGCTCAGCTCTCATCTTCTTCCTCTGCTCACTTGATGGAGATGAGACCGTCTGTTTCTACCTGCTGCGGCGTTCCCGTCTCCACAGAGAGCCCTCCTCCCAGCCAGCCCTCCTGCTGGCCGGGCTGAGCAGAGACCTCCCCTGAGCATCCTTCCTGACAGGCAGACTTTTTGTCTGCAGGATCTCCTAAAAGCCTCCTTACAGACTGTGCACCATAATTTTCAGGTTTCTATACAGGAACAACCTCTGCTCATTTCTGCACTCCCATAAGCGGGAGCGGTTTTGAAATCCTTCACTCTTTTCCTTGCCACCACAAAGAGGAGAAAGCCTGACAAGCTGGTCCGCTTGGTGTGACCCCCACCCCATGCAGGAGAATGGCCAGGCACAGGTGCCCCCCCGGAAAGCCCTCTGACACCCCAGCCAAGGCTCTGAACATCTTGGCTCTGCCCATTGATGTTAAAGCAAATTTCATTGTCCCTTCCTGCTCCCGGCTTAGTGCTGAACACTAAATCAGATGCAGGATGCTCAAAGGGCCATTTGGCTGAAGACTAAAGATCTCACCTGATGGGAGGTCATCAGATAGAGGTAGGTGGAATCAGAAGGGTCAAACTGCATGATGGGGTGGACAGGCTCTCCGTAAGCCACCGAAATGGATCTCCTGCTAATAACCTTCATGGTGCTGTCCAGATTAATCTGTAGTGTGAGAAGAAGCCACTCATTGAGACCATCTATCAAACACTATTGGGAGAAGGTTGTTTTTCCTCGGTTATAAACATGAGTCAAAGCGGTATCTAACAGTGTCCCACATTTTCAAGCGTTGTAGATCTCGACACGCTTCGCAAGCTGCACACACAGAGCTTTATTGAGAAGCTGTGGTTTGGACCGGCTCTGTGCCACAGGGCAGGCACTAAGTGGTCCAGGCCATGGCCAGGAGCCCCGCTCAACGACGACCAGCCCTCGGTCCTTCTGTTTGAGATGCTGCCCGCAACATTCTAGTCCAAGGTTCCGCCGGCCACACGGCAGTTTCCAGCAGCCGGAGCAGCGCGGCTCTCGCTTTGCCCTAACGTAAGTGGCACCAGCCTTCAGCCCTCATCACATACGTATGTGCGTTTCTGTTACAAAGAACATTGCATTTCCAAAGCTTAATGAAAACCAGTGAAAATCAGCAGCAGGGCTGTACGACATGGCATCCCCCACTCCCTGCATATTTGAAAAATAAGTGTTGTCATTCCTGGCCATAAGAAGCCTTTATCCCTGCTAACTCCAGAAGACCGTGGCAGCTGCCGCAAGAGAGCCGAGTCCTACCTTGCCTCATGAATCACCAGCTGAAGCGCTGGCAGTGATGGAAGAGGCTGCAGAGCCTCAGCCTGCCTTTCGGATCCCAGAATGTCTTGGCATTTGACTTGAAAACTCAGCAAATTAAATGTGGCATTGCTGAGAGGAAATAACAATAGGGCTACACAATTTCGCGTGACAGTCACTTTTCAGCTTAAAACAGAAAGGGAGCGAGGAAAATTCCTACCTCCTTACTAGCAAGGGAAGGCAATAATTGGAAGGACCAAGCGTGCCTCTGCTCTCTAAAGTCTGGATTAATTAATTAACATAGGATTAATTAATTCTTACACTACAGCAGCACCAACATGTCCTAGTAAGATAGCACAAGCTCAAAGCAGAGGGCTTCCCTCTGCTAAGAACCATATGCAGGCACTGCGAGCTGCTATGCGGAGCAAGAAGGGAACTGCCATTATCCCCATTAAAAGCTGGCTATCCGGCGAAATAATTTGCCTGGGATCACCCAAGACGCCCATGAACTGCGTCCCGACACCCTCCACTTCAGCTTTGTGACCATTCTTTCTCCCTTCTTGCTGAGATCTGCTCTATGTTGGGTGTTTCTCGGTGCCTGTCCCCAGGTCCCTCTGCCTCCTGGGCTCCTTCACCCCGCGATTTTCCTGCACAGGCACTTTCCCTGGATGCCCTGGAGCTGCACCCCTGGGCAGGGACCCCCTGCAGCGGGGCAGGGACCACCGTCCTCTCACTGGAGCAGGGCCGGGGCGAGCTGCAGGACGTGATGAGAGCAGAGTGTGCTGAGCTCTGGGTAACCCCACCAGGTCCGTGGGCTCCCAGACCCGGACACGTAGGGCCTGTCCGTAACAGATCCTTCCCGCTCCCGCACCCTTCCAGGGCATCGCACCCTGGCACACCTTGCCCTGGCCACCGCTTCCTTGAACGCCTGCTGGACGTGGCACTGATACCGGCCCTCTCAAAGTGCCCATCTGCAGCCTATCTGACTAATTCCCCATACGCACCCCCAGCCATAATTGCTGCTGGCTGAGCACTATTTCTGCCCCTTCACTGTCTTTTCTCAGGCAGCAAATCTGAATGATAACTCACGCAAAGTATCTTGTATCCCGTGCCAAACAACAAGGAGCCCCGAAGGTAAAAAGGCTTCTGGTTATGCAGCTGTGTTGTAGAATTAGATTAGAGCTATCTGAGCAAATTATCCCAGCAAAGGGTAGCCAGGAGCCTCTCCCTAATGGAGGCTCAGCCGATAAGGCTGCTTTCTCAGAGATGATAATAGAAGCAGAGCTGTTAATGCTGTGTGAACACGGGCTGCGCTGCGTGTGGCATGTGCCTCTCCAGCCCGGAGCACCCGGATGGGGTGCCAGCTTCCTCCCGCCCCCACGAGTTACCTGCCCCTGCGGGCGAAAATCAAAGCAGTGAGTTTCTTTGTGATCGCTCCCACATTTTTGCCAGGAGCACTTGGACGCAAGGGAAGAGATTGGATCAGTTTTCTTCTCTCCAAGCATTTTGATCCAATATTCCACATTATGCACCGCTAACCCCAGGCTGAGACAAAGCAGGTATCAGCCGTGTCTGCTCCAGGGCTTCCCCCCGTCCCCTATGGACTTTTGACGCTGAGAATACAGCAAACTGTTGTGGCTGGCTGCAATCAAAACTTTCTTTGGCAAACTTCAAGCGCTATAGTTAGTGAAACCTTGGCCTCACGTCTTGGCTCTGGAGCCAGGGTGCTGCATTGCCCTGCCTTGCCTTTGGCACACCGTGTGAAGCAGATCCCCCATCAGATGCGCGGATTCACACCTGCTTTGGCCTCGGCTGCGAGGAAGCGTCTCTCGGTGATTCCCCTGCCTACATGGAGCCTTCAGAAGCCATCAGCTCAGAGGGAGAATTTATTAGAAGAGCTGTTAATAATGAAATGCTGCACAATAACATTTCCAGCATAGGGTTCATCAAGAACATCCTGCTCACATGGCAGCCTTGAACAGTAATTAACGGCCACCAGTCACCGGGCGGCATATATCACCGTACGGATTACGGCAGCATCCAATTACTCCTTCACTGCCAGATGAAAGCAGGTGCTCAGACAAACCTGACAACATTGTCCTCTGTGCAAACCAGAGGTGCTGGGAGGGGAAGCCCTGCCGCCCCCCGTCCCCCCAGCCCTGCCTGCCCCGCGCCGGGGTGACCAGGCCCCACTTGCCTTCAGGAGTCCTCCGCTGGCCGTGCCCAGGAAGACGACGGTGTAGTTATTGATGCTGGCCACTGCCACGGCGGTGAGGCCGCTGTAGGTGAAGACGGGGGTGGCTGTGACGGGGTTGACAATGGCCAGCGGGTGCTGGAGGTGCGCGGCTCCGCAGTCCAGCTGCTCCGGCTGCAGCTGTGGGGAGACAGGCAGGTCAGTGCCCTGCGGCAACCCCCGAGGGTCCCCCCGTGCCACCCCCTCGTGTCACCCCCTCGGGCCCAGCATGGACAAAATGCCGGCAGGGAAAGCTCCTCATGACCAAGACATGGAAGAGGAAAATGTAAGGGGTTAATATGGAAGCAAAGTGCTGTAATAGAGCCCCCTTTGTGCTCGGCAGATCTACCCTCCAGCCAAACGCAGCCCAGGCTCTGATGGAGGAGCCATGCCCTTGCCCACGCCATGGGCAGGATCAGGGCAGCACCAGGTGGGCATCCTCCAGCCGAAGGCCCATTGGCTGTAGCAGCACCCTCACCTCAACACAAAACTCTTGTGTGACAGTAAAAGGGGACAAGGGGGCTCCTTGTGCCCCTCTCCCACAGAAGCCATCCAAGGTCTTTTCTCCTTTCCCGCACTGGAAGCCCCCCACCAGCGGGGGCTGCACCGCAGGGAGATTTCTCAGCCCACTGAGGACAAGCCCTGCCCAGCGGCCACCTGTCCTGGCAGAGGGGGCTGCTGTCCCCGCAGAGACCCCTCTGCCCCCGGTGCTGCAATGGGTCCCCCAGCCCACGGGCCACCACTTGGGACCAGTTCTGGGCAGCACACAGAGCCACACTCAGCTGCAGCCCCCCAGCCATCTCCAGCCCCTTCCCTCTCAAACAAAAGGTGAGGCAAAATGTTTCTCCAATAAAAGAGTTCAAAATATTATTTCCCTGCAAGTAAGTAAGGAAGTGACTGAGAGCAGAGCCAAGGGAGGGGGGGGGGAAAGAATTTTTCTGGCAACTCTCAGGACTGTAAATCCTGGCTCCGATCTTGCTGCTACTGCAGTCAACAGCAAAATTTCCACTGGTCTTCCACTGGGACGGGCTGGGACGGAGGAGCGGCTGTCTAGGAGGAAGCACCGTGCTGCGGGACACGGAAGGAAGAGCAACGGCTGCAAAACTCTGCCCAGAAACGCTGGAGCCACCGACCCCATCCAGCCGCAGCCCACCGCCACTCGCCGTGCCTCGCAGGAACCGCAGCACTGCCAACACTGACCCCGGCAGATGAGCCACCCCACACCAGGGCTGGCAACAGGGGACACGAGGCCGGTACTGAGGCTCCCGTGACGATTTGCTATCGGGTGCCAAGGGGCGAAGGCAGAGGACAACTGTTAAGGACTCCTCACGTGAGCCTGGTCTGCGAGCAGGCATTTGGCTCATTTAGCCC
The DNA here is from genome assembly GCA_028565335.1 of Limnodromus scolopaceus. Classification (NCBI taxonomy): domain Eukaryota; kingdom Metazoa; phylum Chordata; class Aves; order Charadriiformes; family Scolopacidae; genus Limnodromus; species Limnodromus scolopaceus. Next base: position 15,926,751 of record JAOXNO010000003.1, read on the forward strand.
AAAGCAAGACAACAGACTTCACTATCCCGTGCTAAATTAATTAGCACAGTTGCTGCATGACAGCAGCATTTGAAAACAGGAGTGATGCCTCATCTTCTTCCTACCCTGTCAAGATGCACCCAGGATTTACGACCACTCTCACCCCGAATCCTCCAAGACTCTCCTTATAATTTCTGCTCAGACAATGTGGATGGATTCAACAACGTCTGAACGTCACAACAGCCTCGCTGACGACAATTTACCTGCCGTCACCCCTGCAGCAGCTTCCGTGGAGTGCTGCGGGCGCAGCCGCTCAAACGATGGGCACGTTTCAAGGGCCATTACCACATCTGCGGTCGTTTCAGGCTCATCTTAAGAGAAGCAGCAATTGCGCTGTCACCCTCCCTGGGCACAGGCCGATGGGCCGACAGCCTGAAAACACACCAAATTACGGCCCTGATTGCGGGAAACGCTTACACAAAACCCCAGACGAGAGACCGCTGGCAGACGGCAGCCCACACCCCTGAAACTAAGCACATTTTACGCCTTACTGAACTCAGCCATAACGCGGATATTCCTTCCAAAACCATCGTCAGGAGTGGTAATTTAAGCAGAACAAATGCAGGGATTTGAGGCTTTATCTGTTGAGAAACGGGACCACGTGCTTCCACTAGGCAGGAGACGGTGACAACCAGCCTGTTTAGCACAGTCGTCCCCCCCCAGGCTGAACGCACCAGGGCCTGTATTTTAATTACCTTATTACCATTATTATTTCATTAATGGAACCAGACTAAATCTTCAGCTCCCCCCTATCTTCAGCCCATTTAGGAGATTAGGCAAATCTTCAGGCCTTGCAGCGAGCACTGGGACAAGGGCAGGACTCCCACCCCAACCCCAAGCCCTGACCCTAGGTACTAGTCCTGGCCCCCCGGCCACGGCCACGCGTCTTGGGTTGGTGCTACATCACAGCAACACGTCCCTGGACAAAAACAGGGAAGAAACTTGCTAAAATCCAAAATGTATGTGAAGCAACTGGGCTGTGTCTGCAGGGGCGAGGGATGGTGTCCTCCCACCACAGCACCACAGGGCTGGTGACACTCTGCAGCATGTCCGTGGAGGGGCAGTGGCGTGGGGACCCTGGCACTGCCCCCTCCTCCTGTTTGCAGGGGAGCAGGCAGCAGCAAACCCCGCGGGGCTGGCTGTGAGCTGTAGCTGCCAGCCAGCTCTCTGGCTTCTGGAGCCAGCAAACAGCAGCTCGAGTACCTGGTGCCACCACAGACCCACAGCATCCCCTGGCCTCGGGGTGCACCACAGACAACACCCTGCTCTGGGAAGGCAGGGAGCACAAGGCTGCAGGGGCACCCAGGGCTTGTGTCCCTGCCGCAGGGGGCAGATGGGGTCCTCTCCTGAAACCCCCCGACCACAGTCCCCTGCGCCCCAGCAGACACCAGGCCCCGCGTCTGCTGCTGCCACCGGTCACCTCAGAAGTGAAGTGACAAAGACTGATTTGAAAAACTTCCTCTGCTGAAGCAAGAGCCAAGCAGGAGGCACCAGGCTGGGAGCGGCAGCTCGGCTCACGTGGGACTGAGCTGAAGGAAGTTGTGGATGCAAGTGACTTCGCTAAATGCATTTTGCAGTTTTACAGCATTTCATTCCATTAAAAAATAAAATCACAGCCCAAATTCTTAAGTGTATATGTTTCCCCCTGAAACTGAGCAACAGAGTATTGTTATACCATACCAACAGAGTATTGTTATACCATACCAGGGACACACTAGCCATTCACGTTTCTGATGTAATGGTCCCTTCATTCACAGCCAGGCCTTTAGAAAAGCCCCTGGGTTTATTTATTTGTCTAGGGGATGGTTATCTCTAGCACCTCCTCATTACCCTTTACCAATATTAACCACCTGAAGCTCACAAGGCTCTGTCCTGCTGGGAATCCAAGCACAGAGGCAGCTGGGGCCACCAGGAGCCCGGGGGATGCTCAGCACCTCGTCCCCGCAGCGGCTGCCCCGGTACTGGTGTTGGCCCCAGCCCCAGCGACCAGCCCTTTCTTCTCACAGGTGGCCAAAATCACGGGAAGTTCCTTATCTGCCGCGCTTGCCTGCTTATAAATCACCCGTTTCAGAGCTCGTATCAGCGCAAAGTGTTTTCCACAGTAAACAGGATGTCACTATTCCAACACAGGCCAAGCTTTATTTTGGCCGCAGACATCCTTCCTCTGAAACACCTTTCTTCACATGACATCAGCTCTTCCGATGGACACGCAGGAGGAGACATATGGTGTTTCCCTCTCCCAGGGCGGGGGGACAGCCTGGGTTGCTGCCATCTGTACATCCCAGCACTGAGGGGACATCTTAACCCTGTCACGTTTCGGTAAACAGGATACGGCCAAGGCACATCCTTCTGCAGCACCAGGCTGTCACTGCAGCTTGGGAAATCCCGCCTAGAGGCTGTGCTAAAAGGCTTTCTTCATGCGGAACGGGTTAAATCTCACTCCATCTTAAATCAAACTGCCCTACCTTGAAGTGGGGAAAGCATAAACATTAAATTTTCTTCCAAAACCAATCTCTTTCCATCATCTGCATTTTAAAACAAGCCCGTGGGCATTTACTGTATTGCCACTATTTTTCTGCTGCGCGCTCTGGGTACTCAGCAACTCACGGAAATACTGGGTGAGTCTCGATTCCAGTCCTTCTGCACCCAAAACATCTGACTCTTCACTGCTAAAGCAGAGCCACCTCGGGAGCCATGGGACACAGCCCACAGCAGCACCGGCCGAGCAGCGCTGCTGTCTCCCGCGTGCTTGCGAGAAGGGCGTACTCGGTGTTTTTGCAAAATTTCACAAGTGATGCAAATTAACTCAAACCAGGGAGCCACATCTAAGAGGAGCGTTAGTCAGATTAACCCCCGAGCTTGATTGCAAACATGAAGCGGGGCAGAGATAAAAGATTTCCAGCCACGTCAGAGCTCAAGAGTTCAGCTGTTTTCACGGTGCGAGTTCAGTTCTTTATCCCAGGCCTGAAAAGAGCAGAAAAAGCGATTTCCCAGAATTTCCATTACAGCTCCCCAGCCCCGGGCGCTGCGCCCCAGAGGCAGCCATGCAGGATGTCCCGTCGGGAAGGAAGTCTGCTGGAAACAGAAGGAGGAAGAGGAGTGGTGAGGCAGCACTCAGGAAAACCATGAAACCCACTGATTTCTGCATCCTGTGTTTGTGACCTTAAAAATAGTTCTTAAGCAAAGATGGAGTTTATTTCTGAATCCAAAGCAGGCTGCAGTTCAGAAAAAAGCCCTGCAGCTTTTGCTCCCAGCCAGGCTTTTCTGGCTCCGCTGCCACCGGTTCCGAAAGCGCCGCGGAGGGAAAGGGAGCCCAGCCCCTTTCGTGCGTCGTATCAGAGTGGATTAAAGCATTGGCTTCCAGCATGCCTGGAGTCCTGGGAAAATGACACAGCCGGCATCCGATAATCCGCTCCAAACTTGTTGATTTGTGGGACTTAGCCATCATCTTCATAGGCTCAAAATTTGGCAGTTGCTCCCACACAACTGACATTTTCAGGCCATTAAAGTCTGTGATAAAAGGGCTCAAGTTTTATCTCTTGCCTTCCTTAACATAAACCATTAGGCTTTTATTAACATTTAGGTATGACTCAGGGAAATCTCTGGTTGCAGAGAGAATATTCAAAATAATTTGGATGCTGTCTGAAGAGAACAGCCGGACATGGACCCAAAGCCCAACAGCAGAGAGAGGCTAAAAACCAACGCCGAAATATTGCACAGACAGGGCAGGAAAAGGGGCAGAGGAGAGATGGTGGCAGGGCAGCCCGGCACCGTGCAGACAGACAGCACAAGCCCCCCTCTGTGCCAGCAGAGCCCAGACTGGCCAGGGAACCCCTCCCAGGCAGAGCCTATTCATCCCGCGCCCCCCCCGCGCCCCAGCAGTTTGTACACACAATCACGCGTTTATCTGCTGCAGTGTCGCAACCAGAGCTGTCAAAAACAGGCTTTTTGGGATGCCTGGAGGAAAATGTCATCCTCAGAAGAGGGCTCTACTGTTCAGGCACTTGAGAAGTAAGCGGTCTCTAATTGCAGCGCAGCCACAGGGGCAGGCACTGTCACAGAGCCCCTCTCACTGCCCATCACATTTTTTAGGCAATGGGAGGCAAATCAACATGCACTCTTGGCCAGTCGAGGCACTCGGGCTGAGAACCTCTCGTAAAATGAATCTTGCTGAATTCTTCTCAAGAATCATCCACACTAAGCAATCAGCACCCCCACAGCCCAGCAGACGTCCTTTAAAAAAAAAGGCTTAAAATGAGATTTGCATCCCGGTTTCACTATTTACTCAGATCACAAGTTTCTCGAGCAAGGAAGCGGCGGTTTTGCTGTGTTTTGAGCTCTGCAAGCCACCCCTGTGACACCAGTAACGGGCTGTCCAAACACCCGTCCGTCTGCCCTCAGTGCCCACCCGCACCACATCCCACCGCAGGGAGCCACGGCCCCGGCAGCTTCCCCAGCCCAGGGGGATCTCGACAATGTTCTCTCTCAGCAGCTTCAGAGGGGACATCCACCTGATTGAAATGGCCGAGGAACTGAGGCTGTGTCCCTCGCATGAAGTGGGCAGAGCAGAGCCCCACACTCACCGACCGACAGCCGCTGGGGCAGGCAGGGCACAGCCACCACCTCGCAGACAAGTGATTCCTGGGACTTTTCATCTCCTGTTCTGCCTGCACAGGAATCACTCAGGAACCTGCGCAGTTGGAGACAGGGGATGTCAGCAGCCCTGGGTGCCCATGCCACCATGTCCTGCCTTTCACTGACTTCTGGGTTTTCAGTAACGGTTGAGGAGCTCGCCCGTTCCAAGGTGACGGGATTGGCAGACTGTGTGCCTGAAACCGGGCTCAAGGCCAGAGCTGACCCAATGGGCTGAGCCCACCAGTTCCCTGAAAGTGAAGGGGAATCTGTTTTCAGTGAGTCTGCAGAGACACAGACCTCCAGCCTTGAATTCTTAGATGCTGCTGCATCAAAGCAGCAGCCACCTTCACCTCTGCCATGGCCACAGAGCTCAAACCATAGAGGTGAGGTGGTTTGAAAGGCTGGAAGATGCTCTCAGCGCCACGTCTCAGAGCCAGGCTCTGGCTGCTGCCCCGAGCAGACCTCACCTACCACCTCCTGCAGCCACTGGCCGGACCCACACCATCCATCGCACCACAACCCCGCCGTGCTGGCCACGGGGCTGAACTACTGCTAAAGAAGGCGGAGGGCAACGCTGGCAGGATCGGCTCGGCGCAGCCTCCCCAAACACCTTCCAGCAGTGTCCTCTCCCTCGCCCCACACGCACCGGGGGTCCGGCACCCGCCGGCAGCTCCCCCGCAGGGCACTGCTGCAGCACATGCGACTGCACGGGGAGCTGCCCCAGGCGGGGAAATACAAAAAGTAGCAGTCTTTTAACTGAAATTGCACATCCTTCATGCCGCCAGGAAGACTGGTCAAGCTTATTATGTTACCCTTCATCCTGCATTAAATACAATACTTCAGATTATACAATCAAATCCCCCAGGAACGGGCAGGCAGAGGGATTAGCGAACAACAGGCTCCAAAGGGGTTGTCATAGTCAAAACACCACGCGTTTAAGCAGTGGGAGTTGGGATGTCCTTTACATTCACTCCCACTGGAAATGCGGCCCCTCTGCCCCGCTCCCCAGGGACAGGCACAGAGCGGATCAGCCAAGCCCCTCGTCCCAAGGACGCCCGCCCCGCTCTGAGAGCCCAAGTAACACATCCCCCTCGAAAATGTTTGGAGTAAGACACTTGATTTATTCAGGCTGTATTTTCTTAGCTGCTCCTTCCTTGGGAGAGCCCCCCCTTCCACCACTCAAGCTGTGTTTCTCATTTATGTTGAGCTTTGGCTCCAGAAACCAAGCCCAAACTATTCAAACTCCTTCCCACGGGGAGGAGTCCTGGGTGAACCATGAGTTTGGCTCCTTGATCTTCAGGGGTTATTTTTTTATTATTGCTACAACAAACACTTAGCACTTTACGTGCTCAAAGTGCTCTGACATATCGCATATCTGTGTGATTCTGGGCTGAAAAAAGCATCCATTAAAGTAACAACTCCTTACCTAACACAACTGGTCTTTTGCATGTGTCAGTTCAAATCTGCTTCATTTAGCAATAGTTTATAGTAAATGTTTTCCTGTATTTTCCTCATTAGTTCTGCCGAATCAATTAAGCTCTGAGATAATGAGTAGAAATCTACTCTTCTTTTACACATCTTCAGTAAAACTTGCCTCTGAACAGCAGTGCTGCCCCACACCATCGAGACATGCTCCATGGATACCAGCACACACATCCCTGCTCCTCCATGGGTACCACCACTCACATCACCTGTTCCTCCTCGGGTACCACCACGTGCATTGCCTGCTCAGCAGCCTTGGCACCACTTTCCAGAAACAAAACAATGCCGCTTGCTCCCAGCACCCAGCCTGCTGTGATAGCCTGGCATGGAAAAGTTAAAAAAGCCTTTTAGCTCATTAACCAAGCACTCCAAATGCACCTCTACAGTGTCAGCTTTGGAGGTCCTCCCTTCCCACACCATCCCTCCCAAATTAGGAAATTAGTATCAGCAGAATAATTTCAAAATTTGTTAAAAATCAGTGGTCCTACTGGATTCAGCAACTGAGCACTTATTTGGCTGAAGTACGGAAGGCTTTCATTTTCTCTACCATTTTATACTCTGTCTTCAAGATTTGTAGGAACTCATGTTTCCAAAGCTGTTTGTTCCTGCCCATGGCAGGGGGTTGGAACTAGATGACCTCTAAGGTCCCTTCCAATCCAAACCATTCTATAATTCTATGACCCACTGAGGTCTGCAGCTTGCTGTGATACCAAACCTCAGCAAGAAACAACACTACAGCTGGAGATCCCCGGGAGATAACATTGCAACCCCAGCTCCTCCCCAAAGATTGAAACCTTTCTTCCGCAGCTCCTTTGACAGTGTCCAAGCAGCCTTTCCGCAGTCAGGGAGCCCCGGCCGGACGGGCAGGGGGAATCCCAGGAGGGATGTGCGGGAACTTCCACCCATCCCAGGCTTCTGCCGTGTGGCTCAGCCCAGGGACACGCATAAGGTAAATCAAAGGGAACAGCGCGGGGAAGAACTCATCTGTTGCTCTCCAGATGTGGACGTCTGTCCCTCAAGCAGAGATTTAGCCACAATTTCCTTCCCATTTACTGATGTGCCACACTGATTGACGAAAGCCTGACTTGAGCCCACTCCCTACGTGAGCCAGCTCCCAGAGTTGGGTCCACTGCTCTCCGAGGAGCCACAGGCGACAACACAAAACCCTGGTCCCTTTGTACCACCTGGAGTTCACATCTGCAGACGTACTGAACAATGGGGACCCACAAGTCAAACAACTCTTGAAACGGCTATTTTATATTACATTAGAAGATGTTTCACATCTCCCCTTCTTCATCGAGGGCTATCACTATACTGTAAATTTTCCCAACTCTTCTTAAAAGATCACTCTACACAGCCATTTTCTAGAAGATGCCAGGTTTTCAATGGCCCCTTTTAATTAGTCGATCCGCCAGAGATGGCTTTTGGCCACCAGCAGCTCACAACCCATTGAGTGTTGGCAGCGGTCAGCAGACGGTGGGATGAAAGTCTAATAGCAAAAGGGCTTTTGCTCCAGAAGGGAGCAGTGAGAAGTGGCGTAAGTGAGCTCAGAAGCTCAGAGATGAGACAGAAACGGGAAGACAAGTTCCAAATTTCCTTCAAATATTAAAGGTACGTTTGCAAAATCCAGGCTTTCAGGAAATTTTGCTTCTGGGTTAGAATCTGAAGATTCATATTCCAGTGCCACATGCAACGCATAAGCTGCATAAACCTTGTCAGAGCAACGGCCCTCCAATGGTTTGGACCCAAAAACTGGGCAGCCTTGTTCCAGCAGCTGGTCCCGCCTGGCCAGACCACTGCCACCCAGCACCAGCCACCTCCATCCACCTCCCACCAGTGGCACCGCTGGCACAGTGGCCGGCACGGGTTCGGTGGCCATGGAGTCCCGAGCTCCTGCTTTGTCCCGTAGCCCCTGTGGCCACTGCTAGCCCTCATAGTGGCACCCGTGCGAGCACAGCAGCAAAGCGGGGGACTGGGACTCTGGCCTTCAGAGGATGGCACAGCAGAATGAGACCCCCAGTAAGGAAAAAAGCCTGAATATCCAAATTAACCTCTATCTTGTCGCCCACCTGAGAAACGCCCCAAGCCAATGTCTCTCTTGTCCCCCCCGGCCTGCAAGGCTGTGCTCATCCGTAGGTCCCTTCCTCCACAAAACAATGCACCCTGGACTGATGAGGAAGGCACAAGGGCTGGCAACAGCAGGTCGGCTCTGCTCCGACCACAAGCTGTAACTGCTGCACCCCTGCTGCTGCAGGACCTCACAGCCCCGTGCCTCCCATCCCTGGGGACGTCCCAGTCCCAACCCCAGCACACATCTGTGTCGGGAGCCAGCGCAGGGCCCCACACTGGACAAGCCCCGCTGACACTCAGCGGGCAACGAGGGGGAACCATCACAGGCTTTGACATCAGCCCTGCTCGCCCGCACACCACATCTAAGAGGGCTCCTCCAGGCTCTGTGTGACATGGCCCTTCTGGGGATCGCGCCGTCCCACGCCCCCACCGGCCTCGCTCCGTCGGAGCGGCCGCTGGCAGCGGAGCTGCTCTCCAGATGTTAGGAATTAGTGCTGCTCCCTCTGCTCAAAAATGTCAATAAATTCTACCGGTCTCTCCAAGTGGGAGATTGCCGTAGACAGTCTGCCACCTCCTCCACTTGCTGCGAGGTGTTAGATCCCAACTTGAAAAGAAAACAACTTGCAATAATTTCTTCACCAACCCAATAAAAAACAAAAAACAAAACAAAAAAGGCAAGGCAATCCAAGGCTGATCGCTCCCACAGATGCAGTGGTGGGCTCAGCCCCCACCACACTGTGCCCCTGGGCACGTGTGCTGGGGACAGTGGCACAGCAGCACTCGGGACCTCAGTTCAAACCCTGACACTGACACCCCTCTGGTCAACGACAAGGCATCGAGCAGGTGGTCTTTTACCACCTCCTTCCCCCTGAGAAGAGGGCGATAAGGCTCCCCCGGCACAGAGGTACCAGGGATTCATGGTGATGAACGTCTGTGAGCGCTTGGGGCTGCTCCCGCACGGGGCACGGGACAGGCAGGGACCCCTCTGGGCACCAACACCCGCACCCCACCCTGGAGCTGCTTCTTCCTCCCGGTCAGGGACGCTGATCCCCATCCATCCCCTCCTCGATGTGAACGAGCAGTCACACACCATCCCTGCAGCAGGGGAGCCCCTGGCTGCCACGGGCCACCCCGCGCGTGCGGGGCACGAGCCCGAGCGGGAGGAGCGGCCGTGCGGCTGTAGGTAGCGCCTGGTGGCGTTCAGGTGGTTATAACTGATTGCTTCCAACCACTGCTGGCACACGCTTGCCCCGCGTTTGCATTAAATTACCACAGCCAGGGGCTCAGACCTATTATGTTTCCAACAACTTGCTGGAAGAGGTCACCCGAGCAGCGTGTCACAGCGGTGCTGGTCCCTGCGAGTTTAAATAGACACCTTTTGGGACCTTCAAGGCATAGCGAGGTGTTTTTACAGCATCCCCAGGCACCCGTCCACATCTCTACGTGCCTTGTTCACCTCTCCAGGTGCCCTCAGCCCCACCAATCTTCTCTCTCAATCACTATAAAATAGGCTTTGAAATATCAGAAATGAGATGGCAAATCCCTTGATTTCCACCCAGTGGGACCCTGCAGCTGAGCTCGCACCCGTCGGGGCTGCATGGAGCAGGTTTACGTTCACGCATGGGAACCAAACGCCTGCCCTGGAAAACATCAGGGGCTGCACGAATGGAAGTGGCTGAAACCCCCCAAATGAAGGGAGAGACGTTCACCACCTGTGTATGACCATACCAGCAGCTCACAGAGTGCTCCAGTGCCCTCCCGGCCATGACGTACCTCCATGCACAACACTGGACGTGGCCAAAGCGATCCTTTTCCTGTTTTCCACCTAAACCATTGTTTAATTACAGGAGATTCAATGAGCTCGATGGATCAAAATTAGCCTGAATTCCTAGCTAGCAAGAATAACAAGGTCTGTGCAGCTGGCTGTGGGGGCAGCTCCGATCCCCCTCAGCACAGGGACCCGGCACCTGCCCTCACCCAGGCCAGCCAGCCCTGGCCAGCACTGGCCCAATGCCCCAGGAGCAGGCGGGCGCTTCACCTCAGCCAGGAGCTGTCTGCTGTTCTCTCGCTTAAAGCAGCACAACTTCTGCCTTCCCGGCGCAGAAACTTCTGCCACTTCGACCGAATTTCCCTTTGCAGTCTGGGACCTGTTTGAGCTTGAGATGCAAAGCAGGGGCGAGCCCTGGGGCCCTGGCAGGCGCGTTCCCACCACCCACCTTCGGCTCGGGGGCACCAGCCGCTCCCTGGGAGACCCCCCTGCTCCCCCAGCAGCGGGAGAGCCCCGGGGCACAGGCAGCCCACGGAGCCCAGCCTGCCTTCCCGGGAAGGGCGAGATTCACACGGCGCCTGCTCCCTGCTCCCAGCCCCTGCCTGCGCCTCGACTGGAGCAGAAGGTCCTGTTTCCATGTAAATTCCCAAGGAATCATACCCAAGGGTTGGCCACGAGTTCCTAATGCCAGTGCGAGACAGAGCAGGTACACAGGGCTCAGACGGTGGCGTGGAGGGACACCCCCTTCCCACCGCTCCTAAAACGGCACCCAGAAGGAAAACATGCCCCGGTGACACAACAGCACGACACAGCTTCCCAGGAACAGGCATCTGCACCTCCAGGAGGGAGCCAGCAGCTCCAAACACAACGCATTCTACGAAAAGCAGAAATTAAGTCTGCTACGACTTCAACTCAAGCCTCATTTTTAATGTACAAATTAAGTGTAAATTCCCAGTTTCCTTTCTGTGGCTAATCCTCCGGATTTATTTGAGTAGATGTAAGGTTAGAGCACATTTATTTTCATGTTTGGAATTTCTAAATTAGTATAAACCAGCACTTCAAAGTAACTCAGCTCCTATAAAACCCAATCCCATGGAGATGCCACAGTGTATTTGGACAGTAAGTAGATGCTTTGTCATATTCCCACGTGTATACAAGTGGTTTTTTTGCTTTGGGAACTTTTTCTGACTGTTTTCAACCCACACTTCTATGCCCAGGCACACATATATACTGTTTGCACAGTCTACCCAAGGAGTTCGTTTTATTTAACAACCCGTTATAGTAAAGCTCACTGGTGGGTATCTCATCATTACACCACAAAACACTGTGCTCAATGAGCATGCAGGATCTGACACAAAGCCACAAGAGCCAGAAACTTGAGAATTAATGCTGAAACACATCATTATCCCAGGCCGCCGTGCCTGTGTTTTTCAGCATAGGAAACAAACCGGATTTTCAGCCTTTTTTGAGTTGCAGACCCCAAAACATTTCCCATGAGAGCTGCAGATCCCTGGCTAGCAATTCTAAGTCTGGTGAATACAAGTCTGCTTTCCCTGGTTACCTCTCTGGGAGTTTTCAGAGGGAGAGCGTGGAGCTGGAAGCAGAAACCACAGACGACGAGGAGCCCGGCACAGCTGGGAGCGTGGGATGGGGTTCCCAGCTCAGCTTCTCCTCAGGCGTCCTTCTTTGTCATGGTCTGTGCTATTCTGTGTTAAACTTCTGTGTTAAACCGCTTGGACACCCGGAGCAGGGAGCTCTGTGGAAATGCCTGGAAATCCGCAATCACTTGCCCCTCTGCTGCGGCCGCCGCCGGGGGAGCGGGGCTGGGACCGGCCAGTGGCCAAAAGGCAGCCGCGATTGGAGCAGCACAAAGGTGCCCGCTCCAAGGCAAGGAGGCCAAGGGGGCTTCTCCCCACGGGGATGTGGCAGTGATGCAGCACGGCCACCTGTGCCGCAGAATGGCCCTACCTTTATGTTCAGCGGTGCCGAGGGGGAAGGTGCTGGGATGCCCCAAACGGCTGCTGCTCTAGGGCCACCGGGGACCTGGGGACGGGGTCCTGCTGCTCCGCTTTCACAAGGGCTCTGGCAAACCACAGCCATGCTGCCTCCAGCCACACAGCCGGCCTGACCTTCAAACCTGCTGGGCCATGGTCCTGCTGGGGCAGAACCGCCCAAATATGAAGTAAACCCGCCCAGTGTCCTCGGGATTTGATAAGCTCTATCAGCACGTTGCTGCAAATGACGTTAACGACAGTCTGCTGCAGAGAGCTCGCACTCCTCATCTCTCCTGGGGGGTCAGGTCCCAGTTCCACCCAGGCTTCGAGTGGGCAACACACAGCAGTGACTCCATGCGAGTATTTCATTGTAACTGCATGCGTCACAAAGACAGCCCAGTGTTTGACACAAAATTCATTATAAAAAGCTATTTCTGTTGAGTGAAAGGAATCCTAGCGCTCACCCACTCACTCTCGGTACAAGAACCCAATCAAACTAAATCCTTCCCTAATATATCCTCCTTCCCCTAAGCTGCCGCTGCTAATTCACCTCCTCAGTAAGTGACTTCTCAGCAACATTCATTGAGAACAACCAACCAGCCTCCACTCCTGACCCAGACCATCCTCCTCGGTGCGTTTCCTCCACGTCTCACAAAGCCATTAAGCATGTACTTAATTGCAAGTCAGCACTTCCATCAAAGCGAGGGGCCTGTTCCCAGGCCAGGCTGGCAGCTCCCCTTGCCCAGCGGTGGGGACACATGGGCTAACCGGCCACCTGGGCTACCTCGTGCTGTCCCCAGTGTCCCCTGCAGCCCCCTGCCGGGCTGGTACTATGTGCTGACAGCAGGAGCTGGGCAAGTGGCTGCCACCACACTGACCACAACCCTGCACAGGGATGAAGCCTCTCTGTTCAGTGCCAGCCTCCTGTCGGACTCCCTGTCAGATGGTGCGGGGCAACCAGCCTGGCCCCTCACCAGCCAGCGCTGCCGTGCGGACAGCGAGGGCCACTGCCGAAAGCCATCCGTGTCGGGCGAGGGCTGCAGCTCCTGGCTGAGTCACAGCCGAGTGCTGCAGGAGAGGAGCATTCAATTAGACAGAAGAGCACACAAGGGGGCAATGATTTTCCTTTCACACCGCATTACGCCTAACAGCCCGTGCTCCGTATTTATAACAACCGACTACTTCAGCCCAACACGCACTCGGAATGAATCAGGCCATCATTAGGTTTTTATTTTTCCTTCCAGAAGGAGCTTAAAACCCAACCACCTAGTCCACGGGAAGAACTAATGAACCACAATTTTGATAATGCCAGAGCACATATCACTGATAAGAGGCAAAAGGAAACCTGGAAACCCACCAACGGGTGGAGAAGTGGAGCTCACAATGGGAAGGCAGCTAGATGCTGATCTGCTCCGACGAACCGGCTGCTGCTTTAATACATTTTCCTGCTGCGTTCCCAGGGCTGGGACACAAAATGTATTAGAGTATTTCATTGTCTTGAAGGTGGAAATTGATGTTGGGTTTTTGCAGCACAAAGAAACACAATATTACAACTCTTCTCTTGACACTGCCACTCTGGGACTTGAAAATGAAAACAGCTTGTTAACTTGTTGGCAATTCTAATGATTAAGTAAAAGGCAAAAAAATGAAAGGCTCTCCATCTGACTGGTAGGAAGACTTCCCAGCAGGCTTGGTCAGCGGTTTGAGAGGAATACGCTTCAAATATATGGGAAGCGTAGAAACATCAGGCATGAACGAATATTAATGGTGTGATTCATTTGTATCCTGCTGTACTTGACATCAAAGGATCTCAAAGGAGCTTTACAAATGTAATCTTACACTACATGTGAGTTAGGTTTCTGAATAATAGTAACAAATACAGGAGTATGCGGCAAATCGGGAAACTGAGGCACCTCAGGTTAAAGGACTGGTTCAAGGACAGTGACGCTGCAGCCGTGTCAGTTGGGTCCAGAGCCTGGTTTTCCCCAACCACCCTCTATAACCACCAGCCATTCTGCCTCCCTGTAAGCAAATTTTCTCACAGCCTGATCCCACCACAACGGTAAACATGTCGTCTCTAGGACTGGAGAGGCTCGGCAATTTCTAGCTTACTCCTCTGAACCTCGTCCCTCACTGCTTACCCCTTCAAGAACAGAACCATCCTTCACAGACTGCCTTTGTGGCACCAACTGACAACACACCCCTCCTCATTGCCTTCCTCGCCCACCCAGGGATCCTCAGAGAGGGGCTGCTACCAGCAGCACGCTTTATAATGCAACAGCACCCGGGCCAGTCCCAGAGACGGAGTGAGATCTCATTTCTGCGCTGAGTCTCCCTGGAGTCACCAGGGAATTAGCTGCCTAAATACCTTACTGCATACAGCACTTTGAAAACACAAATAGACCAATATTAGTCATGATCTTTTTCCCTACTGAACACAAGTTAGAAAAACCAGTGTCTTCCCAACAGTCCTGGAGCACTGAGGGAGCTCAAGGGAAGCCTTTCTGCCATTGACTTTCAGTTACAATTAGGCTGTTAACTCTCTAAGCACCTCCAGAAGTCTCAGCCGCTCTTGACCTGCCTGGTAGAGACAGTTCAATCCTGCAAGGGGCTGAAGGGCTGATTCGCAGGGATGCTGAGCTTCAACCACAGCCAGCAAGAACTGTGGGTGCTTTTTCATCCCGTAAATAGGATTCCTGACTCCCAGTGACTCCTCTGAGAGCTGTGACCATGCCAGGGCTTCAGGACCAGGCTCCCTGTGTTTAATGCACTGAGTCTTTGTGGAATTAACTCAAAAGCCAGGCCAACTACCAGATTTCCTGGCTGTCAGGCAGCTTGTACTTTGCCACCAGGGAAAAACTATTCAACTTTGCTGGAGTAGGTCTATGAACCAGTGCATTAAGAGTACATATTTTAACACAGCGTGGAGATGCCACACTAAACACTTCAGTTACCATGGGAAACCTTTCTCTCTTTGCCACTGGCGCTGCACAGGGAAGCCCAAGCCCAAACGCTCTATCTTGCCTTTGAAACCAAACAGATGTTTTTACGATCTTTGATGGAGCTGAGTTATGCACCCTTCCCAGAGGAAGGGAAAAATGCTGTGTTAAAGCAGCCCTTTTTTTCTTTCTTTCTTTCTTTTCTTTTTCCCAAGCATTGCATATCTTCAGTGAAAGGGAAAACAGGCGTCTTTATCTGGCGTTAACATTTATGGCCACTTGGTAACAAATTGTGACAATGGGAAACTTTTACCCCCGACGCCACGAAACAAGGCAGCCTGTGTGCGCCGAGGTGTCCGGCCGAGGGAAGGGATCGGCGGGGCTGGCGGTGCGGGGCCGGCGGTGCTCGCCGTGCCCGGGAACAGCGCGCCCGTGAGTCACCCGGCTCACCGGGGACCGGGGCGTGGGAACAACGGCGTCCCCTGACAGACGGGGGGGTGCGGGAGGAGAGAGTGCCGTCTCCCTCCCGGCCCACGCTCTGACACACACGCGTTCCCTGAGCGCTACGAGTCCCGCCACACGCCTGGCTGCGGGGAGGGGGGCGGCCGGGACCCGACCGGCTTTGACGGGGTGACTCGGAGCGCGGGGCGCGGCGCGGAGAGAGCGGGGAGCGCGGAGCGGCGGCAGAGGAGCGGAGCGCGGAGAGGAGCTGCGGGAGCGGCGGGTGCGGAGCTCAAGGAACGGGGTACCGGAGCGGGGTACCGGAGCGCACCCGCCCGCCCG
>JAOXNO010000003.1:15944158-15963768 GCA_028565335.1 Limnodromus scolopaceus
ACCGGGCCCCGCGACCTGCTCAGGTGCCGGGCCGGGCCGGGCGGAGCCCCGGGGCCACCCCGCGCCCGGCCCGCCCCGGGCCCGGCCCCCATCGTCGGGGCCGGCGGCGGGCAGCGCCCCGTGTTAGAGAGAGGCTGAAGGAGAGCGGAGCCCCGGGGGAAGAGCGGGGCCGGCGACCCGCGCCTCCGCCGTCGTGCATCCCCACCGGGATGCAGAGCCCGACCGAGCCCCGGCGGGAGGGCTCACCGGGGGGGACCGAACACCGGGGGGTCCTGCATCCCCGGTCACCCCTCCAGGGGCCGACCCGAGGCGACCCTGCTTAGCTTTCCCCTCTCAGTAAGTTGGCACGCGACGCCCCACCGCACCGCCTCGCGGCGGCGGCGCGAGAGGGCGGGGGCGGGCGGGGGAGCTGCTTGAAGGGGCGCGCGGGCGGCGGCACCTCTGAGGGGGCGCGCGGGGCCCTCGGCGGCTCCCTGAGGCGGCGGCGGCGGCGGCTCCTCCTCCTCCTCCTCCTCCTTTCTCCTCAGGAACCCAGCGGGGAGCGTCCTCACACAGGCGAACCGAACCTCTAGGGAGGTTAGAGATGACGGCCCCCACAAAGCTCCCCCTGTCTGGGGTCCTTCCTCCTCCCCTCCTAAGGGGCAGAAGGCGCCAGGCCCCAAGGACGCCCTCCCACCGCTTGGTGTAAACCCCTCATCTCCGGGGCATTCCTTTCGCTTCTAGGCGGCATCATCAGCCTTTGCATTACCCTCAAACCGCAAAACCAGCAGCAGTTTCTCTAGAAAGCAGTTTAAAAAGCAGCTATTAACTGGAACCAATTTTTATTATTATTATAGCATTAATACATTTTGTCTTGCAGTAACGTCTGCTCCTTGTACCCACCCCAGGATTCAAAAGGCAGCAAAGCTCCCACAGAAATCAGTTTTGCTTAGCTTAAAGCATAGCCTTAAGGTAAAATGCACAGGTGTTTCTCTTTCCAACTCTATAACCCTGATGAAGAGTACAGCGTCTTCCAGTGGCCATCTGAGCTCCACACAGCGTGAACAGCACATGCAGTATCAAGTTTTAAGGACTGACTTGATCCCTGGGCCAGGTATCTCTGTTAAAACTGTATATAGATGGGGCTTTTAAGGGCACAAATACTGCTTTCTGTTACAAGACCTCATTTTCAAATATTTAAAACTACCAAATGCTGATGAAGCTTTAGTTTGACAGTGCCAATCGCTTCTGAAGATGAAACTGGAGAAGATATTTTGTTCATATTAACTACAGCTTGAGACTTCCAGATGCCCTTATTGGTCTCACCCCCCCTTATTCTGAACCTGGGAAACTAAGCTTGGATGGGAAAGACAGGCAAAACGCACAGGCATTGCACGTGCTCTTCAGCTGTAAGAAAACTCAAATTTACCTCTGAAAAAAGACATTTTTGCACAAAGTGGCGAGTCTAAGTGTAATAGCACCTCAAGGAGACTCTGCCCTTGCTCAGAGCTGAAATCACTCGCTCTGTCAGGGTACCACAAAGGATTTCAGGAGAGCGTTTGCTGAGATGGCTGTTCTGGCCAGAAGATGAGGGGCAAGTTCTGATACGCGGAGGACCTGTCTTGACTACGCCTGCCAGCATCTGGCCGATACCCAAACCAAACAGAAACAGGAGCCACTGAAGGAGAAGGCAGAAAAAGGAAATTCCGTGTCTCTCAGTCAACAACAGGTAAGGAGAACAAGGACTCAGAGAGGGAGCCCAATTGGGAAAACAAAAGGTAGGAGGAGGGGTAGATTAAAAAGCATAGAACCCGAGGACACTATGAACAAGGAAAGGTGGGGATATGAGGGGCACCCAATCTGTACCTTTTACAACATGTAAGATGGAAAGCGGGACTGAATTTTGTTATTTGTTTGCCAGGGAATAGCTGTAAAAACCACCAGGAATGTGCTTGAGGCCAATCTAGTGCTTTTTTTTTTTTTTTTTGGTCTACTTTAACACTGTTATTGAATAGTATTACACAATACCGGTGTCTTGCTTTAAGATGATTTTTCCAACATTTAGAATACTGTGTTTTTAAGGAATGTCTTCCTCTCGATCTTCTAAACTGAGAATACCAGAAGGAAATCTGTTGCTCTTTTGAAGTCAGCGGGAAGTTTGCTTGCATAAGGAGAACTGGTTAGGACTCTTGACAGTGTTTCACAGCTTGTAGAAAGTTCTCCAACATATTAGAGCTCATCTTTTTCATTATTCTTCTTCAGGAAAGAAGCAAGGATATTGAGGCTTTTCTGGAGCTCCTCCTTCTTTCCATCACTCATTTTGTTCTTCTCGATCAGTTTTGTGATTCGGACGACTTCATTAGCAGCAAACTCTTCTCCCTGCTCCAGTATCTTGCTCATAATTTTCAAGTATTGCTCAGCTGACTTCTTCTCGGTTTCTTTCGTTTTTTCTAAACTCTCTTGCCCCTTTTTCAGGAGGGACTGGCGTTCCGATTTCTCAGTGGTGCTCACAAACTTGCTGGCCAGCATGTCGTACTCTTTCAGGCAACCTGGCATCCCCAGGTAGATGCCGTTACTCTTCAGCCAGCGCTGAATAGCCCCGGCCTTGATATGGCCGCTGTAAGGTAAGGGATTGTCAAAGTCACCATCCTGGAACAAGTAAAAAATAGGGAACTTTTCCTTATCCAGCTTGTACTTTTCTCCCAGCTCAGTGTTCAGTTTATCACCATAATCTGTCAAAAGAAAATGAAAGACAGAAAAGCACAGCATGTTAATTAAAAGCAGAAATTAATTTAGGATTCTCTCCCACACAAACTGGTAAATATTTGTCTCCAGAGTTTCAACATGGCCTTATAGCCTTTTTGGCAGGAAATGCCACACACTGAAACAAAAACACCCCAGAAAATCATTTGTGCAAGGTAAGGTTTTCCAAAGAAAAATACAAGATTCTAGTTCTAGTGGTGCTTTGCTGTGACTGTGATAGCGTAAGACATCGGCAGGACTTCTCTGTACATAACCCATCCTCCTTATGGGAAATTAATAGCCACTTTTTCCCTTGTTTTGCTCTACCCATTGATTTTATTTGATTTTACAGTTAAATAGATTTTTTTTTCCTGATCTATGTGCAGAGAGTGTATACTTGTATGTTTTAGTTCTGACAGCATGCCAAGCTACACGATGTTTTCTCATCTTACATAAATGGCATTTATTCTTAAGGACAGAAAACATTAAGAGATTTCACCTCTGCCACTTAGCTAAATCCACGTGTGTTTAGAGATGTCAGCCTGGGTGAAACTTCCCGGTTTGACAATTTCTGTAAGCTTAAATTCTTAATTCTACCTGCAAAGCAAGAGTGAGTGAGGTGATGGTGCCCTACTCCCCACCGCTTTTCTCTTCAAGCCAGTTACAAGAACATCAAGTTACACCACCAGTAGCACAACGACCAATTTCTGTGCTTTACCAGCAATAAACGGAGGGTTTGCTACAGTGAATTAATCGTATCACATTTGATGTGTTTGACCAGGCTTGTGGCTAAAGCATGACTCTTGCAAGGCCTAGAAATGGGTGAGAAGGTTTCTCTCAGCACGGAAAGAAAATAAAAATGACAAAAAGTGCTATGAATAAGGGGGGTGGCATCCCGTTTAAGCAGCGTGGGCTGACTTGCTTCATTACCCAGCCGAAAGGAGATAAGCTGCACTCCTACGCTGCCGGCGGGAGGCAGAGCTCAGCGACCAGACGGAGCAGGTGCTTCGCTCTGACAGGGCCAGGCCCGTCTCATTTCTCACTGTCAGAATTACCTCAGAGCCCGCTTTCATCAGAAATTGCAGGGAGTTTTGTTTCCTCCGCACCAATCCCTACTGTATTAATCTGTCCAGCGTTCCTCACCTGATATTCCCACTTCAGCCACCAGAAGATCGTCACTGGAGCCTGAGCTCTCTGCCAGCTTCTTAAACTCATCTTGTTTCTCACCGTAAGGATATTGTGTGTCGAATTTCACAAGGACAAACTTATGCTTTGGAATTACCTAAAAGAAGAAAAAGAGGAGGGGGGGGGGGGAAAAGCCAAAACTTTAACATTTCAGGTTTGAACAATCTACATGTCACCTAAGGTTCCTTTAGCTTGTTCTTCTTTTCCTGCGCAGTGAGTAGATGCAGAGAGAGAATGGAAATTCTATAATTATGGCTTTTCAAAAATGAGTCACTGCAGTGTGGAGGAGAGACCGAGCTTTGGGTGTAGGTAGTCCTACACCAGATGGTAAAGAGATGGGACGTGGTAGGTTTGGGGGATCTGATGCTGCCTTTAATGATACACGGTTTGCTTATTGTAAATCTGATTAGCATCTTGGAAGAAAGTCAGCCAAACGATTCCCATTGGGACATTAAGAGGATAGAGGTCAAATCTGATGCTGTTCTGAAGCGTCCCAGCATGAGCGCCAAGCTCTTAGCTAAGAGAGGAGGTGTGGGGAGGGAGCAGAGGTACTGGAGGTCTTGTACTGGGTCAGTAAACAGGAGAATTTGTGTTTTAATTGATACCCCTTTCTTGCGACGCCCTTTTCAAATGAGCTTGGAAACAGATCTGCCGCCACCCGGGATTTGGGAATCCTTGCTGCCTCCAGAAGGCCTTGCAAAATGTTTCTTTCTAGCGAACAGGGTCAGATTGCAACACAGGTCCCCTCCTACAACGTGCACCGCGAGCGCTGCTGGGGCACCCACTGCTGCGACTGGTAACGACAGCCTTTTGGTCCTGGACCCACCGGTCACTTGATTTACTGTCCCAGGGAGAGGGGAGCACGGCGGCTGGTACCGCTCTGGCATTTCTGCTGCTCCCTCTCGCAGCGTTCTGCCACTTATTACCTCAAATTCTTCTCGTTGCAGAAGAGGGGGAAGCTCCTAAGGTTTGTGGAATGCTGTCGTGTTCAAACACCAAAAATGGTTTGTCACAGCAGAAAAACCAGGCGGGAGGCTGGTGTGTGGCAAGAAGTATTAGCGGTTTTGTTGAGGGCAGATATTTTTCAAGCAGCTCGGCCGACTGTCGTCCCCTCAGCTCACCCTGCTGCAGCACACGCTTTAATCCTGCCCTACGGCGGTTCCTTTCCGCCGGGGTCTCACCATCTGCCCCGAGCTGGGCCTGTGGCACCTGCCGCAGCTCTGCTGGCTACAGAAATCACCATCCTGCCAGCATCTAGGAAGGCACCTTCATTTCAAAGCGATTTAGCGGTGAAAAAAACCCCGTGGAGGACCTCGGTCTGGCAGAAGCCTGTTGCTCTCACGAACATACACGAAGTGAAATCTGCCCGAGCAGAGCGCGCTCACGGTCCTGCCCTGGGTCAGCGGCACGGGCAGAGCAGGAGCCAGCCGACGGCGGCTCATCTGTTCCCCGACCGGGGGCGCGCAGAGCCGGGCCGAGCCCCGCGGGTCGAACCGGGCCGAGCTCCCCGCGCCCCCGGTCGCTGAGCAGCTCCGGCGGCCCGGCTCCACTTGGACCGCGCCGATTGGCTGTCGGCCGCGGCTGCCGCTCTCCTATTGGCTGCGCCGCGGCGGGCCCGCCGCCTCAGCCATTCCGCCGAGCCCCCGGCGCTCCCCCGCGGCGCCGGCCGGCCGCGCACCGGGCAGCAGCGGGCAGGGCGGCGGCCCCCGCCCCGGGAGCGGCTCCGCCGGGGGCTTCCCGCCTTTCTCTGCGCGTTTTCGAGCAGAACGGGCCGGGGCGGAGAAGCACTTTTCCCCGGCGGAGCAGCACGGCCAGCCCCGGTAGAGACCGGGGGAGTCTCTACCGCACCTTCCCGCGCGGGGAAGCGGCGGTCGGGCTGGCCGGCCCCGGGGCAGGCAGCGGCTGGGGGGCACACACACGCCAAGCCCGTCACGGGAGGGGGTCCCCCGCGGTGTTTCCGCACCCCTCCCCGCAGCACGGACGCCGCCGGCCCGCCCAGGCCCCTCCGGGCGGCAGCGCTACGGGCTGCGCATTTTGGGGGAGCGAGGAGGCCGGGGTCTCACCGCGGCCCCGGGACGCCCCCCCGCCCCGGCCCCGCTGCCGCCCGCTGGGGGGGTGTCAGCTCCCCTGGGAACGGGGCGGGGGGCGAAGCGCAGGCCGCCCCGGGCCCCACCCCCGGAGGAGCTTTGCCCGCACGCCTCGCCAAAAAACCGAGTTGAAAATAGGACTGTGCATCTCCTCTGCCCTCCAACGGGCTCTTTTTTAACTGTGGAGAGAAAAAAAAAAGACACAGCGAAAGAAGTGATGATATTCCCAAATTCCACCCACTGGAAGGCACCGCGGGGGGAGCAGCCCCGGGGCAGCGCAGCCCCCGACCCGCCCGCCCTCATTGCCGTGGGAACGCGCCGCCTGCGGGGGTGGAGGGGGCGATTCAGGGCCCCTCTGCGGGCCTGTGAGCTTACCCCCGCCTTGTGGAGGAGGATGCGCTCCGAGACCACGGCGCTGCCGGCTGAGGCTCTGGAGAGAAGGCCAGGATCCCTCCGGGGACCGAGAGCGTCCGGGGCCAGGCTCTCTGCAGCAGGTGCCTTGTTTGTCCCGGTGGACTGTGTCCCTGCCGTCTACGGGAAAGGGCCCTGAGCCGGCCGGACCGGCGCTCGTCTCCTGCCGCACCATTGCGACACCGGGCACCGCCGTGGGCCCCGAGTCACCCAGGAGGGACCCGGCTCCTTGGGCAGCACATCCAGGTCCCCACGCAAGAGAGGGCACGGGTGGGCTCCAGCACACAGCGGACACCCTGGTCGTGGTGCTCGCAGCACTTCAAGCCGAAGCGAGGGCAGAGCTGGCAGCCAAGTGGAGCAGTTATGGGGTGCGGGCACAGCATCCTCCTCACAACCCGAGTTCCCGAGAGGAGCAGACCTAGCTGGAGCGCCCGCGCCGCGGGGGGAGCAAAGGGAAGCTCGTAGGCTTGGCACAGCAGTACATCAGTAGGATGGCACCGGTCCCCTCGCAAGGGCTGAGCGTGGAGGCACCTTGCCATCCACAAATAGCCAGCAGCGCTTAAAGCAAGGGTGGGAAAGCAAGGCTGTCCTTTGGTCACAACCGCCTGGAAATGCTCGGCAGGCAAGCCCTGGAAAGCTGTGCTCCCTCTCCCCGTCCCCGAGCACCGCCTTGCCGCCCTGCCTGCTCTCATGGCACACATCTTTGTTTACACAAAACATGTTAGCGAGGCTGATGAGGATGCTGCACGACTTCTGTTCTGGAGAGAAAAATCCTCTGTTGTTGTCTAATCTAATTTCTACACCTGCCAATTTCCCTCACCCTCTTCCTGTCCTCCTCACCCTCTTCTGAGTGCTAATTAATACATAACTGCCTTGGCCACGCCATGTCCACCGAAAATGTGCATTGAATTAAATGCTGTGCTTTCGTGCTATCTAACTCATTGTCTCTGCTAATCATATCCTTAATTAATAGAGTTCTTAGCTGTTTTTAAATGTGGGACTCCCAGTTGTTGGTGGTTTGCTTTTTTTTAACTACAAGTTAGCAATTTTAAAATGTGATCATGTCTTTAATTGCATAGAAATAAACCCCTATGATCCCAAACCCTTAATCTGCCTATTTTAGGATTTCTTATGGCTGCTTATCCTGATAGTAGAGCATCTTCCATGTGAAATCAGCCTTTTAAGGCATATCAAATTAGGTTCCAGATTACAGTCAGTTAAAAGAAAATTAGGCCAAAGAACATAGAAAAATATGGACTTACCCAAAGGTATCCAGCACTGGCTTTGTCAGAAAAAAATCCCCCAGGAGCTCTGACTCCCATTTCCTATGCCAAGCAGCTATCTACACTGATACAATTAAAGCCAAAATATTTGTGGTATTGAAGGATTATTTGACAAAGATTTTATTGTTGTTGTTAGGAAACAATCCTCTGGTAAGATGTTTTGAGGGGAATATTTTCCACAAATGATTTCCCACCCCTATTATCTGGGCTGTTAGAAGCTCCAGTGAGTATTTCAGGGTAATGCTCCTAATGGAGTAGTAGAGGTTTTTAAATCTCTGATACACAGATTTCACCATCGTTTTTTGTTCAGGAAGAAAAAAAGGTCAAAATTAAACCACATGCCTCTTTCCACAGACCGTCAACCCCTGCCAAAGTCCCTTCCTGTGTGAGTCCTGCGCAGGTTTAAAGATAACAGCCTTTCAGACATCTCGGTGGGGGAGAGGGGCTGTGTGCACAAGAACTCAAAAACACTTTAATTATTAATAAATATATTTACAGGAGAACAGTTTCCCTTTAGGGGAAACATGAGTTACTCATGCAGTTACTCAGGTTATATTGACTCAACACTGTCAAAAACCAGGATCTAATCACTTTAATACAGGGAGCATAAACATCTATTTATTTAGCAGGGTTTATCTGCAAGGTAACCATAAAGCGCCCTGTGGATTTGGAAAGAAAGTTCACCCTCACATGCCAGAGATGGCCAGGTTTGACTCGACATTTCTCAGCAAACACCGGCAGCAGGATGGGCTTGCGGGACCACCTGTGTCTCATCAGTGGGGACCCCCTGGGGACCACCTGCACACAGAGGCTCAGGAGCTGGCATCTGGGAGAAGAGCAACGTGCCTCCTGCCCTTGCTTGTGATGCTGGATGACCTGCACGGCCCCCCTGCAGAGACGAGCCCCCCGGCCTGGCCACCACAGAGGGGACGCTTGGCAGCCCAGCAGAGGAGAAGCCAAGACTTGGCTTCAGCTGCCACGGAGCTGCTGCTGCTGTCGCTGTGCAGCAGGTCAGAAGGTCCCTACCCAGGCAGCCAGTCCTCTTTTTTTTCTTTCATCTCCTTCACTCTGCCTCTAAGTGTGTTATTTGGGTCATTTTCTATATGATTGCAGGGCAGGTCGGCAGGAGGCCGTAAGGTGCATTCACAAATGCTTAGCAGACATGCGTTTTGAATCCTTTTGGCCGCTCACTTTCCCTCATGGAAATCCATACTGATGGAAAATGGCTGTACTGGATCAGAGCGGGTCCAACTCATGCCTTTTCCCCATCCTGAGAGAGGCCGCTAGCAGTTACCCGAGAGAAGAGGGTACGGGTAGGAGAGAGCAGAGCCATCCCGCTGGGTCTCCACCAGCCCAGCCATGAGCCGCCAGGACAGGGCTGTCCCTGGAGCAGCATTTCCAAAGGGAGAGAAGCAATGCACCAGGGAAATGCAAGAGGAGCCGAGGAGCACTTAGAGGGAAATCATTGCCTGAACAAGAGCTGCTCCCTGATCACCACACTCGCCTGATGCTCTCCAGTCCCGCCTGCCACCCTGCCTTTGTCCAGTCGGTTGTTAGTGCCTTGTGTCATCAGGCTGGATGCATCAGCAAAGTGCTCACTGAGGCACTTCAGGGCACTCAGAAATAACAGAGGGCTTGGAAATAGACTGATTAGCAATCCTCGGTGTATTTTCGGATGAGCGTGGACTGAGTCCCTATTTTATTGTTATTAATCTGTATTGCAGGCACCGCTCATGGAGAAAGAGGCCAGATTGTCATTACTGTTAGTAATAACAATTTAGCACTCTGGGAGTCTGCTAGGTGCTTAGCAGAAAGATTAAGGCAAGGTCCTTTCCCCAACATCCTTTAATCTAAACGCACGCTCCAGCACAGTCTGAGGCTTCACTGCAAATGGCCGTGGCAGGAATCGCACCGGCTTCTGCTGCCAGCCTCCAGCCCCGCTCTGAGCGAGGACGAGAGGGATTTATGGGCACCAGAGGCACTTTCTGAGTAAAATCATGCTTTTTTTCCCCAAGCCTCTTTGTTTTCAAAGATGAACCTTTCCCAGTGTAATATAGAGCATTGCTCCCTTCAGAGTGTGTAATGCAGTCATAACCCTGTCTGCAGCCTGCAGCCAGCTGACGTGTTCACCATGAGGGATTCGCCTCCAGAGAGGAGCCATGCAGACAGAGGTTGTGAGCATGAAAAGGTCTCCTTCTGGGTTAATGACAGATTCTGTGCTGGTGAAAGTTCACACACACAATAATGGCAGGATTTTCCAGACCAGGAGGTCTATCACAAGGCAATAAAAAAAAAAAAAAAAATGTGTCTTTTGTAGCCTATGCCGGGGTCTGAGCCGAGCGCTGTGGGTGGAAAGATGGGATGCAAAGGCAGCAAGTTCCCCAGTTTCCCGCGGGTCTCTTCGGTGACCTGTTGCTTTTATTTTCTTTAAAGGCTTAGAAAGGGCTCAGCACTCACTCCCCCTAGCTTCACACCAGCCAGGGCTGGAACATGGCTGGTGAGCTCAAATGCATCTCCAGCTCTGCGGGAAATTTAGCACATGCTGGTGGTGGGATGAAGACACAATCCCTTCGAGCCCCAGCCTTAATACACTCATGGTCTCTCATCCATACCTGTCCCCTACAGGCGCCGCAGTAGGGTGGGTGCAGGTGTGCACAGCAGAGTACATCCCTTCTTCGGCTGGATCCTCACCAGCACCAGCTTGAGATGATCAGACTTGATGCGGCTACAGGGTAAAGGAGGGTTTCATTCCATGCTCTGACCGCCAGGAAAAGGAGCAGGGCAGCTCTCTGAGCTTCAGCAGGGTGTCAGATAAAGGGCGTTTCAGCACTGAGCACCCTGAATGACATCCTGTGGGGACAGCACAGGCGCGTTTCTCGAAGCACAGAGAGGGAAGACGTGAGCCCCCGGCACCCCAGTGCACAAGCACCAGCCTCGACACCCCGCTGGGGCCAGGCAGCTGCTCCACAGCAGGCCCCAAGAGCCACAAACACCGTTGCCCAACTCCCGAGGCCTCGTGGCCAAGTGGCCAGCAGCAGAGCGGGATGCCGGGATGCAGGGGTGCCAGACCATGGGTGCGGGACAGGGGGTGCTGGACCACGAAGAAGCGGCAGCGCAGTCGCAGTCACTGCAGGCAGCGGTGGGTTTAGCACCATTTTGCCTGGGCTGATGGAGCAGGGGGCTTGTTCAGCCCCCCAGGGCTGCAGGGCCCTGCCTGCCCCCAGCATTAAGGTTCCTGCTGGGGTCAGTGGCAGCGGGGCTGGCCATGTCCTTCCTGTGTCACACCACGCGGGCAGGTCCTGCACCTCAACAGCCTTCCAGCAGTGTGGGATGCAGTACTTGGCTCCGAGCAGAGGAAGCAAAGGCAACATAAAGCAGAGCATCCCCTCACAGGATTCACAGCGGGTGCCATGCTGATTGTTCAAAACAAAGCATGGCTGCGTTGGAAGCGAGCCTGGTTTTTACCCTGGGATTCACACATGAAGGCCCTAGCTGACCCAAACGGCAAAGCCCTGCAATAACAACCAGCGAGGCTGATCCTACCAGCTTTGTTCAAACATCCTGCGCCAAAGCCCGGAGGAAATTTTTCCTTATGAAGTCAGGCAGGATCGTGCCGCGCTCCTTGCAATATGCAAACTTTCCAGTGAGCAGTTGCTCAATACGTGCTTAAGCAGACAGGCCACCACTACCCGTTAACCAAAACAAATGGGAAAGGGGGAGAGCTTACAACACAACAATTGCTTTCAATTAGAGGAAATATCTATTGCCAAAATATGTCAGCGGGATTTAACAGACTACATTTTTAACTGTGTACTACTGAAGAACTGGCTGCACTAAAATGCAGCTTAAACTAAACAGGGATTTAATCCCCTTCCCTTCCTTCCCACAGTATAATCACCAGGCTGTAAATATATTATTACAGCCCACAGTACCCTCGTTAATTCCAACCAATTTGACTTACCTCAGTGGCTTCAGCGTTATTCCCTCCTGTGTTCACTGGGCTTGTTGAGACTTCACTGTCAGGGCTCATTATGTGTTCTGAAATGAAAGGGTTAAACATGGTTAATCATAAGATTATTGTTTGCTTTGCACATCTTAATACAAACCTAAATCTCATATTGCTTTAGGAGATGTACCCTCTTGCACTGAGCTCTGAGCCAACTCTGTGCTTGGTGTCTGCAGCTCTAGGCACCCCTGGTCTCCTCTGGCTGAGTAGACCCCAGGTCGGCTTCAGACATGCCCTCAGCTCGGCAGGGCCTGTGGCTGGCAAACCTCTTTATGTCCACAGTGGCACCTCCTGCTCCATCCCGCATCCTTGGTCCCCTCTGACAGGCCCCACCCCAATCCCAGCCTCCACCCACCCTGAACCAGCTCCGCAGACACTGCTGGACCTAGGGCTTGTGCGAATTCAAGGGCCTCTGCCATGGTCAGCCCTGGCTTCAAGTCACTTGTCATCACTGTGACCCTCAGCCAGCCTTGTCATCCCTGCCAAGCGCAGCCCCGCGGGCCATTCTGGAGCTTCTGCATCCAGCTGCGGTGCTGACTCCCAGCCTCCGCTTGCCTGAGCCTCTGCTGGTGTCAGACCCAGCACCAAACCTTCTCCAGACAGCCCCTGACAGCACCATCTCCAAAACCTGCCTGAGCAGGCATTACCAGCAGCAAACCATCAGCAAACCAAGCTGGAGACCAACACCTCTAACCCTCACCCCTCCAGGGACCCTCCTGGTGTTTACTCAGCCCTGCCCCATCAGTCCCATCCTCTAGCACCTTCACCCCTGCACTGTCCCCACCGGACCTTCCAGCCCAGAGGTCCCTGCCAGCAGCCCACCTGCGGCCAGCCCCAAGCCCTGCCCCTGACCCCAGCCATGCCTGCAGCATGCCCCTGCCACTTCCAGTAAAGGCAAGGGAAGACCCTCCCCAACCTCGCTGCACCCCACAAGGGGTGACCAGGTCCTGCAGTTCTTGCACCATGTCCCAGCATTTGAGGCGCAGGGTCAGACTCTCCCCATAATGTGCCAGCGGGCATTAGTTACAAACGTATGCGCCCGCTGCTTTTTACTGGGAAATTTGAAATGTTTTCATACCCGTGCCTGGCAATGGCCTGCTATCTACAATTTGAGATAAATCTTTGACCTGCAGGGTCCAGCAGCATGTGTTTTACATTGCCTCTAATAGCTGTCTCTCATAATGTCACTCGTGGGGTGTCATCTGTTGTTATATATTTTTGGGCATACTGTAAACAGTGTGACCTCGTTCTTGACATTTGCCTGGTGACCCCAACAGTCCTAAAGGTTTACACATCTCTCATGTGCAGTCAACGCATTCATTCATCTTAGAGATAAGTCAAAAGTTAAAAGTCACACACACATATACGTATAACAAAAAAACCCACACACATGTGCACACATACACATTTAAAAATGTCACCAAGTCCTACACTGGGCTAGTTGTAGCATTTTGAATTTTGTAGCAAAAAAGCAGAAAAGGAGAGTTATCAGGTGGCTTCAGTTTAGCCTGCAAAGATACCCTCTATGTACAATCTGCAGGCTTCTGTGCATATATATGTGTTTGTGTCTGAACTCACCACAAAATCAATGACGCAAAACATGCAATGGTACAAAACTGCGTACTAATGGAAACATTCACATGAATCTTTATGCACAAGACCAGCTTTATCTTTGGACTATCTGGATAACCCTCTAGAACAAACACCCCAAATGTTTTACCTGCCAGCAAATGTAACCTTGAAACTGAGCATAAGTAGAGGTAAAACAGAGAGATGGAGCAACCTGTTGATATGACCAAAGAAAGTGGAAAAGAAAAGGTGATCAAACAGCCTAAATAGTTAAAGTGAACTTTCAACACTCACTCTTTTTTAAAATGTAAGCACGACAGTTGCAGATTGGGGTACTTTTATCCCTTGAATGTCAGCTGTTCCATCTTTCTATGTAAGCAGCAGTCTTTTTGCTATTTTCACATTCACATATTACATTGTACCCAGGTGTGCTGTGTATTTCAGGGGCCGTGGATGTCACAAGGGACTCCCTTTTCTCAGCCTCTTCTGCCTCACAAGGGTGGAAGGAATCACACAAACACACTGCTGCCTTACCTGAGCTCAATGTAAGTGCTGTAGTTGCTCACACAGGGTGCAGAGCAACATCTTCATTGAATTCAGTGTCTGCATAGCCCTGGAAAGGCTTGGGAAACAGCAGCAAACCTTTACTTCATGGTGTTCAGCTGAAGAGAGAGCAATAATGAGCTTTAATAATAACGAGGACTAATGAGCTGCAGGCACTGGCTCTGCACTGAAGGTGACAGCCTCTGCCTCTAGAGACAAGGTGTGCGTCAGGAGGATTTGATCACTGGAGGCTGCACAGAGACAAACCCAGGTCACTCACACCGACGGGTCAGATCTGGGCTCTGTCAGCTTTTGTGTCCTCCCAGACCTGAACCTGGAATTTCCCTCCTATTGACTTTCATCTCCTGCAACCAGCAGCAAAATACCTACCCGGGGCAGGACCTGGTTTGTTCCCTCTCATGCTGCAGGGCCACCCAGCCCCAAGCCCGTGTTATTCCACTCCTCTCAGGCCAGTGCCTTGGCTGTCCCCACCGGCTGGGCGAGGCGACCAAGGGTCTGTCAGGGGTCACGGTGGGAAAACACACATTTTGCTAGGTGACTTTAGGACATGTCATGAAATATGGGGCCTTTGTCCTCCCTGCTGGCAAGTTCTTTCAAGCCAGGCGGCTAAATACCCACCCGGAGAGCTGCTGGCATGTGGGAATTAGTTGACAGGTTTGGGTCAGTTCCCAGAGGAGGGGTGTGAGTAGCACCAAAACCATCACAGCTGGTACTCATTAGGGTCTTGCCTGCAAACCACACAGAGGTGCCCAAGACGCAGTGAGCCACCGAGGGTTCTGTAACCTGGAATCTGACCTCATAATCTTCTTATCTCCCTCTCAGTGCTCTATGTCCTTTCACACAGAGAACAGCTTGTCATACGAGGGCAGGCTCCTTTAACCTACTTAATGGTACTTTTCACCTTCAGGGTCCTCTCCTGCACTGGGTTTATCTTTCGATCGATGTTCCTCTTCTAAGTGATGTCTATTTAAGCCTGGGTTTAAAAAAAAACAACACAGCAAAACTTACTTCTGGTTTCAATCAAAACTGTCAATCAATTGCCTTGCTCACTCTAGGCTTGCTTAGCAGTGTTTAGACTTCTCAGCACAACGCTCACGAAAGAGTCTGGGGGCCAGTCCCAGAGCTCCCTGCAAGCATGGAGAGGTTTTGGAGAGGTTTTCTATCTCACAAACAGTCCCATTGATTTTATCAAGCTATTCGCTAAGCAGCTCAACAATCAGAGAGAGCGTGGCCCATAGCAAACAGCATCTTTGTTTAAGCTCATTCATGGGACTGCAAAAAGGAAAGGCATGTTGTTCCCAGCAGATCCAGCATTTCTAAGGCTTTCAGTCATTCGCCCATCTCTGGGGCCAATTCTCCTTAGAAAACCAGAACCGCCCTCACAGGACCCTGTCCTGCGTTCCTCTCGCCTGCATGGAACCCACAGGGCAAGCACAGTAGCGAGAGTGGATCTGGTCCAGTGGCCATTCACATCCAGAAGGTTGAATAAATATTAGTGGGTAAACTCGTAATTAACCCATCAGTTGAAATATCCAACAGATCCCATGTTTTCCTCCTGGTTGATGCAAATGAGAGTTGATTGTAAACATCTCATGCCAAAATTATACCTTAGAGAATCCAAGCAACTCAGTTGGCCTTGCCTGAATTATTTCAATGAAAGCAAGGCAGACAAATGAGTGTAATTGTCCAACTTCTTTCACTCACTAGCTTTTGCCTTGCTTGGAAACTCTTGCAGCTGGACATTCATGCAAGGCTTTGAATGTAAATGTATCTCTTGCCTCCAGATCTGGCACTATTAGAAAACCTGGCTTTCTTTCATTCTTTGTAAGATAGAAACTAGTGAGGAGTAAAAAATGGGAGAGCTTGTCTGTGGCCTGTATTTCAAATAAACATTGCACTCCAGCTCCCAGACGATCATTAAGAAACTGGTGGCCCATACTTTTGTTATTGTGCCGGGATCTCACACTTAATCACCTTCAGATCTAATAGCTCTGATCCCATGCAAGAGATGCGGAAAGATAGCATGTAAAAATATATCTGTTTCCCTCTGCCACTTCACTTGTTGCATGAAACTTTGCATCTGTTTTACACTAAGACCTAATCAGAACAGCTCCTGGCTGGAGCTTTTTGTTCCAGAATCAGCCAAAAAAAAGCCAAAGTCTGCTTCCTCACTAAGGGGCCAGTTCTTCCCTCCTTTCATGTGCGTATCCTCCATGGACACAGACTGCAGAGGCAGGGAGGAGGGAAGCATCAGAAGAAGGAACCAAAGAATGAATGGATTTAGGAAATACCAAGTAACTGAGGAAGTTGGTCTCTGCTAGCCAGAAGACAGGCAGCCTGAGGCATGCAGCCATACGCCCACCTGATCATCCTCATCCTGAGGGTCTCAGCCGTGCTCTGCAGTCACCACACACGCTGAATTTTAGCCTCCATGTCGGTGCTGCCGGCAGGTGGGCTCTGCTTGCTGTAACAGCAGGTCCCTGTGCGACGCAGGAGCCGGGATATGAGAGCAGCAAATGCCTTTACAGCAGCTTCACCAGCTCATCCTCACATATGTTGTTTACCAGGATTGCAGTAAGGCTGCTGTGGAGCTGCTTGTTGCAAGGCCAGATCAGTAATTCATCGGAAAGAGCTGAAGGGCTGGGCTCGCCGCGCAGGACCGGGAGGGGATGGTTTTCTGCAGCATGTTCATCAGCCCTGATGTGGGCAAATGCCAACAGAGCCACAAGCCAGACAGACTGCAAGGTGGCCCTACAGCTCCCCGGCTTCATACATCAGGAGAGAAATGGCAGCATTGAAGGAGACTGTTAGAAAAAGACATTTGTGTTATACCTTCGCACTCATTGCCCCTCTCGTAGGGAGCAGTCACCTTTGCAAGCTGCAACTTTATTGCAGAAAACACATAATTCTTTTAATTTCAGGACAGCTAATTGTAAGCTCAAAGTTGAACACACAATCAAATACCTTCCCAATTTCAGAAAGGAAGAGAAAAGGGCATTTCATTTTCAAGCCGCACAGTATAAGACCCTTTCCACTTCGGAAAAACAAATCTGTGTCTCCTCCTTATCATTTCCTTTGCTGCAGATTCATTGACTAATGAATTCTTACCAGCTGTAACATTCATCTGCACACTTAAAAATCAACCTTGTAAAAGTGTACTTGTCCACAGTGAGTAATTTTTTTGATGGGTGAGTAATTTGTCTCTGTGGAGGGGCTTATGTTTGGTTTATGCTTTAGCTGCTTGGGATAACGTGCGATAGGAGTCTGCCTATTTTGCATAATTGTGTACTTTAACTAAGCATCAAGGGAACTCAGAGTGAGGAGTGGGTAATTTCATTTTTATTGTTATTAATGGCAACTGAATAAATAAATACAAAATAAAGAAAAAATCAAATTATGACCTCATGCTTTGATTTTTCTCAATATTATCCCAGTAAAGGATGGAGGAGACAATATGATGGCTGGGCTGGGAAATTTCCATGGCAGTTTTTCAGGTGCTTCCTAAAATGTTTTCCATTAAGTGTCCCTAGAGGTCCAGTATTTGTGTGATTATGGGAAGGAAGAGGTCTTGGTTTTTCTTTACTTCTTTGGTTTCCTTCATCTAATGGCTCCTTAAGACTCTGCAACCCACATTTTTCTTTACAGAACACAAGAAATAGCATCCCTTTTTTTTCCACACTCAGAAAAGACAAAAGAGACCTTTTGGCAAAACGTCAGATTGTGTGACTGATAACACCCCCAATCATTTCAGACTATGACTTGTGGCCATGTTAGACTGAGATGTGAAAACAAAACACATACATTTTATGTTGGCCACTTCACTTCATTCTATTAAATTAGGACTAGTCATTAACTGGTGGAGAAGGAGAAACACTTCCATCAAGAACCAGGGCGGGGAGGTTGCGTCTGACATCCCCATTCCTCCCTCCCCCAACTTTCCAGCATTTGCCCTCCAGAGATATTGGTGTGAAACCAGCTCACATGACAAATTAAAGTGATTCATAACCCAGCTGCAGTCTCTGTTGACAAGCCCCATCGCAAAGCAATCATGCAGATTTTATGCACCCCAAGCGCCAGGGAAGAAGCCTGGTTAGTGGCACACACCGTGCTTTCCAGAGAGGTCTGATACAACTTGGCTGAATTCATCTCCAGCACGTGAAGGCCAAATGGCTGTCACTTGACAGCAGTTAATAATGCAGTTTTAAAAGGGATATTTTCCCTGCTAAATTAAATTTCCAAGACATCACCATACATCTTCAGCCTTATCTTTTTGTCTGGATCTTTTTTTTTTTGGCTCTCCTATCGGTCTTCAAACACACAACCAGGGATTACACAGATAAACCCATAGCATGGTTCATTTTGGCAGTGGCTTATCAATCACTGTTAATTACCTTGGTGGATCCATAAACCACCAATCGCCAATTGAGTGGCGATTCTCTTTTCACCACCGTCAAGTCAGAAAAGGCTTGGTGACCGTTTCTGATGTGCCAGCCTGTCCCCAGTGGGCTGCACAGCAGCCAGAGTGCAGAGACCCCAGCGCTCGAGGGGAACGTTATGATCTACACACCCTGTGAGATCCCTCTGAAGGTGGTGCCCAAAGCAGGGCCCCGCCTGGCCTCCCCCACTGTCCCTTCTGTGCCCAGATGAGGGGGCTGGAAGCCTCCTTCCCCACATGACCCTCAGATGAGGATTGTTCAGGGGCACAGCTCTGACAGCAGGGAGCTGCAGAAGGGCCACCCCAAGCTGTGTCAGCAGGGCCTCCTGTGCCACTTCATGGTGGCCAGCAATGCTCTGGAAACCCTGAGACACTTCCTCAGAGACTTCACCAGTTTCAGTTCCCCAGGGTGGCAGAGACATGGGTGGCCAGCAGAACTGTGGTGGTAGTGCTGGAAGACCACCCCCTACAAGAGAAGGGTGTCCTGGCAGCGTCCCCTGTGTTCACACAGCACTCACCTGCAGCTCCCAGCAGCTCTGCGGGATCCATCCAGCTCCTCCACAGCCTGCCCACAGGCTCCATGCTGCCGTGCCCCCATGCTGAGCACTTGGGAGCAGTGACGGTGGCCCCGGCACAGCAGAGCCCACGCAGACAGGGCACAGCCCTGCAGGCTTGACCACGGCGGACAGGGCCTGGTGACAGGCTCCATCCACAGCCCCAGGCAAGGCAAGTAATGCATGAGGCCCAGGGCCAATCCAGGGCAGAAGACGACAAGATAGGGCTACAGCATAGGTCCAAAGCCCATCCAGGAGACATGCCATCAGTGGGCCTGTGCAGAAAATGAGGTGCCTACAGCCCACCCAGAAGGCAAGGCAAGGTCAGGCCAGAGACAGGGCTGAAAAGCAGCGCCCACAGCATAGCCCTGGCCTAGCCAGCCCTAAGGGTACAGTCCTGGGCTTAAATGAGCTCCTGGGCTTAAATGAGCTCCTGGGCCCTGGCCAGGGCGTGGGTGGAGGCTCCAGGTGGGGCTGCTCTGGGCCGTTAAGGCCTGTTGGTGATGGCAACCAGCACGACAGTGAGATCGGACAGGCCCTTCCTTGTCCTGTCCAGCAAGCACCGATGGAGAGGTTGGGTGCTGACCTGCTGGAGGGCAGCTCCGCAGAGAAGGACCTGTGAGTCCTGATGGACAACAAGTTGCCCATGAGGCAGCAATGTGCCCCTGTGGCCAAGAAGGCCAATGGTCTTTTGGGGTGCATTAAGAAAAGCATGGCTAGCAGGTTGAGGAAGGTTATCCTCCCCCTCTACTCTGCCCTGGTGAGGCCACTTCTAGAGCACTGGGTCCAGTTCTA
>JAOXNO010000003.1:15969493-15986731 GCA_028565335.1 Limnodromus scolopaceus
GGCCCCGGCGGGAGCGGGGGGGGTTTCCGGAGCGGCCCGAGCGGGGGGCTCCGGCGGCGGCCCCGGGCGGGAGGGTCCCGGCGGGAGCCAGCGGGCGGTCCCGGTGGCGGTGGCCCCGGGCGGGGGTTCCCGACGCTGCCGGCCCCGCTTCGGTGAGGATTTTTGCTGGAGATGGGTCTTGCGTTCTTTAGATTATCGTAAATTAGATCAGAACCATTAACATGTTTTGGTTAATCCCCGGTAATTAAAACAATTCAGGCGAGAGCGGCTCAGACCGCGTCCCCGGGCCCAACCCGCCACGGGCCTTCGGTAGCTCCGTGCCCCGGGAGGGCCCCGCTCCGCCCCGGTCCCCGTCCCCGACTTCCCGGGACAGCCCGGGGCTCCCGCAGTTCGTTTCCCCGCGGGGCTCCGCACGCTCGGTCCCAGCCGTGCCCGGACCGGCTGGGGGGGCTCGGGCTCCCGGCGATCGGCAGCATCTCCCGGCTGGGAGCGGGACGGAGGGACCCCGGCTGCCCGCTTACAGTCCGCCCCCAGCGGGGGAGGGCAGCGCAGACGTGAGCGCTGCAGGAGCGGAGCTGATCTGAAACGAGCGAAAGATCTTCCAAAAGCGCGTTTTCGGAAGGAAGGGAACCGCAGCTGCTGCGCGGTGGCTGTGACGCCCACCCGGGGATCGCGGCCGCCCCAGGGCGAGCGGGAGGATGCTGGGTCCCTGGGGCTGTTTTCCGCCAGTGGGACGTGACTCGCTCCCCGTGTGATCCCCGGTCCCTTCTCGGGATCCCTCCCCCCGTGAGCAGGACGTCCGTTCCCCAAACACCCTGCTCGCCGCCCGGGGAGTGCCCAGCCGAGGATGAGCCGTGCTCCCGGCACACAGCCCCTTTCCCGGGAAAACCATGGTGCTCCCCCCGATCAGCCCCCACACCCCGATCAGCGGTGACATTTTCAGCAAGGCCCAGGGTGAGCAGGGGTTGTCTTGACCCAGCGCTTGTGTGGCATCAAGGGGCTGCAGACATGTGGGCGATGCACCCCCATGGCAGCGATGCCCAAACCGGCTGGAAACGAAAAAAATTTCTGTAAAAGTTTCCTTCAATGAAACTGGAGCCGGGGATGCCCTCAGAGCTGTCCCTGCAGGTATCCCATAGCCAGCCTCTGCAGGATTCGAGTCCTGTTGTGTGCGTAGTGGAGGAACTTTGGAGCCCCTTCAGACCCACTGACTGCAGGGCATGATGAGAACCAGCTGCCAGGCCGGGCTGCGGGAAAACCTGCACCAGCAGAGGGGCTGGAAACACACCACCACGTCCCGTCCTGGGCCCGTGTGTCCCCTCAGGCAGCGGTCTCTGCTGTGCCCCTGTGCCCGGGGCTGGCACAAGGACGGTGTGAAGGCCGAGCACACCTACGTGGTGACTCTTAGTCCTAAATTCAGAGGGGACCCGGCTGGGAAATGAGCCGCTGGGCAGGGCTGGTTCGCCCAGGGATGTTCCATTTCAAGCCGACTCAGGCAGCTGAGAACCCACATTCCATTTCTGCTGAGCCCCCGTCAGTGGGGGAGGCTCCACTGAGGCCAACAAACCACTGACCAACTGTGTCTTTGGAAGCAGAAAGTGGATTGAGTGCTTAAGACACAACTTGAAGGCAGATGTCCTGTGGCAGGGAACTGTCTGTTTACCCCACTTCCACAGTCAACACATCAATGTGTCACGATTTGACCTGGAAGAATGACAGCTCCAGTGAGGAAGATCAGCCAATTCTTCACCTCCACTGTGGCAACCCAGCATAACCATGCCCTTGCCACATCCCTGTTTGTCCCCAGGACCTGGGTGGAGCTATCGAACTACTTCCCACAGACCAGCCGAAAAGCTGAGTAACGACTCCTAATCCTGTAAATGATGGGATTAAAATCGTTGACGTGGGAGTAGAAGGCCACTGCTTGCACGCTCGGTCATCATGGTTCCTGTTGATCCTGAGCCACATTCAAGAACCACAGCGAGCCCAACCAGCACCGTGGGGCAACTACCCCAAAAGAATGCAGAAACATTAAACTTCACAGCCAGCACCCACCTCCTGTCGTGAGCCAGACAGCTCTAGCAAAAGCAGCCCATGCACTTGCTTCATCCATAATCTGCTGGAATTTCCATTCTGGTTGTGGGGAGACTATGGAGAAAAATTGCTGCAAACAGCTGCTTTTGCTTTTTGATCTTGTGCTGGTTTTACAGCACTTGCATCTTTTCCTAAAAACAGAGAAAATGACTCAGTCTCCTCTCCTTAAAAAGTTGTTGCCATTCCCTTCTGGGTTCTGTGCTCCTGAGGCCACATGACCAAAACCCAGGAGGATCATCAGAGAGGTATCTGCTCACTTCCAGCTTGTACAAATACTAGAGAATTCAGAAATTCATCTATGAAACCTGGTACATAAAATACTTATGTTTAGAGTGGTGGCCCAACCGACATCATACAGGCTCCAGCCGTTCCCCGCGGGACTGGGCTTTCGGTCGGTGGATGCTGTCCCACCAGCCGAATTCCTCCTTGTCAGAGCTGAGCCAGGGCCTGGAGCTGCTCCATCACGAGATCCACCTGAGAAACACAGGTGAGGCTGGAATGGCACCGTGCTTTGCTCAGCACAGAGATAACCCCACAATCCCAGGGAGGAGAAAGTCCAAAGGAGCGAGATCCAGTGCCTGCCCCGTCCCCACTGGGGCAGCCCAGTCACAGACCTGCTCAGAAGAGGAAAACACAGACCAACTCCCGGTTCTTCAAAGATAGGCACCTCTTGGGCATCTCATCTACTTGTAGCCCCCTCCCATTGTGGGGGGTGTCCTGGGCTGCGGGAAGGAGCCGGGTGAGGAAGAAGGTGCTGCTCTTCCTCCCCCTGCCCGCAGAGCAGCCAATTCCTCCTCGCCGTGCTGCGTGGCTGATTGCAGGATGGAGTTTGATGGTTGGATCCGTGGGGAACTTGCTCCAATTTTAGGCTCTTAGGGGCTCAGCACAGTTTTAACCCACCCTCTTTTTCTCCCTGACCCCCCGCCCTGTCCCTTTGGAAACATCCAAATTAGGCCAGTGTTAATAGCTGAGGTCTTTATTTAAAGTTTTTTATATACAGTAAAAGTGTCACAGATAAATCTGCAACAATCGGACAAGACAAATGTAAATCTCTCTCAACAATTAGCAGCTTAAGATCTATAAACTACAGTGTTACGTTCACAAGTGTCATTTCTGTACTTTTCAACCCGTGCAAGTGAGTTTTTCTGTTTATTTTTTTACACTTTTAAAACACACTTACAGCTAAGTCAATTGCCTACGACTAGACCACCTGGCATACACAACACAGACACACAGGGTTTTTAACTCTTTAGCCACATTCAGAATTCACTTAAAAAATGGCAAAACTACCCGATCTTGAACCCCTTTGTAGCTTGGCTTCTTTTGTTATAATGCTGCTTTTTTAATAAAAAAAAATGCATATTTTCAAAGCTGAAAGACAGTGCTTTTCTGTCCCAGTGCAACACGTACAGAACTCAACATTTCATCTGATCAGACCCTAAGAATTCATGGGACTGGACTAAACCAATGAAATAATTGCTGTGAGCATGCTCAGTATCGTTAAACTAAACTAATGAGGCTGACAGAAAAGAGAACTTTATAAAATTTAATTTTTTTTTTTTTTTTGCATCAAGATTTTCTTTCCTTACATTGTGAAAGCAAATGGGGGAAACGTGAACTTCATTTGAACTACAGAATTTCAATGAGGAGCTGCTGCTTTTTGAACTAACACAGTCTGTTACATTCTTCCCTTTTTATATGCCAAGTCGATATGTGCTAAACATATCTAAGCAATTTCAGAATCGTTTCAACTCTGAATATGAAATGTTTTGGGAAAACATTCTGCCACTCAGAGATGAAGTGTACATCCATGGGAAGGCTAATAAAGGTACTCACACGCACACTCACATCCATGGCAGAAACTGTCTTCTACGCGTCATCCAGAAACGCCTCATCAAGAAAGCAAACACAACCACTTACAAGGGAAGGGAGCTTTAAAGCTAGAATCACATTTCCAACAATATAATCATCGTTACGCTATCAGAAATCATCACAGACCTTCCAACTGAAGGGGGAGGAGAACCCCAAAACGCTCTGCTAATGCAAAAGGCAAAACACGCGGCAGTTGTTAGGATATGAGAAGTAGATGCAGCATCATATATGGCATTACTGCACACAACTCTCTGGAATGGAAGGAACTGTCGAGAGAGAAAGAGACAGACAGACAGACATTGTCCAGAACCATATGTACATGGCCTTCACCAAACAGTTTTGAGGTGATAAGTTTCTATTAAGCCTGCGCCTTTTGGCAAATTAGCTATTATTGACTGAAGACAACTCAGAGCGGAGACACTAAATGGAATTAGGATGCAAAGAAGAGGAGGGACAAACACTTCCTTCGGATACTACGGACGAGTGGCACCCAGTGTCCAGATCCACTGGCCTCCAACTCCTTCCTGCCCTGACCACACAAACACCTACCATGAGCAACTCTAGCGGGATCAAAACTGAGAAAAACAGAGGTGCAAAGGCCAGGTTTCAGAAATAAAGGCAACAGAGCTCTCCAATTACATGCCAAATCAGTTCTTACTGTTGTTCACACCTTTATTTCTGACAAAAGCTTCGCAGTGTGAAGACGGTGGTTCCCCATGTGACGCGAATCAGCCAGAGAAGGGGGATGAACAGAACGGGGTTTGGCTGGTGCTAGAAGCTCAGGGAGGGAGGGAATGTTTATGCAACCTCTGCAGCTCCGTGGAAAGCATGGTTATTTTTGGCTTGAGTCAGTTGCAATTGGCAATTTGTGTTTTAAGTAGGACAGGAGCAGATTAGTGCACGTGATGGCAGAGAGGGGTGTGCGGGGATCCCCGGGGAGGGGGTACCTGAGATTCCTGGGGCCATGGGAAACATATACTGAATCTTCCAAGGAAACAGGATGGCTGGATGGTGGGAGGGGGGCTTGTCTCCACTGGAAATCAGAGGACCCTCAGGACTGTTTATCTGGTCTGAGGGA
This sequence comes from Limnodromus scolopaceus, assembly GCA_028565335.1. Lineage (NCBI taxonomy): Eukaryota > Metazoa > Chordata > Aves > Charadriiformes > Scolopacidae > Limnodromus > Limnodromus scolopaceus. The sequence continues at coordinate 15,974,538 of JAOXNO010000003.1, forward strand.
ATTTCTCAGAACCCAGAGTTTGCATCATAGCAAAAAGTCCCAGGGCTCTCTGTGTGTGTGCATATCTATATATCTATGATGTTCCATATATGTCTATGTACAATTTCAACTGGTTCAGGTCACTTGGGCAACATTTGGTTCCTGGAGGGAACTTAAGCCTCGAAGGAAGGAAAACAGTAAGATCTAACTAAACACCATAAATGATTTTGAAAGAGAATCCTGGAGTTGTTCTGGATTTCATGGAGAGGGAATTTGAATCTTGGCTTTGTTCCAGTGAAAGGGAGACCAGCTAAAGACCAGCACAGAGTGACGGCAGATGCCAGCACCGACAGGTCCCAGCAACAGCCCGTTGCCAGGACTCGAGAGTTACGTTTGAAGCTGACATTTCCTTTGGAGCTCCGAGAAGGTACCAACACCAAGTGCTTGCCCCAGGCTGAAGAGGAGGATGCTCTCTATGGCACAGCACACAAAGATCTCTACAGACACGCAATGATCCTACCAGAGCCTGACAGGAGGAAAGCTTTGGTTTCACTTTTTAGGGATTTATTTAAAAATTAAATCAGAGATATTTCTGAGACAACCATTCTTTTAAGTGGGCTGTTGATTTCCTTAAAGGAACCTGTCTTTTCCCTAGGAAGGGATGAAGAGAAATTCCTTTTTCTTATCCTGAGGCCAGGAATGAGAGATGACATGGAAATGAGGAATATAAAACTATTCTCCTTTACATCTGGAGAAAGAAAAAAAAAAAGCCCTGCAGGACAAAAATGTGTGGAGAAGAGAGAGGTTTTCATGATGCTGCATCTGAACGCTCAGGAGGACAGATCAATGGCGTGTGAATAGCGCTGCGCTCCAGACAGGCTGGCACTAGAAACTGCTCTCTGCCCTCCTCAAAACTGTTTCAGGACAAGACGGCTCACAATTATTCACGCATTTCTTCATTTAAAAACATCACTTCTTTATTTAAAAGGAAAAAACCCAAAACGTAATGACCCTCCCGACCCCTTCCAAAAAAAACCCCAATAATAATAATAATAATTATAATAAAAAATCCTATTAGAAACAATAAGGAAGCACTGAGAGTTTGAGTATTACACTCTTCAAGTATGCTGTTTGGATTTTTTTTTAAATCTGTGAATATACATATATAAAAAAAACCTTAAAAGTGCGACCAAGGGCTTCTGCTTAAAGATAAGTATTTCAAGGACTACTTCAAAATACTGTAGCACGACTGTGCAGTTTCTGTGTATGGCATGAGGCTTCCACTTCATACGCTCTGCAAAGTTAGCCAGCCTTCCAGAAAGTTCCTGTAAGTCAGGTGAGCACAAACGGTGACCCCAGACACTGAGCTGGGAGAGAGATCCACGTTGCTGCTTTTCTCATGTTAAGGAAAGAACCAACTCTGAGCGCATACATTTGGACATGGAATGTGAGCAGACTTCACAGTAAAAGTTTAGTGTTACGGGTTTGCTGTGGTACCATCACTCAAGGCTGTGCACCAGACTGAGCTGCACTCGTCTGAAGCTAACCACATCTCTTCTTCCTGACAGGTTTAGTACAGTAGTTCAAGCCACAATTTAAATTGCCCATTGGTATGCTCCAAATTTCTGTATTTTATTTATTTATTTTGTACACTTTAAAGAATCTTAAGATTTGCATCCAAAGAGAACCATGCTACATAAAAATTATCCAGGATTCTCGCCAAAAAGAGTTCTTGAATAAAATCTAAAAAATACTATTGCAATGCGTCTCGCAGAGAAAAAACGTTATTCTAAATGTAAACAAATTCACTCGGACACTTTAAAACTTCAGCGGAGCAGTTGCTGACTAATCTTTGCCACGCTTGCTCACCAAGAGCGCCGGGAGGAGGGCGACACAGCCGGGTCCTGCCGCCATCATCTGGGGGGGGACAAGAACCGTTCCAAGTAGCCGGTGATGGCGTCCCAGTGCTTCCACAAAAAGGCAATGAAAACCACTATAAATAAAGTGCTGAACGTCCTATTGCGAGTCTTCATGAGGGGCACGACGCAGTTGGCCACGGTGGAGACAAAGACAAGGAGGACAGCCATGACGGCCAGGAGGATGTTGATGAACTTCCCCAGCAGGTTCCTGGCCGTGGCGTTCTCCAGCCCCTCCAGCTGCACCACCTGCTGCTGCTGCTGCTGCAGCTCCATCTTGGAGATGCGGGTCTGGCAAGCCTCCAGAGCCTCCTGCGGGCGAGAACACACCGCTGGGTCGCCAGCGCCCCACAGGCCCCACGGCTCTTACCCGAGCAGGGCCACCCTCCTGGTGCCTCACGCGGCTCCCGCAGGACGTGAGTCACCGCCCCCATCACACCCGCAGCCGCAACCACGGAAGCCGCGCCATTCCACGGCTGAGGGCGAGGAGCCCCTCCTTAATGAGGCATTGCCATTAGTGACACACCGCCTCGTCTCGGCTGCACCGGAGAGGTTCATCTCCAGCCTGTGCAAGCTGCCGTCGCTGGCTGATCCCCCAAACAGGACCCAGGATGCCGTCCCGCAGGCTCCGCTCCATCAGGGCTCTGCTGCAGCATCAGCCCGTGCTCTGCACCAGTGCTCCGTGTGGGACAACTTAACACCCACCTTCACCCCAGCAATGCTCAGGAACAGGCTGTCCCAATTTGTACGTTTACGCGAAAAAGACTGAATTATAAAATGAAGATTAAAAAAAGCTATTGAGAAATCCCCATTTCAATTTAAGTTTTCAACCTTACTTCTTCCTGCCCTGTCAAACCAGAGGAGAACGAGACCTGAGTATTGTCACCTCCCCCCAAGGGAGAGCCCCCCGTTCACTCTGTCGGAGGCCACGGCACCGCTCTCCACAGGCGCCGATTTTTTTTAACCTCAGCTTAAAGGCCATTGTCACCTGTCACATTTCTCTGCCATTGCACAGTGCCCGTGGAGGTCAGTGACACGTGGGGGCTCCTCTCAGCCAGGGCCGTGGGAGCCCAGGGCAAACCGCTTGGCCCCCCCAGCCACAGCCGGGACTGCGGCCGATCCACGGCCACGGGGAAATCACCCACCCGAGGCCCCTCGGGGGCAGAAACGGGCAGAACTTTGACCTACGGTTCTCTGCTCACACTATCAATATCCCACATCAGATCGAACGCGAGATGCCTGCTAAAACCAGCGCAGGGACCTAAAAGAGACAACTGATCTCTTTCAGAACAGGCCTTTCTTTACAAGGTTTGGCAGCTGCTCAGATCATTCCCCAGGTCTTTCGCTCTGGGGAAGGGCCTCCAACTCCATAGTCTCTGTTTCCATAGCTTTGGTCTTTCACATACTGAAAGAAACTTCTCATTTAAAAATACCTCCTTATTTGGGCAAAACCAAGAGAAAGACTTGTTTCCTGACAGTGGATACACAAAGCCATTTTTCCTTAGACATATGTGATCATTACTCTAAAATTAGTGACACAGAAATACACCCTTGGGTCAGTTTACTGGGAACGACGCTGCAAAAAAAAGCGTTCAGGTCTGGGCCCATCAGTTTCGAATTCCCTACAAAACCCCACACAAAAGGTGGGTGCAGGTTCCCACTTGCCTACAACCGGCTCAACACTCTGCTCCGGAGCAAGCAGGGGGTTCCCCCTGGAGAGGAGCCTGCCTGGTGGTGACCTGTAGGGACACCGAGGGACACAGATGGAACAATGGCCCCTCCAGCGCTCCTCAACACGCAGTTTAGCGATAAAGCTACCGGAACAAAACCAGATGCAGAACCACAGGAGCATTTCCAAAGTGAATGAGCTGTGGGTAAAGCAGGGGGGCTCCAGTCAGGGCTGGAGTGTCCCTGGCTGTGTCACCCACCTGGATGTCCCGTGCTCGCTCGTAAGACTGGTAGGCGATTTTCTCCTCCATGCTGGCCAACTCCTGTTTTAAATTGAGGATCTCGTTCTGGTGGAGCTCAGTCAGGTCATTCAGCTGCTCTTCCAGTCTCTCGCATCTAGAAATGACACACAGAGTACAGCAGCTTTAAGTGGACGTCAACATCACTCTGGTGACAATCGAGCAGTGAACATCACAGACTTTTCACCGAACACCAGTGTGTCTGCCTCTGTCACTACAAAAGTGGGCACTACAGTGGGCCCTCTCTGGGAACCGAGGAAATCCTTCCCACCAGGTTTCTGTTCTGGGGAAAAACACACAGAGCGGTTAAATGACAACTGTCCAGTGATGCAAGAAATCAAGGACAGAATTAGGATACAGTAAGTTATTCCCCAAACTTTTGTTAAAACCAAATAGTTCCCTTCTAATACTATAAGCTCTTAAGGATTTTCACCTACGCTGGAAACAGTAACTGGCATAAAAATGACACAGCACTTAAACACGACTGATGCCTCAGAGAACATGATGGTCCTGTCTGATCTTCACATGTGAGCTCACATGGGTATCCTCGACTGATTTTTTCTTTCTCTCTCATGAATGATTCAGCCTAACTAGCAAAGGTCATCATATTATTTATACAGAAGGCACATGAATCATTAACCTGCAGGCTTATTTTTCAGTTTGTTACTGGGAATGGCCTGGGAGCAGTCCTGAGAAAGAGGCGGCCCCAAAAATTGAGTTACAACAATTCTGAGAGACAGGGTTTTGTTTCTTATTGAGGGGGTTTTAAGTTTACTTCAATGTTCCATACGTTATTTTGCTCCATAATGTTACTTTAGCACTTTCAAAATACATTAGGGATACCTTGCATTTGTATGTAGGCACTTCAGTTTTGGAATTTCAAGCCCAAATTTCCAAGCAACTCACGTTTTAATACCCTTTTAAAACCAGGCAAGTATTTGTTTTTCTTCCAGAGGGAAAATAGACAGAGGGAGCTGGGTCCCTGCTCGAGGGTGGGGAGTGGGAGCCGGGCACCATCCACACCATCCTCTTCCTCCCCCCCGGCTTCGTATTCCTGGTCATTGAGTGAGGGCTGATGGCAACCAAGGTTTGGGGCCTTTGGGGTGTTTCTGCTCTGATTTCCACCGCCTGCATTCCCATCCTAACAGCATGGAAAGAGCTTAGTGCATAGCTCTTATCATCTGAACCTTGGTACTAACAACTGAGAAATTTCTGAGGAATTAAGCACAGAGATAATTCCTTGTTTTAATTGCAGTTCCCCTCTGAATCCATCTGAATTTAATTTATACACACACATATGCATAAAATGAATAAACAATATTTATCTAGAACAAAGAATTTAATGACAAGTTCTGAAAAACTAAGACAAAAATCCCGCTCCCATTTCTTTTTCAAGATTTTTGGTGCTTCACAAGCTAAATATTCAGAATCTGTAGGCACAATTGAGCCTTTACAAACACTCTTGGGGTTTTGTTTTAATTGAAAAGTCTGAAGAGAATTTTCATTTACATTCCCAATGCAATATTGCCTTAAACTAAGAGGGAGCCAGATGCAGCACAACAGTTTCTAACCATGAAACGTGTGGTCGACCAGCAGCGAGACTGGGGCCACCAGAGCTGCCACAAGGGCCGTGACACCGGGGCAGGACCCAGGAGGGAACTGGTTTTCCAGGAACAACCAGCTGCAAACAAGGGAACAGCCGTGTGAAGTCGGGCTAATGAAGAAGGAGCCCAGATAATTAATATTGCCATTTGTTCCCACCCAACTTCAAAAAAAAAACCTCCAACTTGCCGACAACCAAGAAATCACAACCAAACCCGCTCTAAGTCCCAAAGGCAGCATAAATTACTTGAAATATATTCATTTTGTTAATATATTACAAAATTCTCCAGTGGGTTTGTTACACAAAAAGGGACATAAGCATTTCTGAAAATACCATAATTATGTCTTTTAACCTCCTCCCACATAAACGCCCTTCATAAACCAGCTGTTGCCAGGCAGCTTAAACCCTGTTCTCCAATAAGAAACAATTGTATTTTAACAACTTCAAGCCTACCTCAATCTGCAGGAAACATAAGGAAACCCTGCAAATCCATATAGTTAAGAGTTTAAGCGTAACACAATTAGCAAAAGGGCTGGCTCCGACCCTCCCTGCCCCGACGGCCAGTTGCCCAGCCGGCTTCCTCTCCCACTCCCCCCGGGGCTCCTGCAGGATGCACCCAAGGATCATCCCCTCTTTCACAGACTGGTGCATCAGGCAACGGCTGGAATTGGGTCATTTAAAAAAAAAAACCCAACACCAAACACAAACCCCCCAACCTATCCAGACTTATTTTTGAAATTACACTTCCTCCATTCATCTCCTTTTCACCCCTTGAACCACCATCTACAATTTAGAAAACGTTTTTTTTTCCTGCTGTTTCCTACTGGCGTTCAAATTTGAAGAGCTAAGAGGGGTTCACGTGACGAGGAGGGCCCAAAGCCAGGGTTTTCCTGCCGAGGGATGGTGCACATTTAACCCAGAGGTGCTACAAAAATAAAAGGGCTAAGATTATACTCACACCTCCCTCTCTAACGTGCAAGTGCCAGAGTCTGCGCAACAGACCCTCAACTCGCCTGTGAACACAGCGCTGCCTTCCATGATCAAATCCCTCTTTATTTCAGGTACAGAAAACACCTCATTAGACTCCAAGAATTATTTTTTTCACTAGCTAAAATGTGAAATTTGCCTTTAAAATTACTAGTCTCTAGATTAACAAGCTCCAGCACGGCAAGTTTTCTGTAGGACAGACTGGTGCCGACTGCCAGGAGCATCTCCGGATCAGAGCCGTTCCAACGGCCGGGACACTACTGGGGAGCGCGGCAGGAGCAGGGGACACAGGGACACTTCACTGAAAGAAGCTGGTTTAGATTCCACACTTTTTCTGGGGCTCACTGTATGGGAATCAGGGAACTGGTTTTAAAAAGGCTAAAAAACACAAGTACAACCATCTCATGTTTTTAAGAGCTTTAAGGCATTTTAAAGTAACAGCTGCAAAATTCATGGCTCATACAGCCTGTGTAAGGGAGAGACATGATGATAAAGACATTTTATCTGCATTCAGTAAGTGCTCTGCCAAGTAAACAACCTCTGACCAAACTGATGCTGAAATACCTTCACAGTACGGGGCGAAGGGAGTTTAATACCTCTCTTCAAGCATCTCTGAAGATGGACCTTTTTTATAGCTATGTCGTACAAAATCCACCTGATCTTCATTTTTATGCTACTGAACACAGTGCTTTCAGTGGCAGAGCAATAGCTGAAAGCAGTTCTCTATTTGCTCCCGTCCGGACGACAGGGGAGGGATGGACTCACTCCCGTGTTGTGCCGAGCCCCCAGCTCCGGAGCAGCCCTGCCGGAGACAGAGTTCCCGTGCTCCCACGGCCGGGCGAGGGTCCCACTGACCGCCCCACCCGCTCCGGAAGGGCCACTGCAACCCCTCAGACCTCGCAGATTTAATGTGTTTGGTCTGATTTAAAATCTACCCTGAGAACAGACTGGAGTCCAAGACTCCAGCAAAAACCAGTTAAATGAGAGCACCAGCATTTTGGCCGACGGATTTCTCCTGACGGGAGCATGGGAGACCGGAATGCCCTTTCCAAGGATGCCGGGCTCGGGAAGAAACCCAAACCCTCGGACTGGCCACACACCAAATATGTGAGCTCATGATTTCACCACGTACAAACAGGTTCCTGAAGGGACACGCAAGATGAAAATACTCAGCAGGAACTTTATTTCAGTCTCGATAGCACAGAAAGTCCCGGCTCCTATCAGTAAACAAACGCCACCTTCCAGCCGATGAGATAAGCAGAGGCTATTTGGGCGCCCGCTCCCGGTGCAGCAGAAACACAATGAGGCCAAGGCGCCGCCAGAATCTTCCTTCCCGGATGAGTCAGCCCCGGCGGCGCGGAGCGGGGCCCGGCCGGCACGTGCTGCCAGCGGGCAGGGCAGCACCCACACCGGCACCCGCAGCGGGCGGCAGGACCGGAGCGACCGCACCAGCCGGTCCTGGCCACGCAGCTCGGCAGCCACGGGGATGGACGGGCAAGGTCTGGATGCAGGGAGAGGGAGGGAGGAGATGGAGAACCTGCGAGACAAGCCATGGCTGATAAACAGAGACTGCGCAAACGCGCAAAGAAAGAAGATCAGAATCTGCAAAACAGGACAACATCCAAGAAACAGGAAAGGGGCAAAGACTGGGTGAGAAAACGTCATGGCACCTGCTTTGTTCCAACCTCCAGGTACAAGACACACTCACTGTCGCCCTACAAGCAAAGGCTTCTCCAAAATACCTCATATTTTAAGCTCTAAGTGAACTCAGTCCTTGTTTTTGAAAGCTTCCCAGAAATAGAGCAAAGTTATGCAGTATTTATAGCTTTTAAAGCCAGTTATGATTAATTTGAATCCCCAGACTCCCAGCTTCAAACCACAATCTCCATTCCCATCTTTTTCCTGAAGAGCAGAGGAAGGAGAGGGGCTCCCAGCCGGAGGAAGAGGTGACAGCCCTCTCTGCCAAGGCAGCGGCTCCTCTCTGCCCTCGGACACATCACGTAACCTTCCCGATCTCGGGGTGATGCTGGCTTTTATCTTCACGACATTTTAAAATGCAGAAGCTATCCCACAAGAGTCTAGATTTGTACAGTAAGGCATTAACCTGCGATTAACCCCCGAGCTCCCCGCAGATGGAGCAGTCACCTGCTCACCCCGGACGCTACACAGACAAGCACTCACCGTGGTGTAACTGCTCCTCTGCAAAGGGCACACCTTTAATTAGTTTGCATCAACATTCCAAATGGCAGGTCTAAATTACTATCTTTTTAAGCACTTATCAGCCAAATACAGGCTCCCCCGGCAGCTCTTTGCTGCCGTGGTGCATGGCCAGGCTCCAGGCCCTGCTCAGGGGAGCACTGGGGATGGTTTAACGGCACCCGACAGACTGGACCTCGCACTGCACCCGCCGGGGCAGCTACCTGAACCTTGCCAAACGGTTCCAGAGGACAACTAGCCAGTTTAGCCGACAGCACCCATCAGTCCCCATGGTCTTCTATTGTACTTTGAGGGCGCTCCGTCAGCTGTGCTGTGCTTGCATACGGCGTTCCACCGTGAATGGCCGCTGCTGTGCCTGTGGAACAACAACCCACACAGCCATGGACAACGGGAGCCCTCTCTGCTGGGGAGCGGAAGGCCAGACTCTGCATCACTTCGTTATGAGAATTCATGACAATGAGGCACCAGGAACCAAAGTTGCTGTGCTGGGCGCCGGTTTCAGCCAAACCGCTGATTGCTGCAAAGCAGGACTAGAGAGCGGCGCTGGCTTTGTCTGCCCAAGCTCTGCAAAGCTCACAGAAAGCTCCCTGTCTCTACAAGATCCTAGCGGGCTAAGCCTTTCCAAATGTTTTCCCAATGATATGGCACCAGCATGTCTGAAGAGCTGTCAGGCACCTGCACGTCCTGCTGTCCTCAGCCTGCCCGTCCCATGCCAGCAGCTCCACCGAGCCCCAGGTTGCGCTTCACAGCACGACTGATGTGACCGAGGCCAGAAGCAGCCTCACTACAAAAGCCTGCTGTCCTCCATCAGAATGAGGAGTTGGGCCCCTTGCATTTGCTATTTGAAGTTAAAAAAGCAGAGTTTAAGAGTTTCATTTAGACTGCCGTGCCCCAAGTGGCTGCAGGAGGGCTCTGGTAGCTCTTCCCTCCGGAGCCGGGGGATGAGCCCTTGCTCCCAGCGTGTGATGGGACACGACACTGGACAGGACAGGCTGCTGAGAGCTCTCTCGCAGTGAAGGTTCCCTCAGCACCTCTCCATGGTTGCTCTCCCCAGGGCAGTGTGAGGAGGTGGCTGCCATACCCTGCTGTCACCTCTCCCCTGTGGCCTGAGCAGGGGCTGGCAGCACAGCAGCGACTCCTCTGCCCTTCTGCTCCTTCCAGGAAGGCTGATGGAAACAGGGGCTAACCAATTCCAGAGCCACAGGACCTCCACGACGAGGGCACTGCCAATATCTGACATTTAATTTAACTTCATTTCATTGAACTCTGTCGCTGTGGGGCTGAGCAGGAAAGGGAATGGAATATCCTAGTTTTGGCACAGGGGAGAGACCATGTCTTTTTGGAGAGCCCTGAGAAAGCTGCATCTCTCTTATTCTGGCAGACATGGGTCAGAGTGCTGGAGAAGGCAGGGTCAGGATACTGTCCACATCTGGTGCCCTGTCTCTCACCTTGACACAAAGTTCTGCAGGACTTTTGAGGGCAAAGCACTGTCTGGATAATAATAACTGCATCAATGCACTCCTGGTCCTTTGGGACATCTTTCTAAACCTCTTTGGCATGACTTTTTATCTTGGAAACATCATAAAATAAACCTTTTTCTTGCTATTTCTTTCCTGTACAGAAAGGGAGACGAGCAGCAAGATACCAGTATTTACAAATTCTTAAGCCTGCAGGACTCCCCATCTGAAACAGGCTGTGGGAACAGCCCGATGAGTCGTGCTCCCTAGGACTCTGCTCTGCAGCTCACAGTACCCAATTCCGAAACAAAGTACAGAAGTACGTACCTGTACCGCTCCTCCTGCAGCGTCTGCATTATTAAAGAGTAATCCCTCTGATAGCGAACCTTAAGGTCCTCAAATGATTCTTCCAGTCTTGACTGTGTCTCTCGAATTTCTTGAATCTCATGCAGTATTGCATCAAACCCTGAGCTCTGCATATCCAGAGTGTTTGTTTTGGAGCTGGAAGCTCCCACAGGGCCCCCTGTTGTGCTGTTGGCTCCCACTGAGCCTGACGTGGCACTGGAGCAATCCTCTTCACTGCCATATTTTGGGCTCGACTGAAAGTTCTGAATTACACCTAGAGCCTTGCCTCCCGTCCCATCTTCCTGGCCCTCTTCTAAGGAGTCTTTCAGATTAGCAATGTTGTCTGCACTCCCAAACTTGTTCCTTATGAGGGAGGCAATCTCCCGTGGCTTGGAAACCACAGCTCCTGCTGCCGAGTGCGTGGCTTGGGAGAAACTGGAAAGCCCACCTTTGACGCTGTCGACTACTCCCTCACTGAAGCCGGTGACTTTTGCTCCAACATCTTTCAAACCCTGGTGCATATCCCTGAAGACATCCTTTGGCTGCCGAGGGATCCCATTCTGCTCAATCTCTCGCAGCTTTCGATGGTAATGTTCTAGTTTCTTCTGCAGCTGCAAGATGGTCTGGGCTGACTTTTGATTTTTCTTCTCAAACACTTGCTTAATGCGGGCGCTCTGCTGCTTGTCTGCGTTGTTGGCCAGTTTCAGGTACTCTGCCACGTTGTCATCGCGGGCCGTTTGTTCGATTTTGATCTGCTCAGTCAACTTCAGTATCTTCTGTTGCAGGTGTGTGATAGCCACTTTTGTCCGCTGAGGGTCTGGGGTCCCGTCAACAGAGTCAGCATTGATGCTGCCATCGGTGCTGGAGGCCACTGCACTGGAGGTCTGCGCGAGGCTGCTGACTTCCAACCGCTCGATCTGGGCAGGGAGATAGAGAAACGTTAAGTGCTGATCACCAGTTTCACTAATACAAAACCTTTCCTTCCTTGTGCCAGCCAACTCAACAAGTGGGTGTAATTCTGCAAAAACGCACCTTTTTTCAGCTGGCCAGGGTAGGGTACCAATCTACTGAGCTCCACATGCTCTACAGACATCTAGTAAAAGCTGAGAAAAAAGCAAACCCCCTCATACTTAAGCCAACTTAATGGCCACCAACAGCCAAAAACTCAAGCACAAAGCAGGAGAGGGCACTCAGGCTGGGCAGGCTGAGCTCTCGGAAGCGTTGGTGTAAGGGCAGCAGCTCCATCAGCCAGCGAGTGGGAAGAGCAGAAGGTAACTGGGAAGGAGCAGAAGGTAACTGGGAAGGAGCAGAAGCCACACAGACCAAGTGCACAGGAACCAAGTTACTCCCAGTGCTCCGTCTGCTCGTCCCAGAGCGAGCGATAACGAAACTCACCGGGAGCTCTCAGCCGCCCCGCGGCTGCGGGAGCCCTGCCCCGGGCCGGGGGGCACCGACTGCCGAAGCACAAACCCCGTTTTTAGCCCAAGAACAGTAAAATGCCATTTCAGCAGGAACGAGCCCACTGCGGTCCCCACCGCGGCAGGACGGGCCCGGCGGCACGGCCACACGTCCCGCGTCCCCCCCCGGCCGGCCCAGTGCGGCGGGGGTCCCCGGCCCGGGACGCGCCCGGCCCCCCCTCGCCCGCCCGGGAGAGGCAGCGGGGGATGCTCGGGGAAACCGAAACCCGCTCAGGGCGGCTCCCACAGGACCAAGGGGTGGGGGT
>JAOXNO010000003.1:16005783-16023863 GCA_028565335.1 Limnodromus scolopaceus
TCAGTTAGGTTGACGGTTGGACAAGATGATCTTTAAGGTCCCTTCCAACCTAGAAGATTCTGTGATTCTGTGATTTGCTTTTACATTTCTCTTTATTTGATCAAAAATCTTTTAATACTGTTTGGACACCTTACCAATGTGTTGTCCTACGCCTGTCCTTTCAGACAAGGCTCTTCTCCCAGCAGCTCTCTTACCTACTGTCAGCCTTGAGAGCTCCTCTACCTGCCCTCTTACAGCCAAGTCATGGGAAATATCATGGCCAGGCACTCCAGGCACCCCGCTTTGGGCTAATTTCAGTTCTTTTCTTGCAAACTTCAGCCCCCGTTGTGAAGGTGTGTTTATTAGGGCTTTTCTGTCTCTGAAACCTCCCTTTCCCCTGCTGCCCTCTCATTGTTTTTAGACTGTTGTGGTGTTTGTTTGTTTGGGTTGGGTTTTTTTTTTTAAGATTTCATTTTCATTTGGCTTACAATCATCTCTGAAGATGTTTCACAGCACAGGTCAACCCAACCAGCAATTGAATTTTTCAGGATATGACCCTAGTCCTGTAAAATAACAAACCGCTGTTTGCCCTGGCTGTTTTAACAGCTATCTTCTCTGGGCTAATGATAACAATGAAGCTTGCAATTGATAATATCCTGCTAATTTAATAGCTTGGTTAATGTGAGGAAGCTGCAGCATCCTGACTAGCAATGACAAATCACCCTGAACAATAAGTCACTGTTCTGGGTCAATACTTCTTGGTGGCCTTGGTGAAAGCAGAATGTCAAAGCAGTATTAAAAAAAAACAAAGAAAGAAAAAGAAAACCACAAAAAACCCAAACAACCCAGAAAAACCCAAACACCCACTATTCTATTTTACAAAAAAAGAAACCCCCACAACTCTAAATTGTTTATAATTCTTCCTTGCAGATGACCTACAAAAAAGTTTTTAACGTGTAGCCCTGTGCTATTTTTTCCATTGACAGCTTATAAAAGAACACACATAACACGTCCTTTCCACTACAAAAACTCTTCCCTTTAACCCACATTTCCTTAAACTGTAGGAACATGAATAGCAGAAAATCTGATCTTTGCTGGAGAGGTACTGAAGACCCAGATACTTGCAGCTAAACTGACAGCACAAGAAAGCTGAATTTTTAAAACCCAAAGTATTAGTCATTAAAACGGAGCTGAAAACAGATTGACTAAAAATATTTTCTCCTTTTAAATAGATCAGTCGTCACTTATCTTTTGTACTAGCTCTCCAGGCATCTTAGCCTAGCTCTGATAATGTCTCATATCAAAATATAAAACCCCTTCCATTAAGTTGCAAAAAAGCAAAACCCACACAAGCCAAGATTTTCTCCCTACTCTCAGCTCACCTCTCAGTGCCTCTACACGCTGGTCTGGTGCTTAGCACAGCTCCACAAAAGAAAAAGGCTCCCCAAATAAAAAGAAAATAGTTTGAATGCTTTAGTATTTCCACTTTTCTTTGTCCCAACAATGCAGCTCTGTCCTCTGGGATCGAGCGTGCGCGGCCAAGCACAGTGTGTCATTCTCCTGCCATCCCCACAGAGCACCAGGGACTTGCACCCGCTCCCCCGGATCCCGGGAGCCTCTCAGCCCTGGGGGTACTCACCAGACCTCGAGAGGGGTCTCTGCCACCGACCAGCAGATCCCAAAGCAGAGCCCTCTGCCAGCAAACCCGCATTCACACCAGCAGGCAGTAGCCAGGCACCGCAGCGTGAGCGGGGAGATAAAATCAGTGCAAACGCTGCCAGGATGGACGAAATTCTCTCTCGATCGAGGGAAGGGAACCGCTATGGAGTTCACCCATTTCCTTAATGAAGCACCCAAAGTCAAACAAAATACTTCTATTGGGAAATAGACTAGGATATGCAGGCGGACTTTCAAAAAAGTGCATTTCTGTCTTGAAGAACAGGCAACTGCCTTACTGGCCTGATGAAACACAATCACTAAATGCTAAAGAGATTCTAAACATTATTAACAGTTGATCTTAGCCACGTTTCCTCTTCTGACAAATTCTCTACATTCTGTGCTGTTTGGGACAAATTCCAGAATACTTTGTGGAGGATTACCACGAGGAAGCCTGACCTCCAAGCTCCCTGGAAAGAGTCACCGTAACTGGAGAAGCTCTAACCATAAGCCCAAAAGACACGGACTTCTGGTACTGGAAATCTTTTCTAATCACTAAACCATTCAAACCACAGATTCTTTGCGTTCACAGGGAATGTCCCAACACAAAATCTTCACCCCCAAAAACAAGAACAGATCAAACACTTCAAAGACAAACAGCACCTCAGCAGAACAAGCAGTTTTCCTTGTTTTCCTTCTTCTAATATTGAGCCCAAGCTGGGCCACAAACACTGCTTGCTACAAAGAAAAAAAAATCTACTCCAGCCTCATGAGAGGACGGGCAGAGGATACTTGATTTCACCCCCTCGCCAGGCAGACACTTAAAAAGCCAGCAAAAATGCTGATCCTGGGCACTCGGTGTGACCCCGGTCTCTGCCCGGCGAAGCAGCTGCATGCACCACCCCAGCAGCGCCGATCCCCAGAGAGCAGAAAGCCAGAGAACGTACGGTTTGGGCGGCAGGCGGGGAGCCCTCCATGCTGGCCAGGCAGCCAGGGACGCGTGTGGCCGAGCCCCCGCCGGCCGAACATGCCGTACCCAGAGTCACGTTAGCGGGGACCGTCCCCAGCCCGGCCAGGCTGGGTCTGCCCCGACAAAGCAGGACCTTGTGATAGGAGGCAGGAGCACCCTGGGTGTCTTGGCAGGAGCCCCGAATGCATGTTTGAGAAACAACTGCGGCTCTGAGCGAGCCAGGCGCGAACGCGCCACAGCAGAGCTACCCTCTGCTAAAAATACGGCACCGCTCACCCCGCCAGCAGCGCAGCTGAAGCGAGAGCCTTGTTTGCTGGGGAACAGTAAAACCAAAAAGCAAAACACATCTGCTGGCAACGGTCTTGGAAGTTTATTTAAAAAAACAAACAAAATAAAACCCCAGCACGGTCCGGAACAGAAAAACATCTCTCATTTTCCTCCACCAGGAAGATTGCCGGGTAAATGACACGCGTTATGCCTCTTCTAGATCCCTGGGCAAGGTGTAGTCTCAAAGTCTCTTCCCCTGTAACCTGCCCCAGGAGGCTGCTCAGGCTCCCAGGACAACTCGACTGCAGACACACTCCAGACCTGCCCCGCGGCAGCCCCGGGCACTGCAGCGTCCCAGGGGAGGCACAGGGGACACCTCTCACCCGCCCGTGTCCCTGCAGTGCCCACCCACACTGAGGGTGCCCTGAGAAAAGTAAAGCGCTTCTGGTCTACCTCTCCCTGTCGGGTTGGACAGTGAGGTCCTTCTGGGAAGCAGAAGCCTTCCTCCCACCCTCCTCCTCCCACAGACACCCACAGACCCCGAGCAGTCCCGACATGCGAACGAGCCCTCAGGGAAAACACATCCAGAAGTGGGCTTGTTCCGTGCCTTGGCCAAGCACAGTAAGTGTCCTGTACGATCTGGGGAACTGCTGGGGGGGGACGACAATTTATTCTTCCAGGGAAGGAGAACTGAGAGAAGTTCCTTCACAGCTGAGTGCTCTGCAGTCAGACAACTGTGTTCGCCTCCTATTTGTAACAGAGCTATCCTTAAAAAGAAAGTTATTTTTAAAAGATATTAATTTAATCAGCAGACATGTTTTCACATGGATTGTATTCTGGTAATTGCTAACCAACCTGGCTGGCTGCACCATTTTCATTCACGGAAAGCAGAGGTGGGTGCTAAGTCTAAGAGACACCAGTATCTCCCTCACAGCCTTCCAGGTCACAAACACAGATCACCTGCATTAGTACATTCCCTGGATTTGTAATCACTATCTGCTCAGTGCTGGTCTGACAAGTTCATGAGGACCCTGGTTCAGGTTCTGGCAGGAGTGGCCCCGACGCCACCTGGACCACCGGGACCCAGCCCCGGCGTGGGTCGGCAGCCGTTCCACCCCATCCTGCTCCACAGCCCGACCAGCAATGGCCTCGCTCACACACCGGGAAGTGAAAAAGGTGCAGGGACTGCAGAAATATTTATAAAAACTGATAACGACCAAAGATGGGCTTAAAAATGACCAGTGGTGTGCTGCTCCTGCCACGGCCCTCACCGCTTGGCTCCTGGCTTAACTGCGACCTCGCTTGGGATCGCGGCTTCAGGACATAAGCGCACTTCAGGTTGATCCAGTGAGGACACCTTTTGTTCCCAGACCAGCCCCCCCAGCTGATCAGTCCCCAGTTTTTACAGGGAACCGTGTCCTGTCTCCTTGCCCGGCAGGGGTACGGCCGTCTGAGGCCTGGCCCCCTCCAAACCCACCCCGAGAGCGAGCCTCTGCCAGAGTCGCGGCAGTACAGGGATTGTCCATAATCCTGTAATGCCCCAGAATTATCATATTATTCCTTTCCCTCACAGTGCTTTAAGCTTTTATACTGCTGAATATTCGGAAAGTGAGTTCTTTCTTGTGCCCACCTCTTTTTTTCTTATAAAGAAAAATTAGAAAATTTCAGATGTCTCAGTCTGGGTCAACTTAAAGCATGTTCTAAAAAATTTGCCACAATTAATTAAGGAAGCTTTGGTCTAACTCAGGTTGGCACGTTTCTAGGTCTGACTGTAATAACGCATCCATCCCAATACACATCAATTCACTCTTACTCCCAATTAACCATGCAGGCTCTGCCTAGTCATTAGCATCAATGGCTGCCCACAGGGGTGACGAGGTCCCACCTGGGTCACAACCAGCCCACACAGGTGCCAAGCCACCGACCCGGTGGGGACAGCAGCCACCAGCCCGTGCCCTGCCAGGCCCCGCTGAGCACCGGGGCGGCACAGCACTGACCCCCAACTGCCCCCACAGCAGACCTTGTTGTATGGGAATTAGCTCATAGAGAAATTTTTTAGCCACCATTACTTTTATATGTTTAATCATTAGCCCAGCAACCCAATGGCAAAGGGTTCTTCCCCAGCAGAGGGTGCATGTCTCCTCGGAGCTCCGGCCCCCGACACCGTCTCGCTCACCGTGGCCCTCGCCGTCCCTGTGGCACCGTCACCCCGATAGCCCAGCGCAGCTCTGCTCGTTAGCCCAGCTCTGCTCATTAGCCCAGCTTGCCCAGAGGAGCGTGTGGCAGGGCAGGAGGACAGCTGAAGGCACACAGCAAAGCCCACCCAGAGCACTCTCCAAAACTTCTCTGAAAGCACCTAGTTGTTTTCTGCCTCCTGACTGGAGTTTTTCCACACATTTTTAATGAAAACTGTCATTGATTAGCTGAAGACAGCTCAGCTTTGTTGTGTGGCAGCAAAGAACACGCAGAGAAGATCACACACAGACCTCACCCAGGAGACAGTCAAAAGTAGCGCATGAAAATACCCTCTCAGAAGCAACTCCGCTGAATAATTGCAGAAGAGTGTCTCACGTTGTTAAAAATAGAACCAATTTCTGCATTGGCAGATGGGGTTTCAGTCAGAATACCCACTGAGCCACTTGAATAATTAAGCGTTGCTTCTCCATAGCATAACAAAGTATCTAATGCAATTTACTGCCCCTTCTATAAAATGCGATATAAATACTGTTTGCTAATTTTTCAGCAATGAAATTAATAGAAATAAGGCTTATAGTACTGTGCAGCAAGCCTCTAGCTGAAACACTGCCACGGCTGCCAAGACATCAGCACCACTCTCTACACACAGGCCATTTAATCTTTCAGGTAATTACCTCCGGTAACAGAGCGGTCATTTAATCCAGAAATCAGGTTTACTGAGAAGGAAGCCAAAGCAACTCGAGACTGGTAATCCTCAGCAACCTGAAACACGGGCTGGACAGAGTGACAGAGAGTGGCTGATCCACAGTGAGAGTATTTTAAAAAGCACACGTGCGGTTTGAAAAGAGCTCCGTGTGAAATGCAATGCTGACGGAAACACAGACCCTGCGCGTTGCACAAACCGCTTGCATTTCACAGAATCTAGTTTTTCTTTTCAAATCTTTGTGTTTCATCTCTACTTAGAGAAACTTCAGAAAACCGCCCTCTTTCACACGCTCCTGGAACACGTTACACGAAGCACGAAGGGCTGTTCGTTCTCACACAGCTCCCCAGAGGCACGGCGGTGCACAGCCGTGTCCTGCTTCACATGAAGCACTCCCTCCTGCCCCCCTCCTCAGAACCATCTTCAGTCTGTGAGGGCACAAAGGGCTCTGCATCTTCCTTACAACCCCTTACCATCAAAATTCTGCCCCTTAAAGCCTCAGTCCAGTGGGACTCCTGGGTCACAGCCTTAAATCAACTGCAATTTTCGAAGAAAGTTTGTGTCCTGAAAGGAGAGCAAATCTTTGACGATTTGTCTGTGCTGAAGCTGTTCACTGTGAAGTTATGAAGGATGCACGGGAAGCACTTTAAACATTAACAGAAAAACACCCTAAACAAAAAAAAAAAAAAAAAAAAAGTACGTAATTTTTTTACTGATCAAGTCCTGCAGTAGTTTGCCCAGACTCCATCCCCTGGGTCAGTTGAAGCCCAGAACACGGTTTTAGCAGCCCTGGCCTTGGGCACCAGCATTGGACTAAATCTCCAGAAGTCCCTTCCACCTTCAGAGATTCTGTGATTCCCCAACTTTTGGGATGCACAGACCTGGTACTAACCAGTTCTAACGAGTCTAATTCTGAACTTTCCAATTTTAAGATCTCTCCCTTTAAACATTTAAGATAAGCTTTACTACTGACAAATAAGAAAGTGACAGAACTGAAGGTTTGGGTTGAGTCCCCCCCACTTAACCAGCAGGTGAAACAGCTGTGTACAGGGCACAAGGCTCTGTTAAATAACACCTGGAATACGTGACCAAACAGCATCAGAAAAGGAACCATAGCTCAAAATACTGCTATGGGAGAGAGAAGGCGAGAAGGGTATTTGAGCTGGAGAAGATGAAGAAAAGTAAGTAACTACATCACTCCAAAACACCTTGAGAGGCTCATCCAGGCAGGTAACTGCTCCTCTGGAAGGCAGCTGCGCCCAACAGCTCCGGAGAAGAACCCCAACAGGGAGCGAGGGGAAGGAGACTGCCCACCGAAGATACGAGAGCAGACAATTGTGGCTGATGATTAAGAGTCCTTATTTAGTCTCTCAGCCACTCATCCAGCGTTTTGCAGTGACCGAGGCGTGAGGGAGGGAATATTTCCAGCTCAGCTGCTGGGGAAATGACACTGCAGCCCGTGGAGGATCCAGAGTGCAGGCAGACCGTGGCAGCAGGGACAGGACCCCTTCCAAGAAACGGCTGCAAACAGTTACTTCACCACATGTAAAGTGTATTCTTCTGGTGCAAGTTGACAGAGGGAGGTCACTCCTCAAGACAGCAAAGAGAACCAAACACCACAGAAAATTATTTGCAGCATGAACCTGTAAGAGCAGGATTTCTGGAGAAAGGCAATGGCAGGGCAGTGCCTGCCAATGGAGCAAAATACAGAAAGAATGATCCTTGAAATTTATGATTTGCTAATTCCGAGTGTCAAGATTAATCAAAAAATGGGCTCAAGTGTGCATTTGGTTACGTTAAAAACCAATGTGCTTTCAACCCTTAAGCCCATTATTATTTCTCCCCTTCCAACTACATTTCTTGTTTTGTTTTCAAACAGGATATGTCCAACCACAATTAACTTTCAGCAGAGAGAGAGAGGGGGAGAAACAGGGTGAGACTCATGGCAGAGCAGGAGGAACACCACTGACCTTACCTAGCAGTCAGACACGCTAACGCTGCAGTAGCGAGTGTAGCTGCCAGCGCGTAGGTGCATGCCCTGGCCTCGTTCTTCCCTGCTAAATAAACCACTTTGATGTTATTTATAGGTTAAAAGGCAGAAAAGAAAAAGTCCCATATCTGAACATAGCTGTGCTCCCACAGTGCAGACAGGGATCACTGGCGGCCCATGTAAGACCTTTTCTGTTTCAGAGGTGTGGGCTGCCGCAGGTGGCTGCATTAATGCACAGAGCCGCTCTGACAGGGGTTTGCCTGTTTGTGGGTTACAGCAGACAGTCATTCAGCCATCACTTCGTATCAATATTCCCTTCAAAGAGAAGGCTGCTTTAGAAGTTACTGGCAAAGAGGGTATAGACAAAGAACACTGGAGAATACGTGTTTAACAGTCACAGTGCTGCTGCACAAAAGCAGTTTAACACAACATGTCAGGTAATTCTTTTTCTTTACCCTTGGAAATGGGAAGGGGGGCAGATACTTGTCTAAATGTTACGAACACAAAGCCTTCTGAGCTGGAGCTACTGGAGCTCGGAGCTTGCGATTCCCGGAGTGTGAGCAAACAAGTGTGGTGGACCAGGAGACCCCGGGCTGGAGGAGAGGGGCAGCACAGGGCAACACGCTGCACGGTGGGCTCGGAGGGGGCAAACCAGAAGCCCAACAACTCCAAGCCATCTGCTCAAGGTCAGTAAGAGGGAGAGGTACAGCGAGCTGCAGTTCCACAGCCCGTAGCTTCAATTGAACCTGTGACTGCCCAGAGACTCTGGTCACTGACCTACTGCAACACTCCTGGGGCAGTCCCAGGGAAGTTTGGGTCTCTCTGGAGATTTGAACAGGTTTGTTCCCGTTGGCAGACACCATACCTGACTATGTCATGTCTGTCCATGGCATATTTCTGCTAGATGCCTATTGAGCTCTTTATCGAGCCATTTCGCGGGGAGGCCAGGGTGGTTTCTTCTACAGGGCTTCTGATCATTACGAATACCCACAGAACTCCTTCCTGAGATTAAGATTTCCAAAAGTATCACCAAGAAAAACAAAGGGAAAAGCCTCTGTCAGCTTCCAAGTCAAAACAGCAGAGAAATATACACACAGGAAATTACCAGGCACAGAGAGTATTAGCCACTCTGCATCTTCATTAGACGCATCCGATTAAACATGCTTAATGTATTTAATTTTCCATTTCCATGTAAACCAAATCAGCTTATGGTGCTGGACGACCTCTCTGGTTTCTAATACCTTTTCATACCTTTTTCTTACAAGTCTAAGCAGTGCCCAGGTTGCAACAGAGGCCTCCAGTCCCTGGGAACTGGGCCTGTGTTGAGTAAATGACCTGACAGGGAAAAATGTTTGTGATTTTTCAGCAACTGCTTGAATGATAAGAGATCCAGTCAGGATGTCTGATACAGCACAGAATAACAGTCTCAATACAATATTACCTCTTAAGGATTATAAACTGTCAAAATATATAGGAAGTTTTCTTTCTAGCTTTAAAATGAGAATTTAAAAAGTTTTTAAACAGACAGACCCATGCTCCCTTCTCCAGAAAGTCACTCATTTCTGGATTTAGAAAATATTGGTGTATTAGGACAGAAATTTTAAGCAATCGTGAATTGAGCTGCTTTTGTAAAATCCATCTATCCATCTGATTATTTGGGAGGAAAAGGGAAACACCAAGCAACAGCATACTGTAATTACTCATGACAATTAGAAGAAACAGATGAAACAGATGGTTTTATGCTCTTCCTCTGAACCTGGCTACCGTGGAGCTACTGTCAGTGAGCCTGAAACCCAACCGGTTTTTCATTTGCGGAGGCTGTTATGTGACAGTTTTAACCTCTATTCTCATTCTCTCCCTTGAAGACCGGGTCCATCGTGCCCCGGCGGGGGTGACGTCCCACACAGAACCCCAGGACCCCAGCACAGTCCAGCGGGCACCAAGGGCACCGCTGCTCTGCGGAAAGGACCCGTTTCAATCCAACTCATTTCAAATACCGCTCCCTGACTCTGGATATTTGAAATTTTGATTTGGCTTTTAAAGAGGCATTTGCTAACAACACCAACAGCCTCCTTTTTGATTTCAAGGATGTGAAAGATCAGCTACGGAAGGGCTGTCTTGTTAACTACAAGCAAGGTTGTAGTTGTAACTGTTCAGAAAAGAAACCAACAGCTGGGAGGAACTGTTGGCATTAATGATCCTGTGCCCACTGCCCCTGGACACTGAGCTCCCTGTGGAAGTCCTGGGGATGCGGGATGGCCACGCTCGCAGCCCGGGCCACCGAGCCCGGCCCACGGGGGCCACACCAGATCACACACGGCTCATGGCTCCTGCACTGGAGTACCTGGGGTGTCACCTTATCTGAGGGACCATCATACTTTTCAAAAGTGATGTTTAGTAACAGAAATGTGTAATTGGTCTTTCTGGAGATCCCACCCTTAGGCAGGGTGTCAAGGGCTTCATACGGGCTCTCACGAAGACTTGGCAGTGACACTGACCACAGACCATCTCTTCTCAACTGTCTGCCCAGCAAACGAGTACCACCACAGCTTCGACCTGCACCAGGCTGTTGAGCTGTGCTCTGCAAGCGCTCCATCTCTGGACATAACAAACCGCTGGCATCTATCTTTTATGGAAAAAAAATAACCATTTATGAAAAGAAGTTGACCCTCCATTAATATGTGAAAAATCTGTCTTCTTGCAGGGATTCCATTCTGTATAGTATCTGGATTTAAGATAAATGTGTGGAATTCCTGTAGATAACTGTTACATTCAGTATTGCAAGTTATCGCAGATTTTTTTCAAACCCCATACTAATCTAATCTTGGTAAATAATGCCTAGGGTTTTCTCTTAATGAATGCCAGAGCTTTAATTAGACTACCTAGAGGCTGTGTGTGGTTGCAACATACTGGGATAGTCTGATTTAAGTGTATGACACAGGTTAAACTGCCCATCTAAGCGATGAGCTGCCTCTGAAATCTGCAAGATACCACAGACCCAAAAACGATTAAGAACCCTTGGAATTCCTTCCACATCTGGTTTCATTACGAGCCTTGGCTACACAGGGTGCAACCCTGGACTGCAATCATGGCCTGAGCAAGGAGTCAGCCAGTGTTGTCACTGCAGGATCACCTCGGCGGTGAGAAGTTCTCCACCAATGGTGACACCCCCCCAGTTCCCCAACCTCTCCTTTCCCAGGCCCCCATCAGGGTTCTGCAGCCCAAACTTCCCCCGCAGCTACTGGGGAGCTGTGGGTTTGGTACCGACTCCTGGTACCCACCAAGGGGTTTCTGTTCACAGTCCAGACACTGAAGCTGGCACAGGGAGCACTGACTCACTGGGCTAATACTTATATAGCCACTTATGAAAAATATCAAAAAAGCAAGGTTTAAGTTGATGCAAGAAAGCATTCTAAGCTTCGACACTTCAGGCCCAGCAACAAAACTTAGTTGCAGCAGTCTTTCAAATGCATACTGCTTACTACTAAAATGCTAAAGAAAATGGCTTGAATGATACTACAAAAGCAGAAGGCATTTTTCATCCAGCTTATTATTATTTTTTAATTATTTAATTTTGTGTAAAAGGCTCCAATGTCTTTGGTAGTGGTTTGGGTAGTCAGACCTGGATGGCTAGATGAGCTACGTCAAAGTGAACAAGAAACAGCATCCAGCTGAGTAACGTGCCAGGTGCTCGAACCTATGATATATAGAGAGAACAGGCATCTGCTGGCTACAGAAGGTGTCTGAGGTCCATTAGTGAGAGACAGGAGGGTACGTAACGGCAGGAGTGGCTGGACAGCCTCCTCTTGCAGTGTGAACACGCTTTCAACAAGAGCTGCATCCCCTTGTACAGCGGGGATCCAGGGGCTTCCGCTGCAGCATCAGCAAAGTGTAGGCTGGGACATCTCCCTCGCTCGACAAGCAAAGGTGAAAGACTGGGCATAAAGGCCTTCATTTGTCCAGTGAGAAATTCTTCACTCACTCCTGATTAGCTAAATTGTTTGGATAATCCACAACCTTTTCTACCTGCTCAGTGGACTGTGCAATTTTTGAACATGTCTCAGGTTAAGTGCTTAAGATCTCATATCTTACGCAACCATTTATGTCTGGCAGTCTATGCACAAACACTGTTTTCTCTTCAGCTCCATTACAGTACTAGAAAGATAATTTTATGTTATCTATTGAGGGTACAGCATACCCCTGAACTTATGTAGCTGGTATCAAACAGCATTTTAGGAAAAAAAAAATCAAATTCCAAATTAAATGAGCTCACATGTAACACAGTGACAAGACTGAAGGATGGAACAGATCAGGTTATCAGAGTATTGGCAATACATTACTTTAATTAAGCAACTATTTTATTCAGAACATTAATATTGAAAACACCAAACAAATGCAAGAATAGCTCAAAACCTGACAAGTATTTAAATTTACAGCACTTTATCCTACCTCATAATAACTATGACTAAGACATAATTTCCCTACTCAGCCCCAGGACTGTCTCCACGCCTCTGCCGTACACTATTACTTGTTGAGATTAATGGCCCTGATCCCAAGATATGCCCGACTCCTACTGAAATTAATGCACTGAGCAGAAAAAGCAGAGGATGCCTCTGCTCTCCTCTTTTTTTTGGGTGGGTGGTGGGGGTGGTCTTTAGCATAAAGAGAAAGGGAACCTACATTTCACTGAAAGAAAGCGCACACACACCAACTAAAAGCGTATTACAATGGAGAGGCTGTTGGGGAGGTCAGTCCCGAACACTGGGGACCTGTGGGAGGTGGCTCCGCACTCACACCCCAGCTCCCGAGGACACCTCTCCCCTCATCATCTCCTCTGCTCCTGCTGTCCCCTTGCCAGTGTCACCAGGCTGACGTGATTTATTTCTGATGACACAAATACTTCTTTCCCTGTAAGCTTTTGTTCCCCACCAAGAGGATCCCAGGTCCTTCCATGCCGACAGGGTGGGTAGGGGGTCCCGGCACACCCGCGGCAGGCACCCTGCAGAAAGGCCGTGCTAATATCATATATCATATCACACCCCATGCTGATTCCAGCACTCCTTCACATTTCACATTCTTTGCAAGTAGTTAGTGGTCCTAGAATTGAAACTTCTACTCGTTACACATTTTCCAAACGTGACGTCAGTGCTTGTGGGCTACTGAGAGTTAATTATAAGGACTGTATGCAGAGAACAGAGAGAAAATATTTTTCTACAGTTGAGTGTTTATCAACAGCAGTCAAGAAAAAAACAACCAAAAGCCCCCTTTGTAGTAGTACTTTATAATTTGCATTCCTGCGATCTCGGGCTCCATTCTTGCCAGGCGTGTGCCTTCTCAATGCCCTATCCAAAAAGGCAAATGATAGCACTTATGTGTTGCTGAAACAGTTCAATACTCTGATTTCAAATCTAAATACAATTCTTTCTTTTAACGCACACTACAATGTTCATAGCAATTATTTGAAGGAATAGAACCTTGCTTCATTTCCTTAACGATTTTTTCCTGTCTATTTCAAATAGCCTCAAAGCTCAGAACTGAAGTACGTGCACCTCAGTCTCAGGAGGGAAGGCTTTCTAAGCTGAATTCCCAATTCAAATAAATACCAGTTGATCTCAGTGGTACCCAAATTGCATCTTAAGTTAAAAAAAAACAAACCAAACAACACCTGCTTCTCTAGTTTTCCTGTCAACATCTATCAAAGTGTCCTTCAACTTAGACTACATTCTCAAATGAATTAATTTCAGTCTTCAGAAGATGGACTATTCAGACACTCCGCCTCTGAAGCAAGTAGGCTGAACTGCACGTACAACCTCATTTACTGTATACTAACAAAAACCTCCACTAACTTAAAATTTGCCTAACTTAATATGGACTGCGTTATTTGATGGGATTAACCCTGATTTCCTCTTGAGAATTTTGCAGGGAGACCAATTTTAGGCCCTGGAAGCCTCGCAGGGAGCAAAGTCAAGCGGGGGCACCAGCCCCACCAAGAAGGAAGAATCCGTCTGTTTTCTCACAGGGAACTGAGGGGAGAGGGGCAAACAGACACAAGCCAAAATCTCTACGGAGGACCCCTCAAGGAAACTAATTCAGAGTAAAGATGCCAATACTTGTAATGCCCCCTTTGATCACTGCTGGTAGGAAATTCCAATTGTTATTGCTATCCAGCCCCATGTAAGCACCTATTATAAAGCATGATGATATTCTGCAAACTGCCACCAGCTGTGGAATTTCATTATTAAAAGGAAAGATGCATTTATGTAAGCTGCATTCCACCCGTAGTCTGTGTTTACATCCTTTAACATCCTAAGTCTATTTGGCAATGAGCCATCCCATGCCATTCACCAGACCCCAGCTGGCAGGTACAGGGGCAATTCTCTGGATTATTAGTAATGCCTTTTCCTAAAGAGAAGTCCCTGGTCCCACCTGTAATACCTCTGCTGGTGTAGGCTCACGTACCCTGTCAACTACCACTGTGGGAAGATGCTCCAGGTCTATTTTCCTTCTCACTCTCATGGCATTCATGAAGCTGTTACACCGAGACAGGACAAACTCCTCAGGAAACCTGTTACTCCTACTCCTTAAAACAGAGCGCCAGGAGCTCATTTTCCTTTTGCAAGACAAAAGTGATATCTCTGCAACATTTTCCCACACGTTCCTTTGAGCAAGATGATGCAGTGGAAGCACGTTCCCTTCTTGAGGGACTCATCTTGCCTAGAAAATTCATGATATTTTAATCATTGCCAGTACTCACTCATTCAACCCCAGCATGGCCAGCAAGGCTTGGGGACCTACTGACATCCCACAGCCTCTCAGCTGTGTTTACTCAAGCCTTTTGCCAAATAAACCTTACAAAGAATCCTGCAGGAACAGGTTCAGAACTAAATAACATGATGAGAAATACAGTGAGATGCATTAGTGACAACACAGAGACAGTCCAGGGGCTAATAAACTCATGTAATACTTACAGCAAAATAGTACAGTGTGAACTTTTTAACAATTAACGTGCTGGTTAAATGAACTGAGTATCAGTGCAGTTCACAAAAAACCCACTTTTTTTTGCCTTTTCTTTCTTTAAAACGAATCTGGGCTTTTCTAGTCAAAACTTCAGCCACGTATGAAAGCACCACTCGGCTGACCTGATCTCTTCTGGGAGAGCAGAACCTTTAAAAGAAAGGGTATGCATTTTAACTTAGACAAATTCCTCAAATACAGTTCAATTTATCTCTATTATTTTACTTTCATAAACCCAGCTAAAACATCTGGACAAAGTCAAGCCAGGTAAAAGCTGGACACAATTTTGTACTGTGACTCCAAGAGTGAGGAAACTCCCTAGCTAAACGTAACCCAGCAGCAACAGCACTTCTGGAGGTCCTGGGTGACAGTCCTCACGGGCCCTCCAAGGATTTCCAAACAGTACAAGACGAAGAGTGGTTTGACCAGAAATACTTGGAAAACACTTTGGATACTTAGGGAAGAGGAGAAAAAAAAAGGTGGGGGGGAACAAAGTGAGCAATCTGACTGTGGCCTGGGGAAGACCTTTGCTGAACCAATCCAAAAGCCACCAAGTATTTTGCCTTTTAGTCTTAACAATAAAGGTTCAGTAATTTACCACTCAAATTTTTAACAGTTACAGATATTTAAGTTGGCAAACTAATGCAGAATCCAAGCAGTATCCCACAAATACCAAGTACTGCTTTGGTATATGTGAAATAAGGAGTAACACTTGAAGATAAGTCTGTGTAAAACTCTGAGAAATCCCTGATACCTGGGGGTTATCAGATACAAACATTTCCTACGTTAGTACAGGGTTAAGTGCTTACACAGCTCTCCCCAGAACAGTATCTCAAAATTTGACAGCCATTATGTAAATCAGAGCAAGGCATTAACCCCATTCATAGAAGGAAGACAGAGACTGGGAGAGCTTAAAGGATTTGATCAAAGCCAGGCGGTGCGAACAGCCATGCTGGAAGGGAAACGAGCCATGTGAGGCCAAACGAAGCCATATTTTTCCTTCCTCCATGTAGTCCTACATTTTCTCTGCTCAAGTTTTATACTGATGGCAGCATTTTTCAGTTTACAGCTCTCAAATCAGCACAGTCACATTCTATTTGAAGCCTTCACCGCTAAATATGGTTAGAAGCTGGAATTTTGACCTTGCAGCTGCATAACACTGGCACACCATTTAATGATGTCCTATTTCACCCAAGAAGTGCACCCATCCTGGGAGCCGGTGCTCCCAGTCCCACACAGACGTTTGCCAACTTCGAAGTCTAAGTCAGCAACCATAGAAGAATCAAGATCTTTAGAAATATTAATAGAAAGAAATATTAATAGCAAGAAATATTAATGAAGCGCTGCTTTATTTCAGATAGTCTGGCAGTCATTACGTTTTGGCTGATAAATATATCAGCAAAAATCCATGGTTTTTCTATAGTTTCCCTCCAGCAGATGCTTTATAACACCACATGCTGCCCCTCCCCACAAAGACTTCGACACAAAGGGGCTTCCCAATCCCACCCTATAGAGCGGTGAGGAGACAGGAAGGTCTCATCCTACACCCAAACCCAGATAAATACAATCTACTTTGGTTGTTCCCTCATACTACTACACTTTTTATTTTGGTAAATACAGGCCAAGCTCTTGTTTTTTCCTTCAGTTCCTCATACTGTAAACGTTGTGCATCTTTTACAATTAAAACAAAGAAGTTAAGCAGCTGTCAAGGCTAGAAAATTGTTTAAAGTAGGCTTGACACAGCCAGAGCTAATTCAGCGCAAGACACAATTGTGTCAGACAGCACAAAAATGGAGAGAGAGCTAGAAAAACAAATTGGAAACAGTTCTCCTATAGTAAAAAATCAGTGTAAACATTTTTCAAAATCATCCTGCCCGCCTTAATAAACAAGAATTAAAATGGAGTTATCCAAAGGAGTTCATTTAAAGCTGTTTTGGCTGCCCCACATAAACAGAATTTAGATAGGAAGTTCACTACTAACTCGATCAAGTCTCTTTTGAGGGGCAGATTGAACTCTGTGGCGCCCGTGGAGACTCCTACTGCTCGCAGGAACGGCTCCTGACATGGAACAAGGGAAACTGTGAAAAGATGCTAGTTTCACTTTTTCACACTCCCTAAAAACGGCCACATCAGTTTCTTTAAGATTAGGAGATACTCAAAAAAATCACAAATGAATAAGAAAAGACACCAACTTATTGCAAAGCCATAGCTTTTCCCAAGACAGCCTGCAGGATGTGAATTCTGACCTATTTTAAATGCTGATAACAGCATTTTAACATTTTGATGAATGCATTTAAAAATCTTTACAAACACACATATCGGGAGGAGGGAGGGAGGAAGAGCTTAATGTAAAGTGGATATTCAGCTTGCCATTTAAATGTCCAATTAATAGTGTAATTCCTACGTCCAGAGCCAAGCCTGCTCATTGGGAAGGGCTAGATGCGAGAGCAGGGCTGTGCCAGCAGCTCTGTACCAGTGTTCTTACCTGCAGCACACTATCCAGCCTCGCTTTTATTCATGGATTTTTATTCATCCAGATGTTTTTCAAACTATACACACTGGATTGATCCAGTGACAAACCTGCAAAACCACACGGATTAACTGTTCTCTCCTCTAAAGCAGCTTCTTGACATGAATTAGCACACTTGTGATTACCATGCAGCAGAACCTGTTCGCAGCAACTCCTTTGTTCTCGCCAGCCCTGCTCCTGCCCGTGCAGGTGTCTCCCCGGGACAACCCCCGTTCCCGGCGGCTGAAGCCCTCCCAGCGGCACAAACCACACGTTTCAGTGACGGCCGCAGGCGACTGTCCTCTGCACCCGCGTACGGGCACGGCCAGCCCTGTGTGCCCCTTCTCACCCACCCCTCCCTTCAGTCCCCAGACTGAGCCCCGTCAGGGACCCGCAGCCTCCCCGAGCCCACCCGGCCACTGCGGTGCCACAGGAGCCAAAGCGGTCCCTGCGCGCAGGCAGCGGGACCCCAGAACCCGCCGCCAGCAGAGAAAGCCTTTTGTGTCTCGGCGAGGCGAGAACAAAAGCGGAGCCGCCCGTGCGGGGCCGTTGCGGGACCCACCTTGGAGAGCTGCCGGCGGAGGCTGAAACGCTGCACCATCGTCCGCCGCGGGCCCCGGGCAGGGCGCGGGGCGCTCAGCGGCGGCGCATCCCGGGGGACCGACCCCGCACGCTGCTCCTCCTCCGGGAGGCCCGGGAGGGGAGGGGACGCGGGCACGGCACCGGCACCGGCACCCGCCCGCCCCCCGAGCGGCAGCCGGGAAGGCCCGTCCCCGCGGGGGGCCGGCGGGAGGCT
>JAOXNO010000003.1:16026324-16071602 GCA_028565335.1 Limnodromus scolopaceus
GGAACATAGGAAGTTCCACTCAAATATGAGGAAAAACTTCTTTACAGTGAAGGTGACAGAGCCCTGGAACAGGCTGCCCAGGGAGGGTGTGGAGTCCCCTTCTCCGGAGATTTTCAAGCCGTTCCTGGATGCCGCCTGAGTGATGTGCTCTGGACAACCCTGCTTTAGCAGGGGAGTTGGACTGGATGATCTCTAGAGGTCCCTTCCAACTCTGTCAAATCCATGAATCTGTAAAACCTTTCTGACAGCTAGTTCCTTACAGCCTTTTGGTGGTCACTGCTTGACAGTCCTTAATGACAAAGAGCCTAAAAAAATACATTGTCTGAACTAAAACAATACCAGTAGAGGCCAGATTTTTCTCGAGGATGCAAAAAACATTGTGCCTGCCTTTTTGCCCAGTACCCTCCACATCGGCCACAGACACCGTGGAGTTGCCTCAGTACTAGATTGACATTTTAACATGATGGATAAAGACTTCAATTTCAGTTTTTCAAAAACAATTATTCAAAATGAAATGAAAAAGAAACCACACCTCAGTGCATTTGAAATGCTATTCAGAAATTTCTTTCACGTTGGAGACAAAGTTACAGGCATGCCTTGCTCATAATATGTAGACAAATATTTTTTACTGCAGAAAACACAGGAATTTGTTCATACGAGTATTGAAACTTTTCCTCTACTGGATTGCTTCCACCACCTTTTTTCTGTGTCAGTTTTAAAACCACATAAATTATTCCTCCCCATATATATGTCAGTTGACTTAGGACATGCAAAGAAGACATGTCACCAATTGTTGTTGGTGTTGTTGGATGGCAGAGATTAAGCTAACAACCCACCATGACAGATTTCATATTCCAAGTCTAATTAAACAAAAGCTTACTGTTCAAACAGCGTTCGACTCATTTGCTCCCATCATCTACAACAGCAGCAGTTACCCAGTGCCAACTACACAGCCTGATTTACTAGTAAAACTTAAACCTTAAATAGGCTGTCATTGCGCAACTCAAAGAACATGGAATTAGATCGAAAGGTCTCCTTGGGATGGCAGCAGCACTCACAACTGTCACTCCTTACCCACAAAGCGCATCCTGGACCACCACCAGAGCCACCACCTGAATGCTCTGGGAACGTAGTGCTAACCTGGAACTACAGTATTCCTTCGTGCTGACTACATCTACAATCCATGTTTTGCAGATCAACACAAACAAAGATGGTTTCATGCTCAGCCACAAGAAAGTTACTTTAATGAACGTGTATTTTTAGCCTTAAAAAGGCAAGTAAAAATCAATGCATCGGGCAGTGATTTGCTGCGTTTCCTTTCACGTGTTCAGCACATCCTGAAACTTTAAAGCAGCGGGAAATTTAAAAGAATTTGATATTGCAAGAAAAAAAAAAAATTGAAAAAGAGTACAACAGCGTCAGTGTTGCAGAGTCGGTCAGCAGGACACAGACCTGGGCTGAGCACAGCCCACGTACCCGTGATGTGAATCCACACACGTCTGACCGGGGGACCACGTGTGCTGTGCACAGCCAGGGCCTGGTGGCATCTCTCTGAGCATCGCAGGCTGCAGCCACCAGACCCACCACAGCATTCTCCCACAGGAACGTGCTGGAAGTTTCCTGGGCGTACAGTGGAAAACTACAGAAAGGCACCAGCTGACTGACTACCACCGGAGAAGTGACCTGCACTGTGTGCTCACAAGACAGGGAGGTTGCTCACCTGAGCAAAAGCAGAACCCAACATCCTGAGCAGCACCTCATACTCTGGGCTGACAGAGAAGGCAAATGAGCAAGATCTGAACTTCACCATATGTTAAACTCAAGACTGACAACATACCCTACATGCAAAAGAGGCTCCAGCTGCTTCAGAACAGCTGCTAAAGTCAGGAAATGTCTGGTTTGATGCTGAACACCTCCAAAGCTATGTGTTTTTGTGTCCTTTCTGCTAATTTACCCACCCACTATTAAACAATTGGGGACCCACACACCTGAGTAACGTTTGTCTGCATCCTCAGCATTGATTCCAAGATCTCATACATCATGTTCAATTTTAACAATACAACTGCAACATGAATCCAAAAGGGAGGGCTCCTTTTTGCATGACATTTAAATAGCTACAGCACCGATCCCTTCAGTACATGGACTTACTACACAGGAAAAAAATTTCTGAATAACTAGAGTCTATGAACAAAACTACTGGTATCAGGAACAGCTCCAAGCTCTTGGGGCCAGGGCACGTCCCAGCTGAGTTTGGACTCTGCATCAGGGCAAGGCTGGGTTATCCAGCACTGCCCACCTGCACCACCTCTGACCTTGGGGAAGGAAGCCCTCCCACAATGGCCAAAAGGATCCCATGGCGTGTTCCAGCTATGATAAACCAAGGGACCTGGATCCCATGGCATGCCGCGGCTGTGTCCTGCAGCCGGCTGTTGGAAGTCAGTTGTGCACTGACTCCATATGAAATCATTCCCTACGGCATGTACTGCCCAAGTACACTCCACTGCCCTGCATGGTTGCATAGCCTTGTAGAAAAATGAAGGTGACTTAGGCCAGAATATTTGCCTTGTTAAGGAAAAACTTCTTTGGCCTATTTCTAAAGTCATCAAATGACTTGGAGGCTGGAGACAGAAGAGACATTTGCGGTTGGGCCACGAAGGGTTATGAGAAGGGTCAGTGAGATTCTCTAAATAGAACTTGATGGGAAAGTTACGGAAAGATTAAACAGGGGTGTTTATTTTATAACTGTCATCCAAAAGTAACATCTATACATGCATACTTCAGCACTGAAAACCCCAGCGGCGATACAAGAGCATTATTTAGTAGCTTTCTGCTCTGTCAGTGGTAACTCAGAGGTTTCAAAATGCAGAAACGTGTTCCGTGCAGAGGAAGTGGTCCCTGCCAGAACTTGATTCCTTTTCAAAATGCTCACTTTTCTTGGAAATACATAGATAGTACATTACTCAGTTACTAGGCCTTAGCTTTGTGCTGACCATGGAGAGCCAACAGCAAAGGAAACCGATGGGACGGAGACGCTAGAAAAACCTCCTCGTGCACACACCAGATGGTCAGGGGATTCCATGTCGTTCTCCTCTCTGAACGACGTCAGGACTTCTTGTTCTGCAGGTGGACTGTATTCAGGAGCCTTGTGCACACTGTTCAGTTCCTCCTGCAGCAAACCTATAGCATCATGAACAGTCTCCATGCCTGGAAAGCTGCTACACACCTTCTGCTGCTGAGACCACCAGGCTTGTCCACATCCCCATGATAACACCCTCCCCATGGCTGAAAACAGCTTCTCCAGAGAGCTCGCTCTCTATCCTCTCATGGTTTCCTTTGTACGTTCAAAGACACACCAAGGATCTGGGTGTTTTGTTTGGGACCCCAGTGACAGCCGGACAGTTGGCAGAGCAGCGTGGGACACGCTGGGGGGCTGGTCCTGCCACCTCACCCGCTTGATGAACACCCCCCCGTTTCCAGGCTGTCTGGCAGCAGATACAGGTGGCTTTGGGCAGCCACCCTCCCACCCTCAGGGCTTGGTGCCAGGAGTCCCAAGGAACACCCGGCACCTCAGCCCCATGGTGCCTCCATGGCCACCCAGGCTCACCTCCCCAGCTGGCCACGGGGCTGAGACGGGCTACGGACCCAGGAATAGGACCAGCTGGCTGAAACCTCCCCCGCACCACACCGAGATGGGACTGGGAGATAGCAAAAATGATGACAGCAACTTTCCCTCTGCACCCAAGGCCTCACACTCAGCATTTCCACACTGATTCTTATGATCTGCATAGTTAATGAGTGGCTCCTGCTCTTATGTACAGACACACACATCTTTTTTCCCCCCCGAGTCCCCTCTTGCTGGGCTATTGTAACTCTTGTTTTGTGAGTATTACCTTCCCACAGCAATTCATGCCTGTGTAATAGACTAATGGGCAAATTCTTCTCTCTCTACTCAGGAACACAAAACACTTTAACCATTCAGAATAATCCCTCATCACACTAACACTTCCAAAGCTGCCTATAAAGCACAGTATTTCTACAATCACAGACTAAAGAAGTCATGTGAAAGATCTGGACACACCAGCCCTTCACACTCCCCTTGCTTCCACGTGAGCCCGTTTGCAGCCCCCCGCTGTTCTGCCCAGAGCTCCGTCTGCTCCGCGGGGATGGAACACCCCAGTGGAACTTGGCCAAGGAGAACGTAAAAAAAGGCCTTGGTCAGGCCAGCAGCATGAATGCTTCTGAGTGCTCACAGCAAACGCGTGGCTCCTCATTACAAGGAGCAGCCTCATCCAGCAACCATTTAGCCATTTGAGATTTTTAAAAGTTATAAAAACAACAGAAATATTTCAGTCAGATTGAGAGAACACACTCAAGTGACCAAATGCTGCTTCTGCACGTGGGGCTGTCCCACTCGGACCCTTCACCGGGCTGTGAGGAGTCTCCACACCAGTCATCCCTCCCCGGCGCTGGGCTGAGCCTACACAGGCCCTTCCCACGGCATCACAACCTCTGACAGCCTCCTGCACACAGCGGCACCTGAGGGTTTTCTTAAAAAAAGCTTTGGTTACAACTTTTATCAGCTAAACAAACCTGCTCAGGCATCCGTAACATTTACCAATCACTACAGCGTTTCTTGAAAGGAACAGCAATTACCCCACCTCAACAGCGTGACCAAGTACCACGTGGTGCCAGAAGCACCCCCCCAGCACCAACAGCTTTGTCACATTTTTCAAAATAAAAAAAAGTATTTTTAAAAGACTCCTATACATTGCAATTTTGTTACTATCAGCCTAGAGTTTTCTCCATACAACAGGGTATAAGTTGCTTTAGGAAAACAAAGGATTCAAGAAAGGTGTTTAAATATTTTTCTTCTGAGTTATTTAAACTGAACTCCTTTCACACTCACTTGTATTTCCCAGAAAACATTTGATGTCGTTGTGCCTGGGTCACTCTCCCACCCGACCCCTCCACTTCAGGACAGAGGAATGACCCGTTTCCGTGCCCATTTTCAGCGGGGTCATGGCTCCCTCTGCTGACAGAGAGCGCTCTGCACCCCACAAACGCCTCTGGCTGGGGGGGTCCCCAGGTGCCACCCTGGTGCCAGCGGTAAGGTGACCAAGGCACTGCTAGTACCTGCATTGCCACCAAGCCGCCCCAGCGCCTGCTCCCAGCAAAGCCCTTCTCGCCCCAGGGACACCGGAATATTCTTAGAGGAAAGATGTCACCCCCAGCCTCAGGCCGTCTCACACAGCACCAGAGAAACGAGTGCTGTGTTCGCGGACGCAGCCAGTGATCTCCCTTACCCACTGCCTCTGCTCCCAGGCCACGGGGGCTGCTGCCGCCACGGGAACCACAGAATCGCCCCGCTTGGAAGGGACCTTGCACATCATCGAGTCCAACAGTTGACCCAACACTGACAAAGCCACCACTGACCCATGTCCCTCAGCACCATGTCTGCCTGTCTTTTAAACACCTCCAGGGATGACAATTCTACTACTGCCCTGGGCAGCCTGTTCCAAGGCTTGACAGCCCTTTCGGTGAAGAAATTTTTCCTAATATCCATCCTAACCCCCCCAGCACAACTTGAGCATGTCTTTGCTGCACTCCAAGTACCACACACTGCTAATTCAGGCTTGCTTGGCTGTTTTACACCAGCAGCCTGTCCTGCATACATTCTATGATGGCACAAAGTGGGACATTTACTAAGCATTGCTTAGATATTTATTTTTTTTTTTTAAACTGGAAGTAAAAATTACTTCAAGTTAAAAGAAAAAGTTTTACCAGGGAGCATGTTTCTGTTCCCAGCTAGCACCAGTTTGCTGCTCAAGTACAGCAACTCTCCACTTCTCATCAGTAGAGTCCAAACCCCACCAAACTACACTGAAATATACATATTTATCAAAACCTATCATTACAGTGCCACTAAATTTCTGGATGTATAAACATCCTTTGCAGAGGGCACAACTTTTTGTTATTGTTGTGCCCTGACCTGCCAAGAGCAAGGAGGTTCCCTGATCCTTGTGGACGCAGGCTCCTAGGGCACTGGGGGAAACAAAGTCTCTCTGACCGAAGAGCATCTCGGGCCTTTGGAAACACAACTGTGCAGAGGAATCACGCCTACAATTTTCAGCTGAAAAAACCCATATCTTTCTGAAATCAGACACAGAGAAAAGTACTGCAAGTTGAAAATGAGAGATGAGAATATCAGTTGGATTGGAAAACTTCCAAGTTTAAAGCATGCTCAGCAAAAAACTCCTGAAAAAACAGGTTTGAAAGGAATCTTTAAAACTGTCAGATGATCTACTGTCGTCCTCCATGGAACTGAATTCTGGAAGAGAAAAAAAATAATGAAGATAACTAGAAATAGCTGTCACTTTCCAAAATTAAAGACAACAATCTTCGATAACACACACAGACCTGGCCCTGGAAACTTCACAGCTACGAACAACTCACCAAAGGTCAGTTACAGAAATGTAGATGTGGAGCCGCAGAAAACTGTTTGGGGGGAGTGGGCGAGAGAGAAAACAAAGAAACAGTACATGATATACAGAGAAAGCACTGCACATAGTGAATTTGGATGCACTCGGAGTTGCAGACCAATGAAGAAAGAGAAAGGTCTAAACATGTGTTTGCAAACCATGGAACCACATCACCAACTGCAGGACCCAGAGGAGCAGCGGGAAGGTGAGCACAACCTAAAGAAAGCAGTTATAAATTAAGAAGTAATGTGTATAATAATTTTAACAGCATTATTTTTTTATATTTCTGTAACAATTAGATCAGGACTAATAGTTATTAGATCCTTAGGATTTCAATTACACTAACATTAAATTCTTGGCTTTCCTCATACATAATGTATGTCCTCTTTTGCCCATAAACAAGACTTTGAGCCCAACGCCACTCTGGAGCTTCACAAAGGTCACTGCGGCCAGCCGGGAACGGCAGTGCCTGGCACAGCATAGTCTTGCAGAGCAATCAAGTAACTTAAGATTAATTTCTGACCTTGCGAAACAAGCCTCAGCCTATTCCTGAGCTATCTCAATCTGCAATTAAGCCAGAACAGTGACCTGCCAGTATCTTATCTTGTTGCAAGATGCAAATGACGCAACCTTATCCCAGCAGGAAACACCAGCCCAGGCTATGCTTCCCAGGAGGACACGGGGGTGTCCTGTCCCTCGGCCAGAGCCCCGACACTCACCCCTCAGCACAAGCCCAGATCTGCAGCCCCAGGGGTTTGCAGCACTGGTTCAAGAACAAGGATAAATGACTGTTATGCTGAAAGGCTCCTCGCACAGCAGCTCCCGGGGTCCCCCACACCGCTGCCGGGACAGGGGAACCTCACTGCACCCTCCCCAGCGAGGGAAGCTCTCCCCTGCAGCAGCTCCCCAAGACAGTGCTGTTCTAACGTGACTTGGCTGCGGGTACTGGAAGTAAAATCACATATATTATTTCCAGACGGGCTTGTGACCTGACCTATTTATGTGACAAATACTATTTTCAATATAAAAACACAGTCCTTTTCAGCCAAAGCTGCAAAATATTTTACTCAGGATCAGTTATGAAAAAAAATCTCAAAAATGTTTACCATCTCTGTAAGTTGAATGGGAGAGCAAACACTATAGTATGATGTTAAGAAGAATGCTTGCTCTTTTGGGAAAGGGATTACAGCCTAAGTGATCTTTTCTAGATCTAAGACATATTGTTCATAGCCACAGTAGACTTTCCACATGGTTTTAATGTTATAAAAAACCTCCACCATATCTTTTCACAGGTGGTTGTCCCAGATGTATTGCATGCTATTTCAGACAAGAGAATTTGTGAAAAATGTTTCTGGAAAATAAATTACTGCCTTAAAAGACTATTTACAATTGAAGGGAAATCATTCACCCTTCCACAGCTCTACTACGTTTACTGAAAGGGCAGCCCGTAGAGCAGTAAGACTACTTGAAGAGTCATTAGAAGCAAGCAAGAAAAGCAAGCTTACTGCTGGGAGGTTTTTGATACCCATGGCTCAGGGGGTCAACATCATCACTGGAAAATAATGAGGAGTCTGCAAACTAAAGACTGGAGACAGTTATTCCAGAAGCATTTGTGGTTATTTTTTAAAATGTGGACAGTAACAGACTACAGATTTAAGCTGTTAAGCAAAATCCAAAGATATTTGAAACATCTATGAAAACTGATCATCAAAACCAGAAAGAGGACGATCGGAAGAAGTCCCCCCAGGGCACAGCAGAAGTGAAGCAAGCGGTGACAGGGACCTCGCTGCAGGACAGCAAATCCCTGAGGGCAAGCAAATGGCAACCTGGAAATGTTTGGGGCTATGGAGGCAAAAAGCTGCAAAACCAATGAACAAGTTGATTCTACATTAATTCAGGTTGGTTTGCCTTCTTAGTAACACCAGAAGGTGTCAGCCAAGGGCTTCCACCAAATATTCCAGAGCAATTCACTGTAGAGGAACCCTGCCACCACCTTGCTCTGACAGCAATGCCTGGCATGTAACTCCAGATGACAGCAAATCATGTAAGGATCTCCCTGGTAAAAAAATAAACCAATCAAAAAAGCACAGCAAGGTGCTGCATATTTGTAATGATTTCTATTTCAGTAAGATTGATTTTGTATTTTTTCCACAAAACCATGACAGTGTCAAAAGGCTTCATTTTTCCAGCATGGAAGCCTATACAAATGCCAGTCCTACCAGAAGTGGACAGATCTTTTACTCTTCTTTCAATTAAAGAGAGGGTGATTTCCTCCATTTTCCCCATTCCATTATTCTAACACTCTTAATAGCTTTGTTTCTTTGAGGTAATCTGACTTTATTCCTCTCACACCCCACTGTTACCTACCGGC
Source organism: Limnodromus scolopaceus (assembly GCA_028565335.1). Lineage (NCBI taxonomy): Eukaryota > Metazoa > Chordata > Aves > Charadriiformes > Scolopacidae > Limnodromus > Limnodromus scolopaceus. The sequence continues at coordinate 16,035,175 of JAOXNO010000003.1, forward strand.
TGTTGGCCACACTCCTGCTCTGCACACTGGTCGTCTAACCTAAAGAAAAGGGCTGCTTAAAGTATATTTATTATGCAGATATAGCACACCAATAATGTTTCAGATGTCAAAGGGGAGGATTGGGGCAGTAAGGCAGGGGGCATGGAGCACTCCTCCCCTGTCCCCAGAGAAAGTCCCACTCCGGCCATGGCACCCTCCGGGGGTGGGGGGGGGAGGGCACAGCTCCTGCTGGGAAGCACCTGAAGCACTTCTACTCCTACTAGAATTATGGTCAGACTTCAGGTAACACTCGCCTTCGTTGTTGATTCCTCCACATTCTCCTGCCCACAGCAGGGAGCGGGACGCCCTTCAGACCCTCCTCACGAAAGCCAAGGTGGGCCTTTGCCAGAAGGCACTGGCTGCAGGGCTGCGCTGGGGCACCGTCATCACCCTCAGGCACCAGGAAAAGCCCATGTGGACACAATTTCTCACCAAAGAACCGCTACTTCTGTATCTCTGGAACCTGAACATTGTTCTGTTTGTCCATGTCTTCACACGCAACTCACTACCCCACAGCAAGCTCTGAAGGCACAGTAAAACACAATGAGACCCACGCAGGCTCAATCGCTTCCAAACCACTGTGATCCTGGGTTCTCAGCCCAGTGGCTGCCTCCACAGAAAAAGATTTATGCAAAAATATTTAAATTTAGACTGCTTGAAATACAAGACCAAGTGAAGTATCTTGGTAAGACTTTAATATTACATTATTTTCCATGCTATGACAATCTCATTTCTCAGTTTCTATACAAAGCCTGACAACAAGCAGCAGGATTATTACACATGCAAATGTATGTAAATGAGGTGTTAGAACAAATCCAATCTGTGGTTTTGGGATAACATTTTGCCCTTCTATTTCAACAACAACTTGAGAGACCAGAGAAAGGAACAATACTGTGAACTAAAACTATCTGGTGTGCAGAGGATTAAGACCTCACTCTCCCTCACGCCACACAGTGCTCCATGCCCTCAGCTCCCACGGGACCTGAGCCCCACAGCATGGGGCCCGGCCAGCCCTTGTTATTTCAGAGAACCAGACAAACTGGAGCTGAGGTCACCTATTTACAAGCAAAGTTCACATAGTACCCCAGCTCTGACCTTCACCTGGAAGGGACCATCTCCCCCTTAGTAAACTCTGGCAGCTCCCCCAGGCTTCACCCTGTTCTTCACATGAACTAATGCCACACAAAGACACGGAAGAGATTCTATTATGTGTTTGTTGGTGTGGTAAGAGAACCTCTTCTGAATGACACCATCACACCAAGCAGGTATCTCTGCTGCCTTCACAAGCAGCTCCAGCCTGACCGATTCCCTGGGGAACTTGTCCCAAAAACTCGCCTCCAAAACTTTGCAGCATCCAGACATAAAACATGGGGAGGGGAAACATAATCCAAAGCAACTAAACAAAACCCCCTCTTGGTCTGAGAAAACACTTTTTTGAGGAGACTGATCTCCTGAACCTTCTGGGGGGTGTAAGAGGGTTACAGCAAAAAAAGGAAAGTGCAGTTTGTCACAAAAAACCCGAGGGGCGCAGAGGAGCTCCCCACAATCCGGCAGATCTCCTGCATCTCCTGCACCCAAAATCTGGCTGCCCCATGACAGCGGGCGGTGCCAGCAGATCAAATGATGACAAAAAACATGAATCAGAAAAATGAGAATTACATTGTTTGCCTGCAGCTCCTATGTTATGCAGTTTTTGTCATTATTAAATCACTTTTCCATCATATATGTTGTTTCTTTGTCCTTCTAGTTTGTATAGCCCGTATGTGCACAACAGATGGATGAACGCTGTAGCTCAGTCATATTTTCTAATTATACTTGGATTTATTTAATTCTGAAAGAATTTCAAAGGAAACACTCCCTTCTGAGGCAAGGTGAGTCAGTGTTTCTTCACTGTCATCAGCAAACATCAAAATCAAGGAAGTGAAATTGGTAGTGTTTTATTGGGGGGAATAAAAGTGCCAAATTTATTTAAAAGATAAGATTCAGAAGAGCTGAAGGAGACAATAGCCAAAGTCTTGAGAAAGTAGATATGAAAAAAAGTGAACGACAACAACAAAAAAATAATCAAGTGAAGGTTTGTTTTATCACAATCAATAGTAACTCGAGCAGAACCCAGGGTTCTAGAGGACTCTCAACCCTGATCAGTGAATCCTATCTGCCAGACATTTTAAATAAATTATTTCTATTTCTTAAACTTCATTAAATAATTTAGCCTTAATGAGATTAAATAAATTAGGAAAATCTAAGGTTAAAGTAACACCATGTGAAACAAATTCAGATGCCTCATAACTTAAAGTGTTTAAAGTCTGAATTCACATTTAACTTCACACCTGTTGCATTTAAGTTTGCTCTAAAAATTTCAGATTTTACTTGCCTCTTTACTGACTCCATCATTTGAACTGTGTTGTGACTAATTTTGCAATACAAATTGTTGGACAAATAGCTTTAGCAATTTAGCATTTCATTGATTTAGTTGAAAACGATGAGTGTGGCAGACGATGAGTGTGGCAGACGATGCCACTCTGGCTCCCCACATGCCGAATGCACCCATGTCTTTTATAGGGTTGATTTAACAAACAGCTGCATCACGCTCTCCTGATTTCACTGAATCATCATCTGCTACTGATCCTACCGGTGATTTAAAATTTACATGTAGCTGATTTTTAAATGCATTCCATGGTTACACTGTGAAGTCAGTACAAGCTGTCATACATTACTTGGGGCAGTACAAGCATCTGCACTTCACCTGCACCTTCTCTGCTGTTAATTCGTAACTTCAAGCGGAATCAACACGCTTGAAGCCCAACCCCTATGGACACAGGCTGTGGCTGAGACAGCGTTTCTCGGGCTGGAATGACTGCACAATAGGGTGTTAACACCACAACACACGGTGCTGTTTGTAGGACACAGAACAGACAACATTCTGCCCTTCTTTGTGAAAAAAAAACAAACCACCAAACAGCCATTTGTATTTTCCATTTTTTCCCCTCTTTCCTACGCAAGGTAAGTCAAAGGCCACTCACAAGATTCTAGCAGTTCCCCAAATCATGCAGATTTCATAGCAACGCTGCACAAGTCAGTCTTTTGAGCTCTTCTTGAGGGGGGAAATAGGGACTCCCATTTTTTGACCCCTAACTTTTTTTTTAACCCTCTTGGTTATTTAGAGCATCTCTTGATATCACGATCCTTGGGCAGAAACCAGATGTTCCTCCAGACACTGACCAACTCTGATCCCAGCTGAAGCTGGTTAGACACCCATTTACAATTTACACCCATCCTCCCTGGGGATGCAAGAATGTTTCAGGCAGGACTGGGATTGGGAAAAGACTACATTTGAGATAACTTAATCCCATAGTCTCTCTCATAAAAGAAAAAAAAAATTATATCACCTGAAAGTACAACTGCAAAATGCTGAAAAAGGCAAGCAACAGGTCATCTAACTGAATCTTGAATTTACCGCTGTATTTATCTTGTAATTTGCCATCTGTAAATAAGCACAGAGCCAGCCCTGCCCGGCTGGAGCCCATGCTCAGGCATGTCAGATCTGACACAAACTGCACCTTTTCCCACCCGAGGGTTTTGCCCTTGGGTCACTCGGAGAAGGGGGGGGTCCGAGGGCAGCCCGGCCCTTGAGCCCACCAAAGGCCACAGAGTCAGGAAGGGTCCTGTTTTGTCATTTCTCTGGGAAGAATGCTATATTTAACGAATGCCAATAATCAAGCATAAACACTCAAACACTGAAATTACAATAGTGCTAAAGGAACAGCAGGAACATGCTCTCTGTCCTTTTCTCCCCACCAATTCGCTACCACAAAGGAAAATCCTCTTGGACAAGACCTAACTTTGAGGTGAGCTGGGGCATACCATAAACGCTGTACAAAGTTCCTCCACCAGACCAAAATGTCCAAATGAGACACCAGACAAAGGTGTATTTCTCCAAAGCATGACCAAAACCAAGGCAATGTTTCCTTGGTTATGTCACTTCAGACTGCAGAATACATCTTTATTGCCTGCCAGGAAAATGCTGCAATACGCAAATATTAAAAAGCAGCTGGTAATTCATCAAACTCTACAGAGGGAAAACCAGTCACGGAGATTTCTGGAGGCCTTTCCTCACATACATTTAGTTTTCCTCTTTCAGCCCCCTCCCTTCTCTCTCACACACGGAGGGGAGAAAGCCCCAACAGTCCCTTTTCCTCCAGTCCCCGGGCACGGCAAACGGCACCGGGGGCTGCTCTCCTCCCCTCCCAGAGCACGGCTGGGCGCAGGGGCAGAAGAGCCACCACTCACAGAAGCCACCCCGCAGGATGGGATGCTGTCAATGGGAGGAACAGCCACAATTGCTGCTTCTCAGTAACCAAAGGCCGCATCTACCAAAATCCGACTCCTAAATTTGTTCTCACACACAGCAGATGCTGTAGCAGAATGCAGTTACTGCCAGATTAATAGTTCTCATTTTTCCAGTCACTCCTGCCCAGTGATCAATTCATCCAGGCCAGTGGTTCCAAACCTCAACCGCACACACCTACTGGTAAAAAACTTGAGCATGGACTGTCAATACATGTACATCTATTTATAAGTTATATACATATACAACTGAACTAATATATTAGGTACATTATAAAACATACACAAAAATTGAGATTAAAAAGGAAAAGAAAGATCAAAAGACATAATTTCAAAAATGATTTTACTTATTAATGGTACAAAATAATACTTTCTTCCCACACTCCAAGGGATTGTGTTGTGCACACCCCACTTTGGAGACCATGGGTCTAGGCAAAGGTGGTAATTATTTTGTCAGACCAGCTGACAGAAGTGAGAAAGGACAGCTCACTCCAGGTCTTTTGCCACATTCCCATATTACTTACCTAATTTCTTAGGCCTGTTCAATCTCTCTGTTCATACACAAAGTAAAGGAACTACAGTTTTAAACCAACAAACCAGACTTTACTTCCTAAACTTAAGTTGCTGGATTTGGGCACAAACTCGAAAAACTGTCAACTTTCCCCTGAATTCTCCTGAAACAAAGATCACAAGTTCACTGACAATGCAAAGAGAGGCAGTAAGCAGATAAATCTGAACTGGCACAGCTCAGTTGCAAAGTTAACCCATCCAGGGGAGTGTACACTTTTTCCCAACTACTTTACTACCACTTCTCTTCTCTTAACTGTTGGTAAGAAACAAAAACCTCAGACACGGCTCCAGGAAGACTCCTCCAATGCTTCTCCCAAGAGGAGACTTCACTCATTGCCTTATAAAGATACTGTAATTTATGCTAATACCTTGTAATTACCATCTATAAATGCAAGATATGCTAATTTCCAGATGACTATCAGGGAAAATACGCTGAAAGCATATTATACCGCCGAACATTTTGAAACACTTTTTACTTGGAGCATTTCAAAGTAGGCTTCAAGGAGAGGAAGACAACGTACAACAAGGGAACAATCCTGCAGCAGAAGTGAAGCAATCTCCAGATGACTGAGGAGATCTTATTCAGCCCCAATCCATCGTCATCTAGCCAATATCAAAGAAACTGCAGTATGTGAGAATAAATTTTCACAGCAAAAGATCTACGTAAGCTTCAGAGCTGTGCTCTCTCAGCAGCATCAAACACTAGCAGGATTGTTTCTCTTGGTCAACAAGTCATGGTCAGACCCTCTTCAACTAAGAGCATACGAACCAGAAATGAGTTTCACAATTATTCCTATCTTTATCAAAGGATTTGTCCTCCAATGAAAAAGCCTGCAAAGACTTTTAGGAAAATACAGGTTATGGTTAAAATTAAATCAGAAACTAGTTTTTTTAAAAAATGAGTGCTTCAACTGTATTATCTGGGAAAGAAGAGATGGTAAGAGAAACACTATTTCTTGATATCATCTATAAGCCGATATGCACAGATTTGCAAGAACATGCCATGGAACAGAGACATTTCGGTGAATGCTTTCTCCACACAGGCAGACAAACCAGAGGAGACAGCAGCGACCCCGTATCAGCAGAGGAGCCCGGCTGATCTCAATCAGATTCACTCAGCCTGGCACAGCAGTTCAGTCGCAGGCTAGAGCCAGTGTTCCCAAGAGCCTTTCAACAGCACCACTCACTCTCACTTTTATAAAACACACAACAAAGCAAGAGGGGAAGGAAAAACCCATCTACGTAAACACAAGGCTTTGTTGCAGGAACCAGATAACAGCTGCTAAGGAGGACTGCTCTGGCCCCACATTTGACGGCGGTGTGCCATCCAACCAACCCAACGTGTTTCAAAAGCAGCTCTCATTTCACTCATCAAATACATATAAAATAAGCCACCTGCCATGTGAGAAAATGACTAATGCTTGCATCTTTTAAGCCCTTTGCTCCACCACCGAAGAAGCTTTTGAACACAGTAGTATTAGCGTCTGCTGTAAGGAACTTGCTTTTAAAAACAAGATTCAAAAGGCTTAAGAAAACATACAAGGAGATGATAAAGACCAAAGGTAAATCTGAGTAACTTACTGCTGCTGCCGTGGCCTCCTCTCCACCTACATAGATAGAAGAAGCAATCTCCATCACGGACAAGTTTGTGGGCGCATCTGTCGTCGATGAGGATCTAGGCCGGCCTGACTGAATGTCCTGGGCAGACCTCCTGCTGATCTGTGGGCTCCCCTTCGGGGCGTCTGCCTTGCCCCGCCTGCTGTGCAGGCTGGTCCCTCTCTTCATCTTAGGTGGCACTCTGATCTGCTGGAGCACCCGGTTCAGAGCTGTGGGGTGGTTGGAGACACCATCAATTTCAGCACAGACGCTTTGGCTTTCCAGATCCACATCAGGCTCCAGATCAGCCTGAGCTTGCTGCACATCGTGCGGAGAGACTGACGACCTCCTGCGCTGGTGCTGGAAAAGGTGCTTCAAGCCTTGACCAATCACATTAATGTTCTCCAAAGCATTATGGGTTATTTTGGACAATTTCTGCTCTGATTCATGTTGTTTTTTGGTCTCTTGGTCTTGGGATTTGCCTCCAGGGTCAGGGTCATCACACAACTGTTCAGTGCCAGAGGGCTCCATTGATGACACCCAACAGGTTTATTTGACTATTCATACATAAATAAGTCCCCTGTCTTTAAAAGGCTTGTGTATGTTTTAAAAATGCCAAGATTGTCAGCCAATTAGGTGTGCAATTGCTTCAAGAGTGACTACACATGCAGCTGTGCCACGGTGATCTCATGCTTATCTAATGTTAAACAAAAGAGTCATTATTATACATCCATGCAGAAAGTAGTGGGTTAAAAAATCCAACGCGCAAAACATGCCATTAACAAAACAAAAGGTATGGGTTGTCCAAGCATCCCTCCATGAGGCATTAGTTGCATCTAGGCTGTGCGCAGAAGCCAAAGCTGGTAGGAGACAAGTCAGTCATCGCCTGGGGGAAGAAGCCCAGCAGAAAGGAAAGCAAGAAAGGTAAAAAAGCTGTTCAAAAGGGGGAGCAGCAAGGAGAAACCAGTAGGGTTTTGTTTATTATGAACAAGCCCATAATAATATCTAACAGCACATGAGGTTAAACTTCTGAGGAGCATGTTAGTCTCTGTGGCAGAATTAATTCTGTCCCTCGACAAGGACATGATAATTTGTACTTCAAAAGTAATGTCTGCTCTGCCTACCTGATTTTCCTGCAGAAAGCCTAACTTCACAGTATTTAATATATGCAAGAAAACAGAACATTTCCAAATCAGTTATGCATTTCCAAATAGTAAGAAATGGCTTATTTCTGCCAACATCCACTGATGGCACTGGAAACTAGATGTGAAAATCTGTCTCCAAGCAAGAACAGGCAAGTGCAATGGTTTCAGTTGACATAGTCTGTCCAAAGCTCTCAGGGAAAACAAAAATGCCTTTTTAAAGGTAGATTAAGCAACCGATCTGAGCAGGAGCAGCAGCATGTGTGGGTGGCAGAGGGACAGGCGGCGTCTCTGGGAGAGCTGAGGGTCACCAAGCAGCGGGGCAGGACAGCAGCTCTATCTACACATGGGCTCTGTACAGCTCCTGCAGGACTACAGCAGGGGCAGGACGGATGGACACGCTATGTGACAGCTTCACATCAGCGCCATGAGATCACACGCTCGGAAGCTGAGCATTGTTTTCTTGCAGGAGAAAGCTTTGATTAGGCTTCTATAAATACAGAAACCAGATCAGAGAGGTCTACCTCAATCTTGGCAGAAAGCAGCCTGTGCTTTAAAAAAAAAAAAAAAAAAATTTATTTGAAATGCAGCATATGTTTGAGAGCATTCATTTTTATCTTAAAACAGCTGCAGAAACATAATGCATGGAGGTTACAATTAGAACGCTCTCGATTTTTTGCATCTGAAACCTGACACAATGGGTTAAACAGATATTCCAAAATGCTTTCCAAATTGGCATCCAAAAATATCAGGAGAGCTGCCTCACACTTTTTTTTTTCCCCCCAAATGTCGTTGCTATCAGCTGGAGGCAAGATGAAATTCAGTACTTACAGAAAGCAAAATACTGGAATCATACAGGATTTTATCTCAGTACTATGAACATCTTATAAGCTAAATATATTGGCCAGTTTAATCAATAACACATTCAATGCAAAGTAATAAACTACATCCCAGGATAATATATTTATCCATATTCATGTAGAAATTGTGTGGTGGAATCAAAAAAATGTGCAATCAACCTTTAGTACATAACTAATATTATGCTTTGACTTTTGAGCTCACTCTTTCTTAATATTGCTTTTTTTCCTCGTGTAACAGGTTTTCCAGAAAGTTGAATTGCAGGTCTTCACTCAATTTAAGTTTTGGGGAAAAGAAAGGTAAAACTAGATTTTCCAAATGGTTCAGTGAACAAACCTCCCTGGCTAAAAAGCGAAGAGTCCCAAAATTATTTGGCGTATAAAATACAAACCTGACAGTTGACCCATAACTGCCTTTTTCATTTCAGCTAATTCCCTCAGTATTCATTCCTCAGTCAGGACTCACTGAGGAACAGCAGTTCATAGCAAAACCACCCAATATACTCCCTAACCAGTATATTTTTGATCTCCTGCACACTTTCTATCCAAATTACCACTGGCCACATGGCTGATGCTAATGAACATCTCTGCAATCTAACTAGAGCTCATGGCATTCTCTGCCGGAAACTGCTAACCTGCTTAAATTAGCCCTAGGTCAATTTACAAACCAATGAAACAAATCAGTCTAAGTTAGCTCACAGACAAGTCACTCCTACCCCAAATACTCTGTGGCTGGTTTCTGAAATCACACTGACTCTTATCTTTTGGACCTTAAGAGACACCTATGGTGAGCGTGCTCACCTGCCTAGTCATATTTCCATATGGCGAGTCTGTCGTGAGCTTGAAAGGGCTTTTCAAACTGCATACCTGGTGTGAAGACCCTGAAAACTGCCATCTGCCCTACTACCTACTTTTGGGGAAAAAAAATACTCATAAATGTGAAACTGTGAATCAGCAGAATTAATCAGCACATTTATTTGGATTAGGATTCGAGTTTTGTGCTTGTTTTCTTCCCACTTATAACAACCTTTACATTCTGTGACAACCTTTATACTCCGTTTGAGGGAGAAAATAGAGTACTTTATAGCATATAGTTCAAAACCACACATTTCTTATTCATACAAGAATACAGCACATCAGGGACAAAATTAACAATTCCATATACAGTCACACTGAGCAGATGTTTTAAAATTATTACATCCCAGAGCATGCTAATATAGTCCTTAATTTGTGCAATTATTTCACAGCAGCACTGGGAAACAAAACAGTTCAAAAGGAGAAACTGGCAAAAACAGTATTAGATAACTATGAATATATAAATTAGTACTTGCCTCCATCACTTGCCCCTTAGCATGGCTGACATACAGCAGTCCCTCCACTGAACAAAACTGCAAAAGAAATCAGGTATGAGATGCAATTCTTGGAAATTGGAAGAAAGAAGTACACAAACAACAGTGAGCATGGTTCCAGCTTGTAATTATTTTTATTTTATTTTATTTTTCTTTTAAATATAAGTGCCTGTGGAAGCTGGGCTATTTTAAACTGTTCCAAATAACTGAAGTGATACAAATATAACTGAAGTTAAAGCGGAAGCTGACAAAGTTAATCAAGAAGTTCTTGTGAAGGAACGTTTTCTCTTGGGGCTTATGGCCACCAGTCTGCGCTGGAAGCCCAGGCAGGGTTCAGGGCTGCAGCCTGCAAGGTCAGACTGGTGCACACAGATTTTATTTCCTCCTCCTCCTCTTTAGTCATTCAGACGTCCTGGGCACAGGTCAAACCACTTGCTCTTGTTTACCTGGAGCTCACCCAACAGCAGGTGGGAACTCGAGCACCTTCCAGCTCATTCCCAAGGGACCTCATTCCCTTGGCCAAACCGCCGCCATGCAAATGGTCACCTCACCAGGCTGCCAATAGAACCAACCCATCCTCCATGGCCATAGCCTCTGCCCAGCACCCTTCCTTCACACCAGACCACCCACCAGCCCGCCGTGGTCCATGTGTGGATGTGGCTATGGGCCCAGCCACTGCCTTCACACACAAAATGCAAGAGGGATTCCAAGCTTTGGGTCCAACCTCAGCAAAGCACCTGAGGACACCATCCTGGCTTCCCTCTCCTTGCCCAAAGCAAGGAACAGAATAGTTCAAGGGCACTTTGACGATGCCCAGTGCGTCGGCCACAAGGGCAAGGTAAGGCCAGAGGCTGGCTAGCAGAACACCACAGAGGACAAGAGGACAGCTGCAAGCAGACCCAGTGACCACATCTCTCTAGTCATTCACATACCACTCTGAAACAACTAAATCGCCCACATTTTCCAAAGGTGATTAGTTACTCAACTAGTTCTTCCAAAAGCTTCAGAAGACATTAGCATCCAGAAAATACTGTAAGACCACACAACGGGTGCATTTTCACTATTTTATTACACACCAGATTCCCACCTCCAAGCAGACAGCAGAGATAAAGAAAATGTTAATCAGAATCACTGAAGTAGGATGCTAGAATACAAAGAAAGAGATGACAGAAAACATGAAGAACTTAGAAAAAAATGAACGAACGTATTTTTGAAAAATATCTTTACATATGAGTGGAGAACTAGGCACAATCCGTGAAGTATTGTGAACATATGAGGCACCACTAACGTAACTTCATAGCCAATCTACCCATCTTTTTGCTCTTTTTATTTATAAGAATTGTAAGAACTTCTGCCAGTGAAGTCTCCATAGACATGCCCTACAGCACGACAGGACCCTGTAGGTCAAGGGATGCTTTTGTCTCAAGCCAATTCCCAGCGTTGACATTGCAGAACCCACTTCCCAGCGTCCACAGACAGGCTGGGAGATGCGAGGCCATGAAAACTACTTGTATTTTCTCCCTAGTGAATCACAGCCTTCACTGACACACATATCACATCTCCCATTTTCTGTCAGAGGCTCCATGTAAACAAAATGAACTCTGAAGTTACCACTGAAACCCAGCTCAGACCTGACTTATCTGCAACTGGAGTAGTTCTTACAAACAGCACAGAACTGTGGAAATAGGGAAGAAAAAAATATTTTTAATGAAAGAGAACAGAAAAGATTGTGACTTTTTGGAGAATATTTGAAATACCTATTATTTATGCCGTATTTGTATATCTCAAACCCTTAACATTAATGGTGAAGTACAATTACATAAGGAATCCTCACTTTTTTTTTTATTCCATAAATAGGTCAATTTAATAGCTCATCATAAAGATGCAAACCACTGTTAGCAGGGGTCTCAGGTAGGAGATGCTTCCCATTCCTCCTATTTGGCAAAAGATTTTTTTTTTTGTTGCCTTTTTTTCAGTTGCTTTAGGGAAAGAATGATTTTTATTAAGAAACAGTCCAACTTGGTTTGAGAAATCCCAAATAATTTGCATAAATTTATCCCAAAATGTTTTATGTTTCAAGGCAAACAGTTTAGCAAGAAAGACCAGAGAGGCAATAGCGACACACTGGAAAAACCACACGCTATGGGAACTGGGAACCCTAGCACGTGATTTATATCCACAGGAGGATTAAGATACTTTAAAAGCATCATTGTTCAGCAGCAACAAGCAGCAGAGCAAACAAGGAGAGAAAGCTCTGGGTGTTCACAGCTAATCCCGTCAGAATGAGGAACTCATGAGAAACCGGAATGGGTGTAAAATTCAAGGGGACTGCGGTTTGGAACACATTCAAAGAGGAAGGCAACAGTAATAAAGTAAATAATTTGATCCAAAAGAACAGCTTTGGCATGACCACCCAACACCTGGAGAAACAGGTGTATTTTCTTATCGTAATATAATAGAGCAATTTTTAAAAAGTCAGAGTGGAGAACTAGCACAAGAATGGAAGAAAAAGATGTACAAGAAATAATTAAATGAAAGACCAGAAAACAATACTATTTTTAATGGAAAGGATACCTATAGTTTTCAAGACAGAATTCTTCCTCTTCCTACTCCAAAATCCACCCAAGAATTCACCTAGAATTCTACTGAAGTCCAAAGGAAAAACTAGGGACAAGATAAAGGTATAGATACAAAGCCCCCCACCCAGCCACAACCCTGACACTGACAGTACTCTATGCAAAGCAGAAATGGAGTATGGCTGAAAGAGCAAATTGAAAGACAAAAACAGAGAGACTCAGCATATTAAACAGCACAGCTGAGAGATGAGGGGGGAAAAAACCACTTCAAGTACGTGTGAAGTTAGTCAAACTTCTGTTAAGGTTCTGCACCTAAGATTTTAGAGAAGGGGAAGCCCAAAGCCATCTACTTCTGATGAAAGAGCAAGGAGTGGCAGACAGCATGCCCAAGGAATTCATTGAATTCATCCACAGTGCTCCAGAGGAGTCTGCACCATTCAGTTCAGCAAGAAAGGCCACACTGGATGGAGAGAAACTGCCACTTTAATAGGAACAAGGGACACTGGGCAAAGTAAAAGACCTACAGCTTATTTTTTAAGGCAAGGACAGCGTTACAGGGCAAAACCAATATAGTAGGACAATAGGTTTCACTGATTTCTGCCTAATGATTTCCCTAACCCCTCCAAACCTATTCCCAGCATTACCCAGAAGTCAAGAAGGAGTCAGCTGAACTGTGGTGCCACCTGTGCTCTCCTCACTCCCCCTCTGGGGGACCCCAGTGTGGTGGCTCAAGCACCAGCTGAGAGACCGGACCTCCTGGGCGAAACCAGCCTCCTCAGTCGCATTACCAGGTCTTGAGCAAGTCAGCCCCCGTGCGTCATGCCCATCCAAAATGCAAAACATGAACCACCAGCGGGCTGAAGAAGGGGAAAAACATTGAGGGTAATATCAGGGAAGGTACTTTAACAAAGGCTTTATAATGGAGCAAAACACTTAGATTCCTTTGAAGGCAATGTGCAGAGATAACATTTAGGAATCACTCATGCTTAGAATGCCAGCTGCTTAGTTTTATAAAGGTAGCCAACGCTATTCTTCTGGTAAAAGGATTACTTAAGTCAACAGACACACGCGTTATAAATCAATTCCTCATTTAGTAATCCCACAATTTAAACAATAAACCACAGGTCACTTGTGTCACCAAAGAACACAAAAACTCGCTCCAGAACACTGTTAATAAACTAACAGAGAGGCTGGCAATGTGTTTATGTATGAATTACACTTCACCAAGGAGCAACTTAACAAGATTTTTAAGATAATCAGGGACAAAAATGACACTATGTCTGAGCCCCTACAAAACATAAGATGTACAACCCCCCTCCTAGAATCCTCAAGAGCCTAAACCAGACCTACACAGTCCATCCACTCCCTTGTTCGGGGCGAGGAAAGGGGGTGGGAGCAGAACCCTGAAGTCACTCAAAGGCTTTAAGAGTTGTCCTCCTCTTCCCTGGAGCACAAGTGGGGAGGGAAGGAGGGAGGGCCACCTTTTCCTGTGCCTTCCCCATGCACAATAACAATGGCCATTTCAGAGGGTTCATCAGCCAAAGATTTTATTCTCTGGCACAACAAAATGTATTCACTATTTCCAACCCTGCATCCATTAATGGTTCACATGCTCGTACTCTTCCAGGGTGGCATTTCACAAACATACCAGAAGGTGATTTTTCAACATCAGCTTCTTCTCAGATCCACATCCTGTTGAAACAGTTCCTTCCTACAGATTTATATTTAATACTGCTGACAAGCAAAACTAATGCACACAGTTTTTTGTCCTGAGAGCTCAAATATTAATCCTGTAGATAAGAGAAAATTGCAGTCAAGTCACAGATAAATAGATACCAAACACTCTCTTAACAAGTGACAGATCCCTTTCTCCTTTCAATTACTTTTTAAGAAACGTCTTCCTGAATACACCCACATGAGAATCAAGCATCTTCATTACCACCCATGGGCAACCTCTAAATTACTGCTGCCCTAGAAGTACTGCTCAGTGATTGCTGTGAATATAAAAAACTAGCAGTTCTTCTGCAAAGGTAGAAGGTCACAGTGTAAGGACCACAGACGTAAATATCAAAGATTAGGTAATTTTCCTTGTTTATTAGGAAACTGCAGTGGCTTAGAGCTGAGTGACTGGTTTTCAGAAATGTTTCTACTGTTTTGCAGTACAACCAATTGCCACTGAAAACTCTGCCATCCCTCTTCGAAGATGCCAGTAACTCAGATTTTACCCTGTTGTCTGAATCAAAGCTACAAAGTAGAGGTCAAGACTTCTCCAAAATTAAGAACCATGCAGAGGTACCAATACACAATCATTCAGGTTTTGGTATATGCTATAAACATCACAGGAAAATCAAACCAAAATACTTCTGCATGTTCTGCCAACATGTATGTCCAATTTCACCACAGCAGATGCAACTGTCTCATTAACGTGGTTAACAACAGCTCTTGAGGCATCTCCTTCACAGGCAGGAGCCTATGCCAAGTCTGCTCAGAGCAGTGCTACAGCAATGAAAGCCTACCTTCACACACCAAATGAATTCTACACCTGCACGGGTGAAAAGGAATAATACAGTTTCTTTTCGCTTCCCCCTCTTTAAAGTAATCTTTCAGTGGAACAAATTTAATTCCTTGAAGCATCTCAAGGGTTTCTGTGGTCAGCTGCACTCCTACTCTCCACCTTTGCTATTACTAACATTTGCATTATCTGGATCAGACTCTCCAGCGTCTGGAAAAATGCAACATTACTAGTCCATGCCAAACATTTTGGAAGGACCTTTTCAGGAGAGGAAGGGGCGGGAAGGAAGATATCGAAGCTGCTCTCACACTCACCGCCGTCTGCCAGGAGATGCTGCTGCTTCCAGTGTGTCAAAGCTGACTCAAATGTCAGGAGCAAGTGAACCTCAAAGTGGAAATACAGGTATTTTCATTCCACTTCCAAGGGAAGACAAAAGGTTACACTGCAGCTATTTCAGGCATTTCAGAGAGACTTTTAAGCATGCTAGCCATAAAAAAAAAAAAAAAAAAAAAAAAAAGATATGGCCTCTCATTTTAGCTCCCAGCACATTCATCTGTGACAATGCCAGCACAGAAGCTGGCAAGATTTAGCACCTCTAGCTCTAAAAGAAAGGTTTATTCCAGGCTTGGAATTGTAAGAGGGTTAAAGTATGTTAAATTAGCAGGCTTGTAAAGAAAGATATCACCTACCACCAACCCACACTACATGCGATTTTAACATGTGCTTTTAGCCCTAAATTCTGGAAAGTATCATATTTACAATGACTGACTCGTGAAAGAAGAAAGTAGAACTAACCTGGCACACAGTGGTAAAATACTCCCCCTGATGACTCAAAACCAGTATTAATTCTCTGATCTTTCAGAAGCGTTGGCTCAACTTACTGAGACTACAAGACAGATCAAAGGAAGGTTTCATTCAGCTCAGCAAAATCACAATGCTTTTCCCATTGACTCTGGTGCTCTTGGTATTAGGTACATGAAAGCCTTCCACTGACATTTAGCATCAAATGAGTTACAAAGCAGAAGTTAGACTTAAACAGTTGACAGTGACTAGCTCAAATGACATTCGATCCAAAAATGGGGAAAAATCTGCTCTAAGCAGATTTTTACCACTTAACCACTCTACAGACATAAAACCTACTTCTCATGCGACTGTTCCCTCCATGCTGTTGAGAAGGACACCTGAAAAGCTCTACTGGCTGAAGACCACTGTCATTGGAAAAATCTGATTGCAGGCTGCAAAACCTGGCAGCTCATTGTGTCAGGATTGCTTAAAATGTGACACAAAACAGGCAAGACAGACAAATTCTGACCAGAGGTTAATAGGACTCACAAACTGATGGCTTACATTGCTCTACCACTTCCAAACTGTCTTTCATATTCATGATATGACAGTTTCATCCCTGCTCTTCAGAAGAAAATTGTCCTTCTGATCTTTCTTCAGGGAGCTTTTAATTAAGTGTAACTCTTAAAAATTCTATTGGTATAAAAGTAATGGTCTTAATCCAGGGCTGGTTGTTTAAATGGCTCTTTTTTTCCCGATTAAGCACTAGCAAGTCCCTCCCTGCAGTGCTACAAAAAGACAATGTTCACTCTGCCCATCAAACGCTGCTCGGAGTTCCTCGGCCAACACCTAAGAGAGGCTGGGAGGACTCACCAGCGTGGACTACTCTCTCTCCACACCTCCTTACCCACACTCACCAGCTCTTGAGCTACCAGCTGCCAAGGGAAACAGGATACAGGTATAATGTGCTTTTAACTTGACTCATTACAGCCACTTCTCCAAGTGTCAGGTAGCTCGAGCACAGCTTGAGACAAGGAACGCTGTAACTGAGCACCTATGTACCCACAGGCAGGAGCAGTGGCCAGCTAGCCCTGGTGCCTCCAAGCGTGGCCCCAGCAGTCAGAGTGCCTGCCCTGAGGTACACAGACACGCTGCCGGGCTGCTTCTCCAGCCGAGGACCCGGCTCGGCCCCACAGTGGGGACTGGAAACCAGCCCAGCGCTGGCCGTGCACGAGCTGTGACAACCCCTGCGCTCACCCAACACCCACACGTCCATCCAGAGCACGCGGGGGTTACTGCCCTGCTTGTGCACCACTGTGGGAGCTTTCCAGCACAAATTTTGGTATACCAGAAGTATGATCACTCTTCCCCACTTACTTTTAATCACAGGGGATTTTAATAGCAGGGACATAATGAATATTTCACTGCAAGGTCAGACACATTCAACTTTGGCTAACTAGTCTTGAGAAGGCTTTAAAAAGAAGTAAAAGCCTACACTTTTTAGACTTACGCAATAAAAATACTGATGCCCATCTATGGTCGTTTTCTTCTAATAGATCTAATTATGCCTTTTTGGAGAGAACACACGCAAATTGCACAAACAGCACAGCTAAGCAGCCACACGCAGAAATGTGCCAGCTCTTCAATATCCACCTCCACATCCAACTGCACAAAGACAGTAGTTAACTCGGTGATTTTGGTATAAAGAAATTGGGCTTGACGACTGGCTTGCCAATGGGAATGAAGTAGTCATACATTTAAAGCTGCAGCCAAAATCATAATGTTTCCTCCCACGTTCATGGCTGAGTCCACATTGAAAAAAAAAAAAAAAAAAACCACCACAAAATCTTTACCCAAAGCAGCACAAAAGAGAGCAGATTGGAAACAAGGCTGAAGGTTTCCTGCCCCTGAGGAGATGCAGGCTTGTAACCAGAGCCAAAACCAAGCAAGACCCACGTTAATGGCCCCTTACAGAACCATTGTTGAACTTGGGGGTCCACCAGCACCCCCCGGTCACTTTCTGCAGAGCTCTTTCCAGCCAGCCAGGCCCCCAGCATGTACATGGGGTGGCCACTCCACATACTTGCCAGGGGCCTACACGGGGGGAGCTCAGGTGACAGATGTCCTCAATCTAAAACCTGCCACCCTCAAAGCGACCGAGCAAGGTTAAAGACAGTGACAGTTCTTTTCTTTTTGAAACACATGCTTATCTTTCAAAGTCTCATATAACATGACCGCAGAACAGAAAACCTATGCTATTCTAGCACTTCCTTAATAACCTTGCACAAAAAAAGGCATCTTTCGGGCAGCAGGGTTAAATCCAAGCTGATGCTAAAATCTATTGGATATCTTCAGGTAACTCTGGCAATGTCATCTGTGACACACACAGGAATTTTGCTTTAAAAAATAAACAAATGCTGTTTTCTCAAACTGTCTCAACCAGAGCAGACTCTTTTGAGAGGTGAAAACTTGAGACACTCACCAAGGAGTTAGACCAACACTAAACCAAAACCCACTTTTAATTTTTTTCTTTTCACACAAACCAAAATTGCACCGGAAGCATTTTAAGGCCCTTGGTAAACCAGAACCAAAACTTACACTTTCAGCACAATAAACCATCTGAAAACCAACATTCCCAGCAAAAGTGTGACCAGCAGGGATGGCAAGTGCTCTGCAGTGCAGAAGCAGGAGCTGCTCCAGCCTTCCATCCCCACCACCAGTGACAAGCCCTCGCTCCCCGAGGACACTCCAGACTGAGCAGCCAAACCTCTCAGGTACTCGATGCGAACCCACCAACCTCCTTCCATTAGGAAAAGGCTCACATATCCAGCTCATGTTCTTCCCCAGCGAAGAAAGGGACATTAATTAACGGCCACTGAGCCACATCAGCCTGCACTTTCCCCTAGCGGTGACACAGTCAAACCTCACCGTGGAGCCCTGCTTCTGGGGGAGCACCAGAGGAGGGGAGCACAGGATTTGGCATCCAGCTGCAGCTCCCACATGGTAGCACTGTCAGGTTCTGCTGGGACCACAGCTCACATCCTACCTTTCTGGAGCTGAACACCAACAGCACCCCAGCTCCCATGGGAATGCTGAAGGAGCTAGAGGTCATCCCAACAGAAAGCTGACATGGCGAAGGACTGCAGTGCCACACACCCCAAAGGGACTGTTTTCCATCACCAACACTCTCCCCTCATGAGTCAGTCAACCTTTGCTGGCCTGAAGCAGGTAAGTTCCATCACAACAGATCCTGACCAAAAGCCACTCTTTTTCCTTCCTCTAATTTTAACCATTATTCAGGCTCAGGCTCACAGTGACACACCCCTCACAGACCAGCGATATCTCATCTTATTAAAGCATAAGATGCTCATCCAGAGCTCTGCCACAGGCAGTGATTTACAAGCACTGAGTCTCTATGGGTACAGTACTTCTATCCATCCCAGAAAAGGCTACAGCCTTTTTGCTCCAAACTAGTATACCTGGAGATCATGAAAAACACATTTATGTCCTAACAGGATAATCACCATGGCAACCATCTTCCAGGAAAATAATGGCCAACAACTCCAGGACAAGGACAGGCCACTAAGGAATTTGTTAAGGGAGACCAACCAGCTCACACCAAACTGAAAAATACTGAAGTTTGCCAAATTTACCTCTGAAGGAATGGTAAGGAGGCACCTGCAAACTTCTTATCATAACCCATCACACAAGTTGAATCAAGGGCACTACCATCCTTGCCAACATCCAGTGCCTTTTAACATTCTTTGAAACTTTTTAGACAGCTTGTAGGGCAGTTTTAGGGCAACGCTCTCCAGTGTACACAATTTCACCTTTCAGACCATTTCTTTACATCAAAAGAAAACTTCCTCTTATACTCAAATTCTTTGCCACTCTGCATAGTAGTATTCACTTTTAGTCACGCGAGTTTGAATAATGAAACTGCAGTTATTGCAGACAACACTGAAATGATGCTTTTCATGAAATAGAATGTTTTACAAAGGTAGGTCAACCTCATCTTACAGATAAAGAAACAAAGCGTAATACCTTGCTTAGGGATATACAGTCAGGGACACAAAACCTGCGAATTCTTACAGGTTTTTGGAGCTACTGCAGGAATTGTTCAATTTTCACAAAAGGCAGCCTTTTGGGGAAATGCACACCAATTTTAATTGATGGAATTACAGAGGCCATAACTTATTTATATACAACTTAAAAAAAAGGCACCTAGTTGGGCCACAGAGTCCATGTCCCTGGTACACTCCCTAAAACACGCACCAAGATCGTGATGGGCAGCTCAGCAAACCATTTCACCCCAGAGGCTCTGGTGCATTTCTCCAGTTTTCATGAAAGCAGCTCACAGGAAACAAACATACTGTTCTGCTCAATGCTATTTTAGTATAGTACCACTGCCAAACAGCAATGGCCAGGCTGGACTGAGGAACTTGTCTAACGTTTGCTGCACCAAGTTCTGCCCACTGGTAACAGGGACCCGAGCTGATCCCCAGCTCTGCTCGTAGCAGGGTGACGGGAGAAACAACTGGAGCGCAGGCAGGGACCCCTTCCCAGCACAGCGCTCCCCTGCCAGTCAGTGTTTGCACCAGCATCACAGCCCATTTTGCCTCCTGCTAGAGGACCAACACCACCAGGCTATGAATCCAGACAGGCAGATCAGACCTGTGTCCCTCCAGTACCATCTCAGCCTGATTCACTGGAGGTCATCAATAAAACCTCTTAAGAAAAGTCTGTCTGCTAAATACGTTCAGTCAGGCATCTACTTTCAGTACATTAATTTTCCTTTACAAAAAATAAGATTAATGAATAATTAGTCTCTTCTGGAAGACAGAGATGGGTTTGGCTACCTTTTGCTGTACCCCACAATTAATTTATAAGACTGCCACTGCCCTGCTGTGCCAGCATGAACACCTACACCACAGAAAAGATAACCACGTCCAAGTAGTTTACTAAAGGAGAGTCAACAGATGATATCAGTGCACACTGGCCTCTCCTAAGCCCACACAGAGGAAGTTAGCCGACTTCCTCATTCCAGGTTTAGAATTCAATATGGAAGTACAAGATAAAAAGCCTTAAGGTAAAATACAGCTGTCGGTGAACTTCCGCACTGCTGAAACAGCTGAGGTTCTGCATCTTCCGTTACCTGGGTGGGACAAAGCTGCTGCACAGGCACAAAGCAAAGCCCACCCAACCCTGGTGGGTGGCTGTAACCCGTACATAGGACGGCAAGCAGACCCTGCTTGTTTTCGAGCCTTAATGAAGACGCTTTCCAACTCAAGGCAGGTATCTGAATACTGTATCTAACCACCACCACCTCCCAGGTGCACCTCAGTGACTACTTCACATCTGTCCCACGCTTGGAAGAAGAAAATCTCTACAGACCTTAGGGGGCATTTAAGAAATGAAAGGGTGAGACGAGAAGGCTCAGGTCATACGACACAAGCAACTTGCTCTTCTAAAAGGAGTCTTTTGAATATTCCTACAGCAGGTTCAAAGAAGCTCACCCTCCATACAATGCCAGCTGGATACTCTGGTGCTCCTACAGTCTCACTGTGCATATGTACACTCCATTGCTAAAACCATGAATAATGGTGCAGATCAATCTGAGTCTAGAAAATGTATGCCTGGAGTTCTCTTCACCCTGTAGTAAGATGGCTTTTTCTTCCCATTTGTTGTAAGTCGTAGTGGGCATACGTACCTCCAAATTGCTCAGGCTAGCTTGTCTTTTTGCATAGATATGCTCACAGTTGTAATCCAAGTGTCTTCAACAGAGGTCTAATATTAAAAATACTTAGAAGTACAAATTCCACGGGAAATAAGAAAGTCAAGGGAGGGAAGAGATATGATTTATTGGCTTCTACATTTGCAGGCATCTGCAGTCAGTAGTGTAGGTCATTTTCAGAGTCAATCTTGGCAACAAAGCTTCTTTGTAGAGGAGAAAGACCTGCCAAAATTAACAACCATAGTAAGAAACACCATTAAGATATGATAAGCAACAAAACAGCACCACAGATTCAGTCTTCATCAGAAAAAAAGAAGTAACTCTTACTTGAAATACTGGGTTTCTGCTAGCTTTGAAGTATTTAAAAGTTAGTAGCAGCCTCTGAAGTTACCTCGTATTCCAAGTACTTTACCCCAATACGTTACCTCAAGGAGGAAAATTCTCTAAGCATTCAGATAATGTTTGATCATAACAGAGCATTCAACACAACACCACACTGCAGGGTGCCTTGTTTCAGACAAAACTTCCCAGCTTGTGAAATGCCTGCATGTTCACTGTGGATTTTTGCACAGGAACGCTCATGTGACCAGTGCCAGAATAAAGAACTAAGCCACTGGCCAAAACGAGGACCAGCACAGAGCGATGGAAGTCCAATACAGGCCGGATGCAAGTATATCCCAGAGGACTTCCTGCATGGCATAAACATTTAGGAGTGTTGGTGTACTTCTGAACCTATCTAATTTGGATTTAAGTTAATAAAATGTAAAGCCTTTGGGGCAGAAACCTTCTATTCTGTGTTTGCATTTCACATAGTAGGTCAGATTTAGGTTCCAAATCAAAGCTGCACAATGTTACTGTTTTTTGTTATTTATTAAGTTTTTTGTACTTTTGGTAAAACAATTGGATTCTTCTTAACAAATAAAAAAGGTCATCTATTTTTGCATTATCATAAAATGCTTCTAAAAGTATGAAGAGATTTCATCTTGCGAAAAAGACATTTAACTCCACACAATCACTAGTATCCTCCTTCTTTCCTTTTCCTTCTGTGATCATTCTGATGTGCTTGACCAGAGCAACAATTTTAGGAATTTGGAGCTTATATTCAAGCTTAAAGAATCAGCTGTGACAACATCCAGCATCTCGACCATTTAGCAGTTTAAAGAATTTTAATTTAAGTATTTAAATCCTAGCAGACTACTCAATTTCTAGCAGCGCTGACAGATCATGTCTAGCCTGTCACCTTCACATTTCATTCACATATCTCCACTTTTCCCAAAGATGCCAGTTTATCCACTATTAAACATTGTGCCGAGTTCACAGAATCACAGGGTGGTTGAGGCTGGCAGGGACCTCTGGAGGTCATCGGTCCAATCCCCTGCTCAGGCAGGGCCACCTACAGCTGGTTGCCCACAAGCCACTTTAACAAGTCTCATGTTAATACTGGAATACCACCCTCCCTCTGGCCCTAGAGAGTTAACCTGAGTGCCCTATTACTTCTAAAGGAACTCACATCCTCATCAAGAGGGTAAGATCTCTAAGTCTCACCAAGCAGTACCCAAGCACGCTGCAGTAAGCTGCTCTCACAACGTCTTAAGAGGACAGACATAAGGGAGAACCACTATTTTAGGAGTGAGGAGGAGACTTCAGGTCCATCAAGAGGAAGCCACTCAGCCAGCTCACCTGAGCAACAGCTTAAACTCAGTGATTCCAGCTCCCAAAGCCTCAGCTATGGCTGAGGCAAGTGGAAAGCAAGTAGAGAGAGAAGACTCCTCCCCCAGACCTCTAAGCAAAAATTCCTAGAAACCCAGCCCAAGATATTATCACGCCAGTTATTTTTGAATGGTTCAAAAACAGTTCTCAGAAGGCCAGACGAGATACTAACACAAGGTCCACCTAACTCCCTCGTGAGCAGCAGCAGCCTGCTCCATGCAAACACCACCAGCTTACAGACGGGCACCAAACCATTCCCCAGCCCAGAACAGGGGCTGACCTGCCAGATAGAACCATTTCCTAAAGAAAGTACCTCTTTAAACACACTGAAAAAAAAATTAGTCTATTTTGTATCTGAATTAGATGCAGCTTTAAATTATTAGATCTTTAGCTATGATTAAGTAAGATGTGAGAGAGCCCAAACCACACCAGAGATCTGCTTAAAAAACAAAACCCAGCAATTTCTATATGGTACATGCTGGTGCTGGGGGTGGAACTTTTTCATGGCAAAAACCTTTTTTTTTTTTTTTAAATGGCATGAAAACCGTAAGTCCCAATTTATTTCTAATGCAAAAATCTACAAAGTAGATCTTCCCCCATCTTCAGTGTGCTCCCATATTTTGAATGGCTTCCAGATGGGCTGCATGGGTTTATCAGGCAACTGAACCGGACACAGCAGATACAAAGCTCCAACAAATTGTCCATTTGGCAAAGGAACCCTGCGAGGCTGTGGAGGTCACTGAGCCGTGCAAGTCCCGCAAGCCGGGGGGCCCCACTGTCCTCCCAGCTGGTTCCTCACCACTGGACATTTCCAGATGGACAAAGAATCTGCCCCAAGAGGGGAGCATCGTCCTGTTGAGATAATGCGAAGCCATCGCAACACCTTGGTTTAGCTTAGGACAGGATGGGCAGCACGCAGCAAGGACAGCACCACAGGCTCCCCAGGCTCAGGAGGACCCTCCTGCTCAGGTTATGTGCTTTACTACTTCTTCAACAGCCACGCCTGTAGCCCAGATGCGTGTCACAAAGGGATTCCCTGTTGCAGAAACATTTCATTTTAATGTTTGTGGCTGATGGACTCCGTTGCTTATGCAGTGGTAGTTACGTTACTCCCCTCCTCCTCCACACTTCCACTCAGATCTTTACACCCTCAGTTCATGCTTTTACACCTTCTGCCCAACAAGAAGCCTCCTCCAGTTTCCTCACTGATCAAATCTTGCAGTGAGAGTGATGCCTCAACCCACGGCACCTGCGTTGTTGGCCATGCACCACAGGGGTTCCTGGCGTCACCGATGACAGCAGCAGTTACACACGGGTTAAGTTGACAAACAGTTTCAGTTCAAAGCCCCCTGATTTTTGGGCCCTATAAAGCTCAGAAGCCCCTGCTTCAGCTCTGAAGCTCTCTAAAGGCCTGTCTCTGAAAACCAGCTTTTAGAACGGCAAAATTTGAGCTCACTTGCACGTCAGCACAACGAAGTAATTAGTATCTTAATTATCTCATAAAAGACAGCTGATGTAGGGAAGAACACACCCAAACTTTAGCAATCTTCAAAATCAGTGAGGTCGGGCACAGCCGGCTCCTCCGCAACAAAGAGCCCACACACCGGCAGCGCCTTCCCAGACGCTTCTGCACGAAAATACCGGGGCCCGCGGCCGCCGGGGACTGGGGCCCACCAGGGCCCTGCGCCTGCCGCCGGACCGCGGCCACCCCCGCCGGAGCCACCTGCTCCCGGGCCCCACGGCCCAGCCGCCCCGGCCAGCCCATTCCGGTCCGTCGGGGCCCGGGGGTTCCGAACCGGGCACAGAAAAACGGGGCGGGGGTGGGGCGCGAAAGCGCAGCCAGACAACAGGTCTTGAGGCGGGGGAGGCCGCCCGCGATAGGCGCAGCCGGGACCGCCGCGCCCGCCCCGGGAGGTTCCCCTCGGCCCCGGCTCGCGGGGATCCCTCAGCCCCAGCCTGGCCCAGCAGGTCCCCCTGACCCCAGCCCAGGGGGGTCCCTCGGCCCGGCCCGCGGGTCCCCTCGGCCTCGGCCTCGGCCTCGGCCTCGGCCCCGGCCTCGGCCCCGGCCCCGGCCCCGGCCCACAGAGTCCCCCCGGCGCGGCCCGCGCTCACTCACCAGCCGAGCGGGGGCGCCCCGACTGCACCGCCGGCGACAGCTCCATCCCCGCGCGCGCCGCCACACTGCTCGCCCCAGCCGCGCGCGACGTAAGCGCGCAACCTCGAGGGGCGGGGCGAGGCACGCAGCGGCGACGTCAGCCGGCGGGGGCGGGGCGCGGCGAGAGAGCACACCCACTACGCGCGCCTCGAGGCCCCGCCCCCGGCGGTGCGCCCTCGCGCGCGGTCACGTGTGGGCCGGGACCCGGCCTTGGCGGGAGGGGGTGGCTGGTGGCAGCAGCCCGCGGCCCGCTCCGCCACCCCCCTTCGTCGAGCCCTTCCCCGGGAGAGGCGGCGGTGGCTCCTGTGTCCTCGACAGCAGCCGGAGCCCCCGCAACGAGCGGGGCGCGGCGGGAAGGTCCGGGGAGCTCCCGCCGACCGGAGGCCGCAAGGCCGGCCGTGGGGCCCGCCCGCCGGCCGCAGCTCTGTGGCTCGTACCTGCTGAGCGCCTGCCCGGCGGCGGCCCCCGGCGCCGCCCTGCTCGCTCTCCTGTCCCGTCTCCCACAGGCGCAGTTCGTCCCGAGCCCCTGGCCCGGCGCCCCCAGCCCTGGCCCGGGGGAGGCCTCAGCGGAACGGCCCCGCCGCGTCCCAGCCCGCTCGGTGGCCGTCACCCCCGCGGCCCCGGTCCGGGGCTCCATCACTCCTTTAGCCCTGGCCCAGCGGCGGCAGGGACTGCGTGGCGAGGTCCCCGTGTGACGCCGGGCTGCAGGTTGGTTGGTGAGCTCTTTAGGCAGATGGAACAGTGCCGGGGGTGACCGTGACTGTACGGAACCTTCTAGAACAGTCAGGCTGTATTGTATGTATTTCAGAAGGGCTCCTCGATCAGCTGCTGCTGGTTTTGCACCGTTGTTTTCATCTGATGGTGAGTTGGATGAAGTACTCTGGGACGACACCGCAGCCCGGGATCTCGGAGCTGACCTGGCCGTCTCCTCTCCCCCGCACAGCAGCCCTGCCCGGGGTGACTCTGCTCGGCTGTTTCTAGAGGGCTGCACCCTTTCCGGAAGCTGCTTCGATGAAAAATTTGCCTCGATCTGTATTTGTCTGAAGCAATTAATGTATTTAGCCCCAAAAAAAGTTGGAATTTATACAACCTTTTGTTTCAAACCAGTGCCCATTACTTCTTACAATTTTTACATGTAAAGCTCAAGAACTAATGAACAGCCAATATCCTTCCCACTCCAATCCTTCCCCGCCAGCCCCAGCTCTTTTCTGTTTCCCCCTGTCCCTCCCCCAGGTCAGGCTCCAGTGTCCCCTGCAGTGGGGCCCGGCCGCACGCTGGGTGTGCAGGAATGGCAGCCCTGAACCGGAATCGGAGCTCTGCCCCTCGGAGTCACAGTCACGGGACACGTGGGAGAGACACAGGCCCTGACACGCCGGGAGAACCTGAAGGCAGGAAATAAGAGCTGGTGGATCTTTGCCTACTAAAGCGAATATTCACCGCTGACAGAGTCAGAGTTCGGCTGAGGAGCAGGGAGTGTGACGATGTGTCATCTTCCAGGGCCCTCTCCCTCCTTACCCCCTCCCTTCTCTGACGCTTCAGTGCTCAAATAAGCTGCTGCCCCCGCACAAGCAATTGGTCCCCTTTAGGTCCAGCCGGGCGTTGTGTGGTCCGCAGGACTTGGAGGAAACGAGGACAGTTTATTGAAAGCTGATGGGAACTCTGTTCCTTCCCCCACCTCCTGAAAAATTATTTTGCAGAACTAGTAAGAGATCTTTTAAAATTTCTCTTTAAACCATTTTTCACCTCTCCCCCTTTTCAAAGCAGAATAACCAAGTGCTGGGATCTTGTGTCAGCACCTGAGAACAGAGAGCGGGACTGACCAAAAGCAGCAGGACTGGCTGAATTTCACTGGCTAACAACGTAAACAAATAGCATACATGGTCACATTTATATTCAAAATATTTATTAATTCATTTTTATTTATTAAGAACAAATATCCAGGTAACAAATCGTTAGCGTTAGATCTCCAGTCAACATTAAATTTAGCGTTAAACACAGGAGTTAAGTAACCACAAGAAGATTAAGAATGTCAAAAGTTCCCAGGAAATCTGTGGCTTTAGACAACACACAGAAGTGATGAACCAGATAGCCAAGGAAGTAATTAAATTGAGTACAGTTACCCCTCTCTGCAGATACTGGGTATTAATGTTTTGGTTTATTAATTACATTTCTTCTCTACATACTTACTTACACGACTTTCTGCAATATATTTCTACATATTTGATCTTGTACTGTGTAATTAATTTAAAAAAAATATTTTGTATTCACTAATTCAAAGAGGGAAACACTACAAATCTACAAACAGGTATTCAGAGCGTGGCTTTTATCTCCTAGCTTTGTAGCATCTTCTCTGTTTTTTCAGGACAACTGAAGCCAAAGGGGCTCAGTATCTTTGACAGCCAGGCAGCACCATGTTCCTGTGCGTGCACCACCCAGATCTGCAGACCTACCTGTACCGGTGGACAGGAGCCAACACTTACTGCAGAGCCTTCTGCTCTGGACACTTCTCTGAGCTATCATGGTGACAGAGCTTGAGAGCTTCAGGTGGTCAGTGTGCCAACTTAAAATCAGTTCGCTTCTCGCGCAGGAGAAAACATTTTGGTCCTGGCTGGTCTCTGTTCAACACAATGGCTTGTGCCAGGGCAAGGGGAATGCACAAAAAGCACAGCAGTTACTTTGCTGAGCAGGTGGCATAAGCACAGCTCTTAATGCTCATTTGCACAGGAAAGTCCTGGGACAGGCTGTGGGTCTAGATCCAACACAGGAGGATGAAAGCTGGGCTGAAACACCAGAGCAAAGAGCTTGCGTGGGGCTGAAACTGGGGAGGGTCTCTTTGTGCTTCTATCAATTGATTTTGATTCCTACAAGGGAATAAAAAAAACTCTGTCTTGTGGACTGATGAGATTTACCTTCCTATGCCTTCCTCAAAGCACCACTTACACTGCCCTGGTCAGTTCTTATGGTGCCACCCTTGGTTTGTCAGCCCAGCCCTTCAGTAACAGGAGAGTCCCCAGCCTTACAGATGTGAACCATTGTACCTCCAGATGTTGGGGTTTTTATTGGTCCTGGCCTTTTGCTCTTTCAATTGGGAGTTGCTGGGAAGAAACCAAGTAGCCGACTGAGGACAGATAGGAAATAACCAGGTGAATTGAATGTAACGGACTGATAAATTACATTCAGATTGAAGCTTAGTTCTTTAATCTCCAGTCACTATAGAAACTAACCCTGCCTGACTGCTGGGATACCATTTCAGAAGCACCAGCAGGCATCAGCTATACTGCCAGAAATGGTGAATAAAGGACATGAGCTAACCTGGGAGTTTGTTACGGAGAAAAACACAAGCTCACGAGAGCAGTTCTGGTTAGAATTGTTAAAAATCTTTGCTGATCTGACCTGGAAAAAATGTAGCTTTTAATTCAGCATCAGCTCTCAGGGAGGCCTTTACAGCAAACCATGAGTTTGTTTTGTGACTGCTGTCTTCCCAAACTCTGATTCCCTTTACATTCACACGGCAATTTCATTCCTTCTTGCACAGCATCAGAAGACATGGCTAAATTACAGACATCTCCCAATACACATGATGCAGTTCAGTTTTGCAGTGCTTTCACAATGAGGGAATTATTATTTTGACATGTACCAACAGCTGGGGATAGGGTTCAGAATGATACTGGGCAAAGAGAGGAGAAAAAGGGAGTTTTTTAATGGGTACAATGTCCAGTGTTTTGCAAGGGGTTACTTTACAGGGTTTGGATGTCAGGCTGTTCAATGCAGGCTGAGCACAGGCCTGCTTGTGAACCTTCTGTTCACCTTGCAGTGAACCTTCTGGCTTCGGAGTTAGACAAGTTTAAGTCCCAGATTCGTAGAGTGGTGGACCCCAGCATCTCAAAGCTGAGACCACATCCCCTGCAGTGTGGGTGAGCTCAGTGTGCCCCATTTAGTCTGCTGCCATCTGTCCCTGCAGCCACAAGAGGCTCCCAGACAAGCTGGACCAGGTCCCAGAGAAGATCCTGGTGCCCCATGGGCGATGGGAGCTGGGGGACAGCTGCCCTCCAGCTGCCCACACCTTGCATGGGGGCACCCCAGCTCTCGGCATCTTCCCTCTGGCAGGGTGTGCTCCTGGGCCGGGCGCCAGCGGTTCTCTCTCATACAGTTCCTGTAGTCAGTGGTCGGAAGGACCCCGCAGGTACACTGCGAGTTACTGGCCTCCAACTAGACATCCTGACGCTGATCACCACCCTCTGGGCTCAGCCATTCACTCAGTTTTCAATCCACATCACTGACTGCTTACCCAGCCCGTACATCTACAGCGTGTCTATGAGGATGTTACTGGAGACAGTGTCAAAGGCCTTACTGAAGTCCAGGTAGACATTATCCACTGCTCTCCCCTCATCTACCAGGCCAGTCATTTCATTGTATAAGTTTATCAAGGCAGTCAAACATGACTTCTCCTTGATGGAGACATGCTGACTACTCCTGATGATTTTCTTGTCCTTATTGTGTCTGAAAATGGTTTCCAGGATTAGCTGCTCCATCACATTGCCAGGGACCGAGGTAAGGCTGACCAGCCTGTCATTGCCTGGGCCCTCCTCCTTGCCCTTCTTGAAGGTAGGAGTGACATTTGCTTTCCTTCAGCTTTCAGGCACTACTCCCAGTCACCATGATCAATCAAAGGTTATTGAGAGTGGCCAATGACATCTGCCAGCTCCCTCAGCACTCCTGGGTGCATGCTATCAGGGCCCATGGATTTATGGTCCAGTTTGCTCAAGTATTCCCTGACCTGATCCTCTTCCACCAAGGGTACATCTCCCTTGGTCCAGGCTTTCCCCCTGGTCTCTGGGACCTGGGGTTCCTGAAGGTCAGTCTTGCTAGTAAAGACTATAGCTTGAAATGTCCTTAAAAGGACAGTTTCAGCATATCAGAAACACTCAATCCAACCTGAGGTGTATCAGAGCAATAGCATATCCCCAGTTGGGTATTACAGGGGCTGTAATTTCATTTTCTGGCTCCTGTGACTAAATTGCTGCAGCTTTGCTCTTGTGGTCCAGAAATCCTAGGGAGCCTTCAATGAAATTACAGCTTGTTATAACCTGAAGGGTGCACTTTACTCTCTAGATAATGGTGTAATGCAATAATATGATGAAAAATAATGTACTTCCATTTGCAAAGTGCTCTGTCTCTTGTAAGTGCTCCAATCCAGCCAAGGAAGTTAATAAAAGAAAAGTAATTAATGCAAATAGTAATAAAAATTTAGCCTTTTCCATGTGGCATTTCCAAACAAGTCAGTCTCATATCTTGCTCTTGAGCCAGACAGGTATGATCCATCCCCTCTGCAGAGGGAGATGCTGTATTGAAACCTGTGACACTGAGCTGAAGGAAAGTTTGAGCCTTTCACAAACACTGATGCCTGTGGCTCAGGAATGTGCACAGTATCATCAATTTGCCTTTCACCAAAAAAGCAGAGAGGACAGCAAACAACCAGCTGAGTACTTCAGAATTTTTCAAGAGTTATTGTGTCCTTCCATGAGAGGATGCCAACAGAGCAATGAGTTACTGGGCTACTTTCTCTGCTGGCTTCAAAGGAATTACAACAATAAACCAATGGACTATCAGGCTCAAATCACTCTTGTCCCCACGGAATGAGGAGGACAGTTCATTTCTGCATTATCACATTCTTTTCCAGATCACTAGGGATGAGGGATGGGAGGAGTGAAAGGAATCTTTCTCTTAGTGTGTGCATGCTTACCCTCTTTCCTTAACTCTGGTTAAGCGCTGCTCAACGTTGTCAGGGCAGGAGCTTTACAAATGGTTTCCTGAATGGCTCACCTCATTCTCTAGGTAAGGGTGTAATGTAACAATATGAGGAAAAGTAATGCACTTTGATTTTCAAAGTGTTCTGCCTCCTGTGAGCCATCAGGACCTACACTAAAGTTCCTACACTGAAATTAAAATCACTAATATCAATGACTAAAAATACAGATCCACTCTGCCTGATGCTCATCAAGCAAACACTGTAGCTGTTGCAAATGAAACCACAAGTATTACTAAGTTCTGATGCTGG
The DNA here is from genome assembly GCA_028565335.1 of Limnodromus scolopaceus. Lineage (NCBI taxonomy): Eukaryota > Metazoa > Chordata > Aves > Charadriiformes > Scolopacidae > Limnodromus > Limnodromus scolopaceus. Next base: position 16,066,603 of record JAOXNO010000003.1, read on the forward strand.
AATGGCAAAACCTCAAGCTCTACTCATCAATTTAAAAAAGCCCTTTTGTTGCCCAAAAAGGCCCTGTCTGGGACCATCTCCAGACTCAGTAGCTAAGGACAGTACAGGCAAGACTCCCACAGATATTGACACCAACGAAACAGGGACTGGCATAGGCAAGGATGGCCTGCCAATGTCCCACAGCACCTTCCTACAAGCAGAATTGGGACAGTGTGTAACAGGGCTGGCGCTTTTCAAGGGATGGGGAAGGAAAGAGAACAGCAAAACACATTTGGTAGAGGGTAACAGCTCTGAAGTGTGCAGGTAGCATTGTTTCTGTGGGGAAACAGGTGAGGAAAGCCCAGGAATTGGGCCAATAACAAGGAAGGGATGCTCGGAGGGATTAATACCCCATCGTAAAAAGCAATGAAATTGAGTAACATTCCCTGTCCTCTAAAACATGAAGGAATGTATTGCTCTTGCATACTTTCAGGGAATGTTTCCCTATAACAGTCCCGGTACCAAAAGACCAGTGCAGGGCTGGACTGTATCTCTTCCTGACTTCCTGTCTGGGACGAAGGCTCTGCTGGTGGCACTAAGAGAAAGACTGCTCCGTGCTTCCAACCCTACGTAGGGAAGGGCAAGAGTGATTTTTGCCTGTTAACCTTTGTCTAGTTTTAAGACTCACCACCTTGTTTTTCAGTCTCTGGAGCAATGGCAGTGCGTGGACGGGCATGCTCGGGAGGCAGTGCTGGCACCTCGGCAGGTCTGTCTTCCCAGACTCCTCCTTGGTGAATTACTTGTACCTGCAAGCCAGTGGCAGAAGATAAAGAAGCCTGCTCAGCTGGGAATGCCCAATTTGACTGGTATGCGCTCTCTTCAGTTTGAAAAAAAAAAGCAACTGAGCATAATTAACGTCTGTGCTATACTTTTTCCCATCAGTATCCAATCACAATCTCTGCACATAGTGTGGAAGCTGCTAAATGTGACAGCACTTTCTCAGCTAACGACCAGGACCATGAACAATGAGTACAGTGACCATCTTCTGTCCTGCAGCCTCTCCATTGCTGTGGGTACCCACATGAGAAGGACAGCTGACCTGCAAATAACGCAGCTACTGCAGTCATCTTTTCCAGCACAGAGCAATGTAACCAGTCTGAGAGATCCAGATCTCCACAGATCCAAAGCACCACATTTTCCAGTTCAGTAATTCACACGTCTCACCCTGTTTCAGGATTACCTCATTTTTTCGAAGCCCTTTCATCCAGTCAGGTCTAAACTCTACAAAGCCAGTGTAGAATACTTAGAATACAGCACCTCCCATGCTGATGCATCCACTGTTAACGGAACTGCATTACACCTGCAAAGGTAGGGGAGGAATGTTTCCCAGATTTCCAGATATGGGGAGTTTGGGGCTCAGTCCAGCACAATGCTCGGCGTCACAGCTCCCAGCAGGGACAGTGTCTGGGCCCCACAGCTGATCGGAACGGCACCTCCCTGGGTACGTCTGTACATTTCCTTATTTTGTGAATGGATTGCCATTGATTCCCAGCGGCCTTCGGGGAACTAGAATGAAACCCTGAATATTTTTTCCTTTGGTTGCTGAAAAAGAGGGTGAGCATAACAAACTGAACGTGTGAAATCTACTTTTTTTACCCAGCAGTGCCACCGCCTGTTCCCATCACCTCACTGCAACCGGGCTGACAGGAGCCTGTGTCCAACCAGCCCAGCCCAGTTCCAGGGCTCTGGTCCTCCTGGGGTCCTGCGCACACGAGGGCTCACGGCCCTTACCCCCCAGCAGGGGGACGAGGGCTGGCATGGGGCACAGCTCCCCCGCTGGGCCCTGCAGGCCACCAGCTCCCTTGCCCTCCTGGCCCTGCAGGAGCAGGCAGCTGGGTCACAGGTACCACCACGCAGCAGCTGCCAGCCGAGCAGCCCATGGTGCCAGCGCTGCAGAGGCACCACCAGCAACTGTGCGGTCCTCGGGTGTGATGCTACACGTGAGAAAGCCTTGGAGCAACACGCACAGCCGGTGATGTTGGCCTGGCTTGCACACCACTGGCATTCAGGCAGAACGAGTTCTATGAGTGCTCCTAAAATACATAACAAACCTGAGGGCCCCTTTGATATTTCAGCCCGAGCAAGTCACATCCATGACAACCTGGTCACACCTGTACAGCCAGTGGAGCTGCTCCCCGCGCCCAGGGGATGCCTTACTGCACTGCGCAAGTGCAGGCTGTGCCGGGTAACCGCGCCGGGGTGCAGATGTACACCCTGTGCTGCATCCCGCGTAGCCTGGGAACCGGGCAGGCGCCCGGGGGGGTTGTGACTCTCACCTGTGTACCGACCCCCAGCCCGCCCGCGGCAGGTCCCAGCTCCCTGAGCACAGCCCGGCTGCGGGGGCAGGTCCCCGGTGCTGCTGCAGCCACCCCGCTCGGGCTGTGGCGTCCTGGGGCCACCCGCGGCAGAGGGCAGCAGGTCCCCGGGGCCACCACACGGCTTCACCCGGGCCAGGTCTTTGGCTGGAATGAACCACAGCCTCAGGCTTGGGCTGCGTAACCAACCACCGGTGCCCCTCTCCCAGGGAAAGGAGCGGGCAGGCATTTGGTGCTGCTGTCCCCAGAGTTCACACTGCTCAGCCGCATCATTACCAGTAACAATTAATCAAATGTTAACACACAACTCATTAGTCTGAACTCTTGTGAACAAATCCAACAGCACTGCATCGTTCAGACTGACTGTGTTTGTCCTTGTCTGGGACCATGGGGACTTCATCGCCCGTTCGCAATGTCCTGTTGGCAGCTGCTCTTGCTGTTTAAATGCTTCTCCTGCCTCACACTTCACAGTCCCTGTAAGGAGCCAAGCTTGTAACACTGAATCACAGACATAGACAAGGGTGGGTTAGTAAAAATGGGGGTTTATTCACACCAGTTTAGTACTAAGATGGATTCAGGAAACACAGAGAGATTCAGGTCAGTTAGAAATCAATAAACAAACCTAACTATTATTAATTTACCAATACACTTCTGCATATTTTTTCCCCCACAAAGTTCTTTGCAAACTTCAGCTGAAATACCTAATAACTGTTTATCCACTAAAATGCAGCTACCCCTGGGATACAGCTGAAATGTGGAAACTGCAGGCCTTTGAGTTATTCAGGCCACATGAGCTGGTTCAGGGAACAGACTGTGAAGTACAGACTTGTATAGAGCATATTCTCTCCGTTTTCAAGAGACTGCTGGGTGTAGGCTCTGCTTAGGCTGTACTGTGTGAGCTGAATATTCACAGTCTGCCTAGAAGCACAAGTCGGACTGGGAAAAAAGAAATGCAAGAATGCAGGAAGTCTTTGTTTTCTGCCTTTTTTTTTTCTGTCTTCCATTTTAAGTGTGTGTATGAGAGAGAACATGGGAATGAGACTGGCCTGAGAACGGCACCATGCACAGTGTGTGCCCTGAAGTTTAGAGCATCAGTCAACTGAAAAATGCTCTGAGATGAGCAACCGATGCCGGACTTTGTGATGACTTCAGGTTATAGAGTTCCAATCTGGATGGAAACAGCTGAATTTGGGATATTTTAATCCAGAATTAAAATTACATTCTACAGATAGGAATGAGGTCATAGTACCCTGCTGTAACTCCATTTTCTGTGTTTCCAAGTAGCAATAACAAAATTTGCTTTTATAAAAGACAAGATCCTCATATAAAGGCTTCAGAGAAACACCATTGGTTGTTCCAACAGCATAAAAAGGGCCATGATGGTTCCATTTCTAGGCTAAATAAAGTGCTCAGAATCCTCTTTTTAAAAGCTGCCCACCCCACTTTCAACCTCACTCCGTTTACTGCATTTAGGGATGCACCAAGTTTTAGAGCACTTAACAGGCTTCTATTCAGACTGCTGCACAAAGGCTATGCAACATGTAGTTCAATCCCAGTGCATTAACCTAAAATTACCTTTGACGTACTCCAGTTCATTAACCAGTGTGGAATTAAGCTTGCAGCAAAGTAATATCCTAAGAGCAGAGGATGGGAACAATGTGTTGAGTCAAGCTCAATTCTTGACTCGCAGGTAAGTCATGTAATACAAATCCACTCACTATTTTTTAAAGTATACCTTAAAATTTTTGCTCTGTGTTCATTAGAAGTACTTTGCTAGCATATGAAGACTACTCATTTGTAATACAGCTAAGAGAACTTCCTGTAGTTTCGTTTCTTTCAAAAACTGCCATAAACCTGAATACAATAAGGTACACTGCTAGAGCTCCAGAGGTCTCTGTTGGTGCTGCAAAGCCAGACAGAGGTGAGCTTTCCTCATACCCTGCAGGAGCAGAGCTGCACATGCAGTCCCTGCATCAGACTCCTGTTCCCACTGCAGCTCTTAGGTGCAAGCCGGCTCCAAGAGCGTCAAAGTCAGCGGCAAAGCCTGCATCCCTGGCAGGAAGCCCTGTGGGGCCAGCTCTGTTGTGCTGGGCAAAGGACGGTGCAGCGAGTCAGGCAGCAAAGGCACAGGGTTGGGCAGCCTGTGCTGGAAGCCTGCATGTGTCTGTTTGTCCTGCAGCACGTACACCTCATGGGTCTCTCAGTGGGAGAGGAACAAACTAGAGAAAACGCATGTCCTCACTGGACAGCCAGCACAGCGCACACCTCTGTAGCCCCTCTGGGTAACCCGTGTCACTGCCTGTGCTCAGAGCCCTACAGGGACCAGGGTAGCTCTCCACACCTCACACCCTGCCACTTGAAGGGGGTCCAACAAGATCAAATCTAAATGGAAAGCATTCAGTGGAAATTATCCGCACACATCATCACAAACGGGTCAGTAAGAACAGCTATGTTACACCAACTCCCATCCCCTTCAAGCTTTGCTGGTGTGCACAGCCTGATTTTAAGTTCTCCTGTCTTTGAGCTGATACTCAATGCCCCCAGGGCAAAGCAGCCCTGAATTTCACTGATTTCACTGAATTTTAGAGTTGGAAGGGACCATAGAGATCATCTAGTCCAACTCCCCTGCTGAAGCAGGATTGCCTA
>JAOXNO010000003.1:16072221-16082938 GCA_028565335.1 Limnodromus scolopaceus
CTTCAGAACTTGTCTCCAGCAGATCCATGCCTAACCTGTATTGGTGCCTGACCTTCTTCCCCAGGTGCAGGACCCTACACTTTTCCCTGTTTAACCTCATGAGGTTCTTCCTTGCCCAGCTCTCCAGCCTGTCCAGGAATTGAATTTATAAGAAGGATGTCTTACCCTAGACTTGTAGTGTAACTATCAAATAGATGTAAGGAAATATAATTACAGTTGGTTTTGGTGATGAGGCAGGCCCAAGGCCAGGCTAGGACTGCAAGCCAGGGCCCAGCCCAGGGTTGCCAGCAGGGCCACGGTGAATGGCCGGCTGCGAAGCTGGTCAGACTATGGTCTGGGTGAGGGAGGTCCATGGCTGAAGGAACACAGGCCCCCCGAGCTGACCAGCATGCCCGGCCACTGGCAGGGGCTGGGTGGAACGCCCAGGTCCGGCTGTTCTGGCCAACAAGGCCTGTTAGTGCCTGCGGGGCCCTGACACTCAGGAGTACAACATGAAAGATTTTAACTTACAGTGACGGAAGACTTTAGAGTCAGGCCAATAATCAAAGAAAAGATGAGGAAAAAAAAGCATAAATAATAGCTGTAAGAAAGAAGAGCCAGAAGAAAATGAGTGGGCCAAAAGGGAGCTGTGGGGCTGGCAGCACAGGAGAGGGTCAGGAGCAGGGAGGCAGATGGGGAGACTGCTGGTAGCAGAGGCACTCCTGGGTCTGCACTGGGGCCCCTGGCCCCCCTGCTCCCCGACAGGTTTATTCTGAGCCTCTGGGTGAAAAGGGGAACTTGGATATTTATCCCTGTCCCTGCTCAAAGGCAGCTTCCTGACGAGCACCCTATAGGCAATATGCCTGACTTGATGTGACAGCAAGGGGAAATCTGCCAGCCTCGATGTGCGGGGCAGTGCGAAGTTAATACTGACATTCATTACAAATGCTGTACATCCAAGGCTTCATGTTGTTTCCCAGCTGAGACCTAAATGAGTGTGAAGTGGCTGACAGCATTCTTACCACCACAGCAAATGATTTCTCCGGGCTCCTGATGAGCAGCAGGTGATGCCGAGGTGCCAAGGCACAACAGAACACACAACAGGAGGCCTTGGAAGACGTTATCGATCCAGTCACTGGAATGAGATGTTCCAGAATAATTATAATCAACCATACGGTTTACTTACTCAGGAACGAGGGATCAATACTCAGACAGCTTGGGAGGAATGATTTGGTGGCATAACGAGTTTCTCTCTTTGTGACAATGAGTGCTAAACTCCCAGTTCTCACACACTGCAAGAGAAAAAATACGTTTCCATTTTTCAATGTAAGTAAAACTTGCCAGGTTTGCCATCTTCCTGACGATGCGTGCAGAAAATGAAGTCTGTGGAGGAGACAAAATGGATTCGAGTAGGTGAGCGCAGTGTACTCTGCCGAGTTTCTCAGAGACTCGGTGCTTTCAGGATTCGCAAGGGAAGTAGAAAACCCATACATACTCCCCCAGCTCAATTTACTGCTAACAACCTTTATGAGAACAAAATTGAATATTCTTACAAGAACACTGTTCATGGAGCACTTCAGGAATAATTCTGGAAGGAAGGACAACAATAATGATGAGGTTGCAAATTTTAAAGACTGAATTGGGCAGTGTACGATTACCTATTTAATGGTCATATCCTGAGAAATTTAGGTTCATCAGACTTTTTGTTCTAGATCCATGTATGTAATAAGAAAAGAGAAAATGCAAACACAGCTACAAGCCAAAAGCAGCAATAAATCTACAATTTCTCTTTGTGCTGGAGGAGATGAAGTGTCATTAAATAAAATAACTCTTCTTCAGTTTAATTGTTTCTTTCTGTCAGCTCAGTATATAAGTAGCAAAGAGGGATTTTGACTGAAGGGGATTGCTGTTTGACATTAATCCACTCTGTCAATGAGCTCCTACAGGATCCTGAGCAAGGCTTGTGAGACATTTGCACATGCCAACCTACACTGCAGAGTACACTCAAAGCCTGATAAAGTGATGTGTTGCTGGGCTGCCTGAGGTGAAGTAGTTAGGAATTAACGCATGCATGGCACAGTCCAAATGGCTATTCACACAGGTCCCACCAGAGCTCACTCGGAGCAGCCCGAAGTCCCACTAGGCCAGACACTGATCTCAATTATACCAGTACCAGCTCTGAGAAAAAACTTACCTGACCAAAAGACCTACCGGTGTTGCTCAGTCTTGAAGTTCATTTAATTGAAGAAGAGACCTAAAAAAAAAAAAAATCACTCAAGTCAACAGAACCAGCTCCAGCTCTCCCATGGGGAGAGCTGGGAAAAGGGACAGGAAGGGCAACTTGTGGGTGACACAGGAATGCTCGTATTCCATAGCAGGGTCTGGGGGCAACTACTGGAAACAGAAGTACTGTGCTGGCCAGTAACAAAACTATTCCATTGGCAACACAACTGCATTGCAGCAAAGGTTGGGCAAAAATCAGGATTACTTTTGGAAAAGGCGAGGATGCATTTTTTCATTTAGGCAAGGGTCTGGAGACCAGAGCAGTGGACTGAGGTTAACCCCTCTAGAAAGTGCGGAATGACAGTGGTGAGCTAGCAAGGCAACGATGAAGTTATAAAATGGTTCTGCATTTGTAAAAAAGTATTTCTTTTGTTGCAACTTACAAATAATAAAAAGAACTAGGGAGACAATTTGTGAGAGCAATCAGAATCCAACCCTGCCCTTACTCATCAGCCTGTGCTTATAGTCATGAATGCTCAGAGAAGACAGACACAAAAATGTTTTATTTAGGGATACATCATTTCACCAGCTTCTTTAAAGCCCTTCCAGCCCCACAAAAGAAGTGAACATGCCTCAAGCTGCACGGTGCTGCAGCTTTGCTCAACAAACATCTCATTTTCTGTCATGAAGTGAATATATACCTACTTGGAGTCCAAGATTAAAACTATCATTTACTCTAAAAGTGCTAAGTAATGCGGGCACCTCCTTCACATAGTTGAAGATGCTTTATGAAGTCAAAGCTCCAAGTACGTGATGAAATAGTGAGCACAGAACATGAATTATCCGTACAGCCGAAACCATACAGACATTCTGTTTATGGCTTTGTTTTACAAAGACAGCTAAAATTTGTCATGCTCCATACAACAAGTTTTTTTTCTCACTGACTTGTTCACACATTGAGAAGATGACATAAAAGATTTTTCTGGTCTCATAAAGAACTTGCCAACAAATAAGTTTGTTCTACATGAGGTGCAGCTGGATCAATAGGTAAAAGGCTGAAAGGAAATGTAACCTACCAAGGAATAAAGATGCATTTTGCAGGAACAATGTGTTGTCATTATGTATAATTGGGCAAATGGTGGTGTGATCTTAAAAGCCTCAGTTGATCATATTCCCTTGAGTGTATTATCCAATTAGGGGAAAGGTGCATCAGATACGCCTTGCTTTATTGTGCTGCTAAAGTGGAGAGCAGGTGTGAGAAAACAAACAAGTTTGTAATCCTTGCTTTGCAAATCAATTCTTAATCACTCTGGCTCTTATTTCCATACCAGATTTAACTTTTTGATATTTATGAGAGCAACTTGCCAGCTCCCCTTTTGTGGCTCAAATGAGTAGCAGGTCCAAGAGATTTTTTTTTTTAAGGCTTTTAATTCTTAATACTAGTGCATATGGTTTATTTCAGGTCAGAACCAGAGCTGTAATGAGACACCCAAGCAAAAAAAGATTGGATGAAGCCCTGCTAAAAATGCGAGCCACACTGTGTAAGTGGACAGCATATAGTTCCACCATTTCCTGGTTCATTGTGTGAGTATGCAAGTATTATAGGAGTAAGACTTTGATATATAAAGCCCAACTTAGATCTTCCTTCCCATTAAGAAGTCACTCCTCTTCCTATATTACATCACGACAACTACCATCACTTATAGGATAAAACTGGGAGAGAGAAGCCTACTGCTGGGATATTCACGGCATGTTCACCTCTGAAATATGCTCAGCCTTTGTGAGCACAGTCTGCTTATCTGGCTGAATATGGTCCAAGAGACATCTGTTTCATCAGATGCTCAAGGGAAGCCAAAGGGCAGGAGGACAGGCATTGGGATGAAGGGGATTTCTTAGGAAGTCCATTGACTCCAGAATTCCATGTGAGTGGGAAGGAAATATATGTTCTCATGTATTTCCACTATGGCTGTTTTCATTTCTCTCTTGTGCAACCTTTTTTTGAAGAGCGTTAATGTTTTTGAACAGAGTAAATAAAGTACACCAGCAAACCTTGTGCGAGGCTGGAGGCAAAGGATTGGATTTGATGGACCACTGGTCTAAGACAGCACTGTATGACAAATGGCGTGCTCTGAGGTGCTGAGATTGCCAGTGGCATCCCTACAAATTGTTTTGTAATCTCCCTACACACAAGTGAATTCCTATGCCCACCATCCTCTGCTCAGCAATTATCAACAGCAGTACACATTAACAGCTTGATTAATAAGGGAACTTTTAATTAAAAACTAAAAGAAGCAGGCATTTGACCCACTGGAGAAGAAAGCAGAAAGTACTGTTTTATTGCTTAGTGGTGGATTTCCCATAACGAAGTTACTGCAAAGCTGACATTTTCCTTTCAGTGTGCAAGAGCCATGACAGAGAAGAACAAGCTGGTAAACTGGGACATAAATTAGATACAAACAATGATCACAGCGACCTCCGGGAGAGAAATTAAACTTGTATAAAGTGCCACGGCTAACATTTTCTGAGTGACAATTTTACATGTAGGTACCATGCACAGGAGCGTGGCTACTGCACATAAATAACAGTGTGGCACGTGACAACGTGGTCAGTCAGTCTGGGTCATCATTTCCAAGCCACAAGAGGCCACACCATGTGTCCTCCTGTGTCTGGCTGGTGACTTCCAGGGAGCTATGCCAATGTTAGGGGAGGTTAAAAGTCAACCAGGTCAATCAAAAACCATCATGCAGATCACTCCTCATGTTGTGCCAGGCTCCAAGAAGCCAGAAACGTCCCCAAAAGCAATGTGAATAGTTCTTTGGAGTTGTCAGCATTGAAGTAGTTGGGATGCAGCAGTGACCTATGACAAATACTTTCTCCTTATTGTGATCTACCCTGTTTAGGGATTTAGGCTGCTGCTTTTGCCTAGTTTCTGCAAGATAAAAACTGTATGCAAAAATCTTTCTGCTCTCAGAAATTCTTCGTTTGAGCCACCCTACAACTGCAAACGGGGGGGTGTTATCAAAGCAGAAAGAGCAGTGCATGAAAAGACTTCAGATTTTTTTCTGATAAAAGAATGATTGCTAAAAAGCCAGCACTTGGGTAACTGGTGTGTTTTCAGATGCCTGATAAAACAGCTTCAAGAGAGAGTTTATGGCTCAGAAGAGGCAGCTCCCAGAGTGATCTAAGGACAGAAAAAGCAGAGGCATTGCAGTTAGGAAGCTAACTGTCTCCTTCCCACACAGAGTTCTGGCTCAGCAGCCACTGGCCTTGCTTGGTCACCACATCGTCTGTGGATGAGGAGGAAGAGAGAGCAGGCAGAATCCGGCTGTAAACTGCCTGCAGGTGCCCTCACCCCCAACAAAGAGAGACTCAGAAAAGATAATTCCTTTTGCCCCAAACACCTAAACATCTTCTGGGGCGTGCTCCCAAAACATCCTTTTCATTTGTCTTCCCTTCCCTACCTCAGGGGTTGGCGCTTTGCAGGGTGGGCCCACATTGAATGTCTGAATTCAGGCAAAAACAGTAATTATTACATGGGGTACTGCTATCAGTAAAGACTACAGCATTTTCTCATTTGTGCAGAAATATATATCTAAATTAAACACAGAACTGCTAATGAAATAATAATATTTACTACACACTTCACTACCTTGTCATAGTTAAACATAATTGAGTTGTGTTCCAATTCTACCTGGAAGCATCCTGTGAAGAACAATGTCACAGAGCAGCCCCAGAGGCCCTGGAATTCCCTCTGGTAAGTGGTAATTAAATAAATGTTTGGGATCTTTCTTTTCTAAATAACCAGATAACAGTAGCTCCTGCCCTTGATAAAATAAGCAAAGATCAACAGCACAACTTGTTACAATCCTAAAATTACTTACACTGAGAAGCAGGTTTCGTTACATCAGGATGAAGGCAGAGTAAACGTTTCAGTCTTTGTCCTGGGAATGTCCACCCCTGTGTCAAGAAGTTCTCACCCTTCTAGATCCATTGGTATGCTGAATTACATCAGGTAGGTCCCTACAACTTATGCAAGCAAGAATATGGTATGGATACGGTACAGATAGGAAGAAAGAGGAATAAGACTGTCTTTTTCAGTGATTACTTGCAATTAGATCTGAATATGATTAAGTCACCCAGCTGACGCTGATCTTAAACCAGGCAGCCCCAATTCTACCCTCTCTGTGCCTCCAGCTGTGTGACTGTGCTCTGACCCTTGCACCAGCAATTAGTTGTAAAACTAATGAGTTCCTTGAACCAAGATAATAATCTGAGAATTATCATCAGCTGCTGCTCAATTACAAGGTCACTAATTGAGTATTTTAGTTTTCTCCTTGGTCCTTAGGCTCCCCTAAAGGCAGTTTGTTTACTGTGACAGATACCCTAAGGAGAAATGTTTCCCTAAGAAAGAACCCTGGTGGAAGTATCAGGCCTCTCACCTGGCCAAACAATGCAGGAGAACTTTCTCTGCTGTTTAATGGCTAACTTAGGAAGTCAGAGTGTTCTTATTTTCAAGTCTTGTATGGAGAGTAGCAAGACTTAATTTAAAGACATGTTGTTCAGTCAGAAACATCTAAATGGTCATTGATTGTTTTTCCTTAGTTGCATGTGTGAATCTCTTTAAAAGCAGAAACTGTTTGTTATTTGTGCTCTGTCCCTGTTGCTAGACAGGCTACAGGGCTTCTGTCAACATTACAGGAATAAAAAATAAGAGTTTGAACAAGTCAAGCCTAAACCGTCATGCTCCTCAGAACCAGGAGGATTGCTCCTGAATTGAGATGAAGAAGTTCAGGCCCAGTCACTTTGCTTAGTTAGAAGCATCTACAAGGACCCTGGAGAAGAATCATCCCAGAAAATGCCCTCATGTATGGACATTTCACAATAGCTGCATAGATGAGCTGCCCCTTCCATTTTTATGGGCAAAAAAACATAATTATGCCAACATCTTGGGAAGGTTGAAACAAGTCTCTCTGAAAGGCGCCTTCAGAAATGTTGCTCCCATCACTGAGATCTAAAAGCAAATTAAGTTCTCAAACTAATATGTTATACACAAGTAATTGGGTCCTCAAAGGAGAGAACATTAGGATGGTCATAGTGTGCTACCCAATAGAACAGGACAGAAGAGTTAAGGGTTGTTTTCCATTCATAACCAGTATTTGTATAGACACAGTCCCTATGCTGCTCGTGTTCCCTGAGACAGGGAGCTCAGGAGCAGGGCTGATGCTTTCGTACAGCAACGCTGATGTCCCTGGCCGAAGGCTGGTATTCAGCCTATAGACAAGTTGTCCACCCAGAAGCCTACTCCTTGTCATTTCTCTAAATACCACTGCAACTATGAAGTTGGTCTACAGAAATAGAGGTAATTATAGGTAAAGGGGACATTTACCCTTGAGTCACACACATCAACATGCATCTGGCAGTAGGGGCTCTCCTCCACCCATTGCCTTCAACTTCCCATGTAGAACAGATGACAATTCCAAAGTCGGCTACTCCATCAACATTGCTCCAAGGCTTTCTCTGTCCCCAAGTAATGCATTTCTTCAATTCACAATTCCCTCAGGGTTTTTTCCCAATGCTTAAGCTCTTGTGAGCACATTTCAAGATGTCTGTATCTAAATTCAATATTATCAGCTGTAACTCACAGCTGTCCACAACTGAACCAACCTCTTTACTACATATATGCTCCCTAGCATGCCTCAATGATTCTTGTCACTTGTCACTACAATCACACAACCCTAAAGATACAAGCCTGAGCCCCAAAGCAAGAGGTCAGAAGAAGCCAGAAGCAAGATTTTACTTCTGCGACAGGCAGCTGGTCCCAGCTCCCCCATCCCACTCTTTCCTGTTTGACAGGTTGTGAGCAAATATTAATTCTATTAATATTTACACATTTAATAACTCAGAAATCAGTGCCTGCTATAAATCAAGAGGTCACAGCTGTTGCCAGGAGTGGTTGCTGTATCTTGAAATTATTTTGGTTATTTTTTCAAAACAAAAGATTGTTCTGCAGCTTCTGGTCATAATGACTGATGTTGAGGAAACAAACATCACTACATTTTGATGATTTGCTGTTCTCAGAGCAATAAAATAATTTCAGTCCAATTTAGTCCACTGCAGTAGAGGGACTTCTACTACTTGATTTCTTCACCACCCTTCGGCTCAAATTTTATGCCCTCAGCTTTTATTTTTCCATTTTTAAAAAGTCATGAATATTCAGGAGTGTTTATAAAGCAGAATAAAATTTCGGTTTATACAGCACTTCTTGTACTTGGGCTACATGCTTTCCTTCTCCGAATAAATGATTCTGATTCTCACAGTGTGCTGATGGAACAGTCATTATGCGTCTGGGAACGACTGCCTTGAAATCGGCCTATGTGTGAAATAATAAGAAAGCAGCTTTCCTCTGGTTTTTGCTTTCATTTTTTAAGTCAATCGAGATTCTTCAGAGAACAGGCAGAAAAGGTCAGGATGTAAATGAAGATGCTCTATGTTACAAAGAAAAAAATGGTTTTTTCTTAAAAGCATCTTAAAAGCTTGTGCTCTATTTAAATTAAAGGATAGAGGTAGTTCTGAATGAAATAATGAATAAAGCTTGTAACAGTGCAGTTTAAAATGGTAAAAGTGAGAAGAAACACACTTCTGCCATAAATATGGGGAACTCCAACTAGCCAGATCCTCAGACAATCCTACATGTTATTGGAAATATAGTCTAATTATACTAAAATGAGATGTTAGCCTAAAATTACAGTAAGAAACACCTTTTATGATTGTCTCTATTGCTTGCACAAGTAATATTTGCACATAATCTCACGCACAATTAACCAATTTACACATTAAGTAGAAGCACATTGACATCAGTTTCCTGGGGAAATCGGAGATACATATTTGCACTTGTACACTTATGTAGCTGCCTTATAAAACCTGGCATTAGAACAGAGAAATGTAAATCCTTTCTGGGTAAATTCCAAGTCATGTTTGGACTCAAACAAATACTAACAGTACTGGTGTCCTACAGTGTTGATAACCTCAAGGCTCCTGTGGTCCATTCTCATGCCATTCTCAGCACTCCCTCATCGATGCAGCCCAGGACATCTGCTGATTCTCTGGCTGGATATAACCCCTTGCTGTCTACCCGTGTCCTCCTTGAGCCTGTACTAGCCAACGGTGAAATGTATTCTCTCTGCAGGGCCAGGAGAGGCCTGTGCCCACATCATGTGTATTGCTGCCTTCACACCTTCCGACCACCGTGTGCGGTACAGACACTGGGCAGCTGGGCTTACAGCAGGAATAGCATTCTACACAGAGAAAATCTGGTGAGAGTAAGTACAGAATTGGTACAGACTGATGGTAACACACTCCTAGTACGTGTTTTCATTCTTAACTAAACCTCATGCACTTCAAAAGCTTTGCTTTCATGGCATATTGGTGAGCCAGGACAAATCCCATTAACTGTAATTCTATGAACAGTACATCAGCAGAACCAAAGCTCAGATTATGTGTGTAAATCATGCCCAGGACCCTGGCTCATGGGCTTTGAACTGTTCTCATGCCTCAATGTTCTTGGGGTAGAAATTAGCGTGTTTTTCTGATTTATGCTGATCATCCACATACCATGTCTTGTCAGTTTTCTGGTTCCACAAAAGACACCCCGAATCCCAAGTCAACAGCCTAAATATTCTCCTGGTCTGTTTTACAGGCCAAACAGAGCACTAGTTGTTAGTTCCCAGCTGTGCTTCCAAAGAAGTTGCCTGGTGCACTTTGTCATTAACATTGTTCTGTTGAAAAAAAGGTCCCCTAAGCAATGACAATTATAATGGAAATTCAATGTGTAGACTGATACACGATTCAGAGAAATAGCTCCATATCCAGATTTGATGACGTGCAATTATTTGATTGAACCTTTGTGGGCTTCTTGCCCCATCCTTTCCCTGTTGCTGCACAGACTCCTTTCTAACAGCCGTGGAGAGCACAGAGCTGAAGATGCACATGGACTGCAGTCAGCTGCGTATGAAACAGGAATTAAAATTAACTCAACCACATACTGAGTCAATTTGTGTTAGGAGCGAGGGATTCACTGCACAGCAAGCAATGCACTTCAGTTGACAGGCATATGCTTTTCTCTTATTAGGAAACTAAGGAGTTTATTGTGATGCATAAAAAGACTTTCTGATTTCATAGCACTGCAAAGAGATTCACTACGCATACTGGAGTATCTCTTCAGCTTGGCAGAAAATGATCTGTGGGTCCTGGTGGACACCAAGCTGACCATGAGCCCCAAGGTCCCCTTGCCACAATGAAGGCTCACGGTCTCCCGGGCTGCACTGGGCAAAGCGTGGCCAGCGGGTCGAGGGAGGGGATCCTTCCCCTCTACTTGCCACTGGTGAGGCCACAGCTGGAGTGCTGTGTCCAGCCTGGGCTCCCCAGTAGAGGAGAGACATGGACATACTGGAGAGGGTCCAATGAAGGGCCATGGAGATGATGAAGGGACTGGAGCACCTCACATCTGAGAAAAGGG
>JAOXNO010000003.1:16086017-16111011 GCA_028565335.1 Limnodromus scolopaceus
ACACCAGGAAACACTTTTTCCACTCTGGGGGTGACTGAACTGGCACAGGGTGCCCAGGGAGGTTGTGGAGTCTCCATCCTTGGAGATACTCAAAAGTCACCTGGACACCGTTCTGGGCAGCTGGTTTTAGGTGGCCATCCCTGAGTAGGGGGTTGGACCAGATGACTTCCAGAGGTTCCTTCCAACCTCAACCAGCCTGTGATTCTGTTATCATATTACAATTTGGAGTCTCCATATTCCAGCATATAGTTGAAATTTCAAGGAGATTGCTTTGTTTCTGATAGATTCCTCCTTTGGTAACCAGACCATGCTTTCAGACAAGAAAAGGTGCCAGAATGTGGCTCATTCAAGTGACTTTTACTGGAATTATAAAAGTGACACTGCAAAATTGTTCTGTTCTAGACAGGTTCCGGACAGGCCATGCTTTTCACACTACTGTTAAAACTGGAGTGCTAGAACATGTACGATGGTGAAACAGCTCCAGACGTATGTGACTGTGCCACTACTCTTTGCTCTGTGGAAAATATCACATGTAGGTCAGTACCTTGATACTGAGAGTCTAACCCTTACCCTACAATCACATCCCTGTGAAATTCTAATGACCCATCCCTTGAGAGCCAAGTACTAATCCTTAGCTTCCATGTATGGTTACATGTTTGGGAAGTATTTTTAGATTTTGAAATTATGAACTGTAAAACATTGCAAAGTGTTTTAGTATTCCCAAAACTGTGCTAAATATATCTAAATTGGTAGGACTTTAAGTGGTACGTTGTGCTAAATGCTCAGTGATTAAATATTAAATATACATTTACAAGTCTCAGGTTGAGCCCATGTGAATGGAGATGCAGTTTGACTCTGTTCTGCCAGACAGGAGCTGCATTATGGTTTAACCCCAAGGATTGCTAAATCCCTGAGCCAGGTAATGAGAACTGTGTAACACTGCACACGCTCATTAAGAATGTAGCGTGGTTGAATGTCCTTTCAGCAGCAACCTGAGAAACATCTTTTAAATGTGTGGTGAAATTCACATTTAACAACCATTTTAATTATTTTACATTTTATTAATTGCTCACAGTTTGATTCAAATTTAATTATTACTATTTGGATGAAAATTAGTTTTTAATGCCTGCTTAATGGTCTTGCCTGATAATTGTGACCTGCTGGCCATTCTGCAAGCTCCTGTTTTGACTGAATTAGAACCAGGCCTTTCTTGTAAAGTGAATAATTTGTGAGAATAACCTTTGCATGGTTTTGTTTTTTGAGCAAGTTGTCAAGGAGTAAAACCAGACCCCACATGGTCCTTTCTAGTTGGCTGGATCTCAGGCAGGCAGTCTCTGGGCCTGCGATGGTCAGAGCAGCTGGAAGGGAAGAGAATTACTCTCAGCTGGTGGAGACAGCAAAGAGGGTGACGTCAGGGACCTCTTTATGTGTTCCCAGAGTCATAGAATCGTGTATGCTTTAGGAGCACTCAGAGAGACTGGAAGCTAGGCTGTTGCATCATTGCTTATAAAGTAGTAAATAGTAGTAGTAAAAAGTAGTAAATCCTGCCAGCTGTTTGCCTTGCAACAGCTGAGTTTTCTACGTATGTCTGGCTGAGATTGTTGCTGCTGAAAGTCCAGAGAACCCAAATTATCAAGCAATGAGGAGGAAACTGATTACAGCAATGGGGAAAGCAAAAACAACTAGCACAAGGACTCTTTCCAGGCTGATTAATGACTTGTAGCAATTACTTGCTTCATACAAATGCTCACAGGATATTAGAAGTTAATATTTCGTAGTTCTATCAGATTTCTGATAAGCAACGGCTGTATTCCACAGGCAGGAAATAAACCCTCTAGCTTGAGTTGGAAGTAAACTATATGAATAAAAGATGTTACTCCTATTTTGTTGCAACAGAGTAATACAGACAAAGGGACTCTGCTGGGTGATGCTGGGCAAACAGCATCATCATTAACAGGTGTTACTTGTTTCAACTGACTTACGGGTCTGATCCTGGCCTCAGACTGGGCAGAACTCGCACTGCCTAAGTCCTGATGAAGGGCTGCTCAATGGGCTCCAAGTGCCTATTGCACTGTTTTACACCAGTGCCTCTCCTGGTGCTCTAGAATGAGTGTGACAAGGATCAGCCCTAGAAACACTGCTAAAAGACACCCAGCCTAACTTCTAGCAACGGTTACTCCCAGTATTTACTTCTGGAGAAAGATGCAGCTAACTTAGTACACATGCTATGCAGCTTCTGCCAGCAACTCTGTGTGTCAAAGACAGACTCTTCATGTTTCTGCATTTTCAAGCTTTTCTTGCACTTTTTGTTGCCATTTGAACACTTCTGAGACACCCAAAGGAGTGTCTTGAGTGACTGAAGGCTAAGAAGCACAAATATGGACCAGAAGCTGATAATTTTCCTGCAATGTCAGTATGGTCAGGTCCTACAGTGGACACTGAGGGATTCCCTGGGGTTTTCTCAGCTGTTCTTTCATCATGGCTAAATTTTCTCACTCTAGATTTCAATCTTCCTGAAACTTCAATCAAAAGTTTAGTTTTATTTAACCTGATTCCTCAAAGCAAAACACTTCTTATTATGTTCATCTTTCCCGAACAAATAAATGCTCTAAAGCTCTAACAGAAAATTGAAATTAGAATCTGAGCACTGTGGTATCTTATTGCCACACGGCTGACTAGTGTTGTCTTTTCAGACAGAGTTTGACTTCAGAGCTGGAATGCAGGAGGAGGAAAAAGGGAAGCAGGAGGAGATAAGAGAAAGGCAGAGGAAGGGGGGGAGTCATGGCTGGGAGTAGCTTTGATGGCACTCAAAAGAGCACAGCTGTATCTTGCGATGTTTATTTGGGATCACGCATTTCATTTCTAATACAGCCCCAAAGTTAATCGCTCAACTTCTCTTTTATTGCAGTTCTCACAATCTCACATTATTTTACTTCTCTTTCTGATATTAAATGATACCAGACCCACAGGAGCAGCTGAAACATTCGGGTCAATGCCAACTCAGCCGTGTTACAAACTATGGCTTGTGTTGCTTAAAGCAGATTTTTGAAAAAATTAATAAAACAAAACAGCTCCCCAGGAATGAAAAGCACATCTGGATGGAAAATTTACAACATCTGGCCGCTTAAAATTTAATAATACAAGGACAACACTGATTTATACCAGCTAAAGACGATGTAATGGATATAGGTCCCATTTGCTTCAGTAAGCTCCGACCAGCACAGCAGCACAGGCAAATTCCATCCCTAAGAAGTCCCTCGCTAGCTCTGTCAGCTGCCTCAGCTGCCACAGCCACCACAGACCCAATCCCAGAAAGAAATGCCACTGAACAGAGGAGACGAGATGCTGTGGTCTACCAGACAGAAAATTTACTCCACACTATACCAGAAACAATCAATAGACTATTTCCTATTCATAAGCAAAAAAACCCTCAAAACCCCTAGACTTCTAGCCTCGTGGTTTTTAATTTTTATCTTAATTTTTTTAAAAAATCATCCACAATACAACTCCATTAAAATTATTGCCTCTACCCCAACCCTGATTCAGTCTTGAACCTGAAATCAATGGAGTTTTGACAGGGAGAAACTTGGTTCTGCTGGGCTATCAAACATTGCTGGTGTTAATTTAAAATAGAGGCTTTACCAACTGCTGTAGCACCCACTGAACATGCTTAAATGAGGTTTCTTTGTGAGGAAACTTATTCCAGAGTCTTCTAAACTTCACAAAACTGTTATTTTTTAGCACCACTATGAAGAAGCTTTCTTTCTTTTCTTTTGAAGCTAGACATCAACAATTTGATTTTTTTCCCCCCATATCGCAGCAAAATAATAGGTAGTCACTTCATGAGTCATTTGTTTATCTCAGTGCCTTTGAAGCATCGATGTGATCAAGGACATTAAGATGTTTTCCGACGCCGAAAAACATTAAATAACAGAGACCTTTAGAACCTCTAGTGATACCAAATAAGACTTATTCTAGACCTGTACTACATTAAGGCTGCAGTTGATTCACATGTTGTAGCAGGGCTCTGCTCCCACTCTCACAGCCAGAAAGAGGCGACCGCTGTCAGACATACCTGGAGCTGCCACTGTCACATACGTCGTTGGATCTTTGAAAGACAAGAGTGCCCAAGACAATGACTACTCCAGCAAACCCGGCCACTTCAGTTGTGTCTAAATGGGAAAGATAAACCTTTGAAAATTTCATGGCATAACTATCAATTCATGGTCAAGAATTTGTTTTTAACTTTTTATGTTATCAATTTTCCAGGCAGTTGAGAACTCTGAACACCAGAATTTAGTGGTAACAAAACTGCTGCAGCCCTGCAGACTGATAAATTATTATACCAGGAAGGTCTAAATAATAACAGCGTGTAATCAGGATTCTGAAACAGAAGGCCAAATAAGCCATGATTCATTGTGTAATCAGATACTGGTTTACCTCATAAGGTCCCCAAACTCCCTAATACTAGACATCACTGAGCTTACAATTAAGTGGTCTACAGCTACCAGGGGTAAGAGGACTTCATAACCTCGCAATCTGAGGTCACCACAGGATGAGCATGTTGCACCTGGTTTGGCAAAACTGGCTTCTTTATCCAAGCCAGGAAAAGGAGTTTCTAACTCTGAGCCAGCTTCGTCAGCAGCTCAGAGCTCCTCTGGTTCTGCTGCTGCCCTGGGTCTGGCTGGGAGGAGATAACGTGAGTTCCAAGCAGTCTGCCATGTCCAAGGGCTCAGAAAGGGCCAACTGCAAGACTCTCTCTCTTGATCTGACATCCTTTTACATATATGCTGTATGAAACTCCCTGTTTAAGACCAAGTTAAAGTCTGCTCTCTGGGGTAAAAGCAGTTGACAGCTTCTAGCACCCACTAAGATGGTTGTTAAGTTTTGCTTCTGGAAGGCAAAATCCACATTGTCTGTCATCAACACTGGGGGTCTTGCAGTTTAAGTGGAGAATTTCACTTTTTCCTGGGACTCCTGCACACATATTTTTTTTCTAAGCTAGGCACCCATCTCACACTACAGGGAGGGGAGAGAAATGCCTTTAAGCAGCTCTCTGCAAGATGACCTCCGTTCTTACATCTACACAAGGTCTTATGCCAGTCTTTACCCAGAAGCCTTAGACAACCTTTTACTGTTGGGAAACCTGGCAGAGCCTGGACCTGGGGCGATGTGCTCATAAGCAGAAATGGTGAGGGATGTACAGAACTCTTTGTTCTGCAGAATTCTCTGAACGTCTCATCCTTGCCTGGGTCAGAGTCACTCCTGTCCATCAGAGAGGGACAAAGGCACATGCAAGCAAGGCCAGGGCAGTGTGCTGGATCAAAGTCTCCAGATTCTCTTCACAGCACCATGTTAAAGAGCAGCTGAACCACCACTGACAGAAGCTGGAGATGAGAAGCACTTCATATAACCCAGTTCCAGCTGAACTATCTTTAACTTCAAAATCAATTTAGCGGTGTTTTTCAGTTCCCCATTTCAGGCTGTACTGACCAGTGCTGTGTATCTTCAAGTAAAGAAAACTGCTGCATACCCTTTTTCTGCCTAAGCAAGTATGTGCTTATATAACTGGGCCCTGCAGAACTGAAAGTGATTCTAATGAAGATAGAGTTACTGTTTTTCAATAAAAGCAAAGTAGTTGCAAAAGGTCAGTAAGATTTACTCTGATGTGGGCTTAGAAACATTTGTTATTGAAATGACAAAGGTACAGTGTTTATAGAGTACACAGTTAGTGATCAATGGCACTACCTCTGCATCAGGCAATCCTTGGCATTTCCACAATTTCTCCATGCAATGAGAGTTGAGCTTCACTTACTCAACGTGAGCAGTGGCGACTCAGAAATAATCACAGATTATTGCTGAGATCTTCCAGAAAGTATTTTTAAAATTGTCTATCAGGTTCTTGTTCTTGATGAGTCATTTCAAATGTCAAAATGTTGGGTCACATTTTTGAATAATAACTACAAAAATGTGATGTTATGAAAGTTTTAAATCTGCATCTTCCGTGTGGGCCTCTGAATCAGAGTCATGGAAATGCAGGTCTAAGAAGGACTTTAAGAATATTTTTTTACTTTTTCTAGATGCTTTACTTTTTTATAGTTTCTAGATCTACAAGCAATTTCTATGTGACCTATAGGTCATCACAGAGCAAATTTAACAAAAGGATTGCTTTTATTAATGACCTTTCACTCATTCATTTGAAGTCATTACAAACCCTGCATTGTCTCATACCACAAGATGAAAATCACCGATGCATTACAGTTATCTCTGCATTCAAGGATACAAAGACTGTCACCCACCTTTCATTCCAGGAGTGCATTCTAGAATTCCATCATACCATTTAGAAGCCAACATAGAACACTTAAAATCTGATAGCAGCTGTAGACAAGGAAAGAAAGAAATGTGAAGAAAACTGCCTATTCAAAAGTCATCAGTGGTATGTAGAAAGAATCCTGTGAAATTGCTCATTGAACAGGATGTTACATCATTGTTTAAGAGCCAAGAAAAGTGTCCATAGCACAAACAGTCACACCAAAGCTTCACTGGAGTGAAGCTCCAATCAAACACAATTTTTCAACTTACCATTTTCCTGACTTAAATTTGCACACCAGGCCCACTGGGCTTGATGAATTCTACTTCCTTCCTAAAAAAACCCATCCCAACTATTAACAATGCTTTTGACATCTCTTCTCACCCTCCAAGACTTTCAAAGCACGTCACAAGCATCAAAAGTCACTGTATTGTATCACTATTGCTTATTTGCAGACAGGGAACACAAAACTCAGGTATTTAGGAGTCTACCTAATTCCAGTTACCATCTATGAAAAGTCTGACTCTGATTTTAACTACTGCTGGAGTTCTGCCTTAATGCACCACTCAGATCACAGAGCAATTCAACAGGAGAGACAGAAACAGAACACAGCTCTCCCAGTTCCCAGACTCCATTCTGACAAAATGACCATGTGGCCCCACAGCTTGGTGCTTGTAAAAATACACCAGCTGCTGCAGTTTGGATCTGCAAACCATTCCCTAACTGCTTTTAAATATATCTTTGTTCATATTCAGCTCAACCGAAAAGGCCTGGGCGAAGGCAGTGACAGAAGAGTCTGAAGCACGTAGACCTCGTGACTCAGTCTCCTCCGCAGAAGCAGGTATCAATGACTCAAGGAACTTCAACTTTGGTGCTACATGTTCATTGACTCACTTCCCGTGGGATGCACCAAGGGTGCCAGCTGGGCAGAGGTGAAGAGGAAGCCACAAATAAAAACCAACAGTACTCCTGGTCTCAGCATGTCCCTCACCAGTCATGCACAGGCCTTTATTGTCCCTTAAGCGTGATGTCCAATATCTGGCCTGTAGAACAGCTTTAATTGTGATCTCTGCCCACAAATGGCAGCTGAATACCCACTGATTCTCACTTCATGTTTTCTTGTAAACAAAACCATTAAGCATCAGTGGTGGAGTCTATTGTTATTACAATGACTATGAAAGTTATAAAGATGCAAATTACACAAAGGACTTTGTCATTATGTAGCTAGTAGGACAATATGAAAATCACCTTACTTGAACAACTGGTTGTGGGGATCTTCTTCCTCCCCCCAGATCTCTCTGTTGTGCATCAAGCTTCATCTAAATGTCTATGAATGATGGGCAGGGGAACAGTTCTAAACCGAGTCTCTATGATCTTCCCTCATATTAACCAGATAATTCACCCAACCCCACAAAGAAGGGACTTGCTGACCTATTGTGTCCTACGCAATGTGCACATCTCAGCACTGTATCAGATCTCTGGTGGCTTCTGTGGTTAACCAAGTACAAGCTGTAGCATTTCCCCATTGATTTTTAGCCACTAATACATACCTCCAATATAGTGAAGGCTTGAATTTTAAGTAACAGCTTTCAGTTTCACTGGTGCCATTAGTGATGTGTACAAGTGATAGCAGTAAAACGCCTGTAACTATTACTTTGCCACATGTTTTGCAGACACAGAGGCACTAATGGACAGTACCAGAAACTGTAAACCGCATCACTAATATTTGCTGAGACCTTCCCATAAATGGTCCATGCTGGAATTGCAGAGCAAAACCACCAGTTGTCTTCATCCTGCCAGTAATGCTTTCATATAAGCCTCTCCTTACAAGGGGGAAGAAATCCTTGCCAGGATAAAATTACTGTCTTCTTTCTTCCAAGTCCTTTTGAAACACTGCAGCAAAGCTTACAAACTAACTGTAACCTAGCCCTGATTAGCTTGGTGATGATCTATAGCTACCAAAACTCTTGAAATGTCACATTTACGCCTAGCACAATTGACATGATTACTCCATCTTCTCACTTGCTCAGTCATTTCATACACCTACAGGTGTATGCATATATGTATGGTAGGTGTAGGTATATGTAGGTGTATGCATATACACCTATACTTCATTCTAACTCTCTTGGGATGGGCAGTTTCAGTTTTACTTCTATATAGTGCTTACCGTAATGGGATTCTAATCTTCACTGCTGCTGTGCTACAGGACTCTTATAAACCAGTAACCTAAAAGAAAAAACGACTAATCTTACTGAAGGAAGAGTAACACATGGTGAATAAATTTAAGCCCTCACAAAATGAGCAGACCAAATAACTTTGTAACTACTAAGAACAATAAACCCACTAGAATAAAGTCAGGAGCAGTTCGTTAGTAAAATCCACACACTTCAATACATATGCATAGTCACAGGCACACAGCAACAACAGAGAAGAAGGGAGCAATACTGGAACTAACTGTTACCTATTTCAGTCACATCAGCTGATACACCTGTTACCTGAAACTAACTTTGTTAGCAACACCAGATTCCTGTTCAAAATCCCTCTCTACATCTGGTTCCACGCTGTACCTCCATTAATAACTGCTCTTGGAGGCTGTGTGTGGTAAGGCTCAAATGCAGCTGCCCCACTGGTGTGGCCCTGCCACTGGCCCTGTGTCCCTTTATTGGGCCAACACAGACAACTGGAAGGTAAATCACATTTGTACTGCATCCTTAAAGCAAGTCTTGAGGTCACTGTACTAAACCATTTATACAAACAAACACTGTCTTTTACAGCAACTGAAAAGAACAATAAGAAATAAAATTATTTCATTTAAAAAGCTGCTATAGAAATGTCTGACTTTCAAGAGGAAGATGTTCTACAGTCAGCCACAAGGGCCAGTTCTGGAACTTTTCATTCTGCTTTTGCTCCGTCTTCTTATTTGTGCTCCCACCGAGGTCTCTGTCTCTGATCACTGGGTGTCTTTACATACCTCCAGCCTCCAGCTCAGCCGTCCCGTCTGTCTGACATCTGGTTCGGCAAGAGGGATTTCCAACACGCTCCAAGCCTGTTACTCCCAGAGAACCTGATAGAGGAACCAGCTGCAAGCTGAGGGTTGGTCACTTTAAAATCCAAAACAGCATTTTCAAACAATTTGTGCCAAAACTAAATCTCTTATCAACTCTCCTCTCTCACACAAATTTGCTCTCTTTCACACCCTCATTGGCTTCTTTATCGTAATTAGGATGTGTTAGCAGCAAGTGTAAAGGAACAGCATAGAGCAAACAAATTAGTATGTTACTCCTTTAATTGCTATGGAAAGTAGTGACCTCCTGTTTACAAACCTCCAACTGACTTTGCAAGTTACTTCATGCTGTGAATCAAACTTACTTCTTAAAAGGAAGCTGGATGTCCACCATTTCTATCATACCAAATCAAATTTCCCTGGATCTCTTCTTGCTCCATCATAAAACTCACCCCAGCTTAAAACCAGTATTTTGGCAAAGTAAACTGAGCTGTACATTTGCTTTGTCCAGTGACTAATTCCCTGCTGGAAGTGAAAAGAATCTCTTGAGCGCTGTCATTAGCAGCTGTGACAAAACAACTGGCTGGGCAGCTGAGGGGTTTTGGTGTCTGGAGGCATAGGGTCTCGCTTGTTTCATTGACATTATTTAGTTTGAAAGATCCTGCACTGTGCCTGAAACAAGAGCCAGGGCACAATGAGACTCCTTCTGAAGATGGCCTCTTTCTTCCCAAATCACAGGGTTCTCTTGACTAGAAAGCTATAGAAATGACCCTGCATAAACATTGCAGAGATAATTACAAAATAAAGAAACATTACAGTGAATCCACTGAGATCTTTAATTCCAAACTGCCACCATCCCAGAAGGAACACACTGTGAGTTAGACTGACTCGTAAGCATACAATTAAGCCTGTCAAGTTCTGACTCCATAATACGCTGTTTAATATTGAAAAGTCTGTCAGTGAACCAGTATGTGGGATTAACGTCATAATGCTTTGGGTTTGCTTCCTCATGAAACTATAAAACAATTTACCTGATATAAGCAACACATTATTTACACTCTTTTTGGCAACAGTTTTAATGCTATGTGGGATACTCCCCCTTCCCTCTAATATAATAACCTTCCCTGGCCTTTATGGATTTAAATTGGTGAGGGAAGCTGCGTGTGTTCCATGTGGAATTTACTCAGTAATTCTATTAAGAGCTTCCCTGCACAGAAATTAATGTTCTCATCTCATTCAATAATTGTCCTATTCATTATTTAAAATAGAAGACCTAATCTCTCCCTATATTAAGTTTCCTCAAAGGATTTTCTATTAGTTTCAAGGAATTCAAAAGATTAAGCTTCAACACTTCTGTGTTCGCAAAACTATACAACTCTGGGGGTTATAGTTACAGCAGAAGGTTTTACAATTTCTGGAATTTTTGGGAAGAAAGGTGTCAGTTGAAAGTTACAGAGCCTTCAAAAGAGGCCCTTTACTTTTGTTCCTCACCATTTTCAGCTGGCACTTCAAGTGACATTCAGCATTAGCCAGCAGAACTTCTGCAGAGGAGTTCGCCTTCATTTCACACCCTAGATTTTATATTCCCAACTACTGAAAATGAATGGAAGAACTGTTATTATTCCTCAATGGTTTGTTTTATTGATGAATCGCAGCGAAGGTGCCTGTGCTGTGCTGTGCTGCTGACTATCGCTGAGCTCCTCCCGGTGGGTGCTGCAAAGGGGCTCACACACATTTGTGTGTTCTCAGAGGAAAATTTTTCTCACCTAACCACTTTTCCTCAAATATCTTGATAAAACATTTGTTCTGCCAAAAGAGAATGAATTTCATTTCTAAATCTCCAAGCAACACAAAGGCTACATATGGAAAATTACATTGATGTTTAATTACCATCATAGCTGAATTCAACTAAGCTTGTTAAACCTCAGCTTCCAGATACTAGTCCTTACGCTTTTACCAGCACAAAGACAGGAAACACCCCATTGTTATCTTCTCCATGTGTGAGGACATAAAGGCAGTAATCAAGTCACCCCATGCCTCTCTCATGAAATGTGCATGCTAAATTGAACACAGTGATAAGCTGGACAACATTTTGAGCAGAGACTGACGGCAGCGGTGTCTGGGACGGGGTACTGGTAACTGTACTGAGATCGCGGGACTGAAGGCATTGCCTGCCTTGCAAATCTATTCCGTATTTGTGACTTAGAGGGCTGGAGCCGATGGCTCAATAAGAGCATCCCATCCGCAAGAGCCGACTGTGGATGTACCATGGGAACAAGCTTCTGTTACAGAACGCTTTTTCAAAACTGAAGTGCTTTGTAAATACATTTTAGCTGAAAAAAAATCCTCCGAGTTTTGAGACTAGCTTCCCCGGAGGGCTGCTGAGGAATCAATGCCCCAAACACAGGCGTTAAGATGACTGCTAAGATCTGCTGCCTCCAGAGCTTCCCAGCTGCTCCCGCTGCCTGGTGGTCCGTGCCGGTACGAACGTCCCATTGCAATTATGGGATTGGCTCAACACTCATGGATAAACTCCACTGGAAAATAACAATTAGTACAACCCCACCTTGTGCTCCATCAAGAGCAAGACAAATTCTTAACCTTGCTTCTTCACAATACATAGAGAGCAACTTGCCTATCCATGCAATCCAATTTCAAAAAAACCTGCCAAAACAAGCCAATTCACACAACTCCTGCCTTGCAGAAGAGATAAACTCTATGTGACAGATCGTAGGCACAATGCTTAACGTGCTCCAAACATTTCATGTTAAAAAGAATAGAAAAAATGTCATCGACTGAAGAAAAAAATACAGCAAAGTGAGATTGAGAAGCTACTCAGAATTACTGAAGCCTTCAACCACATGATGAAAACATCAAAACATCCTTTTCTTTTTTTTTTTTTTTTTAACTTAGAAGGCTTCAGCATCTTACCAAGAAAGCACTGGAGGGAGCCAGCAACAGGATTCTTAACAATCTCACTGTTCTGTTTCACTTTTCTAAAGACATGTTTCAACACGCAGTTCTGAATGGCCACTTTAATTATAGGTCAACATATTAATTTTTAAACTCATGTGTCATACCGTAAGAGATCTTACAGAGTTACTATGCTCAGGAAATGCCAAGCAGTGAGTGTGAAGCAAATGTAATTCCTTATGGGGTGCACTGTGACAGATGTAATAGCAGTTCCCAAATCTATGGCACTAGTATTTGACTACTAGAAATAGTGTAGTGGAGAAGACCCATGGGCTTGTCCAGAGAAATGAAGGGGCACGGTTTGGTTTGTGAGAGAGTCTTAAAAAGGCAGTAACTGTCAGCTGGGTGACAGACCGGGCACGGACCGCAGGGTCTCCTGCATCGGCCATCGCGGCGCAGGACGACAGGGTTCAGCATGGAGCAGCTCCTGCTGCCCCTGGGCTGGAGCGATGTGTGCGGCCCTGCCGTGCTGTCCAGGGCAGAGAGAATTACACGCTAAGAATTGTCTCCAGCTCATAATGACACGTTATGAGGATTTTCACATTGGAAGTATGTGGCGAATGCAGATTTACTAAACTGCAGTCACACAAAGTTCCAAAGTGTAAGTCTTAGCTACCCTGTAATTTCTAGGTAGCTGAGAAATTCAACATGTCTCAACTGTTGTATCACTGGTGAAATGTGACTCATTCACTCAGTGCTACAATGAAATGCATTCATATGGGAGGCTATTTTTAATATCAAATTCTTTGCTGTTCCTTCAGTTAATTTGCCTATATGATTTTGTACATGTGGAAGTGTTTCACCTGTTTAACCTTCGCTTTTCCCACCTATGTTTTTCAAGAGCCACGGTTCAAAAAGTATGAGAGGATTTTTTAAAATTCCGTTCAATATGTGGAATATTTCAAGGCAGAGACAGAGAAGTTCTAAGGCTAAACCCTTAGCAGTACTGTGTGGAAGAGTACCTCAAATAGACAGATGGGTTAAAGAGAGGGAGTCTTGTTTCTACTTACAATAGCATAATGCTCTTTGAAGCACATAGCAGCAACATAACTATGTTTTAATATCTAATGCTATACACCCCGTATTCTAATGTACTGTTTATGGAAGCCTATGGCAAGAAAATACAGAACTGTGAGCCAAAAACTGTATAGTGTCATTCAGAATAAGAATCCATGGTATAAACTTATTTAAATATAATCAACTAATTTTTTTTCATTGTTTTACTTCCTTAGCTGAATAAACTACCTACCTCTCTGCATTTACGCCACAGTGCTTGCTTAGTAGAGGATACACAAATTTGTTTTTGTAAAGCAGAGGAAAACCTCCTTTTCTCTGTGCTGTCTTACATAAAATTCAACAAAATCTCTTTAGAGAATGGAAAAATAGCAATTTCTGGGAGTCGAGCTTGGATATACGGAGGTCAGCAAATAACTATCAGAGTTTTAAAATGCATTCAAAATGCAGATCTCTGACATTGGTTAAAAAAAAGAAAACAACACGTCACCTACACTACCTCACAGCTATTTGCATACAGGGTCCAGAGGCAGCAGAGTATAAGTACGGAGGCACGAGCCATCCAAAGAGAACTCGGCAACAGTTCTGTTGGATACTGCGTGTCTGCAGCAGAAAAAGGGCAACTTTGAAGCTCAGATGTGCAAACAGCTTTAAAGGACTAAGCAATCTCTTGGCAGATGCATCAAGCAAAAATCTGAAACTACAAACCAGGTAATTTACCAAATCATTTCCTTGTTAGCTGATTCTAACTTTCCTTCTAAAGATTGCTCTGAGCCAAATAGCTTATGTGATATCCTTAGGGCTGTCATCCAAGGACTTCATCAAAAGTGATAGATACCTGCTAATAAGAGAGGTAGTAAACTCATTTTCTATTTTAAAAATTTGTAGAACTTGGTAAAATTGTGCATTTATTTTATGTTCTAAAGATATAATTAAGCTAAATGACTGCTCTACTAGTATTAAAGACGTAGTCCATTCTACTGAAGGAACTCTGCTTACTGGAAAATAAAACCATGATAAGCATGTTAGGAGTTCCAGTGCTAGCTAGAAGAAACAGAAAAACACTTGTTATCTGGGCAAGAGATAATAAAGGATAAGATTATTATGTCTCTGAAAAAAAAATATGAAGTGCTTACCCAATGCAAGAAATCTCCCTGATGAACGGAACATAGCTATCTTATTATACTGAAAAATAGAGAGACACGCAGCTACTTTAAATGTGTAAAAATAGATATTAAAAAACTAATGGACTATTCAAGTTGGACTTCAACTAAATGTGGAATGAAAGTGCTGCAGCTCCCACGGTTATGTTAAAATGAATCCTTAGCAAAGGGAATTGCCTGGTGAAAACTGTTAGTGCAGGTGTACGTGTGTGTACCTCTTGTGGGGCAACAGTTATCACAGAGTTCAAGAGGGAAATTATTTTTGCCTGTTTGCAGAAGGGAAAGCAAAATCACTGCCTTTCAGAATTATCTGTGCATCAGGAAGTTAGGTGTTCAAAACGTTCCTAGTTACTCTGACAGAAAAATGAGCAAGTGCCTGGTTTTAATTGTGAAGAATTTACAGATTCTTCGAAGAATATAAAATAAACTGAGAGGTTAGTTACAGAAAGAGGAAGGACCCTCCTAAGAGACTTCAGTTCCCACAGCAGTGCCATATTTCCTTTTCCGTGTCTGGAATATTGCTACTATTGCTAGGCTTGCTCGCTGCACCCTTCTCCCCTGTTGTCCTCTCTCCCGTAGAAGCTGCAGGAACCCACAATGCCATCTCTCCAGCTGCCACTGCTGCTCCTCTGCCTGACCCTCTCTGGTGTCTGCCTCAACTGGGGGCAACCCCTTCCAGAGGGAAGTGATAAGATGGGAAGAAGTCCCCTGGATGACATCCTGCAGAGATCAGAAAGCCTCATTCTTCAGTCTGTCCTCAAGAAAGCTGAAAAGGAAGAAGAGATGAATAAAGGTATAGAGAACACTGGGGACAGCCATCTGGTGATGTTGGCATAGTACTTGGCTGAGCTCATTAGATCCAATATATAGTTCCCAGGCTCTAATATGTGTTTTTATCACTCAGACTAAGGGGAAGGGAAGGACAGGAGATCTGCAATACACTGAGCTCTCAAAAGGCGCTTTCTTCTCTAAGATCTCCTCACTTGGGCAATGCTGTACCGTCACTGAGCAGCTGTGGCATAATAGGAAGGTAGAAGCCTGTCACAGAAAATTTGCCTGTCTGGCAAGTATGTCCCTAGGGAAGATGTAAGAGGACATGTGGAGATCATTCCCCAGTTGTGGACCCTGTAGCTAATCTTAATTGGAGGTAGGAGAGCTCCCTCAACCCTTTTCCATGACGGGAAGGTAGAAGCTGCTCTTGTGCCTGCTGCCTCCTTGCTTGTGGATGCTCTCCACAGCAGCGGGACCAAATCAGGCTCAGGGGACAAGAGGGTGCCAGCCACCAACAAGGAGCACAGAGCCCTTTCACAGTGGAAAGAGAAGAGGGCCCCAGGTGCCCATAGAAAGAGCCTTTCTCCCTTTTCACATGAATGCTGAGAGTTGGTCATGTTGATCGAAGACCTGAAATATTAGGAAGAGGTAAAGAATGAGTAAGAGAAACAAATAGAGTTATGACTGGCAGCTGGAAATACTAAGCTGGTTTTCAAAGGTCCACATCCCTGCTTCTACTTGTGTCTCAGCCCTATCCTTTCCCTGTCTCAGGCTGATTCCCGGCTATTCCCCATACCCAGCTACTGCAACTAATTTCTTCCAGCTGCTCAGCATCTTTTACTCATCTCCCTTTAGCTGATTCTGACATATTTACCTGAATCAACACATTAGGCTTTATCATTGCATGTTTTCCCATTTGGCTGCAGCTAGTTCCTAATGTACCAATTCCTCCTTGTTAAAAATGTGGCAGAACCGTTTTGACAGATTCCATCCAGAGGGATCAAATTCAAGATCATACAGTTAACTGTGCAATTAAACAGGCATAATGAGCAACAGATTATAATCCTGCATCACAGAACTCCACAAATTCCCATTTCAACTTCTTTAGGGGCTCATTAACATTATTCTTTTTCTTGCACAGAACCAAATGCCCCTCTGCCAGAATGGCTTTCTAAAAGACAACACCCTGGGAAAAAGTTCCTAAGTGATCTGGAGAAGAGACAGCATCCTGGAAAAAGAGAAGTTGAGGAAGACACATCTTATGGAGACATTCAGAAGAGGCAGCATCCAGGGAAAAGAGAGATTGAAGACAACCTTGGTGGCTATCTGGAGCTGAAAAAGCGCCAGCATCCTGGCAGAAGGTCACTGTTGGATCAGTATGCTGCCATCCCCAGTGCTCAGCTAACCTACTTGAATGAGTTGTCCAAAAGGCAACACCCAGGCAGAAGGTATCTGGTGTACAAGCGCCAGCACCCTAGCAAAAGAGGCTGGAATGATGAGGTAGACCTCAATGACCAACACAGTGAGAAACGCCAGCACCCTGGAAAAAGGCATTGGAATTCTGACAACCCAGATGATGCAGGGCCCTGCAACATTCAGGAGTCCTTCACCTGCAACAAAGGCAGCTTGTTGCTTGATTTAGTAGAAAACGTTAGCAAAGACAGGGTAGAAGAAAAACGTCAGCACCCAGGAAAGAGATCAGCATGGGAGACTGAAACAGAGGAATGAGAGTAATTGTGTATCATGTGCATTTGATGAAGTAAACTGCCAGATCACTAAAAAATTCTGTTCACTGCCTTTTGGCTTCCCGCTGCTGACCTCTGCCCCCATCTTTCCGTGCGTTAATGTTCCCATTTAAGTTAACGGCTAGGACCCGGTTGAATGGGACAGGCAAGTCCTGAGAGTCTTCAACTCCCCCACTTTAGGAAGTTAAGAGGGCTCACTTTCTTATGAGCCCAGACCCCAGAATAATCCCATGGTGTGTGTCCAATTGTCTGTTCCCAAATGACTAACACAGGCTCTTAAATATCTATTCTGATGGAAGCGGAATAATTATATGGTTTCCTCTCATGTCAGTGAAATCAGTAAATTAAGAGAAGGAGAAAAAAGAACAACATATGCCAACTATTTCAAATTGAAATTGAATAGGTTTTCAGTTCTAAATGATACATTAATGGGAGCTGAACCCTTGCACACTACAACCTGTCCAGACAGTAAGCACTCAACAGAGATAGGAACTGTTCCCACTGGAGCAGATTAGATGACTGACTTCATAGTTTGACTTGGAACTGGCATTTAAAACCCCTTTTCATCTATGAGGCTGCACAGTGCAAAGGGTTAATGCATCCCAGAGCATCTCAACCGCAAGCTGTGAACCCCACTGCGCACATCCCGTCCTGGAACTCCCACCCGCGTGTCCACATTTCAGTCGTGCCACTGGAAATCACACCTTCTCCTCAGACATTTACAAATGAAACAAGCAGACATCCTTTTCTTCCAACAAGGGTTTCTGATTTCTCCCCTCCCAAAGGAATGCCTTTACTGTCTATGGTCAGACTCCCTGAAGTGTTTATTTGATATAAATGGTTCAATAAACATCAACAGTCAACTCTGGGTGTCCTTATTGGTTGTGCAAACATACTGTAATAGAGTGAAAAACATAAACTCAACCCAAGCTAAATAAAAATACGTAAATTAACATAAAAGGGCACAATCTTCTTGCATGCCGGTGGTCAGCACATGTTTATATGTAAAACTGTTTTGCTACTGAAATGGAAGGATGATTTATATAGATTCCCTTTTTAAATTTTCTACCTTTATTACACACAAAACCATGCATCTGGACTAAACCCACAGCAACCTTGTCTCCTAGTCCACAGGGAACTTTTACTAGAGATCTGATTTCCTGTTCACAGTCTAAACAATGAATTTACTGATTTTTGGAACAGTTATTGAGATCATTGAGTTATTCATATCACTTCTGGTACATTCCAAGAGGTTAGAGCATGTCAATATTCCTCTAGAATGTAATTTTTTAATACACAAATGAGTATGTTTTCCACTGACATTCATTCTTCTCAATACCATCAAGACACATTAAGTGCCCCGAGTGTTCCTTTTAAAGATGATTGTTTCCCCCCCAGTGCCTCGGGGCACTTCCCCAGTTACAGGAGTTAGTTTTGCCATATACTGTAGTGACCCCGAAGAAGAATAATTAGTCATCTCAGCAAGTTTCACTGAAGTTAGATGCTCCCAGGCCCACCAACACTTAACATAGTCAATCAAACAATTTCTAACTTTGAAGGTAATATGTTTAATATACATGGCAACTGGCAGACCTCTGCTATTGAGGAGGGTTTCCTAATTAACAAGCACTGAAGAAATCCTCACAGGAGGCAGCCAGGAACATTCCATACACTTCAAATTCCTTCAGCTTTCACTTTCTGTACATGGTGCCTTTTAAAATGTTCAGTTTCCTCTACCATTTCTGGCTATGAATGAACATTTCTTGTACCTCAGGGAGCAATACTACACAAGACCACCACCACTTGCTATAAAATGTCCAAAATAAGTGGAACACAGGAAAGAAAAAATTACCAAGTGGGTAAACAAGGGCAACAGCGAAAATGCATCACGGTTCCTGCAAGATAAGGATGCTGCTGTGGCAGCTACGAGAAAGCCAAAGTGAGGAAGGGAGAGCAGCATGAAAGCCCACGGTCAACATTTTTAATGTGCAGCTACAAAGAGCTGGTTCAAGCTATTAGGTTACTACCTATGAAATCTACCATTCTGCGTAAATCTCAGAGGTACTTTATTATCAATAAATCAATCACTTATTCAAAAGGAAAGCGCATGCTCTCCTCACAGTGTTGCCAGTGAAAAGCTAGCGCAACTGATTTTATTTAAGTCTAATTTTTCATCTTCTGTGTTTTAGGTTCTCAGTGCTCCAGTATTTTCAGAGATGCCAAGTTCTGCCAGAGGCTACTCAAGTCTTTAAAAGCAAGGCTACCACTATTATAATTTTTTAAGGAATAATTTCTACTGGGTTTAAGGTGTTTTGTATTGTCGGGGGGGGAGGTTGTGTTTTGTTTAAAAGCCAAGCCTGAGCTAACAGCACTTTATAGTAAATCAGATTTATCTTGTCATTATTATCATGCCTGCAGTTGTTTAAATTTGCCTCAGTTTAGAGCCACTGAAAATGCGCTTGGCTGGCTGGGAAAGGCCCAATGTAAGCAGACACTGGGAGAGCTCTGACCCATTCCAATTAACTAAAAAAAAAAAACAAAAAGCAGCTTTACTACTCCAGCAAAAGGTCTCTGTCAGAAACACTCTCAGAATGTCCCTAGTCAGGGGCGGGAGCACACATGAAAGATCCCTTCCAAGTTGTGTAGGCCAGTAGCCAGCTTCAAGGCCAAGACTCAAATTTCCATCCAGAGAAGCACATGGACAGTCCTGATGCCGGCCTGACGTGTCCAAGAACACAAAACAGAATAACCTGGAGACTGAAACATGAGCCAAGAGTCCTGAGTTTCTGTCAATGACCTGGGTTTGAAAATCCAGAAGAACCTTCTGCATCACATTTCCCCCATGAATAACAGTCAAAACAGCGAGCAAATCTGCTACACCATAAAGATGCAACCGTCATTGCCAAGTAGCCAGAAAAGTGACAGCCGTGACAGAAACCCCAAGAGGATGAAGTAGGATGCTCTTACCCTCCACAGGTATCAGTCTAATTATAGCTAGTTTTAGTTCTCTCTAATCCTGGGGCTCCTGCACCTACATGATTATTCTGATTATGTTAAACATGGCTCATGGAGCTATGTTATCTCTGAAAAGACTTGGCGATAGAGCTACAAGTGTAACATAGGAAAGAATTAAATTAATCACCAAATTCAAATTTTGCAGGTAGGTTAGAACTTGCATCGAGTGGGGATCTGATAACCTTATTTAATGCCATGCATTTTTTGAAACATAAGACCATTTACAAAAAAGGAGCAAAAATCCTGGTTTTCTATATTTTATATTAAATTTTCCCTTTAAAACTTTCAAAACCTAGCATTTACTTTTAATGGAGAAAATTACTCAGTCATTCTATTAGTTGCATAAAACACTATGACTCAACAAAACGAAAGAGAGGGTTTTTCATTGGGGAAAATAATTACATATTTTAAGAGTTCTGCTACCTTTTTTTAAGTAGCTCAAAATAATATTTGAATCTTGCCAACAAAATTTGTCCAGATTTTTTTTCATTGAAAGTACATTTTCTCTCTACAGTATCTGCACGAAAATTTCACCTCTTAATTAATGTCTTTCTGACTTCTGCAGTGTTGCAGACATACCACCACCAAAGCACAACATTTTTCTCCCACACACCCCCTTCCCAGAGGGGCACCTGCATTTGTAATTTGACAGTTTTGTGACTATGAAACACACAAAAGCACAAGCTCTGAAGGTAAGTATCTGTCAGGTTTATCTCCACCCTACAAACTTCTTGACTCTGGAGTTTGCCAAAGGGACTAACCAGAAAACAACCAGCTTCTATACTATAATGCTCTGCTTCTTTGAATAGTAAAAGGAGTGCAGTCTCTTAGCAACACAAACTACGCAGACATATACTACTTAGTTATAAGGTAAGAATTTGTTAATGGCACATCTCTCATCACCTTATTTTTGTTGTATGCCTTCCTCTCACTGTCATCTTTTTCCATGCAAACATCTACATGTTATCAGATTTGCTCAGTCACACACATAAATGTTCTCGCACATTTTGGTAACGCAGAACAGGGTCTCTGCGTTGCAGAGCCCCTTGTTGAATGCTGTACCTGTCTGTGAGCCCGTGGCTCTGCAGGAACGATAACAAATCAATAGCAGACTTGCGCCAAAGGACATGGGAGTCAGTGGAAAAATCTCCCTTGTCTTCTGCAGAGTCCGGATTAGGTCCACAGAGCAAAGCTGTGCACTGTCTCCAATGTGTCACCACAGTCATGCAAAAACTTATTTCCAGCTTTAATTGTGACTAGAACAACCATGCACAAATGAGTTCTTTGTTTACTCTACTGCAGTTTTACGTTTCTGGAATGTTACCACTTATTAAGACATAAGGGAGTTCGATTCCTAAAGAGCAACTTTTACAAGTGTCTTCAAAATGAGCTTTATTTTCAACAGGAGGGGAAAGTTGATTTGAACAAGCAGTATAATTAACAATTCCTGCAACTATTTTCAACTCCTCTCACCATTACTGTTCTGGGTCCCCTCCCACACACTTCTCAGCCTTGACCTCTTTGCTAACCCACTGTAATTAGCATGGGCTGAGTGTTTCCAAGGGACACGTTTTCCCAACAAACCCCTTTAATACTGCTTTTAATGACTCTTTAGTTGGAGAAAGTTTGAAAACAACATCATCACTATAGCTGAAGTAGTCACTGCTTGCCTGGAAACTCACTCGGTTAACATTAAACAGCCAGCTGCAATTTTAAAGTGTCAGTCAGGACATCGCTACAAATAAAAGCTATGAGCAAGAGCAGCCAGGTGGAGAAGCCCTGCAGACACGGTGAACCTGGGTGAGGGTCTTGGCTCTACAGAGACAGGACACAAGAGATGCATCAGGGAAATCCTTCTGTTTTTAGGAAATGGGTATGTGGACTATCTGCAGTAGAGTGCCGAAGTCCCACTGGCCTTCCCAACAAGAACAGCATGAACTCCCCACTCCCGCAAGGTAATGAGAAGGATTCAGGCTGGACACAGAGACCTCTGATAAAAAGATGGGGAAGTTCCTTTGAGAAATTTGTCCTGAGATTACTTTCAGACCTGTGTAAAGACATTTGTGGTTTCTTTTTCTTGAAGAAAGCGCTGCAGCTTAAAAGCCCTAAGAAGGAAATCAAGAAAAGGACATTTATCAGTTATCTGCCAATTCACTTTGTTTATCTGAGATAAAGGAGCACAAGCTGAAGGAGGGTAAAGAAAGCAGAACCAAAATCTTGTTAGATCACAAATTGCATTGGTAGGGGTTCCTGACAGAGATGGGGCATGTCAGACACTAATATAATGGAATGATCCCAACCAAAGCAAAGACAGCGCTTGGTTTTATTTCAGCCACTTTGGTTTGAAGTGAGAGCCGATGAACCAGAATAGAAAGATCTCAGACACACCGGCACAGGAAGTGTGGAGGGACTGAAGGAACTCCCTCCTCATTTACTAGCATACACTGCACCTTCCTCAGCTTCACGGGAGTGACTTAATAAATCACACAAATACTCCTGCAAAATGGGATGGAGGCAAATCAGGATCCAAATTGCCATATGCAAGGAAATCAGTTCATTGCCATCTTCTCTCTATAATGGATATCCTAATTGAACACAACTGAGCGTGATGCAGCACAGACGCTTTAACAGCTGATTGGTACAGGAAAAATGTGAGATTATGACTGAAAAAAACAGGGGAAGTGACCTGCTTGAAGAGGTTGCCTGAAATTTGATTGCTGTTTTAAACTAATTTTCACAGAGAAGCCTATGTTTCCAGCCTAAGTTCCCTCTTGGTTCTGAAACTGGTACCGATGTGTGAGGTGCCTGGAGAAGCTATTGTAAAAAGAGAAAAGGAGGAGTAGAAGAGAGAAAAGCCAAGACAAATGAAAAATATAGTAAGACTTTATGACAGGTTCTCTGCGCCAAAGCAGTCAAGACAAAAAGCAAGCCCTTTGAACAAGCAGGTGGTGTTGAAGATGACAGCAACAACAGCCTTGCAAAACACCACAGATCATTCACTGTTGAATACCCACTGTTAAGGGTATTCTGCTTATTGATTTTAGACTTGCTGCTTTCAAGATGGGAGTTGGTTGCTGTAGAAATGTGTACGGGAAACAGAAGACAAGAGAGGCTATAGGAGACAGCACCCAAATATGGGTGCCGGAAATCTGAAATGAGCCCTGAACATAATCTAGACATTGTGGCATATGGATCCCACAGTTAAAACGTTAAATAAAATGTAAACGCAAAGGAATTTGGAATCTTCCTGTCCCTCCTCTTTGTAATTCACCTGCTCTATGTAAAAGCAGTGCCGTTCCATGGCACTTGGGACCAATGTGCTAGATTCTGCAGCAGTGCTAAGGGACCAGACGAACCTGTGTAGGTGACTGGCCCACCAGTACTGAAGCAGTTAAAAGGCAAATCAGATAAATGGGCTCAACAAGTTGTCAGCTGCAGCTCTTACAAATCATCATGCTGTCAGTTTTGATCGATGAGTCTGCAAACACAGGAAAAATCATGGGTTTGGCATGGAAATGTAGCTTCTACCCTCTCTACATAGACTAATTAAACAAATTCGTTTTGTACCAAAATGTTTACTACAAGCAACCTGAGTATACTGAATATATGAATTTCGCTAAAAGAAACAGCAATATGCAAATTTTTTAGTTCTGTCAACAAAACAAAGAATACAGAAAATGTTGGTTTAGATTCACCTAAACAAACAAAAAAGTTTTCTCAGATACATTAAAATCAAAGATCATTTTGTGTCATAGGAATAATTTTGTGCTACCCATTTCAAGGTTAGGAGATTTAAAATTTTTTTTTACAAAATTTGTTATTGAATTATAAAATTGAATGTAGGCCAATTTAAAACGCAGCATCAATTTAAATTAACTCACTGTTTAGTTTAGGGAATACTTAGTAAGAACATTCTGATTTTCCAAAGAATATTCTAATTTTTCACTCTGGTTCTTCCCAAAGTCTATATTGAACTCAACACTGTTACATTTCAGATACTTTAAACTTTTCTTTCAGTAAGCCATATTTGTGAAAAAATGTCCCACCGCATTCCTTGAGAAGTAGACAGGCATCATCAAGACTTCCTTCTAGTCTACATTTACCTCTCCAATGCTCGGCTGAGATTCCATTACTAACATTCCAACTGGCATTGAAGACATGACAAAAAGCCAAAGCATACGCGTGATGGAACTGAAATAACGTTTCTGACAGGCCTGTGCCATGGCTAAAGGGCTGCCTGTGCCCTCCTCTCAGCTCTGCTCCCACTGAAGGGTCTCCTCTTGGTTGTTAGCTGCAATGACCAACTAAGTAACAGACTAAGTCCTAAAATTCACTGTTCAGAGTTATTACAACAGCTCACAAACATATTTTACAACTTATTTACTCCGTGTTTGCAAAGGACTCTGAGTGCAGCAGGGCAGGAAGAGTCACATAATGGATGTGAAGATGCAGGACTCCAGTGGCAACACATGCCTGACTGAGCAAGTGTTTGGAACACATTCCTTTCCTGTGCTGTTGCTCTTCTACGCTGATTTACAATGGTAAGCCATTACCGATTCAAATTCAGTCCCCAACATCATCTGTAGCATTTCAGTAAGGTTTAACTTGTCCACAAATACCTGCATTTCTATTGCAACTGTGAGAAATAAGCTGAGTTTTGCTTCAGCTACTTAATATATTTTTTTGTCAGTGTGCCTGTATTGACAGAGAAGGCTCGGTGATAGTGAAGTCTCCTCCATTGTATCCAACCAATCCTTAGAAATGCCCGGGAGTGGTCCGGAGATCCTGG
Source organism: Limnodromus scolopaceus (assembly GCA_028565335.1). Lineage (NCBI taxonomy): Eukaryota > Metazoa > Chordata > Aves > Charadriiformes > Scolopacidae > Limnodromus > Limnodromus scolopaceus. The sequence goes on from JAOXNO010000003.1 coordinate 16,110,802, forward strand.
AAGTTATTTAGGTGAAGAGAACCAGACTGATGGCAGACGATAAGTGGACAAAGGACTGTGAAGGCGGACCGATAAGTGGACAAAGGACTGTGATGGTGGACCGATAAGGGGACCAAGCACTGTGAAGGCTGAATAGACCTGTAATAGGTTAGGCGGTCGGGAAGAACGTGAGCTCCAACTTCTCAGCCAATGAGAAGAGAGACAGGAACT
>JAOXNO010000003.1:16113196-16218618 GCA_028565335.1 Limnodromus scolopaceus
AGGGGACGAGGCGGGCGGGAGGCGGCGGGCCGGGCCGGCTCGCGCACATGACTGGGCACGGCGGCGGGCGCAACCATTCCGCGGGCGGGGGGGGAGGGCAGGAGTGAGGGGCGGAGGCGAGGGGTATGGGGAGGGGGGGGCATCTCCTCAGCCGGAGCCCACACGGTGAGCGGGCGGGTCCTACCGGCTGCGCGGAGGTGAGTTTCTGATGGGAAAAAAAAAGCCCGAAACAAAAGATTTATGGCGCGGATTATCTTCCCGGTTAGTTACCCAAGACGCACTGAACACCCTCGGAAACCTTCGGATCAAAAGCCCTGAAAAATATGGCTCTTTGAATCATTTTTTTGTCACAAAGAATGAAGTATTAAATCACTACTTGCATATATGGGTTAGAAATCAGGCGTGGTAAACGCTGTGCCTACCTGGGTATTATTCTTTAGTGCCCTGCCTCTGATTTCCTCCAAATGTACTTCGAAAAGTAGCATTTACTTTTCCTTCTTTTTTTTTTAATATCTCTTAATTACCACTGGAGCACTCGTAAGGCCCGAGGGGAAACACCCGCCAGGCTCACCCGGGCTGTTACAGCCCATACACGGGGACCGGGGCCGGCTGTTGGTGAGGGGGGGACGCACCCCGTGCCGCCGGCCGCTCCTCTCTCAAGATGCGGCCCAAGCAGAAGACAGAGACTGCCGGAAAAGGAATTCACCAGGAGCTCTGCAGGCAAGAGGTTTGTGACCCAAAAAACCCAAAAGAATAATGTCAAGGATGTGAGTGCCATTTTAAGATCCCATCCTCTCTGGAGACCGTAGTGCCACCTGTGGAAATACTGGTAAGGCCTGTGCAACATTAAGACTGTCCACTTGTTTACAACTAACAGTAAACTTCAACTGTTTGGGAGTAACCATTCTACGGCGGGAGAGCTTCAACCTGACTTTTATTTCTTTCTTTACATATATCGTTATTACTACTTTAATGAGTTTATCAACCTCGTGGTCTAGTGGAAGAGTTGCAAGTTAGCAGCAATCATCACCTGCTTAAGCATATGCCACTTTTCTTCCCAAAACATACCGACTGGAGAAACCTCCAAGAAGGATCTCAGTTCTCACATCCAAAGTAGATGCTTCTCAGAGCTTTCAAGACATGTCTTTGAAATGTCTTTAAGCAATGGCAATGGCTTTAAGCTGGAGAAGAGCAGATTTAGATTGGATATTAGGAACAAGTTCTTTACAATGAGGGTGGTGGGACACTGGAACAGGTTGCCCAGGGAGGGGTTTGAGGCCCCTTCCCTGGAGATATTCAAGTGAGGCTCGACGAGGCCCTGGGCAACCTGGTCTAGTTGGGGATGTCCCTGCTGACTGCGGGGAGGTCAGACTAGATGACCTTTGGAGCTCCCTTCCGGCCCAGACCATTCTATGATTCTATGAAATGTCTGCATGTCCACAGCTGGCTTCACTGCGTGGTTGTTAGGACCATACAAAACCTACTTTACCATTGCCCATCTGGACACAGCTACCAGGAGACTTCGCTGCCCGCCCAGACTCGTGTCTCAACACAGGTAGAAGTTTAGCTACCACAGGAACGTCCAGACTAGTAGCTGGGAAAACCCCCAGGTTCTGGGCAACTCCAGAGCTGCAGCATGCTGGAGAATAAGCTTGCTGATCTAGTCTCTTGGACCTCATTACCGAAAGTCCATAGCAGTTCTTGTGTAGGCCACCTGCATCTTTCCCTCTGTGCCTCAGTTCTCCAGCTATCAAGAGGGAATGAGAGCATTGACTAAACTCCCTGGGGTACTGGGAGAAACCTGTGAGAAAATGCCAGTGAGCACCCCCAAACACTAAATTATCTTATTTTCTACTCTGTGCAGTCTCAAAAATGGCTATTAAGTAAGATTTAGAAAAATGGCTAGAATACAACTTAGAAGTGCACAGTGGCTAAGAACTGAAAACGCTGAACATCCACCTGATCACTGACAGAACCACTCATGTTAGAGTTAAAAAAAAAATCCTGGCACGTCATTAGGAACTATGCTGTGCTGCATAAAGGCTCCAGGAACAGGTTTAATACCTCTTCATTTTCAACTATGCAATCACACTTATTTCAAAACAGATTTTTAGTGCAACATATGACATTGGTGTTGATCATACAAGTTGTGCAATGCACTGGATGTACTGTTACTTATTTTAAAGATTGTTTTAAACAATGGAGGAAGGCTAAAGCAATAATATTAGGGTTATCATAACACAGTATTTTCCAACACATTTATGTTTAAACTGTATGAAGGCAGTGCAAAAGATCAAATAGACCAAAGAACGGTGTCACAGCGTGATCAAAAACATCTACTGCAGGACTCAACCAGGTATTCAGAACACTGTAAAAATATTTCTCTGAAAGAGACTGCCTTTAAGAAAATTCAGAAAAAAAATACTTTGACAAGTCTCTGAATATAGGCTACTTCATATTCCACAGGTTAAAAGAAAGTATATGTACTTTTTTTCTTAAGGACCAGCCCACCTGCAATTCCTTATGGATTCTCTCTTCATACTCTGACCCAATATGGCTCAACAAGAACAGGATGCTTTGTTACACATTGTGATAACACGTTTGCATTGTCAGTACTAAAAGCTAAAAGCTACACCACAGAAATTTTTGTGGGATGGATGAGACTAAAGGTCTAGACAGCTTTGTGGAGCAAGCTTATTCCTTTAGTACTCTACTTTTTTTTTTTTCCTTAAATATGAAGGAATGTTAGCAGGCAGTGCTCTCAACTGGTTATCCTCACTTTTGGATGGAGATAGAATTGACAGTTTGGAGGTGCAAACTAAAGTCCATTTCCCCTATCACAGATCCTTGACACTGACTGACTAAGTATGTTTCTCAGTCTCATAATCCAACAATTTTTTTTTCATTCCTCCTGAAGATGTTTAACCCTGTTAAAATTAAAAATGGATAATATGAACAGATATTAACAAGGAAGATTTTATGGCAAAACAAAATCCACAGAGCTTGGAATAAAGTGATCAACCGATCCATTTCATAAACAAGCCTCTAGACGGGCTTTTCAATGTATGCCTAGAAATTCTTGCACTTATGCTTTATTGCTAATAACAATTTGTTAAACACAAAATCCAAGACAGAAGTTACTTCACTGCAAATTGAAGTTCCTGGATGCTCCTAAGAGATGCACAGAGACAGTTCTCTCTGATGGTATTCAGCACATAATTTAGTTTCACTTTTATACGGTGGCAACAAACATTTATTTAATATACTGATAAGGATAATTTAAATAAAATGACAGTCCACAGAAAAAAAATTTCTAGCATCATTAATGAGTGTTCCATTCCACAAGTTGATAAAACTTCCATCACAAGGGTTTGGGGGTTTTCTTTCTTTCTCTCCTCCTCTCCTGTCAATTTGAAATATTTTGAGATTTACCTCTTTTGTTTCTGCTATCTGAGATTTTTTCAGGTGGACCCATTTTGTTCATTTTTAAATGCAAATCTGTACTTCTACACATCCATATGGCACCCCCAAAATTAGGCTGATACTACCATTATCATGCCTGATAGAAAACCAATAATGGAAATAGTATCACCAAAAAAAGAGAGATGAGTTTTACACTAAGTGCCTTTTAGGCCATAAGAAAAAAATGGCTGCAGAAACAGCAATGTTATCGCTTGTTTATTTTGATTATTTATAAATTACATATCCAGGAATCTGGGCTCATTTACAGAAATTTACAACCAAGCAGCTGATCCCACAGGCCTCTTGTTTTAAGCCCCTCCAACCTGACAGAAAGAACTAATCCTTCAGCTTTTGGCTGACCTCAAGTGCTGTGGCACAGAGATAAATGCTGGGCTATTCAGGACCAACACCCATTCCGGATTCAAAGGACAGCACCTTTAATGGCTTTTATGAGTTAATTAGATAACCGTATTGATCAGTGCACAGACATGCAGTGAACCTCTGCTTAGTAGGCAAGCACTTATGTTCTCACTGAAGATTTTAGGACTGTCCTAATTTCAGAGCCAACAAAAAGATGGCACTGTAAGTAGAACCACATCCAGAGGAATAGATCATAACACTCTGGCTGAAAAAAGATGAAAATGAATGAAAATTAGTGCCTGCAAATCCCAAAGCAGCAACTAATACAATAAATTTCTAAAGCTACAAAATAACAATAAATTCAAGTATGGGCGGCAGTAGCATTTTCACCAACTCCTCAGTCATTCCATGCACTTTATCAGCCCACTTTCAGTAATTTTACGTTGTGTACAGATCAAGTGGCAGACAACTGGCTGTCATCCAAGACCTGAGCAAAGCAGATGCACTAAGTCTCTAAAGCCATACTATTCAAGTTGTGATTGAATGAAAACAAAAAACAAGCTCAGAAAGGCTCTGCAATGCCCAAAATGGCTTCATCATCATCACAAATTTATTTCTTTTTAAAACAAAGCAAAGCACAGACTAACCATTTAGAGGAATCTATGCCCAGTCTCAGTTTTGGGCTTTTTTTTTTAGACCAGTTGTTTGCCTCCTCTGACATGCTCAGGTGTAGCTTAGATCGAAGAAAAACACATCAGGCAAAGCTAAATGAGAAGGGATCTCCTTTTAGAGAGAGATCAATTACTCTGCCAAAAAAGAGGACACCAGAGGCTTAGGAAAATGGAAAGGAGAGCCCTACAGAGAGATGCTGGCAGTTTCTAAACTGAAAGAGGATTTGTAGGAGAGCTTGATGCCAAGAAACCTAAAGTTTCCACAACAAATCCAGAACAAACTACCTCAGAAAGGGTAAGGGAAGAAACTATCCAGACAAGCCAAAGAAGAAAAGCTATTTTATTTCAATACTGTGAAATAAGAAGAAAAATCTGATATGGGAGTTAGGAACTTCCATGAAACGTATACCTAATCTGGAAAAAAGAACGGAGGCAGGCCTAGCCTGGAGTTTTGTTTCTTTGTTTTTACCAATAAGAAAAAACTCAAGAGTTCTCCACAACAAAAGAAAAACCCTTAAGCTGCTGCTTAAGCGCAGATGGAAAAGTGCAAACAAGGTATACAACACTACACAAACTGTTCCCTATGACATATGGGTAGATATCAGAGTCACCACTATTTCACAGTCAACTGATAGAAGTCACCGTTTCACTAAAAACTTAATCACATCTATTGCAAACAGATTACCTCAATGGTCTATACCACGTTCATCAGTCAAGATTAAAATATCTTATTGACAGTACATGTATTAAATTTAGCTGGGGCAGAAAACCATTCTTGCAGAACTCAATTAATACAGCTTTTCTTTTTCCCATTTGGCGGCAAAGGAAGAGAAAAAGTGGGAGGTAAACATCCTACCTTCCACTTGTTGCGATGTAAGTCTCTGCCATACAAAATACCGTACATCCCTTTTAAAATACACATTATACTAAACAGATGCAAGAACAAATATACTCAGTTTTTGATTAATAAGTAGGCTCATCCATATGTTTTGTTAATCTAGCCTGATCATAAACTAGTAGGTTCAGTGCTTTTCTTCCATTTTCTGTGCAGCATGTATGTTAGGACACAAGCTCAAGATGCTTTTAGCCTTTCTTGTACAGTATCTTTAAAGATTTCCTTTCCCATCAATATCCATCTTAGTCTATTCCCCATTGCCTTCTGTTTCTTTATGTCACATTAGTGCTACAGCTACTTGGATCTTACATTTTGCCTATTAAAACTCTCACCCTAAGCTGACTGTACTTCCAGCGTTACTGTTAAAATAACTAATCTTGCTTCCCAAATCCTATAAAGACAGACCTGAAAATATTGTATGAAGCAAATTAACCAAACAACACATTCTAAGTAAATTTTCAGTCTTGAAAGCGTAAAATGCATTAGGAACTTTAGTATTACTAACTTGATTTTATGTGGATAGATCTATCTATGTGGATAGTTGATGTACAAGTGATGTACTAAACAGTGCAAAAGAAGGCAATAACTTAAAATTCTCCTGATGGGGCTTTGGGTATCACAGCACAAAATTAGGTAGATTTACACACAACTTGAGAGGTTCACTCCTTGATCTCTTTTAGATAATGTACTTTTAAAACAGGCAATAGTTCTTTCAAAGTGAACCGGTGGAATCGCAGGCTCTGGCACCAGAGGTTTCAAAATGGCACAAACACAGAACAAGCTTAAATTTGATCAACACGTGAATGTTAAATGGGGTAGTATGGTGCTTTGGCCTGGGCTGCACTGGCCACTGAATGAACAGCAGATGCTCTGTTTAACTTCTCTCCCTTCAGAGGTGGAGAAAGAGAGAAAGAAGAGAGAGAGAGAGACACTTCAGAGTTTTAAAAAAACTAAACTACTTTAATGAAATATTAATAATAAAAAGATAATAATATTAATAAGAAAATAATGAAATATATACAATATATACAACACTGTATCAACCTCCCAGGGTGATGATCACATCACCAGCAAATATTGGGAAAGTCCCAGACTGAACTCAGAGACAGTCTGGAACTGGATTCTGGATCTGGATTCCAGAATGCATGGATCAGGATCAAAGGCAAAGAGAGTCCTCCTTGGACGTCGGCCATTGAAGGGCGAGTCTGATCCCTTTAATCCCTCAGCTTTTATACTGAGCATGATGCAGATGGGATGGAATACCCGGTTGGTCAGTTTTGGGTCACCTGTCCTGTCTGCTCCTCCCTGCAGGTGGGACCCCTCTACACTCTTCTGCTTCTGACCCTCCAACTGGGCACATAATAAAGTTAGCTCACCTTGGGTGTTATAGCAATAAGTATAAGCCTCTCTGCATAGCACCCGTTGGTATTCACTATAAACATCAGGCTTTATCACGATGGTCACAGACACTGTCTGAAGAATACGCTATTAATTTCAGACAGTTTGAAGAGGCTTAACTGAAAAGCAAATTACTGAAAATTGGTTTTGTTTTACCTCAAATCAGGACATATGGAAGCACAAATATTATAATTACCCTAAAAGATGTCATTCTTCCAGATGTTACAAAGCTTTTGCAGTAAGAAAAAAAATAGTGCTTGTGCCCCAACTTAGTGTTATTTGGTGTTCAGATGAAGAAGTTTCATAGCCCCTTATTAGCAGACAATAAATCTCAGCTCATGCTTCTTCTGATGAGACTTACTGTCTTTCCAACACTTTATATAACCAGGAAGAAATAGAGGGATGGCCTGAATGGTTTTCTCCTGCTACAACAGAACAAAACTCAGTATAAAGCAGGCATCTTTCCTTTTTGCATCACGTGCAACTTCAAGAAGACTGGAACCATTAGTTCATGTGGGATTATACCACAGTTGACTTAAAATTTTTAAGAATGCAGAAGTGGCAGTGAATGCAATGTGACCGATATCAGAAGACAATATGGACTTTGGAACAAGGTGCCCAGGGAAGTGGTGGAATTGCCATCCCTGAATGTATTTAAAAGACGGGTAGACGTGGTGCTCAGCGACATGGTTTAGTGGTGGTTTTGTCAGTGTTAGGTTGATGGTTGGACTCTATAATCTGAAAGATCCCTCTCCAACCCAGACAATTCTACAACTCTATAATATTGTCATCCAGCAGACCTTGAGAAGCTAGTACCAAATTTGCTCATTTCTCTCTTAGTGGTGTGAAGTCATTGGAGTCTACAGTGAATTTTTGATCTTTTTTATCTGCTCTTCTAGAGAAGTCTTCTGGTTTGTTTGTAACAGATCATTTCCTGCTTGCTTTCTGTGAAGGTTTCCATCTTCGCGTAAATTTTTCATATAACAGGAAAGTAACGAAATATTAATGACAAAATCTGTGTACATTCATGGACTTGTATTCCAAGATATCAAGAACAGGCAGGTTGAGAAGAACACAGGGGTTGCCAGGCACCCAAAACAGTCTCTAACATTGTCTGCTTTCATTAGCAAAAATAGCAGTTCTCATATTAGTTCAATACTGAAAAAAAATAATAGTAGCTATATGGACTTCTTCAGGTTTCTTATGTGCAACATTTACAGCAATGCTGATACATAAACCAGTGACTTTCTCACTGAAGAATAAGTGACAGAAAAACATCTGTTTGCAATCTCCTGTTGGGGAGATTACATTATTATTTTTAGTATTATTCCTCTTCAGTATCTTAAACAATATTTCTGCTCAGGGCATGAGGAAATTACAATAGGACTTTTAAGGCTATGCCATATTTGAAATACTAAAATCATAATTTTAAAAAACTATTTACTTCAATTTGACATAGCTAACCCCCTCCATTCCTTAAGGGGCATATAAAAAAAGTCAATAGTATCAAAATCCACAGCCTTGTAAACATTTATGTAAAAGTCACGTTTTAGTTACTGCTCAGAATGCAAAAGTATGCTTTAAAAAACACTCACACATACACACAAATGGTAGGAACTGGATAAAAGATACAAAGGGGAGCACAGCTCCTTTATTTGGATACACTGCACAAGTCCACAGACTAACAGCAAATAAAGCTGGGTCCCATTCAGGCTCAGCAGGCATACATAATACAAGTCGATATCTGCCCAGAAAAAAAAATAAAAATCTAGAAATCAAGAGAAAAATCTGATATGCTAAAGATACACTGCAATTACTCTAAAAACGGCCCATTATAAACCTAGGGAAACAGAATTACAGTTAAACGCAACTATGCATTTGAATTTCTTTTAAGTAACCCACATAACTTTATCTAAGCCTTGTTGACATAATCTGGCATTTGATCTTTTGCCAGGCTGTACTACTCAGTAATAAAGTGCTTACTGAAACTTGGAGATGACATTAAGAGGAACTCTTCATTCTGGTAGTTTTCCTGGGTCTGGCAGCATTCGCTGTACCAAATGCATGCCCTACACCAAGTTGTTGCTTTTCCCCTCCCTCCTCCCATCTCAGCCCAATAACCAACTGTGCCCAGTGTCTGTTTGAAGATCTGCAGTTGCATGAAAAGCTATTCTTTAAAGAAAAAATAATATACAAAATTCTGCATAACCACTTGTAAGATTAAATACCAGTAAAGCACACCAAAGAAAACATTAACTGCAAATACAGCTATGCTTGCTATTTTCTAATTATTTATGTCTTTAACTTTATTACTTACATGTATTAACATACTTATATTGTTTCTATTATTTATGTTTTACTAACTTTATTATTTATATGTATTTAACCGTTATAAGAAAGGTTTTGTTTGGAGGGGACAGGGTTGAGAACATTTCTTACAAGTTGCTGGAAAACAGAAAGCTTATTCCTGGAAGTTTACCCATTTTGGAGGGAACAAAACCCAAAATATTCACTAAGTATGTTAAAATGTACCCTCTCTGTCCCTTAAAATCAGCTGCCAATTGCTTCCTATTACTGGGCAAAAAACCATCGTCGTATGGGAACAGTTGTACATAAGGTAGCTAGAGACAGAGGGATTTAAGAAGTTATTATTCTGCTGTATTTTCTAGATCTTGTCTAGAGCGAGGCAAATGGTTTGCTAAGTTCGCACGGTCAGCTTTTCTGTCAAAGCCAAAAGAAATTCAATCTCCCCGTAATAATGGAGTGTTAATTTTTTCACACCATGGAACTAGATCACTTCTAGTACCTTTACGGCCTTAACTCAGTAGACAGAGTAGATAATTTCTGATTTCTAGTCTGAAATATTTCTAATTTATTCCTTTTACAATCTACTTAGTGTGTAATGTTTACTGTATTAGGATTCTTCTGAAAATAGCATTTTCTTTCAGGTCTACAATTTGCCTAAATGCTTTAAGTGCTACTCAAATTTTCAAATACTATTATTTTTCCACTCATTTGTTATATGCTTTTTCTTCAAAATTCAAGAAAAAAAATGCTCTAATGTTGTAGAATGATAAATTAAATTCCAGTCTTGAGAAAAAACAGGTTTCTATTCATGCAAACCAAGTCAAGCATATGTTACCTTCTAAAGTCGAAAGCAATGACTCATAAAATCTTGCTCACACTCTGATTCCTGCCTCTCCTAGGAGATGCAGCTCCATGATTTACCCAAAAGGATTAAACTGGGTCACAATTATTGAATACATGTTATAACCTTAAACTCCAGGTTTGACTTTATCCTGCGCCTTACTTTTTATTCTCATTCACTGTTCTAAAAAGCTTTATGTATTTACTTTTTGTTACAAATTTTACAGTTAGAAATCCTTATAGTAGAAATATTTTTAAATAGAAATATTTTGACAGGATATTCACAGGATGCTTTTCAGTATGTTCTGTCAAAGTTTTTATATTGTGATCATCCAAATATTTCCAAATATTCTTGCAAGGTTTTCAACATTTCTTATCCAGCAGATCATCAGGCTCTTTTACTCCTTGAATTCTCGGCTGTAAAGAGGACATTCTCAGTTTTGTTCCTCTAGAACAAGAGACAGGACTTGTTTCACCTTTCCTGGCTTCATAAGAGGACAGACAGTTCTCATCTCAGAAAAAGCTCCATCAAAAAAGTACACGTCATCCTGGGCACAAAGTAAGCCAAAAACCTCTCTGCTTCAGCAGTGAGTTGTGTCCCACCGGGACGAGGGTCCACGTGGTGATCATCTTACCCAAAGCATAACTCTTCAGGAACAGAGGGGAACTTACAGACATGTTTCTGACAAACTTCAGTTAAGATATTCCTTATTGTTTACAAGGCAGGAGACAAGGGGAAAAAAAAAAAAAGAGAGAGAGAGAAACAAAGAAGTGTTTTTACACGAAGAAGGAATGAGAACACCTGTGAAAGATGGCAGAAGCATCCCCAGCAGCCACTAGAACTGCCAAAACCAAGATACTGATGTCAGCCGTATCGTGACACACTTGCCTAATAACATTCAGTACTCCTGGTGCTACCTATGGTCCCTTCATTGGGACCATACAACTCCTGTAAATAAGCCCGTCCATGTCCTCTGTGTAATCTAGGTTCTGGGAATCACCAATGCCACCAAATGAAATATTAAGGCTTTGTCTCACAGCAACCTTCCCAAAATTACAACAAACCTCAAAATTCTGTATCTGACCAGTTAGCCATCCTTCAGCAGCTTGTTTCTTGTTGAAAAGACAACTGAAGAGCCAATACAAACTCTTGAAGAGCACTGAAATCCTCTGTTAGAGCCTCTTAGACCAAGTTAAATTACTGCATGGAAAAGGCTTTGGGTCATTGTCACCTGCACCCAACACCTTTGCTGTCTCTGAGGTGAAGCCCACAGCTGGCAGAAGAAACTTAACGTGAAACTACCACCACTTGCCAGTCATACAAAATGCACATGTGCTAACTGTAATCATACCTGCTTCTCACACGTGGCTCTGCCTTCCTGCTACCATTACCAACGAAAGCAAAAAAACAACCTGATACGTTGCACAGAAGGAAATACTTGCCTGTTGTAATAGAATATGAGTAACAACAGTAAAGCCGTAACAATCGTCCTTGAGAAGCATGATTCTCCGTTAATATAGCATCTTTTTATTATTTTAAATTACTATTTTAGCTAACTAAATAGATCAACCTGTTCTTAAATTACATCTTGATCAAGTCTAAGCTTTTAGAGACGGTATTTTTAGTAAAGCTATAACACAGAAAAATTAAATTTGAAAATTATTACTGGAGATAAAATTGTACTTATGACAAATTTTAAACATGAGTGCAGTGCCCACGAAAGGAACCTTCTAATTATATTTCAAGTGTGCTTCTCACATATACCATTTTCAATCTTTAATTGCCAGTGCCCTGGACTGACACAGCAACATGAAAAGACACTGGAGGTTTTTATCTGTTGAGCTTCTCCCTAGATAAGAGTGGACATAGTAATACAGTAGGAAAATGTTTATTTAAACTGATATAAATGTTAAACACCCAAACACTGATAACTTGGCACTCAGCCAAAATCTTCAAGTAAAGGACATTCTTCTATTTACACTTTCTTTTTTTTTGCAAGGAACAGAAATACTTTTAATTCTTCAGATGTCTGTCTTTGTAAAGGCTGAATGTAATTGCAGTATAATACATACATGTATTGAATATATAGTAAAAGAATATACTATACTCACAAAAACGGAAAGAAAAAATATGAGGTGGTTCCAGTTAAGGGAGTGCTATGAAAGCCATCAGTCCTGAAGGACTTCCATCAGGAATATTTTCACTTTTAAAGATAAAACATACAACCCACATGAAAATGCACATAAAAATATCCCCTTGCTTTGCTTCTGCTCTGTTCTTCAACGAAATGGGATATTGATTTTTTTTTTTTTAATTATTTTTTTAAAAAGCAACATTATACATATGCAACAACAAGAAATGATTGGAAAAGAATCTGGAGAAATATCTACAAATTTTGACTGCAAGGTTTGAGGAAAGGAATAAATATAAGAAATTTGGAAAATCATATCATAAAATATTCTGGCTGCTAGAAACAAAATATTTCCATAGGAAAGAAGGGAGCTAAAGCAACCACAATCATGGAGGTACTTATATAAAACAGAGGTCTGTCCAGACATGAGATCTGATCTTGCAATTAGTAAAGCTATTTGCATTTCCACTGCTTGCTCTTTTTTTTTTTTTTGGTGGGGGCAGGTTCATTAATGTCTCATCTAAATTATATCATAATCAGCTATTGCGGATAAAGAGTTCAGAATATGCTTTGCTGTCTGCAAACCCACCTCTTGAACATTAAGACTTTCAAGATCTTTTTTTTAGCTCTACCTTTTTTCTTTTCACACCCTCTCCCCCTTCTCCATCTGACTTCCCCATCACTTGTTCAGCAATCACACAAGAGACCTGGTATTGCCTTCTCTAAAAGCTGGCTACAAATAGTTTCTTCTGCAGTGAAGACACGGTGACATAGGTGGCGAGTCATCACCATCCTCTCTGCAAACGTGTGGTGACATCATTCAGGAGCCAGTCACGCTGTCCTTCGTTACCTCCTATCTTCTCCTACATTGTATGAAGTGGATTTTGTTGAGCGATGCCACTGAAAGTGTAGAAATACATCACTCGGCCGCCTCCTCCCCTGCAGCTCCACCAGCTCCTCTCCAGGTCTCAGCCCTGGTGGCTCGCATCTAATGAGTCAGCAAACGATGTCACTTACACATGTCCATACCCAGCCAATTTCTTCTCTAAACCATGAAGTTGGAACTCCCATACATTTCAGTCTTTTCCTGCATACATTCCTGCACAGCAGAACACTTGGACTTCACCTTTGGCAAGAAGCATCTATAAATTTATGTTTTCAACAACATATAATGTTGACAGCTGTTAGAGCAATGCTTAAACAGTATACAACGTCAAACAGATCGCCAACAGTGTCAGCTATGTCTTTCATAAAAATAAAACCCTATTTGAACTAAAAGAAAATTTATTTTAAAAATAAGCCAATGCACATAAAGACATCAAAAGGAAAAATAAAATGGGAAATAAAAATAGATTGGCAGGTAATACCCTACCTACTATTTTAGGTTTCACTGAGTGCTCAGAGGAGGAATTCATCAGAGCATTTCCCTTTTTATAAACACAAGGGGGGAATGAAAACTGTTAAATAAAACAGAAACACCTCATGAAAGAGCACCGAAAGTTAAATTATCTGAATTCTCTTCCAGTTTCACTATCCTAGTCACCATTCCCTAACATATCGAAGTCTACAGTTATAGAAGATACGTGCTTGAAAATCAGATCATTCAAGTTTCAACAGGACTGGCAAGTCTAGCCCAGACAAAGCCTAATGACGATCATCCCAGCTCCCTTACAGCGAAGGAAACATGCTTCAAAGATTATATGTATTTTTAAATGGCACTACTACTTCACCCTACTTAAAGGAAACCTAGAATGTAAATAGATTTATATAATCTTTATTTGCACTTCGCATTTAACACTCATAATGAGATACTTCTATATATGCATAAAAAGGAAAGAAAAAATTAAGTAATAAGCAAAAGAAGAAGAGCTAACCTTAGAAGTCAATTCTAAACAATGTCATTTTGTTAAGATGTAAGAATCACATAAGAATTACCTTCAAATGTTAATAAAGAACTAGATGAAGGAAAAGAGATGAGGAAGAGTAAAGAGACTGTTCGGAGATGCAGGGAGCAAAATAAAACCAGCAGATATCATTGAGAGCAGAGAAAAATCAAGCAGAAGAAAAATAAAGCAAAAATTCTGGGAGAAGGAGAAAGGACAACCATGGAGATGAAGAAAATGTATGTTGCCAAGGTGAAAATAGATAGCTGAAGACAGAAGACAAAGAAGGATGAGAAAGTTCAGGAGAGTGTAGGAAGAAAATAAAAAACTAAAAAAAGATGAGGATTAAATCTTGTAAGGGAAAACACTGAATGTAGCAAATGTGCTCAACTTAAGTGAGCTGATGTGTGGTCATTTAGGAGAAGCAAAGAGCACTTTGAATCCTTTATGGAAGATCAGCGCGTACTCTTTTATGCACTGTCTACCCAATACACCAAAATATGTACTGGAGAATAACACATCCTTCCTTTCCTTGCCAAAAAAGGGACATGACAGTAAGCAGGTTACTACTCCCCCCACCACTGCACGGCTCCTGCTACTCCAATGAGCAAGGAAGCAACGACAAAAGCAGTGGAGGAAGTGGCAGGTCCGTGCGTTGTACTCAGCACCTTACATTTAAAGTCATGTTTTGGAGGATCCTATACTGGAAAATATGATATATTGAGTACAATTTACACCTAATTTATGGGAGTCCAAAGTATATTTAGAGAACCTGTAGCATCTACTTTTTTTACATTAGAAATTCAGCTTTTGCCCATAAAAAAACTTGTGAATAAAGCAGTAGAATGACATCACAGACACAAAAAGTAAAATATGTATTTAAAAATATGATCTTTTTCAGACTTTCATTTATTTTCGCTGTTATTTTTCATGGTTATTTTACTAGAAGGCTGGGGAGAAGAGCTTGGGGTTTTTTTATTTTTTTAAAATATGCAACACCCCCAATTGCTATGTTAAAATTGGAAAAACTCCCAATCAACATGAGTCACCAAACCACTCCTCCAACAAGAATAAAAAGAAAGCAAGACTTAACATTGCCCTGGTTTATTTTCACTTAGAAAAATCAGCAGGAACAGTGACTGCAATTGATAAAATATTCAGACTTGCTTTATCCCCCAAGGATAATTATTAAAATTGTTTTGTTCCTTTGTTAATCTGCTTCAGAAAGCACATAAAGTGACTAGATAAAGAAAAGGCCTGATCCAGAAGATGTATGTAAGAAAGTGTAAATTAAATTATTTTACATTACACTTGGCTACGTCCAAATATCCTCTTAAAAATCTAGCTGGATCTGTTCCAAAAGCTACTGAACCCAGCGCTGTAGTATATAAATCCCTAGTGTACTATGGAGATCATTGAGGATATCAGCATTATTTTTAAAGAGAGAAGAAATTGCCTTCCTACAGTATTTTTTTCCACTGACTGAAGAGGCGCAGTAACAATTTCCAACTGCTAACTTTGAGACAGCTTAAATGGATTCTACCTGTTAGTGTCTACCTCTGGCTTACCATAGGCTCTTTTTGCCGTAGACAGGGAAATGGGAAGCTCAGGAGGGAGTTCATCTCATTAGTTGGTTTGTCTGATCCCAAATAAGATGAATCACCCCAAGTGCCAGTATCTCTCCACTGATAATGAAGAAGTCTGGGTAACCAGATGCCTACGCTGCAGACATCCACATGAGGTCAAGTGAATTTCATCCTTACTGTATGGATTCAGGTGGCTGTATCAATGCATACAATCTTCACCTATTTAGTTACCAAATCCTGTTGTGATTTAATGTGTGATTAAAATATCACTTAACGTCACCCTTCTTTGTGTATTAATTACACCAACTCATTTGAGGTAACTTCCACAACCCTGGAAGTGTTCAAGACCAGGCTAGATGGGGCTTTGAGCAACCTGGTCTGGTGGGAGGTGTCCCTGCCCAGGGCAGGGGGTTGACACTCAGTGATCCTTAAGGTCCCTTCCAACTCTAACCATTCTATGATTCTATGATTTTCCTTCTATAAGGTATAAGCAGGGATGGAAAGCTATGGCTTTGATGGGTTGGTTTGTTTGTTTTACAGTGGAGTCACTGAGATGTTCAAAAATGTTTTTTAAATTGCTGTTATTCATTGCAATCCACATATGATAAAGGTTAGGAACAGGCACTAATGTAGCTACATTATCACATAAATCCCCCTATTTAGAGGCAAGCCATCAATCATATTAACATTTATTCTTCCTTGAAAAAGAAAAGAACATGAATATGACAAAGAAGGACATGAATATGTCCTTTGAAGACAGGAAAAGCACAACAAATCAGAGAGAGTACCAGTGGAAAAAAAGTGAAGCACTTAAAAAAAACATATTGAAAGAAGGGTGCATGGGCAAAGCCCCACCTAACCTGGCCTTGAACATCTCCAGGAATGGGGCATCCACAACTTGTCTGGGCAACCTGTGCCAGTGTTTTAACACTATCACAGTACAGGATTTCTTTCTAATATCTCATCTAAATCTCCCCTCTTTTACTTTAAAACCGTTACCCCTCAATCTTATCACTACGCTCCCTGATAAAAAGTCCCTCCCCATCTGTCCTGTAAGACCCATTTAGATATTGGTAGGCCGCTATAAGGTCTCCCTGGAGCCTTCTCTTCTCCAGGCTGAACAACCCCAACTCTCTCAGAGCCTGTCCCCATGGGAGAGGTGCTCCAGCCCTCTCATCATCTTTTGGCTTTCCTCTGGAATCGCTCCTACAGGTTCACATCCCTCTTATGTTGGGGACTCCAGAGCTGGATGCAGTACTCCTGGTGGGGTCTCACCAGAGCAGAGGAAGAGAATCACCTCCCTCGACCTGCTGGCCACGCTTCTTTTGATGCGGCCCAGGATGCAGTTGGCTTTCTGGGCTGCAAGTGTACATTGCCGGCTCACATGGAGCTTCTCATCAACCGAGACCCCCAAGTCCTCCTCCTCAGGGCTGCTCTCAATCCATTCTCCACCCAGCCTGTATTTGTGCTTGGGATTGCCCTGACCCACATTGCAGGACCTTAAACTTGACCACCCAGCCAATTCCTTATCCACTGAGTGGTCCATCCATCAAATTCACGTCTCTCTACTTTAGAGACCAGGATGTTGTGCAAGACAGTGTCAAATGCTTTGCACAAGTCCAGGTAGATATTTGTATTGAGCACAATATATTGTTATTGTCATCAGCACAACCAAAGAGCTATCAATGTAGCCACTATATTGTTCCCAGAAAGTGAATGCTCCAGAGCAGGTATGGCCGGTGTCTCTGTTCTGCACCCAGTGCCAGGCTCTGAAAGAACCTGGGTATCTCCACAGTTATAGCAACCATCATTAACCCTTTTCAACTCAGTTGTGCATTTTTTTTTAAACTCTGAAGCTAATACCACATTATGTTGTAATGTATGAATGTGTGAATTAGTGTCAGAAGACAAGGTTTTAGATGCACAGCAGGTTCGAGAAATAGAATCCTCAAATTGCTACTCATTGGAAAGACTTAAGTACCTTACAGTAGGGCACGTTTTAGCAAACAGCAATTGAAAAGTGACTGCACGGAACAGTTAAACAATAGAAGACGTAGTCCTGTAACCATTCACTGAACTGAGATTTTAACTTCACAAATCTACTAGGAGGTGGCTGGATGATAGAATAGAAATGCATCTTCCAGAATCTAAGGAACAGGCGAAAGAGAAACAGGCCAACGAACAAAGACAGCACCTTTTCTGTGTAGCAAAACCTATCCCAGAGTAACGGCATATAGTATCTTTCAGTTCAGACTTACCACTTTTATTATAAATGTTTATACTGAATTATGCAGATGGTTTAAAATATAGGTAACATACAGTTAAAATTCAAGCAAAAGTGTGACCATTAAAGTGAAAATACTACCTAAATTGTAGATAGCTTTCATTATTAACCATGTTACAAAGTATAAATGACTTTATTCTGCTAATTAACCTACAGTGTCAGAACACCTAAATATCTTTAATGAAGCTAACCAGAGGCCGTCTAGTGATGGCATGAGGGAGGGTAGGCTCATGTCTTGAATACTGCCATGCATACAGTTTGGTACTGAATTGAGCTTAAATACCTCTACATCACACTCTTGACAACAGTATATGCATACTGAATGTCCAGTCAAGTATAGTTGTGACATACTGTTAATCATATTTAAAAAAAAAAAATACATGTGTAAAATACTCCAACTACTTTCTTTGCATTTCTGGCACAGCAGCCACAAAAACCAGTCAACTGGAGGATCATTTGTTTCCCTCTAATTCAGTTTTTTCTTTTTACTTCTCCTCCAAGATGTGGGTATCAGTGTTTCACAAAATGGCCTGAAATAGCAGAGAAGAGAGCTCTCACAGGTGTGGGATTCTCAGTCATTACAAGGCTATAAAACACCAGAAGTGCCTCACTATTAGGTATTAGCCTTGATCATTTGGCCATACTCAGTGCACAAGCAACTGGGGCAGAGCCTATTTTTGCCTCTCTCAGGAAGGCTTCCTTTATTGATTACTTAGTCTGAAAGCTAGGACAACGCTGGCACGTTTTCTGTAACTGCTTAGAGTTATATTTCTTTGTTCTTAAGATCTCCTCAAACAAGAGCTTCTGGCTTAAACTGGTTTTTCAGTACTGCTTGTCACGCAAAGCTCTCGCTTTTGTCGGTGTGCTTTGAAGAGGACCTTCCTCCTCCCTCTTGTTCATGGAGCACCCACCACAATCACGTATTCCAGATTGCTGCTAATTTCACAAATTTTGCCTTAAAGGTGTGAAAGTTTACAGCCAAGATTTGGCCCTCTTTGCCAGTTAAAGGGCTTTTGGCGAAGCTAAAACTGACTTAAGTACAAGACTATAAAGTGTAACTGCACTTCAGCCATACAAGGACAGATAAAACCCTGCTAACACATGCCAAAAGCAAACCTGTGATCTGCATGTATTACTCACATGTGGTGTTATCAGCCAGAATCCCAGTTTAAGCCCTCCAGCAAGCCTTTACTCATCTTTCCTTACTCAATTGTTCTTAAATCATGTCAAGGATTCCTTTCCTTTTTTTTTTTTCCTTGTCCATAGACTATTTTTGTCCACCAGATACTCTCTCTGCATTTTAAGCTGCACATTAACCTCTTGAGATCCACTCAGAGAGAATGTGCTCAGAGAAAACATGTTTTAGACTACTAGTTTCCTTTATATTGTGTGGGAACATTAGTAAGAGAATTTTTAAAGGATGTTTTCTTTCCTCAAAGACAATACAGATTATGTAGCAACAGCAGTATAAAATTAGAGGCATGCTTCTGCCAAAATCTGAATATGAACACTGGAGATGAAGATCAACGCTTTAGTAAAGTCTAGAGAAAAATCATAAATATGGATTAAAAACAAAACTTTTTTTTTTTTTTTTCAGATGGCAACTTCCATCAGGCTGAGTTAATTTTTCAAACAGTTTTATTAGGCTGTGGCATTGCTGTGACCGGCTCAAAACCCAGTGACCTTCTATTGAATTTGAGAAGAGTATGTAAATAGTTATGGAGTAACTACTAAAAGAAACATGGTGAATAGTTGTGTTTTCCGTTTTTAAACACAAAGCTATATACCTCACAGCTACCTGAAAAGATTGCTACTGATTAAGTGTTATTCACTTCAATTCGTCTGACCATCTCAGTCACTTCAGCATTTTCCAGGTTTGAAGATCTCATGGCAGGTTTCATCACAGGTTCCTCATGCTGTGACAAGAACCATTTCAGCCTTGCTGTGCCAATAGAGCTAGACCTGCTCTCTGAATGAGGAGGAGGATATGTTTATCACTGACACGAGTTCTGCCCTGTAAAACTCATTTTGATAAAGCAGATGTTAACCCTTAATGAAAACTTTCAGTAGTACGGTGGAGCGGAAAAAGGGTTGCAATCAACATTTTATTGCAGTCCACGTTCGACGCTAAATCCTTCTAGTAATTCCTGTTACTTAACAGTTTGCTTTACTGTTTTAAAAAATCGTTAATCATCTTTTTCATTCAGCATTCCTCAAGGCAGAGTGATTATCATACTGCCTTCTCTCTCTTTGGGAGCAAAATGCTGTAGAGGACACTACTGTATGCAGTTCCTCAAAAAACCGCAATCACGCTCAGTAAGTATTTTATTGACATAGCATTGTAGCAGAAGTTCATTAAAAATACAAAATGTATTTTTTCCCAGTGACTGTGGCGAATGCCAACTGCCAGGGAGATTCCCCGACAACAAGTCTCCCTTTTTGAGGACTGTTATATCACCTTCCAATTAAAATCACTTAGGTTTTTCCTTTTGCACGTTTGTAGGTATTTTTTGTACCTTTACAAAAAAACCACTAGGATAAGTGTGCTCCAAATACATATCCACATTATGGTATTAAAGCTGTTTTAAGATACACTTTGATGCTAAGTCCTTATTTTTTTCTCCTTCATCATGAAGCACTGCTTCAGCCATGAAGCGTTTGTGACAGACCTCAAAGCCTCCTAAGACTCCAGTTTTCCATATTCTAGCTCCAATGCTACCATGAGACACAGAGCCCACAGCAAACGCTGAGGCTCCTGTTTACACCAGCCAGAACATCTTACATAATAACCAAGTATTCTTATACAGTGTTTACAGTACATTAGCCTCAGTTAGGGTTAGAACATACTGTTCCATATAAAAACACAGAGAGAAAACTGCTTCCCTGAATGAGGAGTTCACAGACTTAAGAATACAAGGAGTATACCATAGGGGAAGAGAAGGCAGGCACGGGGAGCTAAAAGCGTTTATAATGCATCTACGCAGACAACGTTTATAATTAGAGTAATGCAATTGCCAACCATATCATCCATCATCCCCTCGACTCCTTATGGGTATGATGGCAGAAATGGCTAAGGAGCTTGAACGAGAAGAGTGCAGCACGTTGGTGATGGAGGGTATTTATAGGAAAAGGAACACCACAGGAGGAAGAATGAAGCATTTAGAAGAGATAAGGAATGAGTGGGCAAGGCTTACAATGCTGACAGATATGAAGAGACAGACGATGCAATCAGATTTGCACGAGGGAGGATCACAGTGGGCAAGTGCAGATAATAAGAAGGAAAATAAGCTGGATCAGCCTAACAGCGAATATTGATGAAGAAATTTTAAAAGGATACTTTGGTCAAAATAAGAACCAGAATACATTCCACATACTTCTTGCAAGGACTCAAAGGGATGATCCTGCAGTAATCAAGTTGGTGGATAAGGCGTATATATTTTCTCTCACATAAATTGGTTCTACCCACTTGAAAAGCTGCCTTTTAGCATATATTTTATTGCTCCCAGCCTCAATTAAGATGCTCTTCTGTATTTGGTATCGTGATAGCACAACAAGTACTCCAGCCTTTTTCTTCCTTAAAAAACAAGCTTTCATGCTTTTTCACATGAAATGAACTGGTAGTCTAACACAATTTCATCTGCAAGACGGTATCTTTAGCAGCACAGTGTTCTTTGACATATGGGATTAATATTATGCAAAATACAGAATCTTGAAGAAGGGATTGGTAATCTCCTTGCTGTAATGCCTCAGAGAGCAAGAATATGAAAATATTATTAATTGATTGTGTCTTCTAGAATCATATACTTTAAAATACCTTCCTCGTAGTTGTTGTATGCTATCATTAGGATGACAAAACTACATCGATCTCTTAAATAAATGTCTATTTCTTCTCTCAACTGAATTCTGTACTTGCTAAGTTATATGCCTGAATGATAGGCTATTAGCAATATCTCAGTAATAGTTTAACCTTTAAAACACTGATGCATACATTTAACGCTGTCTATATCTGCTTTTTGCCCAGAGTATGCAGCAATATGGAGAGACTGCTACAGTATGTTTAATGTTGTAATGTCTTTCTTGATTCACACGTTTCTGTTCCATGAAACGGGTAACTGCACAGTGTCACTGACTGCTAGTAATTACGAACAATGCCACATGACCAGTCAACACTTCCTTTCTACAGTTGACCCCAAACCACAGGAGATACTGAATTACTCAACTAGCTCTCCAACAGACAGTCACGGGTCTCTTCTCTCGATTCTTTGATGACACTAGAAAAATCAAAAGTAGCCTTTACCCATTACAGCTTTCACTCTGAATCTACTCTCAAGATCCAATGTTACAATAAACTGCTCCACCTAACAGAAGAGGGCTCTGAGCACCTCTTCAAGGACAAACTTAGCATGCAGAATTTCTAACTGGATCTGGCTTGCTAATTCATGCAAGAGAAACGTTAAACAACACCTTTACATATATATGTATAAAAATCAAAGGGTATAAACCTAATGGTTTTCTACAAATACCTGATAATAAAAAACAAAAATCAGACCCTTTTTTGTCTACCAATTGCTTCTCTTCTCGTTCTTGAGCAGCAAGTCCTATATTAAATTAGATCAAATTATGTTAATCGAGTGTGATGATCTTGTAGCATTATCACTGTCATAAGCACTACCTGCTCACTGAGAAAAGTCTCTGCAGACTTCAAAATGTAATAGTCATCAACACACGGCTGAAACGGCTCCAACTCTCCCTATCATCAGAGTGACACAGTTCAAGTTCCTTGCCTTTCTAGCATCAAGGGAATCAATTAAACCAAATTCCATGAAACTAAATCTATAAGGGAGAAAAATCATGTAGAATTAAATTACTCAAACTGCTGAGTTTTACGTGCAGCTGTCAGATACCCAAGTTCTAGGGACAACTGCAATATTTATTTCAAAAAGTTTATGTAGATTCTGCTGGCTTTACATCCATGTGTAGTCTGCATACAAGCCCAAACACCTTACCTCTTCTATGAGCTCTTTAACTGAATGGTGTATTTAATCTATATGCCATTAAAACTAAATAAGGTAACTAAAAAGGCAGAAATATAATTTCTGAAACCTAATGGGACAGGGTTTCACAGGATAAGGTTTTAATATCACTAATCAAAACATGCAGGGCCACACTGAAGGACATTCATTTTCAAAGCAACACCTATTGCAATTACTTAAAAATAAGTTGTCTATTATACATTTAATCATTATAATAAAAGAATACAATAATGTAGAAGAATTACAATTCTCCTTGAAGACAGACATCACAAGCAATCCCCAGACCTGGGTTTGTGCTTGAGGTATTTTTCCATATGGGAAATACATACCTCAAAATTCAGAGCTGCTGTTACTGATGAAGGAGTTCATGAGTTAGCCTGAGTGAAGAATGTCCAACAGGGCCTGCAGAGTCCTCAGCTCGAAATTACTTTCCAGGAGGAGGCAAATGAAAGAATATAAAACCTACTAAAAGAGTAATTTAATAGAACGGAAAGTATTTTCCTCTGTTGGAGAGCTGGCAGATAGTGAGTTATCACAATGTTCAGTATTATTTACAGAAAACAATTACAGAGCTTATCATGATGTAAAAGGTAAGTCATTGTATCAAGTTTAAAAACTCCTGCCCTCAAAGCTAAAACAAAGAACATATATACAAAACACAGTACAAAAGCCTAATTCATCTCTTAAGTGGCAACATGCCTTTTTTTTTTCCTCTTCTTGTTTTAAGACAAAAATACAGATTTTGACAAAGCTAGAAACCAGTCAGGATTGAAGCAGAAAGAAAGGTCCCTTAGCCAAGACACTAAGTCTCGAATGTTCCCTGGCCAAACCACCAAAACCCTGCTTAGGAAGTGCCTACTCCATACCCGTCTGTGGATGCCATTCAGTAGTGTCACAGTGTGAACAATTTACCATTCAGCCGCAAATAGGATGCAGAATTTCTAAGAGTACACGTGACTTTGCATAGCCAACTGCTGATTCAGTTAAGAGTTTCTTCTGGGTTTCGTATATTTTTTTTTTTTTGCCTTTGCAGAGTAACAGTAGAGGTGAGGAGGAAGCTAAGAGCAGATAAAAGTGCAGCTGCTCTAAACGATATCATAACTGTTTGCCAAGGACTTTCAGACACATGAAACAATCCTTGCACAACTGAGTCTTCCTTATACTAGTGGCCTGTGTTCTGAAAGCTGAAACCAATGCCAACAAGGAAATCTTTCAGATAAAAACTTGGAAGTAATGAGACTCAAACCAAGTATTTTTCTCTTGGAAGGCAGACTAAAAATCAAGTACTCCTCCAAATTTAAACATCTTGAGAAGAATTAGAGGAATTTATCTTATCCTTTTACTTAATAGGCTATTAGTTAGCTAATTATTTTCTTACCAAAGCACTGGAAAAGCTTGCTTTCACCTATGATATATTAGAGCTTCAGGTTTGTAACTATACAGTTAAGATAAAGATGTTGCTATATAGAAGAACTAACATCGTCAGTCATCTCTAACACAAGTATCAAGAACAGGCAAAATGAGCAAATTATTTCTAAAACACTACAGTAAAAGATATGTAAAAGATCTGTCAGTATACAAATGAGTTCAACAAACAATTCTACTTTTGGAAAGTCTGTAACACATAGATACATCACTTGAAAGGATATAAATATATTTGTCCTGTTTGAAACATTACAAGCGTTAAACTCACCCTCTTAATTTTCATCTGCTTTAGACCCGACATGTAATTCCTGGTCTGATGGAGAATCTGACCGTACAAATATTTTGAGTGCCTAAGACAGCATTTAACTTCCATTTGGTAATTTAATAACTGAGATGCACAAAACCAAAGAATTTGCTTGGACAACTCCACCAGCTGATGTCTGAGATGGGAATGAAAGGTCTCCCTAAAAGATGATTTTCTAAATGACCTCTGACAAGTCATTTAAAATGAAAGTAGGAGCCTAAAGCTTTTGTGAATCTGAGGTTATATTCCTATGTGACCTTTGCTAAAGGCTTTGAATTTACCTAGCATAAGTTATTACAAAAAAAAAAAAACAGTTTATCCAATTTAGAATATTAATGTGCTACAAGTAACATCGAAAATTAGTGACATGAAGTGTCCAAAACAAAATTAAATGTAGGTCTCATGCAAAATAAAACAGTTTGATCTACTGATGTCTTTAAAATAGTCATTCAAGAACACTTGATTCAAATATATGCACCTAAAAATCAGTACAACACTGAAATTATAAATCTAATCATATTCATCTCCTTACACAGGATTTATTAAATTACCAAAGGTCTTGATTTCAGTTCATCACCAGTAGCATCACAATCAAATAATGAAGAAAATTCAGAAGTAGGCTCATGCTGGAATAATCCACCATGACTTAATATTTTAATTATGCATGTTTCAGCTCGCTATAAGTTACTGTAAGGTTTTCCTTTACAAGCCAGATTTCCCCCCCCCCCCCCATCATTGCCTAAATAAGTAGCTAAGTATTCCTAGTTGCTTTGGTTTTATATCTCCATGGAAGTCATCACAAAGAATATGAATAAATGCCCTAATGCCTGGTTTAAAACTTCATTCCCCAAATCTGACCCAGAAAAATTTAATATGCCAATTTCTATGATTACTTTTTTTAAATAATTCCCAAGCAGCCTCCTCAGTGATCTAATTTATTTAAAGTAAAATTAGCTTTCTCTCCCTGTTGTTCTGGTATTAAAACTAAGCTGTGTCCCATTGTATTTTTGGTGTTTTAATTCGATATAGTAAGACTAGCGCTTTGATTGCTCTTCTTACATGACTGAATATGAGCCTTTCAACAGCTTCTACCCACTCCATACTTTTCACCTCAGTGCAAGTGCAAAATGCCACATCTCAGGCAATGACATCATGCTAATGGTATTCAAAAATTTAAATAACATGGTATTAGCTTCACTCACACTAGGCATGCTCTCTGTTAAATAATACTGCACAAGCTAAAGAACAGCATAAAATTGATAAATATGATTCTCTTTGAAATTATAACCCCAGTGCACCAAAAAACATATCTTACAGTCCTGGAGCACCACATCTATAAAGCCAAATCCACACTCCTGGTCATTGCAGTTAAGATATTCAGATAGACTCATAGTCTAAAACCAAAAATAAGACAGTATAGGAATAACTAATACTTGGTATAAGTTTTAGTTTTAAAAACAGTGATGAGTTTCCATCAGCTTTAGCTTCTACAGTCATCCCACCGTAGCCCAGCAGTGAGTCACAAGTCACAAATCCCCGTTAGACAGAAGTTCCAGATTTGCAGAACACAAAAGCATGTTTTCCAAAGTGGAACATCCCAAGTCCAGCATAAAAACAGTCTTCAGGGCAGCACAGCTCCCTCTCAAGTATGAGGCAAATCTACAGCACAGTTGGGTCAAAGCTGTAGTGCAACCAGACAGCAAAACTCTAGGTCAAAAATTCACTGAGTGGGTGCTGCAACAAATAGATCCACAGCAATTGATCAAAATCAGCTCTTTTCCAGGGTTTTGTAGAAGTTAAATTCAAGTTATCTATTAAAAAAACTGCATATTAGTATAGGCGTATTACTAAAAAAATGCTTCCATTTATGAAATACCAAATGCAAACCAAATGCCGGCATCTCAAGTCTGACAAGTCAGATCTAATTTTAGCAAAGTCTTGCAGCCGAATAGAGCCACCACCTAAATTCCTTCTAGATTGAAAACTGAAGGAAAAAAGCCTGAGAATTTCTCCAAACAGTATTAACTGAAGTCACATAAGCTCAGCACAAAGCAGTTCTCAGAGACAAAAACCAGGCACAATTGCCTTCACAGTTAGAGGAACATGAAAACCATAAAAATCTCATATTCCAACAAAACTCAGATACTCAAGCTACATATTTATATCATGCAATAGCATCCACACTGCCTCACTGAGAGGTAAAAATTCAACACCAAGACTATAAAAAGCTTTGTAATACAGAGAAAAACATCACAATTTTCCTCATTCCTTCAGAAGTACAAGGAAGATCAACGTGCTGTGCACAATACACACTTTCAGCAGGAAAAGGGATGACACGGTCATTCAGGAGTGCTTATTTCTTAACGACAATTCAAGTTAGTATTTATATTTTAGATTTTAAGAAAAAAAAAATTATTTAACCATGCCCACAATTTAAATAAGGAGACAGAAATACCCTTTCCATCCCACACTATTTTTCACAGTTAATAGTTTTTATTAAGATAATGTAATTGGTTTCAATTGAATTTTTAAATTATTATATACTAAGATTTCAAGTGTGTTCACAAAATAAATTCAATTGAAACGGGTAGAAATACTTACAAAAATAAGTAATCACAAGAAAGTTGTCATAAATTAATTGTGTAATTAAAAGACCCTGATTTCCTGTGATTTGAACCTTTTTAGCCTACCACTGTCTTACTCCAGTTACTGCGAGCTTCTCCAGTACTCCTCTGAGACCCTTTCCTGACACAGAAGGGCAAAATTCAGCCACCTGCCCATGGCAGGGGTGGGCAGTCCATCACTCCCTGCCCAGCAGGCAATTCCCACGCATTTCCATGCAGGTTTGTCTTTTGAGACCCGTATTCCTTTCTGATTCGGTTTAAGGACTAGCCTAAAAAAAGATAGTTGCTTACAAAGCCGGTTAGGTCCCTGGAAGATCTTGAAGCTCTCTTGACTTCTCTGGAATACTACCTCTGTTTAACAGTTACAAAAATACACATTTTAATGCTCACTACTACTTTTAGTCTCTGCCTGATTCATAGGCACATCAAGAGATTTACTAACACCTAAAGCCCATCTTAGCCCCTCAACATGCTAACATGGAGATTAGTTTCACTAGCTGTTACAGTTTAAAGCAAATTAAAATAGAATTTTAAATGTGCCACAGCATGAAGAAATGAGACCTCTTCTACTTGACAGATTATTTTAGACTAAAACATAAGCTACTGTGTTCTCTGCTCTCAAATCCACAAAAAAAAAAAAAATCCTGTACTGAAAAATGAACAGAAAAGTTTTGTTCAAAGAAAACCTCATCGTACAAGAGGACAGCACTTACAGAAAATCTGAACAAGACAACAGTTGGGATCTTTCACTCCTCTCAGAGTAGGATATTACTTAAGTTTCTTATTCTTCAAGTGAGAAAAATCACGCTGGGTATATTATGACAGTACAAGGACAGTTGCGATTTTTTTTTATATGCATGATATAAAATATTCCTAATAACAGACTATTAAATATCTACTTCTGTAAAGCAATTTAAATAGTGCATTTTTGACCGATTTTATTGATCATGCAATACAAACAGAAGCAGGAAACCAAGCCAACCCAACCATGAAGCTGAGTTGTAATATTAACTGATGGGCAATGTCCTGCTTACTCCCACAGGACTCCCACACCTTGTGGAAAGATTAAACAGAAAAAATTTTATAGTTTAAAAAATGTACTAACAAGTACTGAAAGCAGCAGCCTTTTTTATTATTGGAACTGACTCCCCTTTACTTATCTGAGTTTGTCTTTATGTTCAAATTATTCATAGCACACAGATAGCTGGCTGTTTTGCCATCTAAAATTTCAGTTTTAACCCTGTAGGCATTGCCTATCACTTACACAGCTCTTTGTATTTCCAGTTTCATTCATGTTTGACAGAGTAGGCACCTTTTATTGCAGTAGAAACAAAGTAAAGTTCAATATGTACCCTGTAAACAAATACTTGAACACAAAGAGAAAGAAATTTTAATTTAATGGGAACGCCTAGATTTTGTAGCTTATAACTTATTTCTCTTTCAGAACAACATCTTGGGCCTACACTACTTAGATATTAAAAATCTATTAAAATCTGAGGCAACAGAAACACACTGCAGAAAACTGCAATACAATAGAACGACTATTTTTCTTTGTATTCAGTATTTACTAAATGAGTCATATAATTCCCTGCAGCCAAAGTGCACTCCATTTGCTCTTCTTTTTCAAAGAAAAAACAAGTGAGGAAAATAGCTCTACTACACACAATGGAATGTTTTTGTATTGCAGCTACCAAAAATAGATCCGGGCTTTGCTGATCCCGTTTCTCAAAAGCATGCAGTACTGAAGAAGAATGAAAATCCACACAGGCGGCAGATGGATTTGGGAGATTTTGGAGCCAAGACCACCGCCATCTCTCAAAATTTCTCAGACCACCACCAACACTTTCTGTCAACTTGATGTTTTTTGTAGTTCTTCAAAGTCACTGTGTATTGTTTTTCCCTGCCTGTCAGGTCGCACTTAAGGAACCATTGGAACACAGATGAACCACAAAGACCTTTTATTTACCGGTGTCTACAAACACACACATACCGGTAGCACCTCCTGAGCACAGATAATAAGGTACAGCAAGAAGCAGTAAACTATTTTAAGCAATTCTGGTGATTTTAAAGAAACAATGGATCAATTTGCTTGGATACTGAGCGTTCAACCTGTATTGCTTTAGAGAATATTCTCCATATGGTCTCCAGAAGCCCCCACCTCCCTTGCCACTAAGCAGCCTGCAGTCCCTGTTCCCCAGGGCAGCGTTGCTGCTAGACACAAAACCAGGTACTGTTTTGCCGGATCACTGGGAGACATAAACCAAGCACATACCAACAGAATTTACTGCATCTTCAAGAAGCAGCAGCGAAACTAACAAAATTGTTATTTGCATGGGAAAAAAATATTGAAAGCACATGTAGCCTATAGGCTTTAAATTGGAAAGCACTGCAG
This sequence comes from Limnodromus scolopaceus, assembly GCA_028565335.1. Lineage (NCBI taxonomy): Eukaryota > Metazoa > Chordata > Aves > Charadriiformes > Scolopacidae > Limnodromus > Limnodromus scolopaceus. The sequence continues at coordinate 16,142,793 of JAOXNO010000003.1, forward strand.
GAAAAAAATAAATCACATTAAATGGAAAGAGTTAAGAGAGCTAACATTTGCAGCATGTGAGGCAGGCAAAAAAAAAAAACAACCAGGCATCCCACGAAACCTCCCACTTTCTGATGTGCCTTGGACAAAAACGCAGGGCTATCTAAAGAGCACCAATCCTGGTAGGATACTTGCTGAGGCAGGTAGTTCAAGTAGTCCATCTGTTGGCTTGTTGTTGTGGGTTTTTTTTTTTAACCTATTCAAGGATTCTTGTTTCCAAAGAAAAAACATGCTCTCCCCGACATGAATGTGATCAGGGACCTGCTTAGTGACTAACCCAGCTGAAGTCAGTAACAGAAGACCCAGCTTTTGCAGGAACAATGGCATTCAGGACTCATTCTTAACAGAATCCCTCAAAAAGAAAAAAAAATATAAAAATCTAATGAAGGACCATTCAAAGATCAGAAAAAAAAAAGTCAGAACAAGCAAAGTATGATGGTTGCTCTAAATCAGAAGGAATGTTCAGTTTGTGTCATGTCTGTCCTGGTCCCTATAGAACCAGGAGCTGCCTCAAGAGGCAAGGGAGCAAGAGCAAGGTGAAAATTACAGAAAAGTGTTAGAAAAGCGCTAAAGGCGAAACATTTCGAAAGGCTCAGACACAGTAAGCCTGTGGTAACATGGACACCATGCTGTCACAAAAAGCAAAGCATTCAGAACAAGAATGCCACGAGGGCACGGACACCCACTGTGCAAAGTACATGCCACACCTGGAAGAAAAGCTGTTAAACAGAAATGACACAACATTATTTTTGGCTACAACACACCCCGAGAAAAAGGATGGCTATGAGAATTACAAGGGTTTTTTTATAACAGAAGAAATACCACCAGGATTCAAAATTGACACAACGACAGAATCCTAGTATGTAACACAAGCAAGTTTCTGCCTTGCACTAACATAGACTGCCTCAAAACACAAGCAGGATACTTCACCTACAGGAACACACAACAAGGAATACCAATAAGAGGAAAAACACAGCAAGAAAGTCAGCGACTCTGGGTCAGAGTCTGAAAACCTTTAACAGCATTTCCCAACTCGTTTTGCCTCACGTCTCCTTCCTAAGTGAATCTGAGTGTTTACATTTCCTGCTCAATTATCGCAGATACAGAATTGATGTGGCTCTATTGCTCCTTACGCCTAAGATAGCCCATACCAGTGAAGCATTTTCTACACATCCTCTGAGGGTGTAGTACATAAACTATGAATTATTAAACTTAATAAAAATCTTAATAGCAGCAGACTCTGCAGACATTGGTCTTACCACAGAATAAAGTTTTGGAAGTCTTTTCCTTTTGTCCCAGTAGTGTTTAAATGCCTACTGCAATACAGCAAGATTAAACTATCTGCACTTACAAAGGCAGTGCATGCACTGAATCAAGTTACAGTACCAATACTACCTTGTATCATGTTTAAAACTCATTTTTAAAAAACACAGAGAAGTAGTTGAAGTTAAATCAAACCTGTAAAAACAAACAAACAATATTGGCATGATTCTTATTTACCTAGACCTCACATACCAAGAAATGGCAACTTATGGGAACACTACCACTTATTTTAAGAAGCATCACTCAACCTCTGTAATAAGCAATCCAGTTTGGTCTATGACAAGAGTCGACCACAGACTAAAGGGAATGCTTCTGCTGTATCATCCACACCAGTTGAGGAAAAACTGCATGATGTAAGAACTGAGAAGGAAAGTCACTGCCACACACTAATACACAGCAGACAAAAAGAACAGAGAAAAGCAAACTATAAATCACTTCAAGAAAAATTAGCTCCTCTAGCCACTGCCTGATAAAATTAAGACCAGAAGTTAAAGCAAGAGAAAGAGCTGCCTTCCCAAAAATACCCGAGAACCACAGCAGGGTTAGTGACTTATTTACCTATTAGGACAGCACAAAGCATTGAGAAAAAATCCCAAAGAATTACAGCTTCCAGGAAGAGAGAGAGGCTGTCACAGTCCAGCTGCATGTAGCAGGAGAACAGCATGCTACAGAGATGTTTCAGAAAAGCATATGGAGTGGTACGGGCAGGATGGAGCAGGCAGACAGGAGCTCCAGTAAAACCACACTCATGTAGAAACACCACTGTTACTGCGCACCCGCAATTCCACTGTACGTATTCCCAGTGGAATAACCCACACAGGACTGTGATATAAACTTACACAGTTCCTAAGCAGGAGCATTAGCAACAGCATCTTCCATAAACATGCTGAAAAAGAAAAAAGATATATATATCTCTAAATAAAAGGACAAGATACCTCTGATAAGACAAGTCCTGTGACATAAGGGTATGGTTTCTGTACGCGCTAAGCTGTGCAGGAAGCAGACTGCGGTCACAAGCTATTTAATGCCAAGTCTCTTCAGTCTTCTACCTCACGTACCAACCCAGCCTGTGCGCTGTGCCGAAGAAGATATAAGCAGCACATCCATTAGCAAGGGTCTGTTTATAACAGACACACTCAATACTTCATAAGTTCATCCACAGCCAGAAGTCAAATCATACTGATTTTACATTAACTAGTTTTAAATGTTTTACATTCGCACCAGTGAGGATTTGTTTCTCAAGTAGCACTGATACAACCCCAATTAATTATTTCTAGCTGACAGGCTAAAACAAGTTTCATCAAGAAGCAGCATAATAATTCACCTTTTTAAATGCGTAATATATATTGCAAACATGAAAGTGAAAACGTCTCCACTGTGTCCAAGCAAATATGCCCACATGTCCTCAATCACCAATCACCCACACCAAGTGCTTTTGCAGAACACCTCCTCTCTAGATCAGGACAAATTTAAACACAAGAAAGTTTAATGTTTTCCCTTTAATCAAACCTACCGTTTAGCGTCCCATTTTAGATGACAACTTTAATTGCACCTCTTGGAATTTTTTTAATTGATATTGCCACCTAGTGGTTTGTTTCAACAATATTAAATAATCATAAAAGCCAGCATGAGAACATCAACATCTACAATAAGTTTGCGAAAACCCATCAGATATTTTTTTCATCAATACAGAAAAATCTAATACCACTCTACACCCAAAACAAAGGAAATGACCAAGGACTACTTATAGAATTAAGCCTAAGGTAGTACGTTCTCTTTAAAATAAAATTATTTCTATGGGCAGAATAAAACAGTATCATAAAGTAGTTTGGTTTATGTTATTATATAACCCAATATTTAATAATTCTCCAAACAAACAATTTCAGAGAAAGAAGCAATGTTACTAAAAATCTATTTTTAAAGCTTATTTATTTCACTTTCTTGAATACAAAATAGAGAAGAGGAGCGTATTTTCCATCCGTCTGGCCTTTGTTTTACTGTAGGTTTGCTGTTATATGTTTAACCCCAAGATGATCTAAGCACCCTAAATACAGGAATTAAAATGCAGAACATGTCCTAGTTTACCTAATACAAGAGAAAACAACTTTCAAAACTTTTCTGCTAGCAAATTCAGCTTAGTTGTAAAAGAAGAGACAAACTAAACAAGAAGTTCTTAGTATTTATGCAGCCTTCCATTGCTATTTCATTCTAATCCAAGCCAAAATACACAAATAAGACTCCTACAGTTACAGACAGCCCTGTTCTTTGTTCAGATCACAGCCATCTTCAGTATCTTGTGGAAACCCAGATGCTTATTATGCAGCATTAGTAACAGCCAATTGACAAGACTGCATGTTCCTTTAATCTTTTCTGCTTCTATGTCCTTATTTCTAATAGACAAAAAAAATATCAATTACATTCTAATGAAAAATTAAAATTTTCAAACAGTTGGCAATATTGTTTCCAAACAGTTCAGCAGTAGTGATTTCAGTATTCTTGGAAATAAAACATGCATGGAAAAAAAATGATCACATTTGAACAAACACAATTATTTTCAACGAGTAATTTGCTTTTAAATCAATTTTTCTTCTACCAAACAAATATAAGTCCCATCTTTCTTTTCACCTTGCTGCTTAAAAAAAAGCTTATGTAATTTTAGTGTGTCTATCTAACTTTTTTTTTTTTAATATTTGCCAGTTCTAACATTTGAAAAAGTGGATGGAGACCTCTGAGCTATATAGTTTCTACAAGTTTTGTGTCAGATGGAAAGAAAAAACCACAACCCTATTAGTACCTCACAGAGGGAAAGTCAAGGTAGTCCAGCTCTCATATTGTCCATCTGGCTTGTCTGGCTGCTGAGGGTCTGCTGGTGATCAGCCAGCCTGGATCCTGCTCCGCACCAGTCACCACAAGCACTGCACTTCTTGCCCAGCTGGCATGGGTAGTAGCTACAGGAGAAGCTCAGATCCTCATGCAGGTGGCCATCGATTTCAGCAAGGGAGGTTCAGTATGGCACTAGGTAGTCTTAAGAACCAAGGAAGAGCTATGTTTATGGAAGAAGGCCCACTGAAAAACAGGAGAGAGCAAAGGCCCCTAGACTCCATTTGGTGGGCACGGGGAGAGGAGTGAACACCTTTGGGACTTGTGTTGGAGAAGAGAGAGGAGTATCCTCAGCACACACAAAAGACAGCCATGGCTACTGTGGTGATGAGATACAAGTGATGTTGGATATAAATGCACACGGAACCAAAATTTTTAATACAGCTTCTCTAACTTATGCAGCACTCTGAAATATGTAACAGCACAACTATGTGCTTTACATTCACTTTTTTTTATCTGTATTATCTGCTTTAACCTTTACCTAATTGGTATTATTACAGAACATCTCAAATACATAGATTTACACACACACATATATATTGTAGAGAATGGTTATTAGATTGGTTATTATTACTGCACTTTTGGTTTGTTTTTTTTTTTTAAATGTTGTTTTTACACAGTTCATATAAAAATGTTACTGATGGCATAGTCAGGGAAGAAAAAATAATTATTTTTTCTCAACCTTACAGAGGACCAGTACATCTTTTGCTTATAACATCATTCTCTAAAATACTCAGAAAATCTCTCCATTATTCCCTGACATATTCTTGATCTAGTTTAGAACACAGAGTATTTCTATAATAAAGGAAGATCATACCTTGGAAATGCGTTCAAGCCCTTTCAACTATTCTAGCTAAAATGCCTGTTCAACACAAAATGCTACACAGCTTTTTCCGCTGTGTAGCGGAATGGATGGAAGGTACAGAGGTTCTGTACCTTCACAGAAGAAATAAGTTTTCTAATGAAAATATTAAATGTAAATAAAACCAAAAGCTACTCTGCAAACCACCAATATTTTAAGGTACTACTTTAACAAGATTCAACCTTCAGAGCTCCTTACAAAGTGAATTTGCAAATGAGAACTTTCCCACTAGCCAAGATTTTCCCCACTGTCTACTACTGCAGATCCCAGCAAGAAAGTAATTTTAAAATGTTAATAAAACAGCTAAAGACCACATAGACTTTCTGTAAAAACAAAGCAGGTTGTATTTGAATTTTAACTCAAAGCTAAACCCCTTCGAATTTTTCAAATGTGTAGAAAAAGCCCCTTTCTCTGACACAATTTCTGCTTACAGTAGGAAAGCTACTTGCAAATATTCCCTCAGATGTGCTGATTTAAGTACCATCTTTCAAATTCCAAAGTCATCCATTTTCCTTAAAAAGTAAGTCCAGAATGCCACTTCAGTTAGGCATCACCAGATCAGCACTAAATTTATGCCTTGTCACTTCCTAGCTCCCTCTTGCAAGTTTTGAAATCACCTGAGCAGCAGCAGCAAGGTTCAGAGCATGGCAGCAATTTTACAAATTCAGCATATTTGCATCCCGGTTACCTGAACGAAGAGCAGTGATTGTTCCTCACCAGAGACCACACACAAGCAGCCCATGTAGCCCATAAATACGGTGTTGCGATTGTTTGTAATGGGGCCACAGACTTTGTGTTAAACTCATAACACGAGCCTTGGGACTTACCAGGCTCTGCTGAACGTGCCTTGGCCTGCCTGAAGATTTGTTTTAGCATTGAACAGCAACGGTCTGCTGATCAAATAACTATTACATACTTTGGTTTAGCTATCGTTTAGCTTTGTACAGTTGTGCAGTGTAGTATCTATTATTATACATATATATGGAACTAACATAGCAATAATTATTCTGCATAAAGGGAACTATTTAATAGGCTGGAATAAAAAGCAGCATAAAAGGGCAAAGACGTGGAACAACTGTATAGAACTAGAAAGTCACTGGATGACACAGAGTCCCGAGGCTACAAACACCTCAGCAACGGTCAGTTGCTGGCTGCAGGACTGCAATCTGAGAGCCGGACAAAGCCACTCACAGGGGGAACAAAGAACAAGTATCAAACATATGTGAAAATCAGGGCATGCTCTAGTGCCCAAGATTATTGGTTTATGGGTGGGTGTGATGGGGTGTTGGGTTTTGGTTTGGTTTTTTTTGTGGTTGGACGCGATGATCTCAGAGGTCCCTTCCAACCATGATGATTCTGTGATTATATAGTAAATCTGGATGGATTGATACAGATTGTAACATGGATTTACAAGGCAGCACAGAAAGGACAACTTGTAGAAACATATTAAAATGACCAAAGTGGATTCTGAACGAGGAGGAAGCAGCTCCCAACATCAAGCTCATAGACCCCCCAGTGGGGGCTCTGGCAACTGATGACTGACTGTATTCCTCCCTCATCCCAAATGAAACCATCTACTTTACAAGGGTGGGCATAGCACCAAAGAAAGATCTACAACGTTGCGCTTTTATCATTTTTACTGGACTCAATTTGAAACTAATGCTATTGTCACCGTAACTCAACTATCAATAAGTCTTAACAGTCAATCGAAGAATTTCACCAGACTAACTGCAAATTCTTGACTCCGCAAACAGCACTCATTCCTTGTAACAAAATTTTGAGCATAACAAATTGAAGCAAACCACCTGAAACCTGGATGCAACAGAGCAGTGAGAAAAGACTCTAAGATTTGGAAGGAGAGTGGGTACAGATGCATCCGTTGGGAACTATTTAGCCTAAGGAGAAACAAGCTGCATTACCACAACACCTCAGCAGCTGCTGGGTGAGGATCGTGTTTATCACGGGAGATAAGCAGAGAAGAACTTCAGACTGAGAAATCATACAGCCAGAATAGTCACTGCATTCCCTCCACAAAGAAAACTGTGAGTTCAGAATGAAGTTAATTTATCATCCTCTAAATAAGACAGACAATGCGTTGCTAGGAAGAGAAATAGCAAGCAATTTTATTTATATGTACATTCACACACACAGAGACATGCTCTCATCACCACACTAAGTCCCATTTTCCAATTTTCACACTTATTTGAGCATTTTGTGTGTTTGCTGACACCAACTGGAGCACACATACATTTTTTCGCCTGTCAGTGAAACTCTACATTGTAAATCAGACCTGTAAATCAGGTCTCTTCTCACAAGCAATTAGTGATAGAACAAGAGGGAATGGATTCAAGCTGCAATAGGGTAGGTTTAGACTGGACATTAGGAAGAAATTCTTCACAGAAAGAACGGTCAGACACCAGAATAGGCTGCCCAAGGAGGTGGTTGAGTCACCATCCTTGGATGAGTTTAAGAGCCGTTTAGATGTGGCGTAGGGAAGAACTTTGTAGAGTAGGGTAGATGGTTGGACTCGATGATCCCAAGGGTCTTTTCCAACTTAGATGATTCTATGATTCCCTTTTCTGCTAAAGTAATGGTCCCCTTACTAAGCCTCTGCCCTGTCTTCTATTTCCTTCCTCCAAATACATCACACCATATTCATGTGTATCTGCTTAGATAAGAAAACGTCATTATATTCTCACTTTCCATTCTGATATTCTAGGTATACATTCATTGGCAGCAAATCTGGGCTTTGCTGCTTTCCATTGCTGCTGGTAAAAGCAGAAATTAAGTTCCATTCTGGGAAACAGGGTGAAGACGCTTTTAATTCTTGATTAAGTTTTAATTCCACATTATCTATGGTAATTCAGTTTGAAGGAAACCGTATCATCTTAAAACAGAAACAAGGCAGCTTGATCCTTTTTATTGGACTTGCTTATAACATTGTCATGCTTTGATGAGAACACCATAAGAAGCAAATCCATGAAGAAAAGTGGTATTACTCAGCGAAAAAGTGAGGGGAGCAATTTTTTCTACTTAGTTGTTTTCAGCCTCTCCTGAAACACTACGAGATTACACATTTCATCTTGCTATTAGATTATCTTTGTGGAGTGTTAAGAGTCTTTACGTACTGAGTTTAAATGGTATTTACAGACTCCCAAATTAAGTTTCTTATGTAAAGGCAATATTTTGTCTACATACATATACATAACCATTATGTATTACCTATACCAATCAACTACAAAATATGAAGTAGAGCATTACATTTTCTCAAAAATAAAATATTGGTAGAGCTGACATTGAATCAACTGTGGAGAGAAAATTGATTAAGGATACAAACACTGAAAAACAATAAAATCTTTTTCTTATCACCGCAATGTTATTTAAACACAGCTCCCTTATTACCGATGTAAAATTCATGGCATCAAAACTGAAATATTGCTGTGGAACAAGATCTGAGAAGAGGCTTTGAAAACAGATTCAGAACTAGCAATCAATTCATCTTCCTGCCGGAGATTGCTGCAAAGCAGCAATCATTGCTAAATCAAACATGCCGGCGCTCGGTGCACCACAGTTCAGGGTTTAGCATATTAATTTAAACCATGTGCAGTTTCAATTCAACTTAATACCTCAGGCTGTGAACTGTAATTAGGAAGAAGCTGGCACACGTTCAGTTGCATTGCACTTGCATATGAACATCGCTATGTCTTAAAAACACTCTGAATAAACTAACAGGACAAGCAAGTTCTCTACATTTTCTCCATCATGTCCTGATGCTTGGGAACAACTCTCAGAGGTCTCATTTGGTCTGCTTTGCTGCTTTACGTTTTTGCTAACTCTTGCATTATTTACATTATTTTTGTCACAATTAATCACATACTTGCTTAGATTTAAGAAGGATGCCATGAACATAAATAATGCCACTTTCTCATTTAAAAACTCTGTCACGTTCTTCTCCTTAAATGTATGTCCTCCAGAAAAATGAAGCAAGGTTTCCCTCCGCACTTACTGAAAAGATCACACAAAGTGATTTTTAGCAATCTATGAATCTCACAAATAAACTGAAAAGATACATTTTTGCTGTCACTTGACTTTTTCATGTTAAAACAGTCACGAGAAGACTTTCTTTTACCTTTTTCATAACTTCATTTTCAAGGTAATTTTACTGCTCGACATATTTATCCAAAATGTTGATTAAATGTTTTAAAGTGGGAAAGGAGATAGAACAACACAAATACATCAAATTCTTTGATTCAGATATGGCACAATTGGAAGGGTGAATTATTCATTTTTACGTACATACAGTCTGTGTTAAGCTAATATGTGTTCCTCTTTCCTCATCTGCAAAGACAGACTATCAAAGCCATTAAGAGATGACTAGATTTTTAACTATTTTCAGATCTTCACAACATGTATGTAAACACAGTACCACTGAAATGTGACATATGAAAGAATTAAAAATATTAAAATATTATAAATGTTTGGTTTGCTGTGGTGTTGATGAACTCAGTTATAACATCTGAAGATACTTTAAACTCCTTATGATCAGTCACACCATGTCAGTATTTAAGCAAGCTGTCCTAAAAACAAGGAATATCAGAAAACTAATGTTACATAGTTGTAACATTAATGATGACGTATAAGAATTATTACATAAAAGTTCAACAGTTTTTCGGGGGAGAGGGGGAAGTAACTTCCCTCCTTCCCTCTTTTTAAACTACTATGAATTCACAATCTCAACTCACTCACGCTCTCTGAAATTGTGGGTGATGAGGTAGTTCCAGTTTTGGTTGTACCAAATACTCACCCTTGCACTCTCCAAAACTGCAACCCTGTTGTCTCCAAAACAATGAACTTTGATTTTATGTTGTGTTTGTTTCCAGAATCCATTTTCTTTCATCTTCCTGCAATCCCATGGCAGCTCTGGCAGCACTTATCTCTGAGAAGACGCAGAATCATCCAAGCACAGCAAACACCATCATCATTAAATGGAAGGCTCAAGGCCTTCTTACAAGGGAAATCAGAAACATCTAGGAACTGTGACATTCAAAACGTACCAAAGGAGAAGCGGCAAAGCCCACAAGCCAGATGTGCAACTGCTGGTCAAGCCTTCCAAGGGTTTATCAGGGAAAGAGAACATCTAATTTACCAGAAAGAATAATGTGTTAGAAAATGACCAACCAAAATTTCTCTATCAAATTCACCTGGTAGCTTCAAACCATACTGAGTTTACAACTTGTCACCTTTGGCCATAACAATCAACAATGTGTGTCTTAAAACTGGATTTACTATTGCATGTGATTAGTCTTCAATTGTCATGTTATCTCCTATGAGCCTCCTCTGAGACAGATGAAGCTTTCCATAAAAGGGTGCTTATTTCAAACAACAAGTGAAAATTAAAACAAAGCATTTGTTGAATTAAATATTACCCCCAAAATAAATCTAATCCATTGATCTTTCCCAATTCTATTATCCGAACTACATTCTCAGTTAATCACCAGTGATCTATATGAATTCTGCACACCAGGCACAGATGTACGGAAAAAACTATAATGAGAACAACAAAAGTCTCAGAACAAATCTGTAAGTGTTCTCACTGCAATATACATATTCAGTTGTGGTTTATTTTCACATTCCTTTTAGTTGCAGCTATTAAAAATAATCTGTTTTCACCAGCCTGGCAAAGTGCAGTGCAAGTGTTAAGACTAGCAGCTATCAGAGAGACGGTACAAGTGGAGGAGGAAGGAGTCTGGCCTCCTTAAACTTTATCTCAGATTTTCCTAATGTTACAATTAGGACAAGATAAGGCACTCTGTGAGACACAAGCTAGTGAGAGTCATTTTGGAAACACAAAATGAGATCAAAATTACCACTTTACAAGAATAACATCTTCATTCCCAAGACAAATATTCTCATTACACAAAACTGATTTTTCTGGCTTCAGAAATAAACATTAGAGAACACAGTTATTCTGTTTCTTAGTAATAAGAACAGGAGAAATAATTTGATTTTCTGCACTGTGTTCCCTGTAGAATATGCAGAAAATTTGCCAGCTTCGTTGCAACATTTTTAGATAAACTAATCAATCCTCAACAATGCTTGTTTTAGACAACTGGGGAAAAATAGGTATTCTCTACTGAATAAAGTTTTAACCTAGTTTCTAGATGCTGGATTTACTGAAAAACTTGGATTAACAGTGAGAACGCAATACTTAAAAGTAACTGATCCATACTAAAGACCAAAGTAGTTATCTAACAGGTATCTGGTGAGCTGAAACACAGCGGTAGCCTCAGCCTGGTTCTTTATAGCTCTATCTCACATGTTAAGTCAACCCAAGATTCACACATTGTGTTTTCACATCCAGCCCCACCAAGAGCTGTGACTGGTAGGTGTGCCCAGATCACGTCTGCCCACAAGAGCAATACCGAGTCCATCACAAAGCTCCCAGTTCCCAGGACTGCTCGTCCCCAATTAAAGAGTGACTCTATAAAATGCACAGTGCTGGAAGCAACTACCAAAATTGCTGCGTGTAATCTCAACTCTGTTGGCACAATCCAAGACTTACAAGTTGCTATATAGCAAACATTTCTGGGAAACAAACAAACAAAAAGATTAAAATCTCTAACTGACATTAAAAAAATATAGGCAATGCTCTAAACAGCATTTGAGCAGAATTTGATTAAATGTCTCGAACCAGTATCACAGACTCGGATGCCAACAGGTGCTGGAACGCTGTGTTACTAATACACAAAACAGGTCACCCCAAGCAACAGACTACCTTAAAAAACAAACAAAAGCCCGATTTTTTTTTTCAGATACTATTATCTGTAAAGATGATTCCTATTCTTTTGAGCTAGAACTCGTAATAGCATCATGAAGCTCCCAGTCTTTTCTAAGTTTTGCTGACACTGCTAAAATTTTAAAACATTCACCTGGGAACAGATTCTGGCAACAGGGATCTGTCACATTGTGCCTCGTGACACCAGGGAAGGGGACTTGAAAGAAAGTTTAAGCCTTTGATCTCCTCAGGGCTCCCTCTTTCATAAAAATGCTAAATTGTGACTGCTACACTAAAAAGAAAAAAAAAAAAAAATCATTTAATCACCCAAACATCCTTACTCTGACCAAATCATCACACGTGTTTGTTTTGTAACTCGGAGTTACTTGGCTGCAGTCAACCAGCGTGCTGGAACCTGTGCATTAGTGAAACTTGACAGCAACACTTCCCTTTTAATCACTTGCCTTCCATCAGTCTGTTGCTCTTGATTATTCCACAGAAGAGATGTAAAGCTACCAGCCGTCCCTTACACACCAAAGCCTAGCACAGCCTATAATCCTGTGATTGACACTTGCACACGGCAGGCTGAAATAATAAGCTTGACATTCCTCAGACATCTAAACTCCCATTTCACAGGTGAGTGAATTATTGAGCTACTACAGAAGCACGAGAACCGAAACTTCAAAACAAAGCTAGTTGTTCACAGCAACAGAGGAAATAACCCAAATTCTTAGATTCACAACTTTAAATCCCAGGCTTATTTTGGCATCAAACTCAGACCTGCAGATGGCATCAAAGCCTACAGGAAAAGCAGCATTTCGGGCACACCCATTCCTTCAGCATTTTGCATTCCTTGGCATGTCTCCCCACCACCTTACCGCTCTTGGGTTTACAAAAGCTCTTCTCAAACCCACACCTCCACCTCACTGCAGACTCTGATTTAGTAACTAACTCCAGTGTCACTGCTCCTTCCAGAGCCAGGTAGAGGGGTGCCACACGTTAGATCACCCCAGCACCATTCGGACCTGGGCTCACAGACGCTGTCAGGCTTACACATACCATCAGATGTTGCAAGTGACCTACTGAGGGTCTCTTAAAAATCTATGGGATGCCACACTCGTTTAGATCAAATAAATACCTAGGCCAGTATCATACCACTAGGTGCCAGAAACATATGTTTAGAGATGACGATACCAGCGGATCACTGTATTAGGACAAACTTACACGACCGGGCTTCAGCCAACACTGGCTTGGAAAGTCAAATTGCACCGACAGTGGTATACTTAAAAACTACTGGTGGGTCCAGTGTCCAGTCTTATCCTTCTTTAAGCCATCCATAATTTGGCCACTACAATATATTGCAAAGCCACATTCTGCCATTTGTACTGTACAAAAAGAAGTATCGGTCTTTCTACATTAGAGTCAGTCTTCAGATAGCATTGTTTTTAAATGAAAAAAGGCAAGTTATTCGTTCTTCCTTTTCTATACCAGTAATATTTTTTCAGGCATGTCAAAATGCTCCTTAGCTACCTTTACATATCTGAAAAGCCCTAGTCATAAATAAAGCTGTCCAATATCCTCAATCACCTTTACTACTTCCTTCTTTGGGCAAGTTCTAGTTCCACATCATCTTTTTTGAGATGGTAAGATGTGAACCATGTAATGTGAGCACAAATATAGACCAGTCTATGAAGAAGGAATAGCATCACATATAGGCGAGGGTAGCAAGTGGGAGAAAAGCACAACTACTAAACAGAGAAATTCCTGGGATGAGATGGAAGACTAGAAGAAACAGATCAATGCAAAGAAAAAAAGAGAGATGTCCCAAGAGAGAATTTTATTTGGAACCAAGAATACAAGAACAGTATAATTTTAGTACAGCTTGAAAATTAGTAAACGATTGATTTTAATATCAGAATTTAAGGTATGGATATTGTACCTCTACAGCTCTGACCTTTATCGCTGCAACAAGAACAATAGAGGTATTAAATCTTTTCCTCAGGGATAGGAAAATATAATTGACCTCTAACGATGGAATTCTCCCTTCTATTTTAGAAAACTGCAAACTAAGCATCGACAATAGCTCAAGGCCACTGAAGCCCTTGATTCTTTTAGTCTCCTGCATGTAAATTATTGACTTTTAATTGACTAATTTCAGTTGAGGAAAAAACAGTAAGGCACCAATACTGTCAAGAAGCATTACTTCACTGTAGCCTATTCTGTGGTTTGCCTTCAAGCAACAAGTTCAAGATAAGATTTCTTTAGCATTAACACTCAAAAGAGACTCCATAGCCGAATATTACTTCGTTATGCAAAACCTTGATATAAAAATCAAAAGTCTGCCAGATGCTTTGCTGGACAAAACCAGAATACGTGGTATTCAGACATACACTCTGTTTTAATCATAGGGTTTCCAAATGTGTAGGCTAAATTAAAAGTAATACACATATAATGCAAAAAAAAAAGCGCTACCACCTTTACAGAGCCTCACTTTGAAACCTAGTAACCACCCTTTTCACCCAAAACACTTGTTCATAATGTCTTCTGTTAAATACAAAAAGGTTTTCTATGGTTATCTTAGATTACAACAGATACAGACTGCTGCAATTCTGCTCTGTAACGTGCTTTATTACATCATGCTTATCTTTCCAGCCATTTCTCCACATAACCTTCTGCACATTGTCAGAGATCCATTCAAACACAATAGTCCCCCCAAAACAGAGCCCCTCCTAAATGACATTTTACTGGGGTAGAAAGGGGAGCACAGGAGGAAGATCACTATCAAACCTCTGACAACTTTAAGTGGAACCATCCTTCTTATAATGTGCTATAACTGTTAACAGATTAAAAGTGAAAAATGAGGAAAAAAAGAATTATGGTCTAAAAAAAAAAAAAATTTCAATAGGAAAACCAGGAAGCAAGGGTTATTACTTCAAATATACGAAGGCTGAGACCAACACTATTTCAAAGATATGAATACTGAGAATTGTAAAGACAAGTAGAAAGACAATTTTTTGTTCCTTCAAATATTAGTAAAAGCTTTTTAATTTTTTTTTTCCTTTAAAAACAGGCAAGCAAAATAGGGCCCATTCTCAAAGTTCCCATAGGCAATTAGAACAGAATTAGTTATTGATTATTAAAATACAGGCTAGATTACAAAGGTAAGAGTTGGGCAGAATTACAACAGGAGCAATCAGTAAGAAAAGGGAATGATTGTGAATACAACTGCTATATAGTTATGTTTTCATTTTTAACATTATTCTGTAGAGGATCAAAGTCAACTCATTTGCTTTCATTAGACATTGGCATAACTTTAGGTACTATCCCTCTGAATCTTTCCGAGTCCTTCTCTTTAAAAGCTTTTAAAAAATTAACATAAGCTTCTCTGATATTCTTCAGTAAATGATCCCAAGCACACAAAAAAAAAACCCAAAGAAAAAAAATACCAAAAAACAACCAACAACCTTGCACATATTACAATTAAGGGGCAGGACACAAGACCACCTCAAACTGTGAGAGTTCATGGTCATGCTTATATAGGAAGCCCAAGAGGTATACCTGTAGCCTTTGATCAGTGACCAGAATCCATTCAGCAAATACCATGGGCACAGCAACTATCTAATAGATGCTGCTTTGAAGAAAAACAACTTAGTTGCCACAATACAAAATTATTATTTTGTCAAAGCATAACACACACACTTGAGGGAGCACTGAAACACTCCTGTAATTTTCTGGACACTAACTTTCTAGCCTTCCTCACCAACACCTAAACCCAGGCTTCCTTCAAACAAAGATTAAAATATATTTTAACTTCTTTATACATTATTATGTATAAATATGTGTGTGTGTATATGTTTGTGTGCACAGAAGCAAATCTAGTAGCATTTTCACACAAGAAGACAGGAAAAGGAAGCTAGATAAGGCTTATTATCTGAAGCTTATTGTCTTAAACAATCACAGCCAGAAACCAAATGAAAGCGATTTTCAGTAGGGCTATATCCTTTTATTACAGACATCAGGAAGACAAACAGATCAGCAATCAGTGAATCCACTCAAAGTACAGGTATGCTTACAAGAAGCGTGGGCAGTTTCCACTACTGCCCTACAGTTCACTATTTAACATATAAGTAGTTCACCTTTGCCACTAGCTTTCTCAGTGAAAAGAAGACAATCCTTAAAGATTGCAATCTTGAAAAACACGAACAGAATTTAAAACAAAAAATCAGATTTAAAATAAAAAAATCTTTGTCTCTTAAGAGTAAATTAATAAAACAGATGTCTTGTGTCTGTTCCTCAACAGGACCTGTAGACCTGAAGTTTTCCTCTACATAAGGAAACGGAGAGAGTTTAAGCAGTGTTCCAATAAAAGGTTCTCATTGTCCCCCACTTCTATTTCTTGAATGAAGTTTCTAGCTTAACTAGACACATATACAACACTTACTGCTCCAGAAAATACTTGAGATCGACCACAAACTTGATCTGAGAAGATTCACACCATAAGGCAGCAATCAAAACGTTGAATATTCAGCATTGCCATGAGAACAGGCTTCTCTCCATGTTTTACTTTTTGCGTATGTCTAAATAATCTACGTCCATCAAAAAGGATGGTGTGCATGCCTTCCAACCTTCTTTTCCACACACACAATCACTGAAATGGTCACAAAGCATATTTAGGATACCATCAAGAAGGCAAGTAATAAAAGAACACTTTTCTTCATGTTAATGTGTGGGAATTCAGTGAAGTTGTACAAAGCTAAAAATAACTTGATTTGGTCCAGTCTTTAACAAATCAAATTAAATTTGTTATCCAACCTCATGTTCTCATTTATTCAGTACAGATTGTAATATACATCTTCAAATTGTAGATAAAAAAAACCCAGTCAATATCTTCTATAGTCTGTCATCATCTTGAGAACAAAAAGAAGAGATGTTTATATTTCAAAATCCATGTCCCGGTCTTGTCCACAAAATGTATTACTATCCTATTCTGTAGCTGCAGTAAACAAAACCGTTAAGAAATCAAAAACACACTGCAGAACAAGTGGCCCAGTCATCATGAACATTATACCCCACACACTGTGGCCTCAGAGCAGTAGTGGTCAAAATGAGGTCCATATTACACATAGACACTTCCACCTTCTCACCCTTGCGAAAAGCTAATGAAAAAGCTTGGCAATGATTTGCAAAACTTCTGCAAGCAAGAAAATAAATGAAGGTAATGAAAGCCACTGTAACACTGTACAAAATGGACATTTTCATTCTCCTCAGAGCTACCAAAAGACGCTGAAAAACACCACGATAGACAAACACTGGCAAAAAGCAGCAGTGAATGATTTCCAGACATTTAAGGTTTCACAGTAATGTCAGATATCCAAAACTTTGCTAGCTGTATAATACCTCTGGGTCCAAGAAGTTACGTGCTCTGAAGTGCACGGTACAGAAATCTGGCATTTTCAATGTTACCTAATATACATACTCCTCACCACTATAAAGCAGAATCACATGGTCTCAATCACCTCTTCTAAAGTATTGCTTAAAGACAAAACCAAAAAAACCCTACTCTACAAGAAAAATGAATTTTGAAAAGTCAATCTTGATACCTAGATTTACGCATTTGTATTGAAGTATTCAACACAATTCTTTCCCCATACAGCCACATGTCATCATCTGTAATTTCTTTTTATTTTTTAATATACAAAACTCTATCCTTTAATATTGGATAAAAATGTATAGTAAATATGCTAAAGATGACAAATCTCTGATTGGGTATGCACTTGGTTTTTGTCATATTCACTTAAAAATTAAGTCAAGCAAAATAAAAATATCCAAGATAGAAGTTTGTTGCAGTTGAAGCCAACATTAATCTGAATATGAAGAAGAGCCTACCGTTCTGCTGAATGCAAAAGTGAGGCATACCCGAGGACATCTTTTACATAACTAGGTTCTGTTAGCGCTAAGTAAAGGAGAGGAAATAGGCTTGCCTATCTGTAAACAAGTTTACCTCTGAACTCAGCTTTTTTTACAGATGCCCAAGTCTATTTCACAGACCTCTCTCCATGCAGATCTCCATTTTAAGGAGATATAATTCACAGAGGACTGAATTAACCATTTTTATTAATCTTTTGTCCAACTCAAAAAATACATAACCAGTTTGTACACACTGCATGCAAGTTCATCTACTATAACCAAAACCCAGCACTATCATCTTAAAATAGCTAAATGCTATTCTTTTTCAGTAGCCTGGATGACTGAATTCAAAGTAAGGCCATACCAAGTAGATGTTACTATTACATGCAATTTTAGATATAGTCTTGATTCAAGACAAAGTGCTTTCTCTTCAGAACATGAGCCACTTAACTTCTTTTTATTTTTTCCACCCTATTACATGAAAAATATGGATTCACGTCCACCAGTTCTCATCATTGACTTAAGGGGTCAACGCTGAGCAGTTACACGACCAATCTCACAGCGTTCTATGGCAATTAAGGTCATAACAGACAAAAAGCTATTCAGCGTTAAAGAGCACTGTAATTTTTTTTTCTTCTTGTGTCATCATCTTAACACTCTTCAAACAAAAGCCTGCAAGTAAGCTACAATGCAATATAACTCTCCTAGCCAATTCTAGAAGAGGAATCCTGCAGTTCCTTTGAAGCACATTGTTACCAGCAACAATGGAAGTTGCTCTATAAAGCTATGATCTGGCAGAGAAGAGTCTTCCTAAAACCCACAGTTTAAAAAAAAAAAAAAAAACAGCTTTGGATTTAAAACGAAGTTACAATTTTCACATAGTGAACAAGTCCACTACAGGGAACTTAAGGTACAGAATTTCCACCCCTCAAATCAACATTTTCATTTGCAGCTACTGTGCATTTGATGTGCATCACAGATACCGTATGGCTCTAACATACTAGTATATACTATAGCAGTTGAATTTAAAGCAAGGTTAGGAACAGGACAAAAGATATACTTTTGTTGAGACCGTCTTCTGAAATAGCGTCCGATGCTGGCTTTACTTCGGGGGCCTATTCAGCCTAATGCAAGGAGACTTAAAAACTTGAAAGGAGTTTCCCTTTCATTAAGAAGCACAAACCAGAGTAGGAGGCCTCCTACTAACCATACATGTGGTTTGAAAAGAAAAGAAAACATACATAGCAGAAAAGAAATGACGGCTCTGTTGTCTGCCACGGCAAAACCACCGTTTCCCGAGGCAACTGAACAGACTGGGCCATTGCATCTGGAAATGCCGACTCAGTATGGCAAATGGCCAGCTACTGACTGTGCACCCAGTAGCCAGTTCCTTCAGCAAACATGAAAAGAGTACCAATTCTGCACTTACTAGGTGTCTGTGAAAGCAAACTTCTGACAAATTCATTCAGCAAGACATCCTGAGGCAGCCCTGCTAAGAGGTGTACTAAATGCTGTATCATGTAAGAAGAACAGAAGTTTATTAATAACCCTGTGGTTAAGACTCAACGGAAAGCTACAAAACCAATTCTGAACCTAGAGTTACAACAAAACTTAACTTATTTCTGTTTTCAAAGTGGCAAAACAAATCCATGTAATGTTACAAAACAACTTTCCAAAAGGTTTTTGGAAACAAGGGAACCAAGGCAATTATCTTGCACACAAAATTTCATTTCCATTGCAATAATGACAAATTCACCCAACAAAGCATAACGCAGCTTTTGTACAACACCAGAGGAAACAGCAACAGCAGAACAGGATGTGAACAAAATTTAGCTGTCAAAGCCTGACAACAAGTACACTAGCATTTCATCCTACATTATTTTTACCCATCTTAAGAGGGGGAGAAAAAAGCCCATTCATCATAACTAAAAAAGCCTCAAACCTCCAGGGTCAGGGATGCGTTACTATTTCCATCCATAGAAATCAGAAAGAAAAAGACTTTGCCCCTTGAATCATTTACCATAGCACATAGCAACATCTTTACCCCATCCCATATATATCCATCCATCCACCCACCCACCATACCTTGCTTCCCAGTTCTAAAGACTGACCAACTAAGAGGAGAGGGTGATGAGGACACCAGGACACGTGTTTCCATGTCAGAACAAAGCAGGAAGACTGGATTGCCAAGCAACAGAAATAAAGACAAGAGTCTACTGGTGACTTAACAAGTCACCAATAAAGTCTAACTGAACAAAATACAGTAAAA
The DNA here is from genome assembly GCA_028565335.1 of Limnodromus scolopaceus. Taxonomy (NCBI): domain Eukaryota; kingdom Metazoa; phylum Chordata; class Aves; order Charadriiformes; family Scolopacidae; genus Limnodromus; species Limnodromus scolopaceus. Next base: position 16,162,848 of record JAOXNO010000003.1, read on the forward strand.
GTTAGTGAAAGAAGCATATAATCCTACAAAGAGAAAAAACAGAGAAGAGTCCAAAGCCACATCATCTTATGGAAGAGTAGTTAAAGTGGGAACACTCTAGGGATGGGAAAACGTTCCTACAAGGTTCAGTAAAAACAGCTATTGTGAGAATGAGAAAAGATGAATTGGACAGTGAGAAGAACATGAAGGGTTAGCAGAAGACAGGGGGCGGGGGGGAGAGTGGAAACAGACCATAACTTCTGTCTGTTTCTGCAAGACCAACAGGGACTGAAACAACAAAAAAACAAATGCTGGTATTGGTGTTGCTGGCAATTAGACACATCTGGGAACAGGAAACAATCTGACAGCACCGAGCAGGAGGCAGAGAGCAGGGTGGGTACATCGGGCCGCCAGCAGGATAGGAAAAAGGACTGCCTACAGATGGGACAGTGCCGCCAGAAGGAAACCTCGGGACAGAAAGCAGAGGGAAGGAGAGAAAGAAGACCGCGAAGATGAGAGAACTGGAGGGCAGTTCAGAAGGGACGGGAGGGCTGTGCAGATCCCCCACAAACAGGGGCTTCTCTCGCAGCGCGGGAGGCACCGGCAGGCCCTGCTCGAGGGGGGCTGAGCCCGCGGCCGGTCCCCGGGGGGATGTACCGACACCCCCCGTGGGAGGGCCCGGCTCGGCCCGACCCAGCGGTGTGTGCTCTGCTGGGGGAGCTGCCGCCCGTCCCGGCGGCGGCGGGAGAAGGGGAGCTCCCCCATGAAAGCCAGCGGCGGGGCCGGGACAGCGCGGGGGCCGAGGGGCCGGGCCGCAGGACTGCCCTGACAAGCGTTACGGGGCGGCGGGAGAGAAGCGTGAGGGAAGGGCAGACAACGAAGCCGTCCCGGGGCGGCGGGGCGGAGGCGCCGTCCCGACGGGTCGGGGGTCCCCGTACTCACTTTTTGTGGGGCGGCGGGTGCTTGTCCCTCCTGCCGGCCGCCGTGGACTGCTTGGGCCGCCGCCTGCGGGCCTGCAGGGCCAGCACTGCCGGGGAGAAGAGAACAGGCGGGAGCCGGTGTGAGCGGCGACAGCGGCGGCCGCTCAGCGAAACCCCCTCCCCGCTCCCGCCCCGCCGCCCGCCACAGCAGCACGGTACCTTTCCGTGAGTTCATCGCCCCACGCCTCTCGCCGGCTCGCCCCCGCCGCCGGTCGCCACAGCGCACCGGGCACTCGCCGGCAGCCAGCGGCAATCCCCAGCCCTCACACCGCCCGCCCCACGCCGCCGCCCGCCTCTCTTTCAGGACGCCGCCGCGGACGATGCTGCTGCCGCCCCGTCCGTTCCCCTGCGCCTGCCCGGTCCCCGCGGGGCCGCGCCGCTGAGGGCCCGCCATGGCCGCCGGCTGCCCGCCGCCCTTCGGGGACCCGGGGGAGGTGCGGGAGGGGTTCCTGTGCCCGCTCTGCCTGAAGGACCTGCAGGCGCTCCACCAGCTGCAGGCGCACTACGAGGAGGAGCACTCGGGCGAGGACAGGGACGTCCGGGCGCAGCTCCGAAGTAAGAGCGGCCACCGGTTGGTGCGCGGGTTCGGCGGGTCCCGGGGCGGCGGGTGAGGAGCCGGATGTCGGGCCCCCGTCGCCTGCCGGCCACCTTCGGCCGAGGCATAGTTTTTACATTATTCCCGATGCTTTGGAATTTACTTTTGAAAGTAGGAACTTAAAAGGCGTCACTCTTCGAATGATGGATTTTATGCCTGACTTTTATTATTGGTCTTTTGGGGGGATTTGTTTGTCTGTGTTTATCTGAAAACACCCCCACTTTCTTCTGACTGGTAGAACATAAAATTAAATGTTGCTTTTGGTATTATTTACGTAAGCGTAAGAATCTCACTTCTCCATGCTAAGGAAATAACCAAAAAACCTCCAAAGCTGAATTCATAGGAATGAAAGGGCCCCTTCTGGGTAACTGAATTCAGCTACTGCTTTGGAGACACCACACAGTCCCTTTCACAAACCCACCAAATCCCATCCTAAAATCCATGAGGTTCATCTTCTCCATTCTGGTCAGAAGACATTCTCTTTTCCATCTTTTCCCACCAACACCCTTCCTGAACTTTAACTGCGATGGCGGTTTTGTCCACTGTCAAAACAAGGGATTAATGAAGTGGTAGCAGAGATCCCCCATACCCTGCAAGGCTGTCAAGTAACACTTGGGAATTCATTTGGGTTACAGTATAAATATGAGTTTTCAGAGAATGTGGGTGGTGGAGCTGGCAGTGGGTGCTGGGACCTGCTAACTCATGGTTCCCAGCAGCTTGTTGGAAAGCTTGATGTATAAAAGATCTAGTTCAAGGAAACAGTGAATGTGTTTGGCAAGAAAAGTAGTGCCCTCAACTTCTGCTGGCATCCAGAGAGCAACGGAGCTGAAAGAACAATAAAAGATTGGAAGTTTCAACTTCCCAACCTTTTTTTTTTGGCCCAGGAGACTGCCCTTCTCTCACTAGCATTCATGCAAGATAATGCAGTGGTCTGTTTAGTGCTTTTGACACTTTTTAGGTGTACAAGCACACTGAAATTCTTAGTTTGTAGTTCATGCAACAAGACAAAGAATGTGTTGAACGTCACTGAATCCTAGGAAAACCATTGGGAATTAAGAGAATTAAGATATTATTTGTATGATGTCCCAGAATGCTGTGAAATGGGTCCCATAGCTCAAGACAGTTTACTGATTTACAGTCCTGAGTGGAGTGTCTCAAACTGCTGTTCTGTCATTAGGACATTAATGATACTTTATGACAGGTAACAAAGAGCATTTCATGTCATCTGTGATTCTCTGAACTGCACTCTGGTTCTAAACAGAACACGTTGAGGAGAAACTTGTCATCAAGAAAGAAGACTTGTGCTAAAAGATGAGGAATATTCCGTATCGTTTCACGTGACAAATACTCGGTGACTCCCTGCCATGTTTGATAACTTGGGGTTATATTTTTCAGATCTTGTCCAGAAAGCCAAAAGAGCAAAGAAGAAATTGCTGAAACGCGAAGGAGATGACAGAACTGATTCTGGATCTCAGGAACGATACGAGTCATTTAGCTATGGTGGAGTGGATCCATACATGTGGGAGCCCCAGGAAGTAGGTAGGAGAGCTGGAAAGCGATATGCAGTGGGCATAACTTCTTTTCTAATCTGATTTGTGGAAGTGATACAGTATTGCTGAAGCATGTAATTGTGTCCGTGTTGCATTTGATTTGCTCTGTCGTGGGGTTATGGTTTTCATATACATTTCAGTAGCAATCATAGTATAAATATTAGCTAAGAATAAATTGAGGCAGTGAACTAGTAGAAGGTTTATGAACATTAGAGAAGTGAGGACTGTTTCCTGACCAGAATGGAGAAGATGAACCTCATGGATTTTAGGATGGGATTTGGTGGGTTTGTGAAAGGGACTGTGTGGTGTCTCCAAAGCAGTAGCTGAATTCAGTTACCCAGAAGGGGCCCTTTCATTCCTATGAATTCAGCTTTGGAGGTTTTTTGGTTATTTCCTTAGCATGGAGAAGTGAGATTCTTACACTTACGTAAATAATATCAAAAGCAACATCTAATTTTATGTTCTACCAGTCAGAAGAAAGTGGGGGTGGGTTTTTTGTGCTTGGGTTTTTTTTTTTTTTTTTTTTTTAATTTTGGCTGAAACTTTGATTTTTCATACCTGGCTCATCTTACTCAGGAAAGGATTCAAAACTTAAACTTAAAACCAACATTGTTGAGTACAAATTGTACATTTCTTAAATACATGCTATATTGTTCTTTTGTATACTTGATCAGTTTTCTGTAAATCTGAACTGTCATCAAGGATTTGATTCAGACCTCTAAAGGTGGAAGGATGAAAATTTCTCTGAAAGAGAAACTGCTGTTGTGTAAACCTCCAGTAATCATTGGACTTGCCTGATCCCTTTGTCCAGCACATAGCCAGGAAACTAAAGGGAGTCAGTTTTGAGAACACTATGAGTTGATAATAGCTTGCCAAACATAGCTGAGGGATGGAGAGAGGAAAAAATTGTTGCAGGTGTTCTCTTTAACACAGTGTCTGTTGTTTTCTGTAGTAGAAATAAAACACTGTTTATTGTTAGCCTGGAGATTAGGCTTTAACCTGAATGTTTTATTTAGAGCAGCACAGTGAAAAGGATTCTAATGTGTCTTTAAAATTCAATTTGAACATGAGAAATAAATAGTGAGAAGTGACAGCTGTCTTTCAAGAGGCATTTAAATCCCTACAGAACACTTGGGTGACTGAAAACTTTCTGCTATCTCTCCAGGTGCTATGAGAAGCCATCTTTCTGATTTCAAGAAACACCGAGCAGCCAGGATTGATCACTATGTAGTTGAAGTCAATAAGTTAATAATCAGGCTAGAAAAGGTAAATTTGCTGCTTTTTAATATCCCAGCCTTCTGAATGTTTCCTAGATTTAAAAAAAAAAAATAAATTTAGTATGAAGTGTGCCCATTTATCTAGCAGTGTGCTTTATAAAGGGGATATGATTTCTGTTTCTGTGTATCTTCAAGCTGAAGATGCAACTTCCACATGCTTCAAGAAACATCTGTTTTCCTGTATATTTTCTCAATCTTCTACTTTACTAAATTTCTCCCTAATGTTTTTGTCATGATTCTTCCAGCTTCTCATTCTTCAAAATCTTACCAATGATATACTTAGATTTTGGCTCACATGCAGTAATGTTGGATGCTGTAAGGATTATGTCCAAAATGCTCTGATGTGTACAGGTTTGGCAGTCGTTGTTCAGCACTACTTGTATGAATATGGCATTAGAAATAAATAGGAGACTTGCAGGAATCTGGTGTGAAAGAGGCTGAGACCTCTTAAAAACACCAGATTTCTTTTTCTTGTTGGGCTGGGTTGTGTTGGGTTTTTTTCTTGCAAAGAATAATTTTCTTGAATGTATTGTTTATCTTCTAGCTTACATCATTTGACAGAGCAAACACCGAGTCAGCTAAAATAAGAGGTTGGTATGGGCTTACTTCAGACTATTTGCTCCTTTGCTTTAATCAGCTGAGGAATTAATTGAGTATCTTACCCTGTGTGTATCCTCTCTTGCCCGATCACAGCTATAGAGAAGTCTGTTGTGCCTTGGGTCAGCGACCAGGATGTTCCGTTCTGCCCAGACTGTGGCACTAAGTTCAGTATCCGAAACCGACGTCACCACTGCCGCCTCTGTGGGTCTATTATGTGCAAGAAGTGCATGGAGCTTGTCAGTCTTCCTTTGGCAAGTAAGTATGATGTGTGGTGTTAATTCCTCCTTTCCTTAGCTCACTCAGGGCGCTAACTGCATCCTGGCTTTTTGCCATTAGAAAAGAAGCTGCTGGTAATACTGGTCCTTAATGTGTCATTCAGTTCTATGCTGACACTTGGCTGTGAAACAGAGCACAAAGAATGATTTCTCCATTCTTCGTCTCGGTTCCTTCTTCACATTTGGAACTATTGTGGGTATTTCCTGCCCATGGTTATCCAGATACTGACATTAAGAAATTCATCCACAAGCCTTTAAGAAACCCTTTGAACTTTAATTTCCTCACCTAATGCATTGGAGAGGAGACTGCATTTTATGTGGAAATAAGTGACTAACTGGGCTTTTTGGAGTGTTTGAGAACAAAACATGGACAGCATTAATGTACCTTTTTTTTCCACACACTATTCTATAACTGTGCAAGCTCCATCATGAGAATGCTTCTAGGCATAAGCAAAGAAGGTGGTTCTCAGCAGCCAGCTCTCTGGTGCTTTTAGAATGGAGCAGCATTTACAGAGAAGACCCAAATTCTGACTTGCAGTCTTGGTTGTCATGGGTTCCTGGCATGTCTTTCAGCAGACTGTTTCAACTTGGTTTTCTAATATTAACTGAATGTAAAGTTTCTCATAAAGTAAATTGACTTGTGCTGGTAAAATCTGTTGGCTTCTCCAGTCACTGTAAAATTACCTGTAAAATTTTAGGCAAACTCACTAGCGCCAGCAAAGAGGCCTTGGGTTCTCATACTAGCCCGAACTCCTCACCGAATAGTGTCCATGGCTCCCGCCGTGGCAGCATTAGCAGCATAAGCAGTGTGAGCTCAGTTCTGGATGAGAAGGACGATGACCGAATCCGTTGCTGTCGGCACTGCAAAGATACCCTGTTGAAGAGAGAACAACAGATTGATGAGAAAGAATACACTCCGGAGATTGTGAAACTCTATGAGGTAAATCAGAGGCTTTGCTGCTTTCATCCTCAGTGTATATATCTGCAGTTGTCGCTACTTGACTTTTGGCTTGTTATCTTGTGTCCAAGCTCTTACTTTAGGACTTAATACATACTTGTGTTAGAATAGACTCTATTGGATATTCATACCATGTTACAAAGATGTATCTGAAATGATGGAGCCGGCTGTCTTATAGTATTTATATCCCACGGTAACTTCAAATGTTATTTTAAGATACAACTTCATTCTCATCATCTGGAACTAATAGTTCTGAGATGCCTCTCTCTTAAAACTGTGAACTGTGTCAGCTGGGATTCCTCAGAACAGTTCTCATTTAAACCAGGGATATGCTGTGCACTTTGGGCTGTACTGGAGCTATAGGACTTGACGTTGTCAGTGGTGTTTGTCCTCACGCTGATGGCAAATGCTTTTTTGAACCATCTACATCAGTCAACAGCGTATGGCTGGAACATGGTGTTCAGATGCGCTCTGAAAGCGGGGACTGACAATCAGCAGGTATCTCTTTGGTAGAGTCTGCAGACCCCGCAGCTTACTGTTAATGGGAGTTCCTGTTGGTGCTCTCTGTGAAGAGATTTAAGGCTAAAAGTTGTCCAAGTCATGCATTAAACCAGCTTCTGAATCCAAAATTCACCTTGCAGAGGACCAGGGAGTCTCTCTCTGTTTCTGACCACACTGTCTGTGTTCTGAAGGTAACTGGAGAGTCTTGTCATCCCGAACAGCTAAATGGCTTTCATCATGGTTAATTCTGAATGTGCACAGACAGCATGTTCTTGCACTAGTGTTTTAATATAAGTTCTTTTTTTATACATTCTGTTGTAAACAAGAAACTCCGACTCTGCATGGAGAAGGTTGACCAGAAGGCACCAGAATACATAAGGATGGCAGAATCACTAAAGTAAGCCCCATTTGCTGATTTTGTTTATGAATATATGTAATTTTCCTCCCCAAAAGTGTAAGGAGTAGTAAGGAAATGGTGTGCTAAGGCTGCAAGAGTGTGTAAATTATAAGAAAAAGCAGTGTTAGGTTATCTGTCATTTTTTGGGTGCTCTTCAAAGTAGTACTGAATTAATCATTAATGGTAACATTGCATGCAGAGGAGAAGTCTGATTTATTTTTTTAAAAGCCACTTCCCAGTGAGGTGCCACTGTCATTCTTCTCTGGTAAAGCACATGTAACCAGTCGTGTCCCTACATGGGCTGCCGGTTACTCACATCATAAATATTATACCCCTGTGGGGTTGGAGCCCTTTGCTTTCTGACAAATGTTAGTAGAGATAACTATAATGGTATGGTTACCTCTGCAAACATTTTGTTTTTTCTGCACCCAGTTGCCTGGAAAAAAATACAAAATAGATGCATTTGTTAAATTTGTGTCTATTAGATAATATGTATGTACTATGTATACATAGTATGTATACTATGTATGTGGGTTAGTGAATTGTGTATTTTAGATATCATTGGTAGAGTGGCATTCTTGTGTTAAAATACAATTTCTCCTGTAATAGTAAATAATCATACGATCATAAATAAAATAATCTTCTATGAAATGTCCATATTCACAAGATAATTGTCATTTTCTACTTCTGTCACAAAGAAAGGGTTTTTAAACACAAGCATGGAATAAACCATTTAACCCCTCTAGTGTCAGCTGTTCTTGAATCTTAGTCATCTTGGGATAGTTTCTAGTGTTGTGTGTGTTGTGAGCTGGATGCACAACTTACACTGAAGTTGTATTTATTTCTTAGTGCTGGGGAGACAACCTACAGTCTTGAACATGCTAATGACTTGAGGGTGGAGATTCAAAAAGTATACGAATTCATAGATGCCTTAAGGTAAAAGAAGAGCCCTCTCTTTCCTTCCCCTGTCCCAGCATGTGTGCATCTCCTCTGGTATGACTTCTCTGTAGTTTTTTTTCTCAGCTGTTGGTATCTGTTTGTGTAGCACAAACCTGCTTGTTCATATGGATAATCAATTTGTGTGCTCAGTTGTAAAGAGCGTGTGAAAAGGTACATGCTGTTCCTGTGCACTGTCAATTTCCACTTCCCTTTAAAGTCTTAAAAATCATGCATATCGTGCATTCCTCTGTAGTGGGAATAACTATGCACAGAAGAAACAAATGGTGGCACAGTTCTTTTGTGTGGTTTTTTTTTTTTATAAAAAAGGGGGTGGGAGTGGAAAGTGTATATAACTTGTAATACCCAGAATGGTTTACCTATAAGAACACTGGAAAGTTTTCATCCAATATTGTCTTTTTCCCCTTCTGTTGCATTTTTACTGGCCCTTGTTCCTGAGCTGATGAGGCTGTATGTTTGCTTTGGTTCAGTAAGAAGATTTTGAGTCTAGGCTTGCATGAAGATCCCCAACCTCATCCTAAAACACTACAGCTTCAGAGAATGATAAGATATTCAGCTACACTTTTTGTTCAGGTAAATAGAGCATATGTTATAAGCTGAATGCAAATTCTATATAGTGTTCTCTTCTTTGCCAGGCATCCTGTAGTTTGAAACTACTTCAGAAGGAAATTTACTTCTATATGTCTTCTGTAGTTCACCTAATGACTTAAGGTAGACTTAAACGGGGTGGTGTCAGTACAGACAGTGTGGCAAGCATTGAGTTTGGGGACCTGAGAGGCTTTGTGAATCCTGGCACGTCCCTGGCTGTGGTGCGAGCCTTTGTGCCATCACTGACTGCTGTGTAGAAGTGCCTTTCATTTGTCAGTGCAGTGTTCTGTTGGTCATATCTCTTTTCAAGTAGTTGAAAATTGGCTGAATGCCTGCAAACAACACTAAATATTTCAATTTTGCCAGGAAAAACTGCTTGGCCTGATGTCCCTGCCAACCAAAGATCAGTATGAAGAACTGAAGAAGAAAAGGCTGCATATGGTAAGACAGGTTAAGATCTGTTACATCTTGTCAGGGGCTTCAGTGACTTAAGCCTAATAACTGTGTGTGTTTGAGTAGTTTTCTTTAACATTGGAGTTCAGTTTTTAATCTTCTTATGCAGATCGTTCCATACCGTTTTTCAGGAATTCATGTAACACTGTCACTGTGTTCTATCCAGAACGTAAGTCGGTGTGTTCTGAGCAGATGAACGCTTCTAGGGAGCAGCAGTGACGTGGGTGCACGTGCTGTTTCTGCTGCGGTGCATGCAGAGTGAGCCCTAAACTAATGATGTTAGTTCATGTGGGTTTTCAAATTGTTCTGCACAAGCAGAATTTGGAGATTTTTTTTCAGTGGTAAAAAAGGACATATTAGAATAAGGGAGAGTTTGGTTGGTGTTTTTTTTTCAGTTAGAAGGGAGAACATCATTAATTGTAAACTAAACTAGCTTTATCTTGAGGTAGAAATTGAGAAATTGGAATCGTTGCACTCCAAAAGCTAATGATGTCAGTGACTGATGTTCTGTTATCAGTGTCCGCTGTAGTCAGATGCAATACAGTTACTTTCCCAATCTAGGCTGCTCTTTGCACAGTTGCATTAAGTATTTTTTTTCATTGTATAAAGCACTGTTGCCACTCCTGCTTGCCCTGTAGTGGGTAGAGGCAGATGTCTTTGGATGTTGATCAATATTGTCACCAAACAAACTGAAGGGAAGTGTTCAGGTAATATGAAAATAAGCATTTTCTGCAAAGTAACCAAAAATGATCCCTTTCAGTGACAACCAGCAATGTCTGAGACCAGTGAACTCCTTGTACCTATGGATATTTGGAAAAGAATTTTTCAAGCTGCATGTTTTTTGTTTTAGGTGGCTCTCGAAACACAAGGAAAACAAGAGGAAAAGCAGAAAGACTTTATCTCCAGATCTGCAGCCGCAGTCAATGGTGATGCAACGCACCTGAAAAAAGGAGCAGTCAGGAAATCGGAAGGCTGGTTACCTACATCTAGCATATCCAGACAGAGTGAGATAGCAGACCCGCTTCTTCAGCAGATTGACAATATCACATCCTTTATTAAGCAAGCAAAGGCAGCTAATAGGATAGATGAGGTCCATATGTTGCAGGAGAACCTGAGGCAGCTTCAGGATGAATATGATCAACAACAAACTCTGAAAGCGATTGAGCTTTCTAAAAAACAGGCAGAAGAGGAAGAGATGCAGAGGGAGGAGCTTCAGGTCCTTCGTGAAAAAGAGTGGGAAAGAGAACACCACAAATTCATGTCTCAGCATTCAAGGACACGTTCCTTAGACTTCAGAGAAGTCAGGCAGCATCAGCATGAAGTTGCAAAAGAGAATAGGAACTTGACAGCACATGCGTTAGATCTGGGTACTACTCAGATCAGAGGGGATCCAAGTTCTGAAACTCCTCCTGTTGATCAGCTGCCAGCTAAAGAGCACTTAATCTCCACACTCAGACCGCAGAGCGTCCCACAGTGTGACAAAGAGCAAGAGCGGACAGCCTCTCTGAACCCCTTTGAAGATGAAGCAGATACCCCTCCGTTGGAGGAGGACCCTGCCAACCCATTTGCCAAAGATGCTTCTCCAGTGGCTTCCTTCTCTAACACAGCTCTTCAAAGTGATAAAAAAGACTATAATCCATTTGAAAATGAGGAGGAGGAGGATGAGCAAACTAAAGGAGCACCTGGCAGTACTTCAAACCCTTTTGAAGAGGATGAAAATTCATTTCAAAAGCCTGGGGGCAGTTGGAATTCTGGGAATCCATTTGAAGAGGGATCCTCTACCAATCCCTTTGAAGTGGAGGATGGCAATGAGATCTCTGGAGAGGAGGCTATAGAGGAAGAGCTGCTTCTTCAACAGATAGATAATATCAAAGCTTACATATTTGATGCCAAACATAATGGACGAATGGACGAGGTGGAGGTACTGACAGAGAACTTAAAGGAATTGAAGCGCACATTAGCAAAGCAGAAGGAGAAATCCAACTGTTGAAGCAGCAGTAGGGCTGTGTAATAATTATTTTAAGTCTGGTGTTAAATATGGGAAGGTAGATCAGATACTTATAGACAGAACAGGTCACAAGAGGGAGTTGGGAGAATCTTGACTTTTATGCACTTTCAGTTAGGCCTTTCCACTACTACTCAGTCTTGAAGAAAGAATTACTGAGGTGTGCTGCTGGTCTCAAATGCTTATATGAAGAAACTTTAAAATAACTTGTTACAACACTCTTTTAATGCTAATTGGTCTTACTGTGTGCTTCCTTTGGTCAAAGTGGTTAAGTGCTAATAGGGAACTACGATTTGGCAATGGTTGCAATGGTTGGTTTGCCATCTCCTGTTGTATTGGCCTTTCAAGTGGGGCATTGACTAGAGAGACAAAACCTTTTCTAAAACTTCTGCATCCTCTGATACTGACACAGTGCAGTGTTTCGGGCTGGCTCGTTGCCTAATGGTGTTAGGAGAGAGTGCTGTTAAAAGGCTACTCTGATTCTTGAGGTGCAGAATATCCAGGCTTGCAGATCAATCTTGTGCAATGCTAATACCTAAAAAGGATTTTAAGACTTAGAAGAACTTTATAGCTGGTCTTAATATGAGGAACTTTTTAATGTGTTTATAAAAATTCCCAAGTGAAGTTTGGATGTTTTTTCATCATTTTCCATTTCCCATTTGCTCTGAGCACAAACTACAGTGTAATAGCACCGTGCTGGCTTCAGAGACCTGCTTGTGTGGGAACAAATACCTAGTCACTGCCAGGGAAAGGAGCATCAGGTTAGCTCTGTTTCAAACTGTAATATAAAGGGTGACCCTCCAACTCCTAATTATCTTCTGGAATCTACACATTCCTTTCAACTCTCTGGGTGACAGAATGGTCATACTTGTGAGACTGGAACCCTCTTTTTGTAGCACTCAAGGAACAAAAATCTTGTTTACAATGGAGAGCTGAAGTGCCACTGAACTGGAATTCTGTGAAAGCTGGGAGACGAGGTCTGTGGCTGTGACAGTGCAAAATAGCAATTCTCTTTTGTATTTGATTCCCCTCAGAAGCTGTTAGGAGAAGCAGGTGTGTCTGTCTTTAAGAAGCTCCAAATTGGAGTCACGTTGTGGTGCTGTGGTCCAGGGGATGACTAGGTGACAGCAGCACCTGTGATGTAGGAGGGCTTAGAGCTGGGCTTCTTTCTGCAGGCTGGTACAAGATCACTTTGGGGTTCGGTCCACCTGTGTCAGGGAAAGATGGAGCCTCAGCTGGTTTGGTTTTTATCTCTGAAAGGCAGAGTTCCATCATCAGGAATCGGTGTTTTGAAAGGGTGGTGGGGAGGAGTTAGTCTAAAGGGTGTTATTTATTTAAAGCTGAAATAAAGGAAAATGGAGCAGTTCACACCGTATAGCACTAATAATAGTGGGCTTATTCAGAAGTGTACACTTTAGTGGAATGGGACATGTCTTTTAGCTATGTCTCTGATAATCTATATTAGCATAGCCGCAATGCAAGCATTGCGTACTATTTTAGAGACACAAATAATTATGCTACCCAAAGAACAGAAACTCTACAGTTTTATTTTGCTATAAATAAGGGGAAGTAGGGACTTGAGGAACTGTTTAGAGAAAACAAACTGCCTATATCCTCACTTAATAGCACTAGTAACCAAGAGGTGCCAGCTAAGAACAGTTTGTGTTCTTCCTACTGTAGCCTGAAGCTGGACGGTGCACGGAACAGGTTGTCTTAAGACCATGAAGTTTTTATACTGAGATGTTTTATTAGAATTGATTGAATCCCCAAGTGTTATTTTGCACCAAGTGAAACAAAGAACAGAGGATTCTGAAAGGTCGTAAACTAGGATGAGCACTGTGGCACCAGTTACAAAGGCAGGAAAAAAAAAAAAAAAGACAGCTAAACCTAATCCCTGGAATTGTTTGTTTCAACACAAGTACTATAAAGTAGTTATTTAACATAGACTCATTTCCTAGTCAAGAGGATTGCCCCCTGCACTGTAACCCAAAGCTTTTTTTTATCAACATGAAAAAAATGTTTCAGTGGCTTCAGCTTTCACATTAAAAGTGTTTTTTCCTTGTTGCAATTATCCTGCCTTGTTTGTATTTTCAGTCTAATACACTAGTAATAAAGTATCCTTATTGTACATGTAATAATGTATTTTTACAAGCAGATAACAGACTAGCATACCTCATGATCTTTGTCAGTGTTAAATGTGATAGACTAGACACCTGATCCTAAAGTCATCATCTCCACAGTGAAGACCTTACGTTGGTACCTGGACTGCTGCGAGGCACAATGCAGTGAAAGCATCTTAACTGTAAAGCTCAATAAATAACTAGCATTGACTTTTGTTGAAACTGCATGCACTACTCTGTATGGGAACTTTGTAAACAGAGATGAAATAAAACAACATGTTTATTTTGTGCTGTTTGTCCTTGACACTTCTTACAGGATGCTTGGTGTGAAATTCTGTACTCAACCATCAGCTCAGAAACGCTGAGATGCAGTTTTACAGTCATTTGCACATATAATCCGGACTTACAGGTGCGCGCTGCTACCAAGCAATGCAGTACAATCTGTTGTATGTTCATACTGTTACAGGTGCCGTGTAATTGTGTGGTGAGGCAGAAGCTGTGATGATTCAGAAGGGTTCTGTTGACCTCATGCAGGGAACAGGAGTGTTTAAGGTAAGGAGTGATGTAGCAGCACTGCACTTTGAAGCATAATGGACTTTCTGGCTAGAATTTGCTGGAAGATGGTAAGTCCAGACACAGTTCTTCGTATGGCTTTTTAAAGGAAGACTTTAGGAAACTGTCTTCATTTAAAAGTAGCTTTAAATTGCTTGGAAGAACAACAAAGATAATTGGAAAGCATTTTTCAAACACCAACTTACATGTTCTTTACTGCTAATATTCTTACCTTGGTCAGTGCTTCTATCAACTGCAAAAGTTGTATCTTGTAAATGAGACTTTGAACTGTTTCTGAGTGATACCTAAATTAAGAAAATTTGGCATGTAGTTACATTATTGTTTGGCTGTCTTCAGTGAGTACAACATGGAAATCAGCAGGAACACCTTTATACCACTTTCTACAAATTGTGGAGTTCTGTGTTGTTTTTAAGATAATTAACTTTCAGGTCTGGTCTGTCTCAAAGCAATCACCATCTTGTTTTTGCCACAATTTTATACATGCAGGCTTGAGTAGGAAACAGGGCTCTAGTCATTCTATTTCCTTTCTGTTTTTCCTTCAAACTTTGTAAATATGGCACTCAAAAAGATTGTTTTAACTTTTGTTTATTTTTCACTGAACTCTTCTTACAGCTAGAATAATTTCTGAGACAAAGTTTTCTGTGTTATATGAACTTGCTTGTTCCTGTGTCTGAGAGCTGTTGGCTCTTGTCTCTCACTGAAATACCTTGATCATCCAAGCCCTGTGGAAAAACAGCTGCAGGGTGTGAGATCTCAGGATGATGCCTCCTTCTTCATAGCAGCTTTATATTTTCCCCTCATCTCTTTGGGCAGTGGCACAAAAGCCGGGCAGGGAACTTGGCCTTCAATTTCACACATGCATTCTCGCAGGTGATACTTCTTGGGCCCAAAAGTTGCTGGATGTGAAAGTTTTTTCCTTTCTCTTTCCTCTTTTTCAAGCGTTTCTCTAGAAAAGAGATCTGTTTGTTACTGTCAAAAGCCTGAAGGGCAACACTTCCTCTTTCTTCCCTGGACCCAGTTTACCAGAAGGATGGATTTAGACTTCTTGGCTTGTGGACCAACGTTTGCAGGGACTGTATTATGCTGTATGCCAGACCGTTCGTTACCTTACTCAGTGTTACTTACGTGCTTTTCCCCAAGATTTTTTTAATGTGCTCAGCTATCTCTTTGTTGGTTTTATCTTCCACATCAACCAAAACTTGTTCTCCATTGTCTGTCAGGAAAGATTTGTGACAATATGTCAGTGCCCCTTCCCTACCATGTGCTGTCTCACAGTAGCAGCAAAACGTGTTTTAAACGCACAAAACTAAGACATCTGCTTCTCTAATACCGTTAAATGTACACGGTAACATTTCACCACGAAAAGCAAAGTTTGTGTGGGAGGAGCGCGGGGCCGCGGGAAGCGTGAGGGCCTGAACCTCCCCCGGGCTGAGCCGCGGATCGAACCTGCGGCCCGGGCCCGCCCGCCGCCGGCAGCACCTACCCAGGTAGAAGCGGAGAAAAGGCGAGGGCGTCATGTTCCTGAACAGCATGATCTGCACCCAGGGGTTCTTGTACTGGATCTGGGGGATGTTGAAAAACACAAACTTTCTGGAAAGGAGAAGAAAAACACACAGGCGCGAGCCGAGATGCCTGGAGGCGGCCCCGGCCCGGTCCGCGCCCCGCCGCCCCCCGCGCTCACCTCGCGCCCTCGCTCAGCTCCCCCGCCGTGTTGTAGTTCACCGTCATCACCTTCACCGAGCTCTTGAAGATGACGTCGCCCTGGTTGAGATACTGCAGCGTCCGCCTGATGGGGAACCGGCCTTTCATCGGCATGGCGGCGGCCTGCAGGGCCCCTCTCCGCCGTCGGGCGGAAATGGCGCCGGAATCCGCCTCCCCTCGGCGGCCGAGATCCCTCCGCGACGCGCGGCTGCCGGGATCCCTCCGCGGCGCGCGGCTGGCGGGGCGAGGCGGGGCCGTGATGCGGATGCTCGGTCAGCCGGCCCAGTCGTTTCCCACGTGACGTTGTGTCCGTGCGCTGCCCCGCGCCGGCGGGTCCTTGCTGGGGACTCCCAGGTACCGCTCCGTGTCGGGGACGCGATTCCAACGGACAGGGGATCATCGGCCTTTTCAAACTTGGGCAGCAAAAGCCCCACCTTCACTGCAGGCCGCGAAATTAAAAGGACTTCCCCTCTCTCCCCCCCCCCCGCCGGTTGTTCTTCTGGACACCTGCATTTGGCAGTTGAAGCCCAAAGCCTGGTTCCCCCGGATTCCCCGAACAAACCTCTCCAGGTTGCAGAGTTTCAGTGACGAGAAGGGTCTCTCTGCGCCATCGCTCCAGCTCATGTCACACGGGGCTGCACTCGCTGTGCCCCCGCGGCGCTCGAGGCCCCGACCCCGTTACAGACCCTGCGAACCAAAAGGAGAGCCAAGGCCTCACCTTCACTGAGAATCTGGGGAACAGGAAGGAGCTACCAGATGCAAGTGAACATCAAGCGTTGTCCATTAATAGCAAACTGTCTCCACAAAACCCCTGAGCAAACCCGCAGGTTTTGCTCATGAAGATGAATTAAAACCTTCGGGAAAAGGCATGTCTCCTCCTACCGGGGCCATTGCGGGTCCTGGCACCCACAGACCCGGGTAAATCGCTCCCAAGACCATCACTGTAGTGAAGGGAAAACACTGTTTCTCCCTAAAAGGCAGTAATTTCCACATTTGGCTTAGGCACCTAATATTTAAGAAATTAAGTGAACTGAAAAATAAAACTCCAGAATGCATTTATATTTGTAATTGACTTTAATGGTATAAACCTCATTTAGGTAGTAGTATTAAGCCACAACAATATAATGCCACGTTTAAACAGCATTTAATAAAATGCATAAGCTAAATCATGCACTGCAATACTCTATATACAAACACAACAATGCAAATTTCTCTTCATGACTGAAGACATTGATTAGATATAAAATTCAGATTAAAAAAAAGAACATGCTATTATTTTTAAATGCTACCACACATAACAATGCTGATTTCACAAAAGAAGCTGTGAGAAATCAGTAACTTCTGCAAGTTTCTAAAGTTGAAATTATAATATATTAAAATAAACAGTAGTTTTCTAAATTATAATGAACAGAGACTTCCAGAAAACACCCCAAGGAATTAAAAGTAGATGATTCCTTTTATAAAAATTTGCTGTTTTTGTAGGAGCTCAGAACTCCAGATAGATACAACACTTCACAACGTGGAACTGTGAGAACACTGGCTTGCAATGTATTCTGGAGTACAGAGTAATTATTAAAAATATTCCCATATTTAACATTGAGTCCATGTATGAGAAATTTAACGTATATGCTCTGTAGGTAAGATGTTTTCTTCTTAAAGAATATCCTTTTTATTTGAAATTTATTCAGTCCTGCTTTTAACACACAATCATCAGAAATATTTTTAAATGGACCCATGCCTTATTATCATTAATCTGAGATCATTAAAGAACATATGAGAAGCCAGTTACTCAGGGGTGCTGGACACCTGGCAGTAGGCTGCGTCTCACACCTCTGCTTTCTGTGCTTACGTACAGAAAGTGATTTCACATTCCACAGTTTGCACAGAGTATTACAACAGAGCCTTCATTGCCACTTAAATATGAGCGCATTCTGTCCTTCAGAATACAAACAATTCAAACGTGGATATAAAACACGTTCACAATTTTAAAATGTGGGTTTTTTTTTTTTCAAAATTCACAGCTGAATTTTTTAACAGATTCAATCCTGATCAATATCCCAATTGGGTTCCTAATCTTTAAAACTGTCACTGCAGTACAATTATGTCCACAGACGTTCAGGTTTTCATTCAGCCTTTAAAGAGAAAAGCAAACACTATTCAAACAGCACTGATTGTCAAGGCACCAATGAAGGACCCTCTGTCACAGGAATTCCTGCCATTAATTTAAATAATTTTCCTGCTGAAAATCTCAAAAATAAGGTTTGAAATGTTAAAATGGATGTTTTACAGGTTTTTTTCTGTATTTGAAAGAAAGCTTACTAACACTCGCTAAACGATGCAGCCAGAAACAGAACACCCTTAGCACTTGCTGTAGCAAAGACTGACATGGGCCTGACTCTGAAGAGACCTGCGTTTTACTTGCAGCAGGCAAGAAGCTCACCTTGGTTTAGCTGGTGTCTGCTCATCTGCTTAAACATACACAAGTTTTTGCCCCACTGAGTACAAAAGGTGGGAATAAATGCCCAGAAAATTCCACTTCACCTTTTTAGTGACAGAAACAAGACTTTCTGAACTATCCCCCCACGCAGTCTGTGAAATGCTTTTTTAAAAACCCAAACTTAATAGAGTAACTTTTACAGAAGGCTTCCTCTGTAACTGAAGTCATCAGAAGGGAAAAGGAACAAGAGCTACTTATGTTTTGGTAACGTAAATGTCTGAATACTGCCTATGAGTAATTCACGGTCTTAATGTGAGTCTAATTCCACGAACACCCCCCTCCCGCAGCACCGGAGCCGATCACAGTCCCCCAGAGGCAACCCTAAAGGGATGTTACTCTGACATCTCAATGAACTACCCAGCTCTGTTTAGTTTATGCTAGGCAATGAAGAGAATAACTTCGGAAAGTGAATATACAATTGAAACACATCATGGAAACCCAAAATAAGCCTTGATGCTTGCTAAGAAATAAACGGAGCAGCCTCCCTCTTATTTAATTAGCACTGTAACAGAAATGTTGTCATTCCATTGAAGAGAGGACACAGTCGTTGTTTGGTTTGATGTGATCATTATGGCAATGTCAGTATTGATTTTTTAAACACCATCCATTGCATCCTGTTCTGTGTGCTACAGTTCAATGATAAAGGGCAACTTGTTTTTCCTCCAATTAGCCACTGCCGAAGACTTAAAAAAAAATAATCAATTTCTTACACCAAGTTTCACTGAAAAATAAAACTTTCCTAAAAAGTCTCTCAGAAGGCTGAAACAGAATGAGTATATATTGAAAACAGGAAAATATTTTCTATGACTATAGTTATTTATTTTTAAGAGATTATATTTTCAATTAACTATTCACTGGCAGGCTTCTACACATCAAATGAGAAAAGGGAAAGAGTACTGTAAAAGCCAGAAAATTTATGGAATATATTTTTCAGTTCTGAACAGAAAATACTAAATTCAGGCTGGGTTTAGAAAAAGGTACAAAGCTCTGAAATTCATGAGGATTCACCTGCTTAAGCGAGGCTTAGTTTGGGCTAAGAAATGAGAACTAGGAAGCTCTGGATTAGCAAATGAATGAAAAGCTTTAACATACAGAACGGTGTAAACACATGGCTACATATCTGTACATATATACATACACTACACACTTTCTATACACTGTACATAATATATTTAGACAGGTATAAACATATACATTCATACACACATACATACAACTATGTACATATGCATCAGCTGCTCGAGTGAGTTTTAGAATTGGACATGCAGAAATGCACAATGGTGGGAGGCACAAAATAAAGATGCGTAAAAATCTATCAAACCCTTTAAAAAAAGGAAGACAGGCATGAATTTAACAATAATAAGCCATTTTCAAACCATTCATACAACTCAGAGGAGAAAACTGGCTGTAGGAATTATGGAACATTATGGCAGTATTACCTGTGATGAACTTTGCAACTTGACTTCACAACAAAAAGCTCAGTAATAAAGTAATTCTGGGGCTTGATGTTTTCCAACTCTAATATATTTAGACTTAGAGCATTTAAACTTTACAAAAACTTTAACTTGCAACCTCAGTAAAAATAATGTTCTAATTTTTTTTGCACAAATAATTCCCCATATAATGTTGACAACATTGATTGCAGCAGAAGTGGGGTTGTAGCATTATGTAACAAGAGGTGTTATGGCGTTTTCCATCAAACAATAAGCCTAAACTTAGTTCAGAAGAATTTACTGTTAAAATGGTTCAGCAACTTCAGAATCACAAGGTGCAAAAAGTTTTCCTTTCCTCTCCTTTGCCATGCCCTCTTGGTAATTCGTCATATAAAGCTGTTCCTTAAACTAATTCTCTGTCATTCAAGATCCTGTAGATGCTGGCAGTTTGTCCTCTCTCTCCTCTGCAGGGTGTTCATGGCCTCAGTTCGTTGCTCTCCCCGGCCGTAGGGAATCGGGGCTGCAGATGCTGGCGCTGCTCTCACGGCCCATCATCAGAGCGGACTCCACAGCTCTGTGGGTTATGGTGAGCTGGCAAAATACCGGCACAGACGGGAACCTGCTTCCCCTCTGCCTGGTAGTTCTGCTTTTTCTCTTATGGGCAGGAGTAGATGGAAAAGAACCCACCTACCCTGCTCTTGCACTCTAAAGAGCAACCGCAGGAGAGGAGAGGGATTTAAAATAGAAAAACAACATGTTGATGTATTTTTCCTTTTCTTTTCAGGGTGGTATCATCCTGTTGGTATTTGCTGGTGCAGCTCTCTGTGGCTAACAGACTGCCCAGTTCTCCTGCTCACACCACCCACCCCGAACCAGCCCCGAGGGGTGGCTGTCGCAGGGAGCTGATCTCACCACTGCTGCTTAGGCAGCATCCTTGGCCCACCAATTCCCAGTCCCCTTTTCCTGGCTAAACTGTGTTCCTGATACCCTTGCTGCTCGTGCTATTTGGGCCTTTTTAAAATTACCCCTTACAAATTAAATAGCAGGTAATCAGGGAAGAATCCTAACTACTGTCTTAATTTCAATGGCCAGGAAAATGTAGTGACATCTTCAGCATCCTGGATGAAATCCTTCAGGAATCTGTGAAAGTCCTGTGCACTACACACAGCAAGGAAAACATTGCAGTGCTTTACAGTCTCTGCCAAAGAAGAAACACAGTCAGGAAACTGGTTTTGCCTGGAAGCTTCAGGCCTG
Source organism: Limnodromus scolopaceus (assembly GCA_028565335.1). NCBI lineage: Eukaryota > Metazoa > Chordata > Aves > Charadriiformes > Scolopacidae > Limnodromus > Limnodromus scolopaceus. Next base: position 16,183,541 of record JAOXNO010000003.1, read on the forward strand.
ATTCACCCCAGAATGAGCCCTTGGCCAAGGGTGCCCCAGGGAGGGTGCATCCAGCGCAGGCACCTTCAGTCCCCCTCACCCCAAGGGCAAAAAGAGACTTGGTAAATGGTACCAAGTAATCAGTGGTGACCAACAATGGTTTCTTGCCCCAGAGTGCTTGGAAAACTAAGCCTCCTTAATAAACTAACGTTTTAAGGCAGCTAAAATAAAGGCTTGTATGATCTCTTTGAAGGATTCTCCTTGGAGATTATTTTTTCCTCTTCTACCACTTTCATGCCCAAGTGACTCTGCTGCCACCAAAAGCACCAGATCTCATTTACAAGCCATGTAAATAGAGAATGGTGACTTCTGCACATGGGCTTAGTTCTGCATCTTTTGTCCAATGTAAGTAAATTAAGGGAGAAGTAGTAAGCCTTCTTGCCCTGGTCACAAATGCAATAAAAATCATTATTACAAAGCTAACCCAGAATGCTCCTATATGTTACTGATCATTGTTCTTTTCTTCTACAAGATTCAAATTCAGTTCCTTCTCAAAAGAGTTGGAAAGCAAATGAAGCACATGAAGAATGGTTATTGCCTCATTATTGCTTCCTGCGTGCCCCAGTTTCAGTCAGCACAGAATTCTAACATTTGTCTGAATGCATTACTACCAAGATACACATGTAATCAAGTTCAGACAGAACTAATCACATACTTTATCATTATGTCTCTACCGAGTTAAATATATTTTCAAAAGCAGCAGAAACAGGACCTCGAAAATTCTGGAGAGAGTGAATTTTAGGCACTAAGTAGAGCTTCAGCGAGATGTTACTTTTCTTAGCATTCACTTTCAGGACTGTAGTCCTTTGAGTCCTAGTTCTGTAAACACCAGTTTGGCATTGACATTTGGCCTTTATGAAAACAAGCTAGTTCCATACTTAAGAAACAGTTTTTCAATAAAATTGTTACAATAATAAAAAAACCTCTCCTGTACCATATTCATAAGCAAAAGTATGCACTTGCAAAGAAGAAACAAATGAAACTAATTTAGAAGTAAAGCGAGTAAGATTAGCCCGTTACCATCTTTCAGCTACTGGCAGGGGGGTGGTACAAACCTCAGCAATGACAAGAACAACGTCAGCCTCATATCTTCTGCAGAGACAGTTTGGAAGGTGCCCGAGCCTGCAGCTGCTCTCCCGCTGTTCTGTTAAGAGGCTTGAGCGCCCAGCACCAAGAGGCTGGAGGTAACAGCAAAGGTTAACACAGAGCAGGAACAACTTTGTGAGGCCCGTTTTCCTTAGCTATGCCCTTTCCTATTGCTACCAAGAAACACCTGAACTGCTGGCAGAAAGAATCCCTTCATCTGTTCTGTGCTTCCTGAACACCTATCATCTACTGATGGACAGATAAGGAAAAGAAAAAGCTTTCTCTGAAGGAGTTAAAATAGCTTCACTGCTCGGTTAGACCCGGATCACTGAGAGATGAGCACCTTCATTGCGTGATACACCGCAGGGCCGTGCAGCCACCCAGAGGGACCATGACAGCCTGGAGAAATGGGCCAACAGGAACCTCATGCAGTTCAAGAAGGGGAAGCACAAAGTCCTGCCCCCGTGGAGGAACAACCCCAGGCACCAATATATGCTGGAGACCACCAAGTGAAACATGAGCCACAACGTCCTCTTGCCACAATGAAGGCTCACAGTCTCCTGGGCTGCACTGGGCAAAGCGTGGCCAGCGGGTCAAGGGAGGGGATCCTTCCCCTCTACTCGCCACTGGTGAGGCCACAGCTGGAGTGCTGTGTCCAACCTGGGCTCCCCAGTACAGGAGAGACATGGACATACCGGAGAGGGTCCAATGAAGGGCCACGAAGATGTCATTAATGATGCTTACTTATCCGCTTAAGTGATTTTTACATAATACTGAAAGCAAATTAAACTGCATAATCTTTTTTGCAATGAAAAAAATCACAATAATTCAATGCATACTGCTTTTAGAACAACAATGACACAATGCAATAAAATTTTAAATTTTAACAAAAATGGCCACAACTCTTTCCAAGGTAACAACTTCTGATGCTGTTAATATCACAATTGATTTTTAAGTTGTATACCCTTAAAACAGGGACTTTGCATCAGAAGTGCTAACACAATCACACAAAAAGTTACACTGCAATAAAACAGCTAGTACAAAATTCTCTATTCCAGTTGACTTAATATTCAGAGTGCAGACCTTCCCATCACATGAAAAAAACGACAATTTCGTTTGCTATAGCAAAAGCCAAAAGAAATGAAAGTGCAATATTACAAATCTCTGCATGCATATTCGACTTTTTGTAACACCCTTTTGAGAAAAGAAGATTCTGAATGCTGTAATAATGGTGACTGTAAAAAACTTTAATGCATCCAGAAACTAAAATTAAGTGAGTGCTACAACCGTGAGCCTCCTGATGAGAATGACACAAACCAGGTCAGGACTTTTTATTACGTCAGAAGCCTCGTCTAGAGCTGCTTAAGATATTTTGGCTAAAAGTCAGACCCTTAAAAGACACAAACACCAACCTGGTTGGTGTTTCTAAATAAATGTCAATAACAGAAGAAAAACAAAAGTGCAGAACTTATCATTAGATTTTTGTCACATAAAAATACGCGAATAGAAAATGCCTCTACCATACAAATAATTAAAATAATTGATGCATCTGAGCTATGATCAGATGAAGGTATTAATTACCATGACTTTTTAAAAAAACTTTGATTGTTTAAAATATTTAATGTCTATAATAATAAATTATACTAAAATGAAGGCAATGCTAGCAGCTAATGGCCAATACTAGAAAACACGATGATGGCTCATAACTCTAGACAATTAAAAAGTAGTTAATTTTATAACTCCGTGGTCTATCAGTCATTAACTGCAATTGTACACAACAACGTAAATCCTGACTGTATTTCAGTTTCAAACTGAGCCACAGAAGGTTGAGAGCACTGCAAACCTGTGAGTGCTCAGTCAGGGAAGGGAAGGATGAGGGGAGAAATACAGTGGGAATGCTTTGTAATATGCTCTTGCCGACAGCCAGAGGCTCTGCACATTCCAGGGTCTGAATTGTACCTTTGCCTGGATGAAGAGAGTGTTTAGGAGCACAGAGGAAGGAATAAATTTGGAAATACAAAGAGTATCACACAGCTCTACTTGAAAACAACTGTTCTTCCAGTTAATGACTGATTTTCCCCACAATCAAAAGTCTTCCTATTAGAATAACATTTGTCATGATTGTGTTGGTCTGAATAGAAACTTCAAGGAACCAGAATATCTCATCATTACTGTGGCAAGAAACACATTTTTTTCTCCTAGTTTGGGTAATTCCTGCAGCATGTAATTGTCACTATGACTGCATTGTACTGTGAATTACAACTGCACTCATTTAAGAGAGTATAGCTTCAAATCTGATTTAAGAATCCACGTTAATACATCATGCATAACTTAAGAGCAAGTGATTTTTTGTAGAATAAATGATTGTCTCCTGTAGCATTCTACATTTTCACAGAAATCACTAGCATTTTGACTAAGGACATAGGCGATTTTTTTTCAGTTTCCATACTCATAAGCAGGATGTTGATGACATTGTCGCTTTGACAAGAAGTGCTTGCAAAGTGCTAGTATTATATCCTGGCATTTATTAGATATTAATTCCAAGGATATTTTTAAATATATACATACTGTTCTTTTTACTTTTAAAGTAATTTTATTACTAATCTCTGATATTATAAAACTCTATTTTTAACCACTGATAATTTCTAAATACAAAGCATGTGAAAAGTATTTTCAGTAATCTATAGCCTTTTAAATGAAAGGCATTAAAAATATTCCTTGTGGCTGAGAAGGTTCTATAGCAGGTCTTTTAATAGCTGCTTAAATTTTGTCAGCTTCAAACAGACAAGGAGAAATCTGACAGGAAACTGTTAACAAATTGGAAATATCTGTACATACCAAAATGCTATTCTTTTAACTTCGCAATTGTATGTTTTTACAAAAATTACTTTGATCCATCAAATTGTGTTGTTCCCACTATGCAGATGTGCCAGTTATTTGCCCATTATATTCTGCTGTTTCCATTTTGAGAATGTAGGGGATTATGCTGTCAATGGGAACATTTCCAATGAGACCAGTAAAAAACAGTTCCTCGGTAATGCTAGAGCTCATCAGCCTAAGGGCTGGCAGGCGAACTAGAATCCGGGCTAGCCTGAAAAAGAAGTTCAGCACATTATAAATACATATAATACCAGTTTAAAATACTTTGTGGCTAAAGAGCTGGATCTGCTTTTATTATTACCATAAGTCATGAATGGGAGTAAAGAAGCAATTAGAGCTAATTGAGCTACCGTAAAAAGAGCAGTTACTTTTCTATCCTGCAAGTGAAATGCAAAGCCACCATCTTTCTCTGTGGTTTTCCAATGAAAAAGACATATTACTGCCTTTTGTAGATACAATGTTTATGTACAACAAACACACAATTCTCCCTGTCTGCTTTTGAAATTCCCAGCTCTGGAGGCACTTCATAGTTCTGAGACTAATAATATTCATACTGACTAGTAACATTTCCACAATTTTAAGAGCAAAATGCTTAATTAAATTTTAAACCATAAACAGCATAGTCCTCAGTTTCCTAGCAACTTAATGACAAACCAGATAGCAAGAATGGGACTGGATATGTATAAAAAGAAATAAGAGAATCTGCTTTTGATGAGAAAAGGAACTCGGAGGGATGTGCTGTTACTCATACATACTGCCAAATGCTGTGCAGTTTTTATGTACCAGGATGTTAACAGACATCCAATATAATGAAGAGATTGTACTGAATTTCTGGACTTCCAATGCATTTGAAATTTAGGACAGTGATGAAAGCATATCCGCTGTGTTTGTATGGCAAACGTACATCACAAACGCCAAAATAAATAAATTTCCTGAACCAGAGCCATGTAACAGCAAATCTGAGGCAGCACTGAACACAGGTCTCTGCAAAATGCTTGAATATCTATGGAGAAAATATGTAACATTCATTCTGCTAATATACCGTATCTTGTAAACTTGAGGTGAAAACTGCAAAAAGATTCAAGCTATGCTGTTTGTTTTTGTGAAAATTATAACACATGCTTCTACCTCAATTTGTGCCAACATTCAGCTGCTCAGAACGTTCAGAAATAACCAGATTTGTACTCTAAACTTATCCATGGGTGAGCATGGGGCTACAGACAGTATTAATTAAAATAGAGGCCACTGTTTGGGAGATTTATCTCTGATTTTGTTCCTTGAGCCACTATTCAGAGAAGTAAGTATATGGAACAAATTTCGTATTTCTTTTTATGGCAGGTATCCAGCTCTCACGCAGCAAACCAGAGTAACTGAACTGTACACAGAAGAAGAATGTGGGATTTGAGGCTATTTTTGAAGTGGAGAATCCCATCGTCAGTGCACCTAACAAGGAATCCTGATGCCATTTCTGTTGCCCCACACAATGTTAACTCGGTAAGATCAGCACAGAAAGCAGTTTCTGAGATGGGAGAAGCACTTTCTTCTACAGGCTTTGTTTGTTTGTTTATTTTTGTTGTTTTTTAAAGTTACACTACTCTCAGATCTTGCTTAAATGTACAGGATTACATGCTTCTTTATGTGGGGATACCTTTCACAGAGAATATGTTCTGGGATATATTGCTAGACAGAAGCTAGCATTTCTCTTGTAGCACAGAGAATTATCGTGTTAATGAAATTTAAAATAGTTTCAGTGGAGATTATTAGAAAATATGATAATTACTTCTAGCAAGTAAGGAACAGTTGAGAAGTAAAAAAACAAGTTAGGTACTTTCAAATAGAAGTCCTTGGAAACTTAAAAAAAAAAACAAAGGAGAAAATAAGTGGGATATGGGAATTTATTATAAACAGAAGCTTCAGAGTTTGCTACTGTTCCCCACATGTAATCCTTCTTGTTCCAAGGTTTATAAACTGACAGTTTTAATACTTTTCTGTATATGTAACTTGATAAACATTAAAGGATGGCAGTCACCTTCTATTATCTCAAAGCCTCTTTGACAACTAACTTGAAAAATGAGGCAGTTTGAATTAAAGTTTGAGACAGTTGAGTCTTGAGACTTCTAATAAAGTCTGTTCGCTTCTCTAAATGTGGCAATGACTAAAAAAAAAAACCTACTAAAAGAAAAAAAGTACTCATTTAATTTACATGGAAGAAGCTAGACAGCTATTCTTGCTTCTACCTGTCTTTAAACAAACCTGCTTGATGAACAACGTTCTAGTTCTTTCTCATCAATAGTCAAAAAAGAACAGGTATCAAGAAGGAAATTTTTACATCGATGTTATTTTATACTTTTGCCAGCTATGGCCCACAACATTACTTTGGGTACTATAGACAATAAATACCTATAAGTATCTTCTGGATAGGTTTTTTGTACATAGTCCTGCAATTCCATCTGTGCCTTCTCCTGGAATTTTTCTATTTGGGTTGAACTGGTCAGACCAGGGTGATCTAAAGAAACAAAACATTTCTGTATGTCGATTGTTTCCCTATACATTGTGAAATATATGTAGCTATAAGACTCTCGCATTTTATGTCATTGAAATATTTTTCTTCTCTTGTGATGTTTAACGTGTTAGTTGTATAAAGGAAACCACTCAATTGAACATTTGCTTCCCGGCTGCAGAATTAGCTCGCTCACTTTTCTCTCTCTACAGCTGTTGTGTATCCACAAGAAAGTAGGAAAATGTTAAGCCTGTAGGTATGTACCAGGCATTGACTCTCCTAATTTATGTTTCTAACCTTACTTTTTCAAATGTGTTTGCCTCTGAGATATCAACCAACTGTGCCGACTGAGCACTATCTAGCGTTGTTTTCTTGACAGATCAATTTCTTGACCTTCCCAAGGCCATCTCATGTTTTAATTCCAGTTGGTTCAGCTCCTCAAAGACAGTCACGTGATTAGAAAAAAAAACCAGAAAATACCACATATCTGACTGTGCCCAAAGATCTTCAGTGCTGTGTTCCAACTGCTCTTCCCTTGAAACGGTACAGAGCTAGCTTGAGTTTGGAGAGTTTCTTGCTCCTCCAACTTGAATAAAAACTCTAGTGAACCTATCCCTAACAGTACAATCTGCCAAAAAAATTTTAAAAGCAAATTTCAGGACACAAATATCTTCTAATTCAAGTAAGTTTTATTATAAAGAGAAAAAGAGTATCAATTAAAAAAAAAATCAACCCCAACCTCCTTGGTAACAAGATACTCCTTTTTTTTGCATTTTGTTAAATTCAAAGTGGTAAACACCTTTGAATTAAAGTAAATAAATTATATTTCTGAGCAATAGTTTCCCTTTCACTCAGCCTGTCAGCAGTTTTAAATAAACCCTTCTGTGTCCTAGAAGCATGTCTCCACTTTTGCTAAAGAGACTGTCACTTCCCATTTAAGGTGCTTACCTTATCATTCCAGAAAATCTAAAGTGTCTTCTTTAAGTAAATACTCCTATCTCATAAACACCTGATCATGCCTTAGGTGTCTGCTGTCATTTTTATTTGGTAACAAAAGGAAGACAGCCTGTTTACATTTAGTTTTGGAAATTTTGTGGAAGTTCCATAGAAAATACAGTAGTATTTCTGCTTATATTTCAGCAATTCCTCTTATGAGTGTATTAAAAATACTGATATTGAAGCCAACTGCTTTTTGTCACTGTGAGAATGTATTTCCTCTAATCCTTTCTGCCATTTACTTCACCAATATTGCTAAAACACATCCCAGGTAACTTCTTACTCATGGATTCTCAGCTGAAGACAACTGAGAGTCTAGTTTTCTAAGGTGGGTGTACAGGAATACCTGGTATGATGGACCTGTAAATAACATGGATAATGTTGCTCCAAAGTTATTTTTAAAACACAAATTATTTGTGATAAATCATTATGGAACAATCACTTTATCTGCAGCTTAACAGAACAGTGTCATGTCAAGAATTAACATGTGAATACTTATTATTTAAAAATACATGGTTACTAAATTCCTTACCAGGGCTAAAGAGGACTATAGCTTTAAGGTATGCATATTCATATCCATCAATATCAAGCTTGGCCATGCTGTTACAGAACTCCTGAAGTTTCCAGATGTGTTCCATGACTTGCTTTATTCTGTCTCCAGAAAGTTTATCTACAAAAAGATATAGCTTACTATTTCATGTGAGCTCACGTACATCTGATATATTAACCAATATCCTTTTAGAAACAAGTGACATTTAAAAATCTTTTGTGTCGTTTGCTATCTTAAAACCAGGTAACATATAAGGATGGTCTGAATTATTATGGAATTGAAGATTTATAAAGCTGAGTCAGACACAGGGCTAGGAAACAGACGGTTAACAGTTTTGCCCAATTTTGCCAGTACAGCATAATCTGCAACACAAATCTTATTCCAGTGATATACTGTTCTGGGCAGAGTCTCTCTAATTATGGTGAATTATGGTACAAATGGCTACAGTGATTCTGGGAACGAACAGAAACACAAACCAAATGCTATCATGCAATCCCAATTTTCAGTTCAAACAGTACTGAGTTAGCTTTTCCAGAAGTGAACACAAATGCATTAGTGACAGTGCTACTTCTTCCTCTGTCTGTACTTTCAAGAAGCAAATTCACTATTTCCTGTGGTAAATAGTCTTTTTTCATTCTGACGGGATAAATTCCTTCAAATACATGTACCCAGATTCTTATGTATTTTGAAACATCACATTTCTTAAGTTGATTTAAAAAAATAAAATCTTGTATTATTTGTGGATAAGTTACAATTGAGTGGCATAATAAAACTTTATTTTATTATTTTTTATTTTATTAATAAAAAGATAAAACTTTTTCTTGAGAAACACATTAGAATCATTTTATTCTAGTCATGATCTCTCATGCTAATATTTCATAGGATTATAACTTAAGTATTTTACCTTCATCTGTAGAGCTAATAGTGTATATGATTGCTTAGACCAGTGTGCCTTAAACCTAATTATGATTATTTTACATATTTTCTGAAACCACAATAAAAAGATTTAACAGAAGAAAGATTTTTTGCACAATGTCTGGAAATAAGAACGAAAGCATAATCTGCATTTCTAAAATACATGAATTATGATGTGAGTCTTTAGTTACTTAAAATAGATCAACATAGACATGATGTAATGTTCTCATTTCTATACGAAGTGGGAAACAATGGTGCAGAAGCACTCAGGAAAAGTGAACTTGAATTCCAGAGTTTCCAAATAGGCTCATCACTAATATGCTTCCTAGAAAAAGCTCTGAAATGTCTTCACTTTGTTTTGAATTTTAATGATATAATACATAATATAATATGATAACTTTGCAGGACAGATAAATAAAACAAATCATATTAAAATAAATCATCCTCTTTTCTTGGCCAGTCTCAGGTAACACAGTATGACTGGAAGTACAAGTTGTAGAACAAATTTATTTTTCTCTTTTTTGAGACATGGGAACAGAAGTGGAGTCAGCTTAAGGCTGTAATAGCCCCACCACTTACCCCTCCACAAACTCATTGCCAGGCATGCAGATGGAATAGACAGCTCTATTTATTCTGACAGAGATAAAACTAAAAGCCAAACTCTGTGCAGAACATACAATGTGCATGTTTCCCTGTTGGTCTTTTAAACTCTTGCCTCTCTCTCTGTGCAGGACAGGAGCATCGGTTTGTTTTATTCTGAGGGCTGTCCTGGCTCTCTTAACTTACCAAAAATGCCCAACAAAACCCATCCTCATATTCATTATGAAAGCATACCATACATTTAAGAATCAAATTTCTAATTTACTTATCATAATTAAGCTAATAGAGTAGATTTTAAAAATGTACTTTACTAGGACTGAAGGATACTAAACTATTTTTTTTTCAGACTATCCACTTCTGTATATTTTATAGTTCCACAATCAAGTTTTACTCTCCTCAGTAAAAGCCCATTTTCCAGTTTTTGCTGCATGCACAAGAAAGGCACCACAAAAATCATCAAACAAATGGGTATCAAATAGTATTCTGTAACTGCTTTTAACTCACATTAAAATTTAAGCTAGCTTTCATGTAACAGGCTGTATTTGCTGCTAGTATTGAGTTTTTCCTTCTATTAAAAATGGAATGTTATTCTGACACTAATCAATCATATTGATTGGGAGCATCCTGAAAGAAAAAAATGAATAGAAAAAAGCAACCGTAACAGATCATCATCCATTCTAGATACAGTTATCAACAGGTCAACACTGAATTAAAAATTACATCAATCTTCCTAAGAGTGTCAAGAAGAATAGGTTGTTTTTAATGCTTCAGAGGGTACTTCAAAATACATTAATTGTTACTGCATTGTAGCAGTATCCAAAATCACTATACTTGCAAGAATATTCTTCTTGTTATACTTGGCAAATGCTATAGTTTTACACTGTGAAGAGAAGGAAAGTTCCGGAAGGAAAAAATTCTGATGTCCTTTGGAAGAAGACATCATTATTCTAAGAGAAAAAAAAAAAAAAATCTGGATAGGAGGAAAGCTCTGTGAGCACAACCAACTTGAGGATGTACTAGGCTTTCTCTATACTGCCAGTCAGACACAGAAGACGGGAGAATATGTCCTCCAGCCTTACCCCCATTTCTTCTGTGGACACTTCTATCCCACAGAGATCTCTTTGGGGTCACTACACAGAAGCTGTAGGTCACCAGAGAAAAGGAAATCATGCAAGAGAAGGTTCCCCTTCCCCTGGATCCTGGGGAACTGTTCTGCCACCGGTTAGGAAACACCTCGTAAGAAATGCTATACAAACATCCCCGTAGTGTTGACAGGACTGAGCATGCCTAAGAAACCTACCTTCCTGAATGCTGTTCTGGAGGTGGTTGACGATAGCCGCCAGAATGGTGGACAGGCTCATGACCTGGGCACACTGTGCCAGGCCCAGGGTGAAGAGCTCGTTCCAGCAGGCGCGCACCAGGCTGGTGTTACAGTCCTGCCTATGAACAATACAAAATCAACAGCTCTAGGTGGCTTTCCTATCAGGCTGCTATTGCCCTATGTGTAATTACATTAATTATCACAATTAATAATAAGGATTAATGTATTGCAAACCACTTTACTAAGAGGCATATATTAGCATATTACAAGGATTTCAAAAGAAGTGATAGGCTGACTACAGGAAACCGTTTCAGGTTATCTGTAAAATGGTGCTCACCAGTTCTTTACCAAGACATATTTCTACAAATTAAATGCTTGCTTTTGATTCGGCTTTAGCTTCTGTAACGGCAGTAACATCAGATACTGTAGTTATCCCCTCCTCAGCCATCTTCTATTTATTCTTCAAAAAGGAGAATATTGCATAGTCTTCACACATTTTAAAGAATTCATTAAAAAATAAACAATATCATAATTTAAAAATTCAAAATAGCTGAAAAGTGTTCAAATCAGTGCTTAAATTCATTAGAAAGCAAACTGTTCAACAGAGTATGTACATTTACCCAAGAGCTTGAAATGCAGGTATGGACCTAGCCCAGTGCATAGAGAGGAAAAGTAGCCGTGATGCTGACTCACAGATGTAGTGAACATTAAGGTACTCCGGCATTGGGCTGGGCATCGTCAGCTGCGAAAAATAACAGTACAGTACAGTATATGCAGTTCAGACAAACAAATTTTTATTATCCGTGAAATAACCAGCAAAAACATTGAAACTACTATTCTACTCTGTCATAAGTAACTGCGTGACCAGAAATTGTCAAAGGAAAACTCTACTAAATAACTCATTACTACTGGCATGGAATGCAAAATGGGAATAGGAGACAAGAAATTATGTGGGAGGGAGTTCAAATGTTTCCTCTTAAAACATTTTAATATTCATTTAATCATAATTCAATCTATAGATTTCATTTCTTTGTGAAGTGTTGGCTAGCATCACAGTGCTGTAAAAGATCTTTTAAAACTTTTTACAAAGAAACAAAATCTAAATATCTAAAATGCAAAAGTCGTGTAATAGGACTCTACAATCACGAAACACCACAAATGGGAATAAGCAGGTTATGATAAATGTTTGACTACATTAATTATTGCTTATTTCAGTAATGACCTTTGTATTTCTTGGCAATTTCATTACAGCAAGATGAACACTCTAATTGTTTCTCGCATGCTATTTATCAACATGTGTGTATTTGTATTCAATTGAAGCTGAAGGATCTCCAAAATGCAAGACCTTTTTCAGTGCTTTAACAGTAAGAAGGTTCTGTAACCTCTCCTTATATGAAGGAGCCTTTTAGATATAAGTTTTACACTATCTAGAATTATAAATGAATTAATCATGACATCATACTATCTGGATGATACGGAAAGTGATTGTCAACAGCAGGGGAAAGTAAAATAAATTTTAAAGGATCCTTCTGACTCTGAAAAGGTCTTACGAAATAACACCTATTCTCTTTGGATACCGCACACCAAAGGTGAAAATCATATTAGAAGCTTCGTAACAGCAGATGTTATCCTAGATTATATTGCCAAAATTAAATATAAGAATAAATAAAACACAGTATACTAATTTTGGGTTATGTCTTAAGTGTCAGTTTGTGTAGTAAGACTTTTAAAGAAGCAGATACCTTAAATGTGACATGTGTATCTGTAAGTAGGGGTCCTTCCACTTCAATAATTGGTGTTGACTGATCTCTACTAATTACATGAATACTCCCTCCTCCTGTAGGATCCATCCCATCTGCCAAGTTATGAGCTGCTGTACCATCTGTGGTATTAAGTGCTTTAGCCAAAGTATCAAATGCCCTGGGGGAAAAAAAAAAAAGTAATTAACAATGAAAGAGTGCTTCCTTGGATATTAAAAAAAATTAAAATCAGAGTAGTGGTCAAATTAAATGCTATAAAACATTTCCACTTCAAGGTAACATATACAGGAGCTGTTTATGCCAAGGCACAAGGTCAGACTTTTCATTACAACCTGGCCCTTCTGTTCTGTTTGGACATTAAGAGAAAGAATAGGTCTGCCCATATATTGTTGGTAAAAGATCTCACTTGTAAGGGGGGAAACTTTTTACTATTGTAAATCCTGCTCTAATACTAGTAAAGGGGTCTGCTTGCACTGTCTCCTCCTTCTCACCTTGGAACATTTAACAGATTACATGAAGATGGATAATAGACCAGATGCACCCTGAAGAACACCGTGCAGTCCCTATCCTTGGCGTCCAATTTCTCGGAATAGTGCAGAATAACGTGATTCTCTTCTAGACAACGTGCCTGCATTTCATTTCCCTTAAAATGAGATACAGCCACACACTTCTGATCTCACAGTATAGACAGAGCCTTACAAACCTTATGACAGTAACAAGAGACTGGTCCCTGCACTCCTTTATACTCGAGCTGTAGCTGGGCCGCTGCCAAAATAAGGCAGTGTAAATTCCCTTTGTATGATAACAGAGCTTAGATTTAAAGAATTTTGTGCTCCAATTTCATACCAGTGGGCAGTATTACAACATAATGCTGTTTTGCCCATATTTTTGTCAAGAAGTCGAGGTGAGGGCAGGCTATGAATTTTTTTTCTGCTTTAAAGAAAGAATATGAGGTTGACATAAGTCAAAGTTGCAGTGACGAGTATTTTTAAATATCAATTCACTCACTTGAAAAGTTTAAATACAAGACTTAAGAGCCTGATGTTAAGCTCCTCTTAAAAATCTTCTACTTGAGTAACAATAGACAAGTGTTTTTCTTATTTCACTATACTGCTTATTTATGTTGTTCTTCAACCCACCCACCCACCCCTCCCCAAAAAAATCCCCAAACAAAAACCCCACCCATAAAAATCTCAAGTTCTGCTGGAAAATTTAAAATTCCCATTTCTCTCATTAATAAAGACAAAGACTTCAAACTCTTTCTAAACATTAAACAAAATTTAAAAGTTTATTAATCTTAGATTATCAGCAGGTATTATGGCATTTTTTTCCCCATTCTCTCCCCCATCCCAGCTGGGGGGCAGTGAGCAAAGGGCTGCGTGGTGTCCAGCAGCCTGCCGGGTTAACCACAGCACCCCTGAAAAGCAGGGTAAGGGCATGAGCATTGTGCATCCATATAACAAGCCTCTCAAATAAAACAGTACCAAAGCATTGCTATTCTCAGACCCTCTCAAGGTCACAAACTAGTAACTTACTATTTTACCAAATATAAAATCTGGTCTAGCTTCAGAACACTACATTTATAACGCAGGACACTGTTCCTTCACAAGAGGACAACAGCCAAACCTGGATTCCTAAAGAAGGGTTATTACATTTCAAAGTAGTGAGCAATCTCTACTGGGTGTAGTGTCACAATGCCAAATTAATCCAATGAATGAGTGTAAGTATATACCACACAGAATACAAATTGCTAAATAAGAAGCAAATATAAAGGCATACCGCGTAATCTCACTTGCAGATTGCTCTTCTTGTTGAACTTCAGAAGTATCTCCATTATTTAGAGACTCACTGAGATTAGCAAGAGATGTTACAACATTTGCTAGTGTTCCTAAAGCACCCTGGCTTGTTTCAGCCTAAAAAGGAAGACCTATGTTAGTAGATATAAATAATAGGCGACATATCATACATAAATTTTTCCCATTTTTGTTTTTTTTTCCGTTATGTACCTTTTTCTTCCTCCTGAACACCTACAGGAAGAACAGTGGCTCACAATGGTCTTTAAATCCTCTTGTAATCACCAACCCTGTCCCCATCTGTCACATCATGTGGGGAAATACCTGTGGCTGACCTTTTGCAGGAATATGCCCATGAAAAAAAATCATGTTACCTTTGATCAGCTTACTATCTCCATTTGTAAAGACCTGCACACTTACGCCAACCTTATCTTTTCAAGAGGAGGAATTATTTGTGTCAAAGTAAATAGCTAAAATAATCTGAACAAATAAATACATATGTTCAGAATTTAAGTGAAAGAATACCTTGGAGTCAGCAGCTAGGAGGACTGTACCATCGTCCCTGATCAGAGGCTGCTGGATATTCACAAGCATTCCCGGATCAAGAAGACCTGCTGATCTGTTCAAAAGCATAAGGCATCTGACAGTCAATAGTATTTTACATGAAACAGAAGAATGAGTAACAAGATATGTCAGAATAAAAGGGATTACCAATTTTGAAAATTAACAATTTAATAAAGCTCAGAATTTATTCATCAGGACTTAAGTCTTTCTGAAAATTTCCAGAAAGACCAGAATATGTTTTCCTTTCCTGTGCAAAAGCAATGACAACTTATAAAACACATATCCTCTCGTTTGCTTTTTATGTTGGTTTATCCTGTCTTCTCTCACTCTCAGAAGTCACTTAATAGCTCTACAGTTACGCATTAGACTTTGGAGGAAGGCGTAACTGGGCATTCCAAGTTAGGCAATGGACACCGCTGGAGAAAAAAAGTTATGTCAAAAAAAATACATTTTACATTCCAAAATACAGCCATAAACAGTCAAGTAATCAAGGCCTGCATAAAATCCCTGCTGCTTTTACTTCTGCCACTTTTTGACCAAACCTCCTTTCCCTTTGCTGTATCTAATTTAGGGAGAGCGTAGGAAGTCTTTGCAGTCAACAAGGATAAGTTTATTTGTTCCATATACAACACTCCTAATCTCCATAACCCAATAAAAATTCACATTCAACAGGTTCAGACCACAAGGAATTTATAGTTTAAGGGCTCAGAGACTGACAGCTAACATGGTGAAGTCCACAGGCAGCAAATTATCATGCGTTTTGTAAATCTGAATCCTACATAAATAACAGAGAATCACACACTTAATGGCTATAATATTTTTTATAGGACTCTAAGGAATCTGTAGCTCAAGGAAATCTCAAAGAAGCAAATGTGCCCGAACAGTGCTTTAGAACAATCTAACTTTCAAACTCTTGTCTAACTCTTGCAAACTCAAACTTAAATATATATATATATAAAGAATCTGAATATTGAGATCCAGTATCTTTAAGTAGTTATTATCCATTCATAAACTAAGTGGTCCTGCAGTTTTACAAGTGTGATATTTAACCTAGAGTTCATTTTTATTCTATTTAGAAAAAGACAAATCTTGCCTCTATTTATTATGA
This sequence comes from Limnodromus scolopaceus, assembly GCA_028565335.1. Lineage (NCBI taxonomy): Eukaryota > Metazoa > Chordata > Aves > Charadriiformes > Scolopacidae > Limnodromus > Limnodromus scolopaceus. The sequence continues at coordinate 16,199,653 of JAOXNO010000003.1, forward strand.
TAAGCATTTTCACACCTACTGCCTATGGAGACAACCGACAGCATGGGAACCATCTTGGAATATCTTCCATTTAGTAAAAAGAAGTTGCTGTTGTTTTGCCAGTGTTGGGATCTGAATGAGCAGGCACTGAAGTCTCTTTTACTGCTGCCTTCAGGAGAGGGAAGACCGAGTCTGCCACTTGCAAATTTGATTTCAGAGAAGTGCTAACCTGAATGCATCACAGCATAAGCCTACATGCCTTTTGCTTGAATATCATATTTGCCTTGCCTGTGCTTTGCCTGACTGGACAAGAGCCAGCTCTGAACTGGAAACCACCCAGCTGTACTCAGACATAAAACCTTTCATGAGAGGCAGAACAATCTAGGTGGGTCTTGGAAATGGAAACAGATGATTTGTGAATTGTCATTTCGTCTCACTGGCCAGTATGGCCTCAAACCACAACATCTGTCCAATTCTTTAGAGCGGAGGGGAAAAAGAGTATAGGTGTGCCTGCAGATAAGCTCAAATAACCTTAAATAAGACCCGTTGAACTGAGGTACTCACCGCGTCCCATCTTTATCTGCCACAAATGTTGGAGTTGCTATTAGAGGGCTTCGTAGGTCTTTTCTGATATAGATTTTTTCAGTGGAAGCTGCACAGTTGGTTGGTTTTTCACGTTGTACATCAAAAGGCTTTCTTTCACTTTGAACCGCTGCATAAAGAAAGATACATGCAGATTTGAAAGGAAATAATACAACTGAAAAATACAAAAAGTGAAATTCTCACAGTAGTTGGACTTCAGTTTGCACAGTTACGATCGTGTATCAGCTTAGTGCAGAACTGGAAATTTACTACGAAGACTGAAGAAACACAGGCTCCAATTTTACTATATCTGTGATTATTTTAAATAAGAAAGTCACAGATTTATCTTTTGCTTTAAGTTTTGCTGAACTGGAATGAAGGCTTGCTACTTCACTGATATTTAATGAGATAAACATCCTACAAAATGTGTTTTCAAATTGGGGATTTTTTTTGTTTGTTTGGTGTTTTTTTTGGTTTTGTTTGTGGTTTGTTTGCCTTTTTTTAGAGGTAAAGCTATACCAAAGTGTTGGATGCAGTCATACATTCAAAATAACGCAAACCCAGAACGAACCCAGAAAAACTCAAGACAGGCAAGTTATGTGAGAGACGCATGTTAATTCCCTGGGGGATGAGTCTCCATATGATAAGCAATTCACTGACATCCATTCATTCCACCCACTTAGGGAACAGTGTTCCAAAACTAACCTTTTCAGAATTTAAAATATTTCTACTTGATAACTGGAAGAAAATAAGCTCTGTCTCCAATATGCCAAACAAGCGTGGTAAGTCTTTTAATAATACTAAGAAACAGTAACTTTAATTTTAAAGGAAGTGAAAAGTGCATTTTTATAATAAAAATTTAAACTAAAATTTACACTAAACTTTACAAGCTCCTCTATAGCTTGGCATAACATTCAACTGCATTGATTTTTCACCTAAAAATGAGGACAATACAATGAATAAGACTATGAGGATAATATAAAGAATTTTTTAAAGTGTGGCACTCATATTAATTCTCACAACGCTTTGCAAATGTAAGGCATAATAGAAATGGAGACAGTATTGCTGTGCTATTCATTGTACCAATGGATCATAAAACAGTTTGAGAACTGCTTGAGAAAATTAACATTATTAACAAGCAAACAAAAAAATTCAGCCCTCCTCTATAGCCCTTTTTAATATAACAGTAAAATACATCAATATGTCTCTCTCTGTCTAACCAGCAAGATTTATTTAGTTCCTGATTTTATTTTTGCCAATATTGTTACTGTCAGCAAAATTTAGGGGCTTAAAAGTAGGTAGATCCCTTTTGTTGGCTTGACAGATACATAAACATTAATCAGAACCTGACCCAATGCCCAATATAGTCAGTGAGCATATACCCCACTCATACTGGAATAAAAAAGTTTTAGCTTCTGGAAATGCAGCGGTTTCTCTTGTACACATCTCCCTCTGTACTCAGCACAGTGTGTGCAAAGCACAACAATCATCACAACAGGTCTGGAGTTCCAGAGATCTCCCTATTTACAGCTTAAAGATCTGCCTCTCTTGAACTCAGTGGCTGGAACTTATCCTGCCTAGATCAGAGTGGAAAAAGAAAAGTATTTCTTGCTTCATCTTAAATTCTCCATAAATTTATCACAAACCAAACAGATAATAGGCTTCACGAAGTGCTAGACTTAGAAGCAAAGGTGCTATACATTGGAAACAAAATACACTGAAGAAGGTGTTTGAATGCTAGCAGTGGAATTGTACGAAGCACTGTGTAGAAACATGAAAATATATTGTATAAAATATGACAGTTTATATAAGGCCTCATTATACAATGCTCACAAATGACCAATATAAAAATCTAAGGAGAAAAAAACCAAAACCAAATGGGGGACATAAACTACTTTCTATCACTGATTAAAAAAGCAGCAAAAATAAACCATAAGAAAAGCAGATTCTGAACACGGAACATTACATTTATGTTCATCCATGTTAAAATATTTTGTATTATAAACATACACTGTGCTTGTAACACACATTCTAAGTGGGCTCCTCAAAGACTACAGTAGTACCAGACATGGTTCCAAACACATCACTGCTGCACCTCAGACATGAAATGGTGAAGGAAGGTAAATGCTTTGGCTGCCAAAAGTTCCATTTCTTTCAAGCAGCATGCACCAAAAGAGAGAGAACACACTAAAAAGTGGTAGTCCACATATTTATTATTTGGTAGACACAGTATCACACTGGGTACTTAACACTCACATTCCATTTTCATGCCCATCTCTAGACATTTTTTAAGCCTACAAAACTGGCAGCGATTCCGATGGTGTTTATTGATGATACAGTCCTGGTTGCTACGACAACTGTAGGTCAAATTCTTTCTCACACTCCTTTTAAAGAAACCTTTGCATCCCTCACAACTGACGGCACCATAGTGACGACCTAGGAAATATATATATTGTTATCAGATGGAAAGTACTTTATCTTAGCATAGAAATATTTGTCTTAAGCAAGTAAAACATTGTACAAGTTACCCTTTAAATTTACTTTGTATTCTTACCATCTTTTTGGACCATGAAATCATTGTTAAAGTCTTACAGGATGTTTCTTGTTTACCTATTGTCAGGGCTTTTTGGTGGGAGAGTGGAGAGAAGAGAGGAAGGTTAAGGCTATTTCTGAATGAGAGGCCTATGAAGTGGTAGTTCCCATTCTAGACAAGTACAAATGCAGGTCTATCCGCTGTTACAGATCACACAATACAAAGGACATACAGGGTAAGAGTTTAAGTAAATTCAGAATATGTCATTTTACAACAAAATTTGAAATGACATCTTAATTTAAAATTCCTGTACATATCCTGTTATTTAATTACATAAACACTTAAAAAAATAAAAGAAAGCAAGACAGAGAGACAGTCTCCTATGTAGCATGAAAACACAGTCCACTTTCTTGTCTAATGTATAAATTTTACCTTGTAGACTCCTTGTTATTGCACTGATCTGAAACACTGAGGATTCACTTGATCTCTACTTGCCTTTTTCTGGGATAGTAAAAGATCAAAATCTACCAGGAAGTCTTTAAGTTTGTTAGAGAGCACTAAGAAGTGCTTTTCTGGGGCAGGCAGACTTTTCTAGGTGGCATGTTTATTGCATGGTTGCCCACAGCTGTGAGTAGCCAGACTAAACACTTCAAATAATCTCTCTCATTACCAGGAGTTATTCAATCATTATTTCGTCTTTCATGCCGAATCATCATACACTCCAGTTTAAGTACAAACTAATACTCTTCCAAGCAGAGTTTAACTATTCTGTGTGTACAAAGTATAATGTTACCTTTTTCCATTTTAGACTCAACTGCTTGGCCCATCAGCATGGCTAAGATCAGTTAAAATATGTGAAACCTCCTCCCTTCATCCCAGTCATACTTTCAATCAAGTTTCTTTAATACTGCTTTCTATGCTTCCTTACCTGATGCTTTATCGCCACAGACTACACAATATTCTACTACCTGGGGCCGCTGAACATCAGCTTTTCCCAGCAAACGTTCCACCGAAGCAGAGTCTGTCACTATCTAAAACAAAATTCCAGAACAAAAAGAGGTAATTAGCCAGTAGTTTCTTCTGACGTGAAAATAAGGAGCTTTACAGAACAAGACTGGTGTATAAACTGAGAAGAGGTGGCTGAATTTAAGTGTAAGTATGATATGTGGAATGAAATTAAGTAGTATAAAATGCAAGTTAAGAAGAGTTTTTACTGGCAATACTGAGATTGTTGAAACAGTCATACCAAAACAAATTCCAAATAAAACTCATAGCTTTGCTTAGTACAAATAAGTTTGCTCACTGGTGCAGTCATCAGTATTCTTCCCTTCTTGCAATTACTCTCAAGTAGCTGCTATATTTTAGCCAGAGAAGTTTGTATTTCAGATGCTGTTCCTATCCATCCCTTCTCTAGCTATTAGGGATACATGGTTCAGAGGGGACAGCCTGAAGCTGAGATCCACTATAGAAGCAGTTTAGCTTCTGAAGGCCTTGGATTCCAAAGCTTCTGTTCAGAACATATCACTTAACACAGAAAAACTAAAAATCTTAACCCCTCTGTAACATCAGATAACTCATTCAGCATAAAAAAATGAATTTAAGAAGACTATTAATAAAATTTTTCAAATATTTATTTAAGAATGATACTTCTGTCTATAATATATTCTCTACTGTAACAGCAGCAATAGGGACCAGGCTTTTTTTTTTTTTTTTTTTTAAGACTGCTAGGAAGAAACCTCAAATTTCACTAGAGATAGATTATTGTTTATATAATTTGGTTTGCAAAGCTCCCGTTCGTCTGGATTATGCTCAAAATCCACAAACAACTACAACAGAGGACAGCTTCTTCTCCAACGAGCTTTTATTGCAATGTCTTGAAGCCGCACTGAAAACATGAGCTTGCTCAGATGAGTTGTATCTCTGCATATCTGTGAATCTTGAATGGACCTTCTGAAGTCCTGGCGATCCTCACAAGCACCAGCTTAACTATTCACATACATCTTCAGAATTTTAAGGAAAACAGACAGCAACGAGTGATGAGTCCAATGGAATACATGAGGAACGTGAAGACAGGAGGATTTATGATTGAATAACGAAGCTTACAGTTAGTATGGCCTAATCCATGTCATTACATCTTTAGAAAACGATTGCAATTTATCTTAAAGCAATTATAGACTTAGACCATAGATTTTTGTTTTTCAGTTTTTGATTTTTAGGTTATTTATCTCAATTAGTATATTTACCTGAATTCTGCCTGGCACAATGTTGTCGGTGGTGGCAAAGATCAGCTGTTTGGCATTAGGTGTCTCAGGTGCTGCCAATATCACCTTTCCTGTGCCAGTTCCATCTGGACTGGCTAAGATGAACTGTTGCTTTGGAGACACAGCTGAGTCTACTGCAGTCACTATTTGGATTTTTTGACCTGTTTGCTGATCTGTCACAATCTATAAAACACATTGAAGAATTCTGTGAGCCACAGTATACTTGACGTTTTAAAACCTTTCATTCTGTCTCAGAATTGTATGATACTCTCTGCTAACTGTCCTTGTTATGATTTTGCTATTTGTACATTTATGACACTGGTGGAAAGTTATTGCAACTACCTACATAATTAAAAAACAATAAAATCAACCCAAATATATAGGTATATAATATATATGTATCTACATACCTACCGCATAGATGGAAAATACTAGGCAGGGTTGTGAAAAGTGCGAGTCTGATACCGTTAACAACAAAAAGATATGGGGAGATCTTGTAATCACATGAAACTGTTCAAAAGGAGTTGGGCATAGTGGATCCCAGGCAGAACAAGAACAAAATGAATGTAATGTTAAGGACTACAGCTGATGAATGACAAGTATATATGCAGGATATGCTCTGCAATGAAGTATTGATACATATTGATGCAGTTACCGGACAAAACAGTCTGTTATCAGACAACTGTATTAAAAATAGAAACCTTCCATCATAACAGAATCTTGGGAATCAACATGTGAAACAATAAGGCTGCCTGATTCCACCTTTTGTTGGTAACTTTAAGGAATAATATCTTAGATAAAATACATAGCTAAATGTTGTTGATAACTGAAAAACATAAGCACTAATAAATAAGACAAAAAAATTAGGCTGGATAAGAAGTGAATGATATTTAGGTTCGTTAGAAAAACTAGTAATGTATGTCATTATACATGCTGCAATAACATTACAGAAAAAATTGTATCATGTATAGAAAGTATAACGACAACGTCAAAACCATTTAAAAAGTGTTTTCAGGGCTATTCATGGGGACAGTACCTACCTACCCACCCACCCTGATCAAGACATACCCCCAGAAGAGCCCATCCTGTGAGGGAGGATGCGTTGCCAGGGCTGTTCCAGATGCCCTGGAACAGGAGATCATCTACAGCACCACCTACAGCAGAAGTACTCGGGAGAATTGTTGTGCTGACAACGTGTGCCCATTTGCTATGGCTAGAGTTCAGGAGATTTTTATACTGAGGCTAAGTTTAACCTCTGCAATATTCCTCAATGACTACGTTATCAATACAATTACTATATACAGCCAACTAGTCATCCCCACATACATGCAGAGGGAGGAAGAGAACATTAGTTTGCACTAGAAGTGATCTGTTCCCACAAAACATAAGGAAGTCTTCCTTAGACTTTAATATGCTTTTGTATAAACCTAAGTGAGAGGAGGAGATAAAAACCAGATGTAATAGTTATTTACCTAATGGATTTTTACCTGAATGCGTTGTGGTGAAGCTACAGAGGAGTCCGTGGAAATTATCTGGATACGTTGGGAAGGGCTGGTCATCACTGGAGATTCAGATATTGAAGTCTGAACAGTCTGTACCTGTAAATAACATACAGAATTTTAATTTACTGTTACAGTACTGAACGCTTTTAAAATACATATTTATTAAAGATCAGATGGCCCACCCTATCAATGGAATCTAAATTCATTGGAAAGGTTACAGTCATTAAACCAACTTGGATTTGTCGTCAAGGAATTACCAGAATATTGGATTTTTTGGGGAACAGACTGAATCTGATAGATGTCCTAAACCACAAACCTCCCCCACCCCTCCAAAAATAAATCAATGGATAATTACTATGTGATCCTTCAGCTTACTGAAATGCGGAAATATTTTCTCCAACTTTCAATTATATATTTGTCTCATTTTTTGCTTCTGTAAAAACAAAATGCACTCTATAGACAATAATGCAGAATGTTAAATATTTCACCTTTTAATAATTCTAAAATATTTTATGATCTACTTTTTTTAATTTTCAGGTAGCCCAAATTTAGAAAAGCTTTCTCTACGCCCCTAAATAAAAATGTCCTCAACCCCAGGAATGGCTCAAGAGATATACGGAATCTGCTGTTAGAGTCCACAGAACTCCTATCTGACCAAACTGGCCTTTAGCTTTTATGGCTCTGACCTTATTTCATCTATGAAGCCTTCTGAAAGTGTGGTATCTATAGAGTTCACTTGAAAAATGAAACTGTTTTCTCCAAGAAGTAAGAACAATTTTGAATGTCCAGTATTTTTAAGGCAAAAAGTTAAAGTCAAGATGGCTGGATATCTGTGTTAGAGACAGTAGAATAAATTAGAATTCTAGTTGTTCAGTGTGCTCATATCCTCTCCCCCTTTTTATTGGCCCCCGATTTCTGTTTTTCTGCTTCAGAGTGGTGCAGATTTTTCCTGGAATCTGTGCTCCAATAGATCATCAATATATTAAGCATGTATCTAGGTGTATGTGGTTAGTTTTTTTTTATTCTAGTGAGGATTTCACTAGCACAACCAAGATTATATTTGGCACTACAACTGAATACTATTGTTTATTGTTCTATTCCTTATCTTTCTAGAGCACCAAACTATAATGCAAATCTAGCTCTGATACCTAGAAAAAGCTTAAAAAACACCCCTTGCATAGCTATTTTCAGAGCAAAACTGTTAAATGTTAAGTTAAACATGCAAGATAAAGGCTGTCAAGCCAATGTTATCTTCCATTTACAGAAGGGATATGGCATTGGCAATGTACATTTACACACATAATTCTACAGTTGTGCATATTTGGACTTGGGGCTTGTTAATACTCAGATTTATTGATGTAACTGTTAGTACTAATTGTTCCTTCTTAATAATTGTTAATGTAGTATAAATGAAGCACTTTTATTCTAGTCCTTACAGTCAGATGGCCAGTAGAAAGGTACTGCTTGTCACTCCCCACAGCCATCCAATCCCTTTTGTATTAAGCTTAGGATATACAGATGCTTATAAAAAGGACCTTATTTAGTATTAATGGAGTTTTTTTCAGATACAAACATGAGCCAAAGCTATTGCACCAATCTTTAACACAGAGGTATGTGCAGATGTGGATGTCTACATGTATTTTTTTCACTATTGGTACACGCATTTTTGCTATTCTTACTTTGAAACCTGAAAAATTCAGCTTAACTGAACAAAACCAAAACAAGGTATATAGAAATTATCCTTTTTGTTTGTTTGTTTTCAATAGAGGGAAAGCTAAATCATTCTGCTACTTTTATAGAGTAACTTAGAAGAAAGTTACATACGCTTATTCGTGCTGTACTTACTACAAAAGCTCTGCTTTCTTGGTGCATTTTACAAGTTACAAGTCTATGACATGGCTCGATGTTAAGTCTAACAGTGAGCTCTCTATGAAGTTGGGCAAGTTTGAGACCAGCTGCCATTATATGCTGATGTCATTTTCATATTTAAATATTCAAGAATATATACTTATTAAACTGAAAACAGACAGTATCTTAGTCTTCTTGTGGCTGACAAGATATGGTGCACTGATGGAGGAAAATTTGTCTAATACCAAGAAATGCTTCAGTGCATACGTATTTATTTTTATACTCTTACTAACACACATCCATACTCAGGAGAACGTAGGGTCCCAAAATGCAGAATTTTACCTTCTTTTCAGGCTTGCCTACTTAATACTCAGTGGAAAAACAGTGGAGTAAGAATTTCTGACTGGTACTAAAAATCTCAAGTTTATTTTACAGAATCAATACACATGCCATTGGTTGACAGCAAAACAAAAACTGTTTTAAATAAATCAAATGCAAAAAGGGAACATATCTTTTGAAATACACAATTTACAAACGTAACCAAAAAAATTCTGTCCTTTTCTTTGACAGATAAATTTCTAAATTGTGAGCATTGTCACACACCTACAAAGGATCAGAACAGATAAATAGTTGATGCTTTATTATGATCCTACCAAATTGCACCAAATTTGACTTAAGTAAAAAAATTTTTAAAAAGAAAGAAAGAAAAAAAAAAAAAAAAGAAAAAATCAGATAGTAATCCAAGAATATGCAACACTAAAAAAGTTTTATTAGGGATTTACAAGGTTAATGTCAGGCAGCTTATATAGGTACTACAGGAAAAATTAAGCTATTGTTAATTAAACACCCAAATAAATTGAACCAAAGTATTCTGCAAACAAACGGCTTATAAGAACTCATATCAGGAAGACAGTAACGTTTAGCATTATATTAGGTTTACTTACAGGATTAAGCATAACATTGACTATTCCAATCTGTTGTTCAGAAGAAACATGACACCATAAAACCTGCCTCATGTTTAAAGCAACTCCTTTGGAAGCTGCACATGCAAAACCCAACTCCCCTGAAGCCAATGATGGTATATTTCTCTAATTCTAAAATAGATTTTAAAAAACTAAACATACTTTGACTTCTTTAAGACTGGAAAGAGTCTCAAATGAGATTTCACCTTCAAAAGATGAGGAAAGAGACAAAGTAGGCCATATATCATAGAAAACTTCAGCACACTACATTTTACAGAGGCTTAATGAACAAGCATTTAAAAGTAACCACTAACACTGTGACTGAGACACAGTTAGAAAATAGTATCTATGATGTAAAATATAGCTCAAATCCCCCTAATTTCCCCTACACAAAACCACATCAAATAGACTTATTTTAATAGACAGGGGAACAATAACCTGCTTTTATAGACTTAGTACTGTTTTTCTTCCTGGTGCTCCCTAGCTGTACACTGTACAGACTCTAGTACTTACAGTGTCAAATTCTTCCTGCAGCCTTATTTACATTTTTCCCTCAGCAAACCTCTGAGGGCAAAACAATCCAGGAGAAATGTCAAGGTCACTTTTAGTCAGATCACGGGTATTTTCATCCAGTCTCCATTACTGAGGATTCCAATCACAGAAAGCAGCCAGTATTGTTTTAAAATGCCCTCTCTGTGACCCTCTTCCTCTGAAGGTCAAGTGCACTATCATTCCCTGTAACCAAGGAAGCAGAATCGACGTGTTCCTGCTGTTTTGCCAGCTGCTGAAGGAGTTTCTCTAATAGTAAGATTAATTTCATCTGGGGAAGACAGTCCCAGGTTGCCAGGCTTCCCCCTCTCCCCGTTCTTAAGCCCCTCCACCTGCTCACTCTCCCTGAACTGTAAAACAGCAAAGTGAAAGCAGAGAAAAGAGTTTGCCTGTATCTTGAATTACTTTCAAACCAGCAAAATTAGAAGGAAAATCCACCACAGTCCCTGTGGAGCATCTTTAGCTTAAATTTCGTTAAGCTGATGTATTTAAAGGAGCATAGGCCTTTCTAAACTAGTCCGGGGCCTCAACCCCCCCCTCAACCCCAACTCCCTCAAACATGAAGTAGCACAATCAGTCTTAATACACTTAAGAATTCATACAGTAAGCTCGTGACACACAGGTGTTTAATTAGTTCAAAATCCGTAACAAAACATTCATATGAGGCTGCAGTGAAGGCTGGCAAATGGATGAAAACAGAAAATATTTTTAAATTCTTGGAAAGTGAAATTTGTTCAAGTTACGGTACATGAAGTTTTGGGGAAAATGACCATGTACTTGGCACGTTTTACAACAGTAAATTTGGATGCACTGGACGTTCACTACAAAGCTTTATGCAACAAACACATGACCCAGGTGTCTTTAAGCAGCACTGGCATTTTCTTTTAACTTCAAGGACTCCTAATCATAGCACACAAATGTGCTCACTATTGAAATTAGGCTCTCTACTTGATAGCAAACACAATTCCCTATTGTACAACACTCTAAAAATAACATCTATGAACAATTACTACAGGAGTGTATTTACAGCATGGGCACAACCTAAATGTAAGGTCAACTAACTGTGATCTAGTGGGGGGGGAAGTATTATACCCAAACCGTGAGAAAACCCAATGAAATTTTAGTCGGATTTTCCTTGTGCTTATTACCTGACTCCACACTTAATAATCTTGTCACTCAGGCTTTTATTTGCTTAGACTCCATTCAGGAAAGATGTTTATGATACCTGATTAGCAGCTATCTTTGCTGGCACAAAAACCAAATTGTGACTACAGTAACACATTATCCCTACATAACGGATAATGTCCCAACTCTAGAGTCTGGAATAGCTGTACTGCAAAGAGAAGGCGGAATTCCCTGTAACACTTAAGCAGAAGTGATAGGACACACAGTAAGAAAAAAAGAGTTGCTTGTTTTCTGAATCAAAAGACAAGCTAGCAAAGTAAACAAAATTTGAAATAAAATACAAAACCTATCAACTACAGTATACTAATATAGCTAGTACTGCATTATTAGTAGTTAGTACTACTTTAGTAACTACTAAGGTACTTAACAGCTTTGTCACAACTGCCTAGATCACCCATAAAATCTCAAAGACTTGAGCAAGAAATAAAAAATATACCAAATGCGTCTTTAACTAAGAGTACTGTTAGATTTTTAGGGCCAGATGTTGGGGTTTTTTTGATGGAACTTTCTCAAGAACTATATGCTACAGAAATACTACAGCTGCAGAGGCTTTCACTGTTACTTTTATAGGACAACAACTATGTTACTGTAGTAAACGTCCATAGCGAAGCAGAATTACTACTTTATAACATTAGTTTCTAATATTTCAACAGTGACATTCTCACAGAACAATGCTTACAAGAGTGTATATATTGTGTTTAATATTACAGGTGGCCTCTTAAATTCACTTAAGTCCGGCTACTTCAGCTTCATTTATTCACCATTTTGTCATTTTAGACACATAAAAACGTATATTTATACTTATTTTACCAAATTTTTTTAGTGAAGTAGTTCACTTTAACGCTGTATTTTAATTGCAATCATATATTGTTTCCGATATATAGGTACATATAAAGTATTAACATTTATACGTAAAATTGGTGGCCTGAAGCTAAGTTTCTCTAGACATTTAATTATTTTTTTTCCTTTGAAATAGGTAAGGTTTCTTCATATCCACGAGTTTTTCAGTCCCATGGCAAAACATACTTTCAGAAAGTTGTTATCAGAGCACTGAGGGAACAGAAAGCAACTGAAATCCTCCAGCAGTGCAGGTGGTGGATAATGAGATCCCAGTAAGCACAGGGTTCGATGGAGTCATCTCCTGTGACTCTCTCCCTCTCTCACCTCTGCCAGAGAAGGATGCACAGGGAACAGTTTGTGGCTGTCACAGAGCTGGAAGGAGACAGTTTTAGCAACTTACTGAAAGTTCTTCCTGGTCACATCAGAGCTTGTGTTGGAAGAGGAAATAACCCTTACTCCTCCCCACTGTGACAGCTGTTTAAAACACTGCACTAGGAACACATCTCCATATCCAAACACATTTTTCTTAAACAATATGCAAATCAAATCTAAGTTGGCACTGGGACTGAAACTGATACATTGCACAGTGACAGTAAGCAGCATTACTTGTTTTTGTGTTAAACCTAAAGTATTTTTTATGCTTTTCAAAAGCTACTCAGGATGACGAGGAATTGCTGAAACTCCCTCCGAATCCCCTCGCTGCTCTCTGCTCTCCCATCTCATGAACTGTAAGTAAAGGCAACTGCAGACACTAAAAATGGAACTCTGTCACCCAATCTGTTCAGAAATACAGTTGGAAAAATGCAACAAGTAACACTGCTAAAAAGCAGAAGCAAGCAACAGCAGTGAAACCATTTCAAACTATTACAAGGACAATTTTACAAAGTCCTAAAAATAGAGTAAGTACAAAAATACAAGCAATACTGGAGTGCACTCAGTAACTTCTGTTACATGTTCAGTTTCATGGAAAACAAACTTGATGAACTATTGCTCAAGAAAGAAAAACAACGTATGGCCTACTTACATGACAGTCTGGGATCGCGCTTGGCATCATAGTTCTCAATAAACTCATGCAACACATATGTGGCAATTATGTTGAAAAAAATGATGCAGATACAGCTCAACCTGCCAATATTTGCATTAAGTTATCCTGTTTGCAACTCGTCTCTCATCACCATGGAGATGCTGGGAGGGCTGAAGCCCCTCTGCTGGGAGGACAGGCTGAGAGAGTTGGGGGCTTCAGCCTGGAGAAGAGAAGGCTCCGGGGAGACCTTGGAGCCCCTTCCAGTCCCTAAAGGGGCTCCAGGAAAGCTGGGGAGGGACTCTTGATCAGGGAGGGGAGCCATAGGATGACGGGGAAGGGTTTGACACTGCAAGAGGGGAGATTGAGATGAGATCCGGGGAAGAACTTCTTTGCTGTGAAGGTGGTGAGAGCCTGGCCCAGGTTGCCCAGAGAAGCTGTGGCTGCCCCATCCCTGGTGGGGCTCAAGGCCAGGGTGGATGGGACTTCCAACCCAAACCATTCGATGATTCTATGATCATTCATAATTTAAAATTCAGTGCATGATTAATGACTCTTTCCTTCCATTTAATTTTCATTGATGAAAAAGATGATATTCTGAAAAAGCCTCTCATTTTTTAAGGCTCGTGCCAAGTTTCATGCTACATTTTCTCTGGGAAGCAGTGAGTGTAACTATAGAATTTTAGCATACTTCAAGAAAACCAGTAAAGTATTTACCTATATTAAAAACTGTATCTGACTGAACACACAAATAGCACGCAGCCAGCCATTCATAAAGAAATGGTTTAACATTAACATGGTCATAGCATTCATTAATTCTTAATGAGATAATGCTGCTTCTAACTGTTTTTCCATGAACAAAGTTTTCATGGTGTTATGCAGTGGACAGGCATATAATTTAAGGAGGAGTTGAATACTATAAAAAGAGATGAAGCCCTCTATTTACCCACCGGCCAGGAAGAAATCACAGAGCTTCATACACTCTTGAGATGGAGCGATCTCTCCAGTGGCAAGATACAACCATCACACTATGTTACCACGGTGCATTTCCTGCACGAGGAATTACAAATGTCACATATTTTATGTGCCTCAGATGTGATTACAGCACTCAAGTTCTACCAAAATAGTATAAGGTTTGCCAGTATTTCCATTACAGGTTTTTATTTCCAAGTTTGTTTGGAAGTCTTTTAAAAAGCGCAGCTTGGCAAATTGATACCCAGTATAGCAAACTATAATGAAAACTTGCTTATTGGTTTTCAGTGTGAAATTTTAGAGTTTTTTGAAACTACTCCTTAGATGTTATTTCCAGGATACTCAGTAGGTCATTTTCCACACTATTTAAAAAGAACCACAATTTTTTAGAAAAAAAATGCTCTAAGTAGGGAATCTCAAATCCATTTCTGGAATCGGAATGACACACACATTTCCTTTGTATAGATAGAGCTTTTTCTTAAGCTAGAGATATTTTTTAATATCCAGATGTAACCTTAATTAAAAAAACCACCCCCAACTAATGTCTGAAAAGTGGCTTTGTCTACAGAGGTCTCTTAGCCCACTTGCCTTTTGTTATTTATGAAATTGCTTAATTACGGAATCATATGATAAATCATTACAGTAAATTTGAAGGATAGTAAACCACAAAATTTTAAACAGACAAAAATTCTAGTTTATTTTTCTACTGCAGTTTGCATACTGAAAGAGACAAATAGGTTATTTTCTATGGCCATGACCACATGCAGTTTCAGTGTTTATGAGTTGATTTAGACATTTTAGCTGTTGAGCATCCAAGCTCCAGTGAATATACATCAAGACATCACTTAATATGTCTTTAAGGAGATTTTATGCTCAATTTCATATATGTGTAGGCAGAAGATATAAAGCCTCATTTAATTAATCACCCTACTATAAATGCAATATAGTACATAAGTAAAATAGGTAACTTCACTGTTCTGGATTTAGATGACAACTCAATAGATGAGGAGAAACCTTTCATGTCCAAAATGGACAACCTAACGATCAAATGACCAGAAATTTTGTCGTATTAATTTTTTAAAACAATCCATAACACACCCAAGTTTCTCTGTAGTTCATGTTGAATTTCCTACTTGCATTCCTAATATGGGGGCCACCAGAATGACAAAAACCATATATTGGTTGCACTGGTTTCTTGTTTGTTCTCAGGTGTAAAGAAATACTCTCCTACCACGACTTTCTGTTCCATTTATGCTTAACTTGACGGTTGGACAAGATGATCTTTAAGGTCTCTTCCAACCTAGAAGATTCTGTGATTCCCTAATATGTTTTTCATTTCAAAAGCTCATATACCAACTGTTGTGATATCATCTGTCACTCACCTCAGCCACCTGCTGAGCCTCCACTACCTGCTGAGCCAGCACCTCCACATTGGTTGCCATGGTGAAACAAGATCATTAGAGAACCTGTTTGAAAAGATGCCAGCAACTTCCATCAGGCACAAAAGTTATGTTTTTTCTTATTATATTAAAGAAAGTTCTGATATGACTTTTTAATAACTGATAATTTACAATACTGTTTGACATATCTGACAAATAAAATATGCCAGGGATGCGTATGCACATATATACACACATGAGTACAGTACATGCATACTGGAACAGTGCTGTTCAAAAAGCTGAGGCACATAGTTATTCTTTTACTTTAAAAAGCCTCTAATATACTATTTTTACTCTATTATTTAAGCAAAGAAGAGATGTTGATTTAATAAGTTAGAAACTAATTTGAGTGTCAACTGCTGATGCAGTTTGTGGAGTTCACAGATCTCTAAGGTGCTTTCCCCAACACAAGGAAGGAGAAGCCTTACAGTTAAACTGCTGCCACACTCCATGCTGCACAAGGAAACAGCAACATAAGAACACTTTTTTGAGCAAATTTTTATTGAGTCATTCCATCAAACTGCCATGTTCTTCCGTATTCTTACCAGGAAATAAACAGTCACATCTAAAATGTATTTCCTATTATCTAAACTATTTCTTTTTTATTATAATGTGATAATATTATCACTGAAGAAGAAATACTGCAGAAGTGCTTTATCCTATTGTGAATGTCTGTACCAACAACTTTATGGCCTTTAGGGGTTAAAAAAAAATAAAAAAGATAAAGTGTACAGAAAAGGAAGAAACAAGGAAAAAAATCAACTTCCAATATATTTTTAATGATCATTATTAGGGCTGTGTTTCTCCGAGGAAATATTTAATTAAGCTTTCAAATTCATGCATTCAGTTTTTAATTGTGGCTTGCTCATTACAGAGCCAGACTTTAGACTCTGACCCAGGTGTAGGTAACAAGAAGGCATTCCTGAATGTTGGCCCATTAGACGTTTTATTGAAAACCTTCTGTTGGTCCTTGCAAAGCAATCATTTAACATAAAATTACAAAATACTACAAACAATAGCAAAACATGTAACGGAAGAAAGCATGCATGTCTCTAGCACCAACCCCCCAATTCAAATGCAACTTCTACAATGCTAATGTTGTTGAAAATGTCAACACTCATTAAGTTAAAAAGATTAAATGGTGTTGTGGTCAATTAAACATGAAAATTATTTTGTATGTCAATGGAAAACTATTAGGAACAATGCATAATCAACGTTGAGACATTCCCTATATTTATGCTAGTTTCTCATACAGCTTGCCATTTTTACTCAAGTGTTCAACTTGCACAGTAAGCTTATGAACACCTTTCACCAGACCCATTTAGTATCACAGCTTGTAGACGGTTTCTCAGTTCAGTAATTCCTTTTCAGCGTTTTCTGTTATTTTAAATTAGTTTTTTGTTTGACAAGGGAGATAACCATATGATCATAACATGCTGTTTTCTCAGTACTTTAAGATGAAGGACGCCTTAAAGATGAGGTATTAAGTTAATAAGAATCCCTTCCTAAGACCCAATGAAGCTTTTGCTGTGGGAAGGCTCTTGCAGATTTGCTGGTGGTGGTGTTCACCAAGGATTTTTTATGCTTTTGACCCTCCCAAAACAGCAATAAGCTGACGCTATCTGATCAAATCCAATCGGAAGCAAGAGACCAGACACAGACGTGCCAAGTAAGATTGTTAATGATGTTGACTCCCACAATGTGGCACAAGGCAAAATCCGCATCCTAGCAAAATCCCAGAGATCGTAAGGAAAAAAAATCCCCCAAACCAACCAACAGAAAAGGTGGAACTTAAAATGCAAGGAGGCACCTAGAGTACCAGGAAAACATTTCAATGTAATCGGGTAGCAGCCAACTCAGTAGGTGCAGATGCACTGCTGTCCAAAACGCGATGTAAAGCCATCCATCTCTCCCCAAGGCGCAGTGAAATCTCAGAAGAAAATCACACACTCCATTAAAGACATTTTGGGGGCATGGCCTTACAAGGACGGCATAGCAAAAGGCTGAATTCACGCTTACTGAAATTTGTTCTTTGTCTTAGGTTAACGGCTCCTCACACTGCGTGCTTGACTCGGCTATGCCGAGCAGCAAGCCAGCAGGCCCCTCCTCAGCAGGAGCCTGGCGGAGGAGACAGGAAAGGCGGCGTTCGGAGCTTAGGCTCTGCCGGGAACCTCTGTGTCGCTACCCCGCGGCAGGGCGCCGGCAGGAACCGCACAAGCCCCGACACGGCCGCGCACAAGGCGCTGCGGCCCGGCCCGGCTCCGCCACCCCCTTCCCGCCGCCCGCCTCCATTGGCTGGGGGGCGCGCGCCCGCCGCCAGACAGGACCCCCGCGCAGCCCGCCCCGCGCGCCACGAAGCCACGCCCCTCCCAACCAATGACTTCATTGCGGACGCAGCGCTCCCGCACACGCTACCGATTGGTGGAGGGACCCGCCTGTAAGCGCGGCGGCCCCACCTCCCGAGCGAGAGGGAAAACACCCGAGGGACGCGACCAAGCACAAGATGGCGGCGCTGGCTGGCAGCCAAGTCCCAGGCGGGGCCGCCGCTGCCGCCATTAGACCCCCTCCCCCTCCCCTTCGGTGTATCCTCGTGTCAGGCCGTGAGCGGCCCGGGCACGGCAGTGGGGAAGCGGCCGGTAAGATGGCGGCGGTCTCAGCCCCGTATGCAAAGTACCCGCCGCCGCCCCCTCCCCTCCGCCCTCCCGGTGGCAAAGGTAAAAGGGTCGGGTTCAAGCCGCCGCCTCCGCCCGCTCAGACTCCATCTTCTCTCTCTGTGTCCGCATCCCGAGCTCCTCACCACCGCCGCCACCATCGCCCCTGCGACCCCCCGGACGGCAGACAGCTCTCACCGAGACCTCAGGCGGCCACGTTCCAGCCCAGCAGCTCCGCCACGGCACTCCCGCACCAGACCGACCCAGCGCCTCGCAACGGTCCTCTCCCTCCCCAGCGGCCGTAGGCCCACCAGCGGCGCGGCCAGCTCCCGCTTACCCGCAGAACACCGGAGCCCCCTCCCCTTAAACCTAGCGTTACCCCTCCCCTTCGCCACTGGCGGGGTGTCCCGAGCAGGGCCTCGGTGCCACCTCCCCGCGCCCCCTCCCTCTTCCCGCGAAAGACACCCAGCTGAGCCGCCTCAATTTTAAAAAACAAATTTTACCTCAGGAATTGGCGCCAAACGTGCCCTGGCGGTGACCCTGACCCGGGCCCGGCGGGCCGGTAGTGCCCGGCGGCGGCCCTCCCTCCCCCCCCGTGGGGGTGGCGGCGGCGGCGGGGGTTTACCGGGGCGGGGAGATCGG